>OX578155.1:33439983-34639983 GCA_951213105.1 Amaurobius ferox | reverse complement strand
CCATCTGTTGTCGTAATTTAATTCATACCGATTATTTTTATTTTTTAATAAACATTTTTAAATATCTATTCCTTCAAATACAGTATTAAATACAACAACAGATCATATATAATAATGCCACAATCACGGAAAGGTAATTTATCATTCTATAAATTTGATAAGGGATCTGAATGTACATCACTGAGGACTGCAGTTTTGCCCTCAAGTTCCTTCGTCTTCAAGTCCAAGTTCAATTACGTTTCCGTGATTGTGGCATTATTATATATGATCTGTTGTATTTAATAGCGTATTAGAAGGAATAGACATTTAAAAATGTTCATTAAAAAATAAAAATAGTCGGTATGAATTAAATTACGACAACAGATGGCAGCACCAAAAATATTTTAAATTAAAATAAAAAATATATTCTTTGTTTTATTGGGTATTAAATTTAATTTTAATATAATTTAAGCATAGCATTTTATCTTTCAGAAAATATTTCGCAACTGTTTGAGCAGAATTTCGGCAAAAAATGTGTGCCGCGAAAGTTAACAAAGCGCGGATAGGGCAGAAGATTTACTGACGTTCACCCTTAATGCAAGTTGTTTTAAATGCAAGCAAGACTCAAGAGAAAAGTCTTGGATAATTTAAATGATGAATTTTGATTTTTAAAAATGATAAAGCTCATTATATTCTTTCGCTAAATTTTTGCAGCTGTCTCAAATCACCATCCTACATATTATTTACAACAATTTAATGCGATTTTTCCTGGAGGGCTTGCCTATCTGCAGTAAGCAAGCGGAAGAAAAGTAAAGATTAAAAATTGTTTTGTCGTTGCATCGAAAATTTGGAATAAAAATGTCTGGTTTCGATTTTCATAATCAAAAGTACTAGATTAATTTCAATCGGTCTAATATGATGCAATTATACAGTGAAACTTGTATGAGCGATTAGGTTCAGACATCATATCTGTTAAATAATCTATTATTCCAACACAGAATCACAGAATATATAGAGTCGCCCGGGGTAATTCTTGGTTACTGAGTTACCGGGGTATCCTGGTCGCATTCCTTTTAGTATTAAAACAACACTTCATTAAACTGTGAAAAATCATAAAGACGCTTCGAACCCTTTACATTTCAATGTATTGGATCATTTATTAAGTTGGAATATATTATAAAAAAGAAATTTTTTTCAAACCTACTAGTTAAATTTCTGCAAAACAACTTTGGCCTTAATTTTTGCCCATTTTGCAAAGATCTTCGTCACCCATAAAATTTTAATCATTTTTCTTTTATTTTTGTTTCAACTATGAACAACTACCACAGCTACTTAATTTCTTTTACTATATTGAAACATTGTATTCCAAACTATCAAATAAATTTATATTTACCCCCAAAATATAGCCTGTATGCTATTTCCCCCAATTATAATACAATAAAACCTTTCTTAATTTAGTCTAATTGCTTTTAACTCTTTGCCATAAATTATAAATCAATATTTAATATTTTTGCATCAAAAAGGATGCTGACCGATAATTACCCCGGAAGTGACCAATATTAACCCCAATTTCCTGGTCACTTAAATATTATAATTACTCAAATTACAAATACATTTATATTGAAGTAAACATTTTATTATATGGACATCAAAAGGAGCTAAGAGTCTGCCTAAATTGGAAACATTAGTTTTTATAGTTGAATGTTGTTGATATTTGACCGAGAATTTCCCCGGGTGGCTCTATCCCGTACAAGAAATCGGCAGTGGCACCATTACGATGGAGCCGAAAAGGTTTTGCTTGATGAACATCTTTCTTTGTGGGCGACTTTTCTTCTTAAGACAGTTTTAAAAGTATTAAAATATCGAAATTAGAACTACCTTCTAAATATGGTCCAAAATAATAAAATATCTAAATTAGAACCATTCTATTTCGAAAACTAAGTATCTAAATCTAAAATTGAATTATATATCGTAGGGCTTTGGCTATAAATTTCTGATATTAGTTTACATCTAACACTTCTAGTTTTTGAGATATAAGCATTGCAATAATGGAACATTTTCAATTTTCTTGAATTTGACAGAACAATTCCTCAAAAACTATAATAGCTTTGTAAAAACAAATTATTTATCTTTCAAATAGATTTTCTTCTGAACATATCTTGTCGTTTACTGTTTCTATCTATATTTTATAGATTAGAAGATATTTCGAGTAAAAGCAAGTAAAGTGAAGCAAATCCTCTCTCGAACAAAACCTTTTTAATTTTCTTCGAAAAAAGAGTTCGAAATATTAAAATATCGATATTATTTTTTGTATGTTCATAAATAAAACCCTTTTTCCGACAAAATGAGTAAAAATTGTTTATATTTATATCTACTAGGCTCGTAAGATATAATCATCGAAAGTGCTTCCATTTTTTGTAACTCTCCGATATCAACTAATAGATGTTATTTACATCAAAAACGCTACATTGATCAAAATATTGCCCCGATTTCATGTACTACGATCATATTACAACCTAAAGTGACGTCAATGTAAAACTGCTAAAATTGGAAATATTTCCCTAACCTATTTGCTAAATAATGCCTCTATTGGACCTACAAAAGCTGCTAAGTGCATGCCAGCTCCTGAGACTTGTACACATCAAGACATTGTGCACATTTTATTTTTTCTAACATCACACGTTTCATATCCAATTCTACAGCATCACACTTCTCATATCCAATATTACAACATTGCACTATTTACATTCAGTTTTACCAAGATCATATTGTGCACCTATCCTATTTTATCAACACTACACCAGCACATTTAACTAACATTACACTGTACATCACATTTTATCAACATTTCATCCATTGCTTTTTGCTCCTATTCTACATCAATATTAAACAGTGTTTCTTTCAGGTCTACATCCGGGGGCCGAACCCCCCGGGAACGACCACTCGCCCCCCCCCCCCCCCAGAAACATTTTATGTTACCAAACCAAATGTAATTACTAATACTATATATATATATATGTATACATGGTGTCCCAAAACATTGACCTCGGTTCATATTCCTTAAATATTGATCTTAGACATATATAATAAATTACAAAGTTGCGTAAAAAAGGGTACAGAATTTTATGAAATCGATTGAAATTTTCAAGGGACTTAAATTTTAAGAAATACAAAATTTAAATTTTTATACGGCCCCCGTACAAAAACGTTTCCAATGAGTAAAATGCGCCCCATACACTAATAAGGTGATGTACAAAAGTTCAGCATTTTATCAAAAAAAAGTCCCAGAGATATGAAAAGACAAAAATGCTGACTTAAACCACTTTTTGATGCATCGACATGGGTTCTCAGAGGGGAAAAATCATGTCGGCAGATCGCGTTTCAGGGGTCATACACAAATTACGACGGAAAACATTGATTACATAAATACATAATAATTTTGCTATTTATTGGTACAAAAGTATCTACACTGTGTAGAAATAATAACTTTACACAAAGATTACAAAGTTTGTTCAAAATGTTTTCCATCCATGCCAAAGATCCATTAAAGATAAAAGGCAGATATTATTTGCCTATGGTGCATTTCTGCGTTGCATCATTTGCACTCTTGCTGTAAACATTTACATTTTAATTTGTGATTAATCTCTCACTAACTTTGTTTAAACATATCTCTGGGACTTTTCATGATAAAATGCTGAAATTGTGTACATCATCTTATTAGTGTATAGGGCACATTTTACTCATTGGGAAATGTTTTTGTACGGGGGCCGTATAAAAATTTAAATTTAGTATTTTCTTCAAATTTAATCCCCTGAAAATTTTTATCGATTTCATAAAATTCTGTACCATTTTTTACTCAACTTTTTAATTTATTAGATATGTCTAAGATCAATATTTAAGGAATAAAAGCCCAGGTCAGTGTTTTTGGGACACACTGTATATATATAGTGTGTGTATGAAAATATAGTAGTTAAATATATATATATATATTTATATATATATGTGTAATGTGTGTATGAAAATATAATTGCCCTTTCTAATGTTCTATTTGCCCCCTCCCCCTCCTCTTCCCCGGTTAAAAAGTTCGGGGGAAAGAAACTGCCCTTAAATAGGTAGGTCTTAGAGAGCAAAGACTTACGTCTATTTGAAAAACATTTATTTACATAGAAAGTCCCGTGTGGATATGAATGATAATAATAATAGTGGTCACATTAATAAAGGTTCTCATTGGTCAAGATCATCCCTTGCCAAACCAAAACCATCAGAAGAAAAGTGACTGCAAACTTGTTTCCGATACACCAATTAGTTTTTGCATCTGCAAGCCAATGGATGAACTTCAAATTCTTGGGACCCCGCTGCAAGATTCTGGCCTGAATCCTCTACCATTTATAATTTTATGAATATTTCCCAATTATTGCTTAAGCCCTCCTATAACTCTGTTAGAATTTCTATGTATAGTAATTCCGATCCTGCTGCAAGCTGGAAAGGATCATTAACAGTTCGAAAAGCAAATTTTCTATTGATTTACTTTGATTGTTAGCCTATGAAAGTATCCTGTATAAATAAGGCTTTATTCCAGGTATCGCAGGTGATCGTTTTAAACAGGTTATACTGTTTTTGTCTGAAATATGTGTCTAGACAGAATGTTGTTGAAATTGTTACTTATTTCCTTCTAAATAGTTTGGTTCATCAAGTAGTTATAAACTACAGGTTGAGGCATACAAGCCTACGGCATGATTACTTCACTAGTGTGCCAAAATGTGTGCCTTGCAACAACATGAAACGTATTATAAAGAATAGTGTATAATTTTTTGTATATAGATTTTTGTAACATAAACTTTATATTTGTTATGAACTCAAGTAACTTTTATATGGGTAAAGTACTTTTTATAAAAAAATATATATATTGTAAATTTACTTTTTCTTTTGCATATGGTTAAGAAAATCTTACGCAAAATAATGTACACATTGTATTTCAATAGTTTTGTTTCACGAAAAGATGCTATTTGCAAACTATAAATGTAGATAAGTGATAATAAATATGAAAATGTCGTATTTTTGTTTCTGCTTATTTTTGGGAAATCATATTTCATCTCTCTCTCTCTCTCTCTCTCTCTCTCTATATATATATATATATATATATATATATATATATATATATATATATATATATATATATATATATATAAAACTTGATGCAGCCGCTGATCAAATCCTTTTAAAATAGAGCGATTTTCTCTGAAGGCTGGTGCCAGTCCTGTGGCATCAAATTATTTGCAATTTGGCATGATGATATAAAATGCATTTCCATGTGTCACCTCCTATTTTGGTTACAATCGGATAGAAATTTTTATGTATACAATTTTGAAGGGAAATTTTTTTTATACTACTTTTATATGAAAATTATATTTTCTTTCTTATATCTTCAAAATGTCATCTTTCATTGCTGAAAACACAGTTGCCATCTCAAAAGAAGTAACATTTCGATGGTTTAACTTTCATTGCCGAGTTAAAAACGTTGTTGCCATTTCATAAACCGTAAAATTTAAATTATTAATTTAGCAATTTAAAATACATTAACTAATTATTAGGAGATTAATTTAAATATTACTTCTTGTAAAATGGCAATAACGTTTTCAACAATGAACTGTTATTGTTCATAACTATACGAAACGCTCTGTTTGTTTGTAGGACTGCTCCACAAGCGTAACGAAAGAGCTTGCTAATCCAGCTTTGGAGATTAAATGATCCGTGACAAACTGGATGGAGACTTTGAACCCCGGGGTTTGGTGAGCAATAGCGAGCAGGAAACAGGCAGTCGTGTGTGTCTGCCGGATTGAAAGAGTTCGGGATGCGAGATCCGGTATCGGTGAGCGTCAGCGATCAAGGGACGGCCCCAACGAGCGTATTGCTCCTGCGTAGCAAGAAGCAAAAAAGAGCTCTCGAAGCGAGTTACGGGAGTTGGTGAGAGTCGGCGAGCAGGGGGCGGAACCCCCTTGTTTAAAAAAGTAAAATTACGAAGACATCTGGTGTGTAAGAAAGTGAAGAAATTGAAATTAAACCTCATAGTTAGTAAGAATGCTCTTCAGAACTTGCGGTAGTGTGTGCGAGAACTGAATTTATTTCCCAAATTCTCACCAGAATTCAAGAAATCTAAAACACTCTTTCTTCCCGCTATTCATTAAATAGAAAAGTTTTCATCAAACAGGTGTAAAAACATCAGTTAAAAGTTAAATGCCATATAATATATATGCCCATACAAATATTATCCATTATCCATATAAATTGCAACTCAAGTGAAGGCGTCATTGCAATTGTTGACTCCATTTGAGCAAAAATACAAACAATATTTAGGTTTGATGGCAAAAATATACGTTACAAATCTCAATAATTATGAATTCATAAAAATGTATATAACTGTATTCTAATAAATGTATAAATAAACAAGAAAGATCAATCGTGCATAAAGCATTGATTATGAAACACTTTCCAACTTCAATGCAATTTTATATAAACATCTTTAAAATGCGGTACATTCCTCGGTAATATTTTTAAAATTATCACAATACTACATTAATTTATTATATTTGAAAACTTAAAACTTCATCGAAAAAAAAATGAACTTCATTCGAATGACGGCATTGAAATATAAATTGCCTGGTTTAAACATCTCTAAAATGCGATACATTCCTCGGTAATATTTTTTAAATTATCATGCTACTACAATAATTTATTATATTTGAAAACTTCATCGAAAACAAATGAATTTTATTCAAATGAGGTCATCGAAATATAAATCGCCTCTGTATAAATGCAGCATTTCATTCATAAACTGTTTTCCATTCATTTCATTCATCACAATACTATAATAATTTATTTTATTTAAAAACTTAAAACCATGGAGGTACAAGTAATTTAACTCTATGCTTAAAACTTCATCGAAAAAATCGTCCGGTTCTAGGTGTAAAATCAATGAATGTTTCATTCATATCAGCTATATTGCAGACTCCATGAGCTAAATTATTTTGTGTTAAGGAAATGCAGCAATTCTTGTACAACTCATTCTACATCTTTTGGTGTTTATATTTTTCATAAGTGAAAATTAGGCTTTGTTGTAGAAATAATCAAAGTTTGATGATCATTTATACTCAAATATATTGTAATTCCGTTGTTTCAGTATGTAGATGCACAGAATTTAAGCAAACAAACGGGAAATGCCTGCTTTAAAATTTGATAGAGACTTGAAATTTGGTATATGGGGTAATAATTTGATGAAAACACCAAAGACAAAATAGTTTTTCAAAAATGTTCGTTTAAAGGGGTGCTCCAGAGAAAAACGTTCGAAAGGTGAAATGACGAACATGTTTCGCGATGCGATAGAGACTTCACATTTGGTATACGGGTAGATAGTTTGAAAGGAAGAGCATGTGCAATTTCAGTTTTCCGATATTTGCTACTTTAGGGGGTGTCACACACCAAAATGTTCGATTTGACTAAAAAATGAAAAACGCCTGCTTTTAAATCTTATAGAGGCTTAAAATTTGATATAAAAAAACTCAAGACAAATTAGAGTTTTTCATAAATGCTCATTTAAGAGGGTGCTCCACATATAAACGTTCGAAAGGTGAAATGATAACATTGCATGAGATAGAAACTTCTAATTTGGTGTACTGCTAGATAGTTCGAAAGGAAGAAAATGGGCAATTTCAGTTTCCAATATTTTCCTTCTTCAGGTGGGTCCCTCACACCAAAGTTTTCGATTTTCCGAATAAATATGAAACGCGAATTATTCAAAAATTTGCGTTATTCGAGGGTTGCTTACTGCGGAACCGTTGATTTTTAACGGGTATTTGACTAGTATAAATATAAATCACGTAAAGCATAACGAATTTGTTATAACTTTAAGTGCTGGTACTTTGTAGCATGTTTTAACGTAATTTTCAATTTTATGTTTTTACAGCATTCATATTTTTTTTCGCTGTGTGAAAAACGTGTTTTTTAAGGAACATTTATATTTAGTGTTACATCCGTCCTAACACCGCTTTACTTTTGTATATTATCTGTATATATTAATTCTGTGCCGACGCATTACAATACTTTTTTATTTCAAATGATCGCTAAACTTTGGTTATTTCTACAATGAAGCCTAATTTTAACGTATGGAAAATGTAAACAAATCAAGCGATTGAAAGGTGAGTTGTAAAAGAATTGCTGAATTTTTTTTTAATGCAAAATTATTTAGCTCTAGAGTCTGGAATACAAGTGAAATGAATGAAATATTCATTGATTTTACATAAAGCAAACGATTTTACAACATTGCTTTTTTGATGAAGTTTGAAGCTTCCAAGTAAAATAAATTATTGTAGTACTGTGATAATTTTGAAAATATCACCACTGAATATACTTATATTTATTTTGGTCCATTTACATTATAATAAGAAACATGTATATATGTAGAAATTTAACGATGTATACAGTGGCGTCGCCAGAAAAAGATTTTATGTGGTTGGTTTGGAACAGAAAATCTTTTAGTTCTCAATTCTCCAAATATTAGTTACTTATGATAAACTTTTAAACCCTTACATTTCGATATAATTTCATTTATTATATTTGACTAATTATGAAACTTTTATACTTGTAGTTTAAAAGTCCAAAACAATTTTCACTTTCCTTATATACATAATGTATAATAAGGAAAGTATTGTGACGGGGTCGAAAATTCGAATTCGAGTTTTCGACGGGAGAGCACGTTTCAAGCATCCCTGAACACGAATCAAACACTTTTGAGGCGATGTCTGTGTGTGTGTGTGTGTGTCAGTAAGTCTGTGGAGACGATATCTCACGAACGAATAGAGCGATTCGAATGAAATTTGGTACAATAATAACAATCCATGAATACTGGAAGTCTATTGTTTTGAAACGTTATCGAATGCTCAGAACCCCCCTAAATTTTCGAGTGAAATTTTGAAAAAATCATCCAAAAATCAAAATTTTAATAAAGTTGCGCAAATGGACATTTCTTATGTAATTTTCCCTTAGAAAACGATTGACATAAACTTTAGACCGCTAACATGAACCGTTCTCGAGATATTGCACATTTTTTAAATAAATTTATCAAAAAATCCCATAAATTAAAAAAAATGTATTAACTGTTGAGAAACCTTTTCACTTTTCATATGTAATATCATGCGATAAATTAGGTGACATCATTCTCGTGTATCTAGCTCGTTCTATTCATGAGAAAAGATACTTTGAGTAATACTTTTGTATTTGAACACCAATAGTCATTTATCTGCTATAAAAATAGCTTATTTCTCTGTTTATAACGCTTGACGAGATTTTGACGACGAATTTGTGAAATCTCGCCGATTTGACGACTTTTTTAAATGCTGCCAAATTAACGAAAATCTTGCCAAATGAATAAAAATGACACTAAATCAATGAAAATTACCACTAAGTGACGAACATTCATTGCTTGGAAAGAACATAAGTACCTACTATAAGAAAAACCTATTTTTTTTTACTGTAAAAGTAGTAAATTCAATGCATTATATAAGGAAAGTCATGTGTTGCTTGCTCACATCCGATTTTTTGGATATTTGTAGGTGTTAAGGAAAGTTGATAATGTGTTTCCATGTGTGAAAAGGGTTATTTATGATTTTTATTAGACAAGAATACTCCATAGCAAATAAAACATTTATGACAGGTTCTGCTATAAAACTTCATGGCAACTTCCAGACTCATTTCAAGCCTTTACTTATTAGAATATCTCGATCATTTTACAGTGATTCATTAATTGGAGTGAAATTTAACTCAATTTTCTCATACTAAAATCCATTTTTTTCTTTTTTCAAATTTTACAAGAAAATTTCTGAAAATTCGGTGTCGTGTGTCCAAATGATTGCAATTATAGAGTGTTACCCTTTACTTTAAAGGGCTAGAGAAAAATCTTTCGATTGATACCATACATGAAAATGTACCCTTGGGGGGAGGGCCGATAACGTCAGAAAAAAAAAAAAAAAATCTGATGTGGGCAGCACATGGCTTTCCTTATATAATGCAATGAATTTACTACTCTTACAGCCAAAAAATATAAGTTATTCTTATAGTAGATACTTATATTCTTTCCAAGATATTGAATTTTCGTTAATTTGTAGTCATTTTCACCAATTTAGCGTCATTTTTTATCCATTTGGCGAGATTTTCGTTAATTTGGCAACATTTCTAAAATTCGCCAAGTTGGCGACATTCCGCCATATTCCTCGCCAAAATTTCGCCAAGCGTTATGGATGGAGAAATAAGTTATCCTTACAGCAGATAAATGGCTATTGGCGTTCAAACACAAAAGTATTACTCAAAGAATCTTTTTTCATGAATGGAACGAGCTAGATCCACGAGAATGATGTCCCCCAATTTATCACATGGTATTACATATGAAAAGTGAACATGTTTGTCAATAGCAAATATTTTTTTTTAATTTTATATGACTTTTTGATAATTTTTTTGAAAAATGTCCATTATCTTGAGAACGGTTCATCTTAGCGTTCTAAAATTTATGTCAATCGTTTTCTAATGAAAAATTACATAAGAAATGTCTATTGCGTAACTTTGTTAGCTGGTTTGATTTTTTGACAATTTTTTCAAAATTTCATTCGAAAATTTAAGGGGGTTCTGAACATTCGATTACGTATAAAAACAATAGGCTTTCAGTGTTTACGGATTGTGATTTTTGTGGCAAATTTTGTTCGAATCGGTCCATTCGTTCGTCAGTTATCGTCTCCACACACACACACACACACACACACACACACATACTTTCACACACACACACAGACATCACTTCAAAAATGTTTGATTCGTGATCAGGGATGCTTGAAACGTGCTCTCCCGTCGAAAACTCGAATTCGAATTTTCGACCCCGTCACAATACTTTACTTATGCATTATGTATATAAGGAAAGTAAAAATTTATCGGGGCTATATTTTACAACAATGATTAAAACTATAAGGTTTCGTCTGGATTCCATCATCACGAGAGAACGCCAGCACCGAATTTAATGAAATTTTGTGGGTAGCCTTGGAATAGCCCCACTTAAGATTCAGCCCATGTTTCCAGTTTCTAAGACCAGTTAGAAACTGGAAAACAGTTGCCTTGATATTAATAAAGAACGCACAATTAAATCTTCCATAGCATATGCAGACGATATTTTTTCCACCAATTTATTTGAAGAAAATTATACCATGTCGCTCAGCAACGGATTTAAATCCAATGAGATTATATAGCAGACGATTTTTACTAAATCTTTTAAGATTTGCATAATTAAACAAGAAAGATCAATCGTGCATAAAGCATTGATTATGAAACATTTTCCAACTTCAATGCAATTTTATATAAACATCTCTAACATGCGATACATTCCTCGGTAATATTTTAAAAATTATCACAATACTACATTAATCTAATATATTTGAAAACTTAAAACTTCATCGAAAAAAATGAACTTCATTCAAATAACGGCATTGAAATATAAATTGCCTGGTTCGAACCTCTAAAATGCGATACATTCCTCGGTCATATCTTTAAAATTATCACAATACTACAATAATTTCTTATATTTGAAAACTTCATGGAAAACAAATGAACTTTATTCAAATGACGTCACCGAAATTTAAATCGCCTGGCACTCTCTATAAAAGCATCATTTCATTCATCACAATACTATAATAATTTAATTTATTTAAAAACTTAAAACTATGGAGGTACAAGTAATTTAACGCTATGCTTAAAACTTCATCGAAAAAATAATCGTTTGCTTCTCTACTTAAAATCAATGAATGTTTCATTCATATCAGCTATATTGCAGACTCCATGAGATAAATAATTTTGCGTTAAAAGAAATGCAGCAATTCTTATATTACTCATTCTACATCTTTTGGTATTTACATACTCCATAAGTGAAAAGTAGGCTTCGTTGTAGAAATAATCAAAGTTGGGTGATCATTTAAACTCAACTATATTGTAATTGCGTTGTTTCAATATGTAGATGCTTTATATGGACCGGCCGTCCAAATAGATGCTCAAGTCCCCAGGACGAGCCGGACGGTCTGGGTCTTCAACCCTTTATATGGAGAGATCACGTGACCATTATATGAAGAGACCACGTGATCCACTTCAAAATAAAATATGGCATCCATCTTCTGTCAAAATCGTGATTTTTAAAGTTCTCTTTAATTCATATTGAGTGTTGTATCCGTCATAAAACCGCTTTATTTTTGCTTAAATTCTATGCATCTACATATAAAGGGTGTAATTATGTATCCATATAAAGGGTGTAATTATTATTTTAATTTTAATTTAAAAAAGTCCTGAATATATTTTGCTGAATTTTTTTATATATTTTATGGGATAATTTGAATATTTCATAAAACTTTCGAAGCAATGTGTGAATTTCAAATTCGCTTAAAAAATGTTTGAAAAATTAGATCCCATAGGGTTCAATGTATTTCATTTTTTCAAACCGGGTTCAATCCAAGACTAATTGGGTGATATTATTCATTTATATTCCCATGGGTCTCACAGACCGCTTAAGCAACATACTAAAATTTCATTTTGATAAAGTCATTTTTACGGCAGTTATCGTGCTAACGGACAGACAGACAGACAGAATGAACAAAGTCATAAACACATTTCAACTATGTTGTAAAGTGTTAGAAACGCATATAAAATGAATTTTATCGGGATTACATTTTTGACTGGATTAATTTATTACGGCTTTCGGGCTGAAAGTTAACGGAGATAATTATGATATTTTCAAATTCTGCATATGGTTAATTCTGCATAAGTCACCTGCTTTATTTTGGCAAATATTTCTCAAACTCATATATTGTATTTACCCAATTGCTGTAACGGAATAAAGATGGTATGTGCATATCTTCTAAAAGCATTTTACCACTTTCATTTGGGCATTCCAATTTTATAGAGCTTTTATATTGTCATATATTAATCCAATTTTACATATTTTGTAAATTAATTTACAAACCAGACATGAATGTGTTATTCATCAAATCTGCCCGTGAAGATAAATTTGTATAGCGAGAACAGGGGTTCTTCTATTTCTTTATAAAAGACTTACATAAAAACTCTGATGTGGGCAACACATGACTTTCCTCATATAATGCAATGAATTTACTATTTTTACAGTAAAAAAAGTAGGTTTTCTTATAGTAGATATTAATATTCTTTCCAAGATATTGAATTTTCGATAATTAGTCGTCATTTTCATTGATTTAGCGTCATTTTAATCCATTCGGCGAGATTTTCGTTAATTTGACAACATTTCAAAAACTCGCCACCTTGGCGACATTCCGCCAAATTCGTCGCCAAAATCTCGTCAAGCTTTACTGACGGAGAAATAAATTATTCGTATAGCAGATAAATGACTATTGGCGTTCTACAAAAGTATTACTCGAAGTATCTTCTCTCATGAATGGAACGAGCTAGATCCACGAGAATGATGTCACCCAATTTATCGCATGGTATTACAAATGAAAAGTGATCCTCTTTCGCAATAGGAAATATATATTTTTTTATATATATGACTTTTTGATAATTTTTCAGAAAAATGTGAAATATCTCGAGAACGGTTCATGTTAGCGTTCTAAAATTATGTTAATCGTTTTCTAATGAAAAATTACATAAGACATGTCTGCGTAACTTTGTTAGAGGTTTTGATTTTTTGACGATTTTTTCAAAATTTCACTCGAAAATTTAGGGGGGGGGGGGTTGAACATTCAATTACGTTTAAAAATAATAGGCTTCCAGTGTTTATGGATTGTGATTTTTGTACCAAATTTCGCTCGAATCGGTCTTTTCGTTCTCAGTTATCGTCTCCACAGACCCACTGACACACACACACATACTTTCACACACACACACACACACACACAGATATCACTTCAAAAATGTTTGATTCGTAATCAGGGATGCTTGAAACGTGCTCTCCCGTCGAAAACTCGAATTCCAATTTTCGACCCCGTCACAATACTTTCCTTATACATTATGTATATAAGGAAAGTAAAAATTATAATAAAATGTTTTGAATAGCAATATCAATATAGAAATTTGCACATAATTGTGGATTCTAAGCTTCTTTATATTATATATTCCGTACGGAGAACTGGCACACTGCTAATCCCACCTAATTTCTTGCGTCTACATTGCATTTACATTTCAAACGAAGCCACTCCTGACAATACCTCCTCCAAACCAACCCCGAAATTTCTAAACACAATGCACCATTATAATTTCCACCTCTGTGAATCCAACCCTTCCAATACAAAATGCCAATTACCAATTTCAAATCTATGCCATACTTTTCCGTATCGGCAATTCCCCCAGAAAATTCGGTAATTACAGATGGCAACGTTTCTACAGACCATGACCAATGACGATTAAATCTATACAGCCGGACCTCTTTGTTTTGCTGTCATTCTTGGGAAGGAGATGGATTTGGTGCAGCTCATGGAAATTTAATTCCGATCTGATAGAAGAAATCGTTCCAGAGCAATGTGGTCCATACAGATTCGATTCAAAGGTGTGGTCAGGTGTTCTTGTAAGGAAGCATCGGTTGGGTTGGAATTCTGGTTGCCACACCCCGGGCCCTGAGGTTTGATGGTAATGTCCCGGCTGGCAGGAGAGAAAAAGGTTGGATGATGTAGGATGTCCAGATGTCCCGTTTGTTCAGCCCATGATCCGATTTTATAAGGACTTATATAGTGGTTGTCGTTTATAAGAATCACGTTCGTTTCGAGTCTTATAAACAGCTGATTCTAATATACGGAAATTTCTACTTTCTCATACTATGTAATATAGTTTAGAGAAATCATTGTTTTCATATATTATTTAATACCTCCTGAACACGTTTTGACTACTTTTGGAGTGATGTCTGTCTGTTTACGGTCAATTTCTTGTGCAGACGGTAACGGCTACAAATGTTAATGGATATTTATGAAACTTTATATCCGGCTTTCCCTAGTAGCATTTAATATGGTCCAATATGACCAATATTGTATATCTTAGCATTAGATTGGAAATATTTTCAATGTAATCCCAATATTGAGTTTATATTGGCTTCCAATATTGGCTAATATTTTTATTGTAATATATTGCCAATATTGGTGTTACATTGGAAATATTGGCTAATATTTTTATTACAATATATCGCCAATATTGGTGTTACATTGGAAATATTGGCTAATATTTTTATTACAATATATCGCCAATATTGGTGTTACATAGGAAATATTGGCTAATATTTTTATTACAATAAATCGCCAATATTGGTGTTACGTTGGAAATATTGGCTAATATTTTTATTACAATATATCGCCAACATTGGTGTTACATTGGAAATATTGGCGTAATATTGCCCCAATATTGCCCTAATATTTTAAGCCAATATATTGGGCCAAATCTGTCAAAATATTAACTTTTTCATATTGGTCCGATATTGGCGCCAATATTGGGATGCTACTAAGATTGTTGTCGAAATATCTGGAACTAGATAGAAATTTTTTTTTAATTCTAACGAAAATTTCAAAATTTTATACAGTATTGAAATGGCAGGATTCCATTCACAATTTGTTTGAAAGGGAATTTCTCAATCTTTCCGATAGTGTCAAGACGGAAATTTTGTAATAATATTTTAGGTCGTTAAGGAATCAATTTGTGTGAATATTTTATTTTATTCTATTTTTATTTTATTTTATTTTATTCAATTTACGTAGCACTGCAGATGAAATCCAGTTACAGTAGCCACACAAATATAAGAAGAACAGAACATAAAATATAATCATACTAAGTAGTATACATGTCAAGCACATCTAAACAGATTTTTTTTAAACAGGCAGGAGTCAAATTAAATATATCAATATCGGTACAATAGATATCATAGTCGTCATTTTCATTGATTTAGCGTTATTTTTATCAATTCGGAGACATTTCTAACAGTTTGGCAATATTTTTATTAATTTGGCGACAATTATATCAATTTTGCGACATTTATCAATGTGACGATATTTTCATCAATTTGGCAACATTAAAAATGTTACCTTTAAGGCGATATTTTGCCAAAATTCCGCTAAGCGCTGCAGACGGAAAAAATGGTTATTCCTATAGTAGATTCTTATATTATTTCCAAGATATTGATTTTTCATCAATAAGTTAACATTTTCATTGATTTAACGTCACTTTTATCAATTTATCGTTAATTTTAACAATTTGGAGACATTTTCGTTAATTTGGCGACATTAAGAAAGTCGCCAAGTTAGCTACATTCTGCCAGATTCGTTGCCAAAATCTCATCTAGCTTTATGGACGGAAAAATACGTTATTCTGATAGTGGGTAATTGGCGACAGGCTTCCAAATACAAAACTATTGTCCAAAGTATCTTTTCTCGTGAATGGAACGAGCTAGATCCACGCAAATGATGTCAACAAATTTATCGCATAATATTACACATAAAAAGTGAACATATTTCACAAAAGTCAATATTTTTTATTAATTTTATGGGATTTTTTTAAACAATTATTCGAAAAATATGCAATATCTCGAGAACGGTTCATACTAGCGTTTTCTAATGAAAAAGTACATAGGTAATAATTATTTTCATAACTTTATTGAAAGTTTTGATTTTTTAATGACTTTTTTTTCCAAAATTTCACTCAAACATTTGGCAACAATAGGCTTCCAGTATTCACGGACTGTAATTTTTGTACCAAATATCGTCCAAATCAGTTCGTTCGTGAGACATCGTCTCCTGCCCCCCCCCCCCCACCACCACACACACACACACACACACACCAGCTCAAAAACGTTTGATTTGCGTTCAGGGTTTTCTTAAAACGTGCTCTCCCGTCGGAAACTCTAATTCGAATTTTCGACACGGTCACAATACTTTCCTTATACATTATACTATGTATATAAGGAAAGTAATATGTGAAGATTCAGATGATTTTCTGCAATGATGGGCCGGTCCTAAATAGTTGCTTTTAGTCCAGTTATCATTAAATCCCCCCCCCCCTCCCTTCTTTGGAAATAGGTTGCCAGAATAGATTCATTACGAAACTAAATCTCAAATAATTTTAATGAAAAAATAGAATTCCAAGCGAGATAATATTCTAACCACTGAATCAAAAGATTCTGAAAACAATGACAACCTCAAAATTGCCGATGAACTGAAAGATAAACATGCAGAATAAAAACTCATTACGGAACACTAAACTTAGAACTTTATAGAACGTATAGAACCATTGCCCCACCCTATGATGATAAAAAAAGACCGACTTTTGTTCGAATCCAGTTCTCTTATCGTATCGTCGTTTCATTATGCCACACCCGAAGACCCGACATTCGAATTTATTTTTTGAAGCAGAAAAATGGAATATTTTGTTTTGTTCTGTTGTCCAAAGGATCAGCGATGGCAGCGGGTTATTTTTTTTTCTTGGTATTGTGTCCAAACTTCACATGGGATGGACTGAATTGAATATTATTCGACCGGTCTGAAAAAGGAAACTGGACAATCGCTGAGCGAGTGAACTTTATGAATGGAGAAGGCGTTGCCACTGAAAGAAAAGAAAAACTGGAATAGAAAATTCTGTCTCAGAATCTGCATAAAATGGCAAGATCGAAATTATGGAGGGAAATGAGAAAATTGACTCGGGTAATTTAACATTGCAATATGGCATGCGTGGTATGTAGTTATCGAATATAAGGTGAGTTGGGGATCGGTTCAGTGACAAAACGTGAGATTGAAAGAACATTGCGGAAGTTCCTTAAATCTGTGTATGTCAAAGTGTTCCCCTCACAGAAAGCACACTTGAAATTCAAAATTAATTGGTATTTAATATCTACCACCACTTTCAAAATATATTAATATATATAATGTTAAAAATGAAAAAATACGATGAAAAGTTCTTTTTCATCATTACATAATTCAACAGTACTTCTAACTATTAATTTATATAACTGTTATCAATATCATCATACATTTGAAATTTAAATGATCATTACAGTAATGCATATTCAGTACTTTCAATAGTTAGTACTCCACTCCACTTAAGTCCTCGAATGTTCTTGGTACATTGAGTGACAACTTGTCAAGGTTTTACAGTATTAACTTTTTTTAATTCTAAAAGTTTTTATAAAAGTGAGATGTGCTGATCTAGAGGATACAAACTGATATCACGCACGGTTGAATAATTGTTTGCAAAAACAAGAAACTTCATAAGGGAATTTTCATGCGACAATTCAATTAGAAAACAAAATCTGGGTGTTTTATCTGTATATACCTTTTATCATGAGTGGTAGAGTGGTATTAAAAGTGAAAGCTGATTTTATAATAAGGTTGGCGTACAGGGGTTACTATATCTCTAAGGTTGCGCCACTTCAGCTCTAGCCAATGAGAGCACGTAAAGATGCAACGTCACTTGGAGTTAAATGTCAGGAACGGCCCGGTAGACTCCAATGTTAAAGGATGCTAACAAAATTAATTTAATCATTTTTTTTAATTTAAAATATGAAATAAATACTCAAATAACATTAATTTTACTTAACGCAACTTAAATATGCAGTACAGGGGTTTTTTGGAAGGGTACATATATAATAAAACTGTATTTCCCTTTCTGAAAAATATAAATCATCTGAAAGTTTCGTTTCGCTTTTTGAAACCAGTCAATGTTATTACAGGAGGCGATGTTATTTTTAATGAATTTTGTTTTAAATACACGAATTTTTCTGAAATATGTTCGGAAAGTTTTCTAAACAAGCAATCATTCTAAAATGTTCATTATACACAAATAAACATCGCGTAATTTCTTTCTAAATGCATATAAATAAAGTTATTTTCGATTATGTTATCTCTAATAATTGAAAATCAAAACAATAATTAAAACGCTAACATTAAGAATTTTATGTCTTTTTAGGGGGGGGGGGGGGATGTACTTATGCCTAACTAGTAAACGATTTAAGTGATGCTTTTATAGTGAAGAACTTATTGCTAAACACTTGATTTTATTAGTTTTTTTAGATCAAAAAGATAATTTATATCAAATCGAAATTTAATGTAAACATATAAAAATATAGAAATTAATCGTTTAACACACACACTATGATATACTTTCAGAATAATAAATTAAATGTATTATAGTATATTGATTCATGATGAAAAATATACGGGCAAGCTGTTTATTTTCTTAAATCGTACCCCCCCCCCCCCTCCATTTTTTGAATGTAATAAAATTTAATTAATAAAATGTAATGTAATCAAATTTAATTAATATAAAATGTGCGAGATTAAATCAAAACAATAATTAAAACGCTAACACTAAGAGTTTTATGTCTTTTTTTTTGGGGGGGGGGATGTACTTATGCCTAACTAGTAAACGATTTAATTGATGCTTCTATAATGTATATGACTTTTGTTTTAAATACGCGAATTTACAAAAATATGTTCGGAATGTTTTCTAAACAAGCCATCATTCTAAAATTTTCATTATACGCAAATAAACATTGCGTACTTTCTTTCTAAATGCATATAAATAAAGTTATTTTCGATTATGTTATCTCTAATAATTGAAAATCAAAACACTAATTAAAACGCTAACCCTAAGAATTTTATGTCTTTTTAGGGGGGGGGGGGGGGGAGGGATGTACTTATGCTTAACTAGTAAACGATTTAAGTGATGCTTCTATAATTTATATGAATTTTGTTCACAATTTTGTACACAATTTGCATGCACATACATGTACACAACTTGCAATCTGATTTAAAACAGCGGTTCCCAACTCCCTTGAAAACCCGCGCCTGTTTATTTTCTTAAATCGTCCCCCCCCCCCCATTTTTTAAATGTAATAAAATTTAATTAATAAAATGTAATGTAATAAAATTTAACTAATAAAATGTAATGTAATAAAATTTAGTAAATAAAATGTAATGTAATAAAATTTAACTAATAAAATGTAATGTAATAAAATTTAATTAATATAAAATGTGCGAGATTAAACCCTGTTAGATTTTTCAAAAATTACAAGAACATCATTAGAAAATATATAAAGATACAAATAACTTGCTGTAAAATGAAATGAATAAAAAGTATACTGTACTTTCGTCTTTTAAGATTTAAAAATCCTACATAATGGAACTTCATGAACTAAACTAATGTTTCAAGAAAGAAGTGCATTTTCCCAAATTAATATAAATTTTACAATGTTAACTACTTTAAAAGAAAATTTTTAATTGAAATTTGCATTATTCAACCTTAAAAAACGGAATATAAATAAATTTTGAAAATATAAATGTACTTTTAGTCATTAATTTCTTAATAAAAAATATCTTTGGTTCAATAAACGAATTTAAATGAGTCCTATTCTTCAATACTGAAATTTTTGCATGTATCTGAGGTTGGGAAACACGACTCTAAAATATACATTATATTACGGAAAGAACACATAAAAAAAGCTAGCATTGCCTGGAATTTAAGATGCAAATCTTTGATTAAAATTCTAGTTGAACTTGTAAGAAGTCTTCGAATCCAATAAACACTTTAAAAATGCACTTGTTTCAAACAAAAAATAAAAAAAACCCGCGCGCCTGCCGCGCCATCTTGTGCCGCGCTGCAAGTAAACTCCAACTCCAACTGACGTCACAGATAGTGTTCGTGGCAGAGGAGTGGCAGCCCCCTGCGATGAATATTTAAATGAAAGTATTTTCAATAAATTGTCGGTTCAGTGACAAAACGTGAGATTGAACATTGTGGAAGTTCCTTAAATCTGTGTATGTCAAGGTGTTCCCCTCACAGAAAGCACACTTGAAATTCAAAATTAATTGGTATTTAATATCTACCACCACTTTCAAAATATATTAATATATATAATGTTAAAAATGAAAAAGTACGATGAATATTTAAATGGGAGTATTTTCAATAAATTGTCGGTTCAGTGACAAAACGTGAGATTGAACATTGTGGAAGTTCCCTAAATCTGTGTATGTCAAGGTGTTCCCCTCACAGAAAGCACACTTGAAATTCAAAATTAATTGGTATTTAATATCTACCACCACTTTCAAAATATATTAATATATATAATGTTAAAAATGAAAAAGTACGATGAATATTTAAATGGGAGTATTTTCAATAAATTGTCGGTTCAGTGACAAAACGTGAGATTGAACATTGTGGAAGTTCCTTAAATCTGTGTATGTCAATTCTGTGGTCAAGGTGTTCCCCTCGCAGAAAGCACACTTGAAATTCAAAATTAATTGGTATGTAATATGTACCAGCACTTTTAAAATATATACAATGTTAAAAATGTAAAAGTACGATAAATATTTAAATGGAAGTATTTTTTTTTAAATCAGGGTTTGTCAGGTGTTGAAGACCCAGACCGTCCGACTCGTCCAGAGGACTTAGAGTAACCAGTTGGACGGCCGGGGGTTTGTCAGGTGTGGCTAATTCTAACCAATTTGGTTATTTTTGATCCCGATGGCCTAAATTTTTTTTTTTTTTTTTTTTTTTTTTTTTTTTTTTTTTTTTTTTGGAAAATTTGCCAACCACTTTTTGGATAATTTTGGCTGTTTTACTTATTAGAAAATAATGACGAAATACGTATTTTTATTATACAATTTAATTTGTTATTTAAATTATTTTAATGTATTGGATTTGAAAACATAGCAACAGTGAATGAGGTTTAAAAATCTGGCATTATTAAAAGTTAAATTAACTAGTGGCAATATTTTTTTTTTTTCAAATGGCCAGGCACTTTGACCTTCGTCATTCGCCTATAACTAGTGGCAGTATATTATGAATGATAGTGGTGTTGCCAATTTAGCAGATTTCCCGCCAAATCTGGTTTATTTTCGTACACTCTATATTCGGAAGGAGTGAGAAAGTCACTTTTGGGAGGAGTGACAAGCCTAAAAACTGATATTCACTCTTTTAGAGTGATTTTTTTGGTCATTTCACTCGTAAAAGGGATGCATATTTCACTTGAAAAAAAAGAGTGAAATATTTCACTCTTTTTTCAAGAGTCATTTGCAGTCGATCTTCATAGCACTCCTTTACTGAGTGAAATATCTCACTCTTTAGAACAAGTGAATTTCATATCACTCCTTTTCCGAGTGAAAGCTTTTCAAAAATGGCAACAGCGCTGTTGTTTACATCACGTCTGTGGTTTACATCGTGCACATTGCACAGAACCAGTAGCTTTGGTGTATCAGCTCGCTTTATACGAAACTCTCTATTACACAACTTTAATTTATTAATTTTTTCATGTGTTTAATCATTATTAGAATAGCATAGTTTGTATTCTAATACTGATCGTTAATAATCTTCGATCGTTAATAATTCGATAAGCGATACAGTAATGTATCAGCTGCCCCGAACGTTCTAGGCCTAACAGTTGTGATGTCATTAATTTTTTCTTTTGGATTTAAAAAAAATATATGTATATATATAGTAAATGCATATTTTTAGGATATTTAGAGCTGCTTTTGCTTAAAATTTAGTTTCAATAGCTATTTTCTTATGAATATTTAATGTTTCAAAACTGTTGCTTTAACTTTTATGTGTAGTAAGCGAACGTTTAATTTCTAGCAGGTCGGATTTAAAATGTTTTTATTATTTAAGAGGTACGCGAAAAATTTATCTTCGAATTAATGATATTTTGAGAGTATTTTCTATCTTCTCAAAAATATTAGAACTTCTTTTTTGATTACTCTGGCATCGAAACGTGTTCAAATTTTCAAAAAATGAATGTTGTTTAGTTAAAAGAGTTACAAAACAATTATACATATATTTTGATACAATTTCTATGCTCTGTTGAATTTTCATGTTTTTGGACCCTTGAAAATACATTTTCCCAATCACTATCCTTCAATAAAAGTTGTACGCTTAACAGAAAATATTTTACAAACATAGCTGTAAATTGCTATTCTTCGTTCACTGTAAACCAACTGTTCTTTGCCAATTTTTTCAATATATTCTTTCATGGGAATGAGGAGATGTTATGTTTACTTCTATTTCTTTTTTATTTATGTATTTCTTGTTTTCCCTAGAACTTAAAACAATTTCGGTACTTCCTTATTATAGTGGCCCCTGAGGATGAATTGCCAAGGTAGGTTGTAAAATCTCGCCAAGTGTTTGCAGTCCTAAAGAAACAGCATCTATTCATATTATCGTCATATTGCTTTTTTGTTAACGTTTCCGATTTCGTACTAGTTTTTTTAAATTGCTTGCTTTTTTTAAAAACAATCTTGTTAACAATCTTACCAGACAGATCTTGTTACCAAACAATTCCATATTATTATTCCAAGAATGTCTTTTACCTGACAAACGAATATATGATAATGGCGAAGACATGAAGCTGTATGTTAACGACGAAGCCATTTGGAGGTGCAATGTAAAAAGAAGGGCCTCCATGTTGGAAATTGGTTCAGCGGTTCCAGAATACTGTTCGTAACTGCTTTTAGATTTATCTGCTGTTGGGCAGAGAAGTTGACGACTTTCAAATGGTGTGACAAACATCTTAATATGTGTGAAAATACAACAATTGATTGGAACAATTACATGAGAGAAGTGTGTTCCCTACATCTAATGCAAAGATTTAATGGACGAATAAGTGGTGTCAATAAAATTGTTGAGTTCGATGAAAGTTTGTTCATCTGGCGTAAAAACAACAGCGGTATGGTACTCCAACAATGGAATTTCGGAGGAATATGCTGGGAAAATGACGAGTGCTTTCTCATTCAAGTTGCGAATAGATATGCTAGTACACTCATGGAAAAAATTATTGAACATGTACAAGATAAATCAACGATCTGTTCAGATTGTTGGAAGGGATACAAAACGGCGGATCTTGAAGCAGGTTTGTTCACACACAAAATGTAGAAAGAATGTGGGGTTCTGTCAAGTGGAATAATAAAAAAGATCAAGGCACGGCTCGGGATCACCTCGAATCATATCTTTCAGAATTTATGTGGAGAAAATACAAAGGGGAAAAAAATGTTTTTGATGAATTATTGAAAACAATTTCAGAAATATGGCTTGTAATGTACAGCATAATGTCATAAAGATTATTAAAACTCTTCTTATAAAACATGTAAGTATTATATTATTTATTTTTGGGTGATCGGTTGAATTTCTCCCCACAGCTTCTTTGGCGCGAAACGTCTGGTTTTCGCGAAGCACCAAGTTACAATTCTATTCTGTTTTCATCACTAGTCTGGTAGCCTGTGACTTTCTGACTTCAAATCAACATGCAGCTTTTTTGGATTCTTCATTTGAATAGGAAATAGGTATTTCATCGGATTTGTTGAGTATTTTTGCTGTACATCTATCTTGCATTTTCATTGAACATTTCACACGTAATTTTCGTATCTATTCTTTTATTTAATATTTTCTGTAGATTTAATTGGATTGCAGATAAGTTTTCAATGACATCTGGTACGTGGCAAATGGATTTGTGCGAATGTTTTAGAAAACGTGTTCCGGTGAGGAATGTTTAAAAAATGTGATGTCTTAGGGGAATGTACGTGTATGTTCAAAAAAACGTGTTTGTGTGGATGTAAGTGAAAATGTGGATATAAGTGCATTTACATAAAGGTTAGTTCTTTTATTTATTCATCCTGTGTTTTAAAGTTGTCTTTTGTATTTTTCTGTGTTTGTAAAATGGTTCAAAGTACAATCATTTTTCTAAGTATCGTTTCTCCTTAAATTTCATTAAAGTCTAATTTTTTTTTCTTTTAAATTTGTTCTAAGTATCGTTGTTCTTAACTTTCGTTAAAGTCCGATTGTCCTTTTAATAAATTTCATTAAAATCCTTTTAAAATTTTTGAAGTTTCGAGTTATAAGTTTTTGAAATTGATTTTTAAAATCACAAAATATTTTAAGTATCGTGTGTTTCAATATGTTTTCTAAAATTTAAAAAGTTTTTTATTCTGCAATTACACTCGCAAGTTATGCAATATTTTTAGAATGCACAAAAATCTTGTAATCTTTTTATGAGTGTTATTCACTTTTATTCAAATTGAATTCCATTATCGTAATTACATTCAAAATTCCAGTTCATAAAACTGTAGAATACGTCACTTTGGTATGAAGAGCCTATTTTAAAATATGGAAATATACGCCACTTTAGTGGGGGGGGGGGGGGTAGTCAATTTTAAAACACAGAGAAACATGTCAACTTGGCTCACTTTTGGCTCACCGAATGGAGGGGGGGTATTCTTTCGATCTGCCTTTATTTTTATTTTTCTATTACACATTCGCTCTACAGACCGTGGCGAAATCGTAATTGTGGGGGCCACTATAATAAGGAAGTACCACAATTTCTAATTAAAGATTTTTTCCAACATCCACATCAAATCTTTCTTCGATCTAGGATTCAAATTTCCATACAAAATTACCTGCTTTTCTTTTACTGACCTGTGATCCGAGCTTTCGGCTACCTCTGTGCGACAAAAATGGTAAATTTTCTGAAGTGGAAGCTAAAGCTAATCTGCAAGCTAAGAAACGAAATCAACTGATGAAATTGACTGATGAACCAGCATTGAAGCTAGTGAAGGCTATGGTAGAATAGAAATTGGATTATATGGATGCTGTGACAAATCAATATGTCTTTGTGAAGAAACTAAAATACAAGTTTTGTTGCAGTTAACCTGAACTGGAAAAAGCATATGCCAAAGGGGGGGGGGGTAATAACAGTGTTAATTATTTTGATGGAGCTTCATCAATTAAAAAATGCAATGCTGAAAACCATTCCAAATACAAATGACTGACATATCAAAGTAATGGGAAAATATAATGCAGTGCATGCGAGAACAACTTTAGTCTAACTGTGGATGCGGTTTCATTGAGGAACCGAAATAAAATGTAAAGTTGTAAAGCTTTTTGACATAAGCCACTGTCTTGCAAAAGAAGAACTTCTAATTAGCCTTTTACCTGCTCAAATAAAGTTGGAAAAGAGGTATAGCATTGTATGGGACAAATTTAATGTTAACCACAGGGATTGCAAAACATTTACGATGTTTATTGCCAAGTCTAAAGAATGATCCATCTTAAATGTGCTCTACATCAGTTTTTTAGGAGCACAAATCAATCCCAGAAAGAAAAAAAAAATTATGTACCTGAAGTATATTAAAAAACCATAATCCCCCTAAGAATAAGTACAGATGGTCCTTCACTTTCAGATTTTAAGGCTGATTGAACAGTTAAAAAATGTTTTGCAAGTGATTCCTTACCTTACTTTTAGCTATAAAAGTAAAATGCAATTTTATCTATGCATTAATAAATTTGATAATAATAAAAAAATAAATGTGTGTAACTACATCTACAATATATTTATATTTAAATGCTTTTTATCTGAGGTGTACTTTAGTGTTTCGTATTTAAATTTGTAAACAGTTTCCAAAGTAAGTGGTTTTCTTTTCATTATATTCATTCAATTTTCTTTAACGTTTAGTGAAAAGTTTATAACAAATTTAAAAATCATTTTTGATAGTTAAGATTGCTGTGAGCTTAATAGTTTTGGACTCCAACTTATAAAAGGTCACAACGGTATATGATGCCAGTTTTAAAATCTTATTTCTTGCCCTGATCCAAGCCAAATTAATTCATATTAATTTGACAAAAGCTGGTATTTATTGAATTGTTTTGAATAAAAACAATTCTGCAAATATATATAAATGAAGAGTTTTGTTGCTATGGTGTAAATAAAGCTTAAAATTCCCAGTAGCCACATGGCGATTAACGAAATCCTGACTGCCCCCCCAAATTTTATGATAGTCTAAAATGATTCTTCTCCTTAAACAATCCCTCCTGTGGAGTGGGAAAATCTGGCAACAATTGCTATGAAACTGTGATCGTAATTTATATTTACAGCCAAGAATGAGTGTAATCCACATTCTTATCCTCTCCCTCCCCGTAATCACCAATGTGTTTTGAGCCATGTCCAGGAATAGCATCTCTGCCCTGCTCTATCCATTGACCCAGAGTGCCGCTCCCCACTTTTATATGCTATACAATAAGGTTTCATAATTTTTACATCTACATTAAATTTTAAACGGTTCCTGAAAGCAGATGCACAAATGGAAATAAAATCACTCGCAAAAATAAAAATGGTGCATGAAATTCGCTCCCGCTATTTTCGGCTTCTTCTTCGACCCAGACCATCTGACCTACCAAAAGCGTATAAAGTATTTGTTTGAACGGCTGGGAAGCACCACTTTTTTTCAATTTAGACTGGAACCCAGTAGGGGAGGCATCCACAGGGACAGTACCCTTCTTCCACTACCGGACTCAGACCAGACCGGAAGGACTTACGGACTCAGATGCTTAATTTGATCGTACTCCGCATGAACACGGTGACAGTTTTGACAGTGGCGGGAATCGAACCCGGGCCGTCTAAGTTCATTTCCCGCATGCTAACCATGGGGCTGTCATGCCCCATGCTATTTACAGCTTGTAAATCTATTTATTAGTAAATATTCATTATAACATATTTTACACCATGAAAATTAAAATAATCTATATGAAAGAGTTTCGATAATACGCTGCGGCCCGGGACTGGCATGAGCTAACCTATATTTGGGCACCCGGTGCAAATAATGGGCATCAATCTTGGGGTTGGGGGAATGCTTTAAACTAGATCGTAAGTCTTGCTGCACGGAAGTTTTTCGTTCAGAAAAATTTCAGAAATCCTTTAATTTAATGTATTGTAGTAACTTATTTTAGTTATCTGTCACTGACAATGTTAAACACTAAAAATTGATTCCTAAAATGCTAAGAGCTTAGTTGTGTTTTCAGAAGTACTAACTATTAACAATTATCAATTCAAGGTTAAATCAGTTCTATTTTCAACTTTCTCGCGGCCAAGGATAGTTGACGCCAGACATATAGCGATACCTTGCACCTGAACAAAGTACTCGCCAGCTCAAGACATGGAGAAGGACTAGTTGTTCGATTTGTGTCTACTGTATAATAAATCTATAAATAAATAAGTGTAATATAGCTGTAATTTTCTAAATTATTACATAACGTTTAAATATGTTTATACACAATTTATCATAATTTTAAGTAAGTTGAAAAATATCGCACAATTAACAGCTGTCAACTGGCCACTAAACTTCACAAACCTACAGGTCAGTGGCTACTAACTAAAACTGGGAAGCTTTAGATGTAAAATTCTAGTATTTACATCCTACTGAAGTAGTCCTAAGTCTTGTTATGTTTGATCGGCAAGCATTATTCTCTATTTTCTTTATAATTTAGTGCCTGTCATCTTTTGTACACTAGGGTAAATTTAATATAGACTTACCTTCAAAATAAAGCTGATTTTGAACCCGAGCCGTAGGTAGAAAGAAAATTCAAGAAGAGTTTTAAATTACTATAGTAATAAATACTTGCTTTCCAAACAGTTACTTTACATCTATGGGTGGGTCAGATAGATGGTCTTGGTAGAAAAAACAAAACTATTCGCTAAATAGTGCTAAGGTAAGAATTCGCTACATAGTGCTAAGGTAATGCTTCCTTGCATAGTGCAAAATTTTAAAAAACAAGTAATCGAAACAACAATCCAGTTCTAGAATAATTGGAGCACATTAAAATAGGACAACCAATGGAATGCAATTGACCATCACGAAATCAAATAGAATGGAACGATTTAAGGAAACTGTAAAACATTTAATTCCTGTAAAACATTTAATGAATTCGAAGTAAAACCCCCCTATCATCAATTTTCATTTCTTCTGTCTGACCAAGACATTAATTCTGTCATGTTTGCAGTAAAAGAACTAGTTTTAAAACCGAAATTATTTTGTTTCTTGCATTAGTTGATTTTGCGATAAATTTTTTATAATTATCAAATAGCTAATAATTTGAACAAAATTCTTACAGGTATATTATTTTTCCTCTTCACAACAATAAAAATAAGATAACATGATTTTCTAATGAAGGAATTTAGTCGACTTTTAATAAATTATATATATATATACAGCTTTAAGACTGTTTTCTATGAATTATTATTTCAAGAGTTATTTAGGTTTTCTTCTTTTATATACATATTGTGGCTCTGAAGCTATGTTTGATCCTTAGGTCCCAGTGATTGACCTGTATATTGTGTTACTGTTTTGAGAAACCGTAAACATTTGAATACCTGTATAGGCTATGCTTATAAGATTTTCTATCTGGTATATTAAAAAAATTGTATAATTGTAGTGGAAAGAAGATATGCAATTAGGATAGATTCACATATTGATACTCTATAATACTACCGGTTTGAACATCTTTGGTAAGGATATTTTTAGGCATACACAGATTTAGAATTTTTTTTGTTCGGGAGTGCTAAATTACTTTAGCTCCGATCCAGTGGTCGAGCGGTCAGGGGCAAGTGTTTCCGTCGTGATTGCCGGGTTGTGGTTCGAATCCCGCCAGCGGGCACGGATGCTGTATTGTCGAGGCAAAGTCAGACTTCCGCCCTTGGGGTGCCTCAATATAAAGTAAAGCTGCAAATTTCTCCCCTTCGCCATGGGATCAGGTTGTCTAGTTGATGTGGTGCATAGACACTCCTTCACCATGTGGGAATAAGTAACAACAACACAAAAAAATACTTTTGCAAACCTGAACAAATTTTTTGCAATGTATGATGTCGAACAAAATTTTTTGCAATGTATGTTGTCAATATACAATTGAAAAATCACTAGGGTGTTTTTGAAACTTTGGGGGGGAGGGGGTATAATCAAGCCTTTCCTACCTACCTAGCTCTGCGTTATATTTTAAGAGTAAAAAAAATTGAATTTTTGTTTCTTGCTGGTTAATTTAGCCTACATGTGGAATTGTGTGTATCTAATAAAACTAACAGATGAAGCTGTTTCATTCAGTGGTTGTTTGTGATTTCAGGAATGGGTTAAGCAGATTTCAGCGGTAGGATTCCTCCTCCAGCTTGACAAAACATGCATCATCAAAACACATCACGCTACTGGCACAAATGTTGTTAAATTATCTAAAAGTAGCCAAACGAGTCTGAAAAATTTGCCAAATAACAATAATAATAACCCATTCAGCCGATAACATTGAAGCAATACTGTGTCACCTGCTTCACTTCACAAGCCGCCACTGGTTTCATTTGCTTTTTATAAGCTGTATTTAAAGACATATATATATATAATCAGATAATGCTCTGAAAGAAATTATATTTAATGAAGATTCTCGGATGCAAATTTAAGCAGATATTTTCAAATAATTGACTAAAATGAAATATATAAACAAATTGGGTTTATGGAATAAAAAGAAATAAATTTGTATGCAGTTTTATCATTGCACATTGAATTTCACAAGAAAGATTTAGCCCTACTTTAAATCTTTGAGCTTGTTATGCGTTAAGGTAATCACCTGATGAAATGTGTATTCAATTTAATTTAAAAATTTGTGCAATATGTCGTTAAAAATTAAATGCATTAATGTCTAAATGTTAAATTAAATTGCTTTATGAATACCAATAAAAATAATCTTGATAGCTGCAAAGTTAGAAATACTCAGAAATTGTTATTTTCATTCAAAAAGGAGCAAGGATTGAAAACATTTTTTAATGAGGAGACAGTAATAAAATGTACTTTAAAGTAATTTTAAAGTACAATTATTAATTTTTAATAATTTTAATGTAAATGTACTCATTTAATGGAAAATGGATCTAATTAAGTAGCTAAATTAAATAAAAGTGCCTGTGAAATTATTCTAAAATAAGTTATTTTAATCATTGAAATTGTAAAACTTCACTTTTATGCTTGCTTAAAGCCTAATCTCTGTATTTTGATAATGCAAACACTAGAATTTAAAATACATAGAATACAGATAAAATCTTGATTTTAGCTCAGCTAAAATATATTTTAATGCTTATTTTAAAATTAAAAACACGATTACCTCCACTGAGATAACACTATTTAGGAGTGCATATTTATTAGCTCCTAGAAAAGAGTGATTATTCACTCCTAAATAGAGTCTATTAATCACTCCAAAAACACTAATTCTTCACTCTTTCTAATGGGTGAAAAACCACTTTTGCCAAGAGTGCATATAGTCACTCTTTCTAATGGGTGGAAAAACCACTTTTACTAAGAGTGTATATAGTCACTCCTTGACATGGATTATTCACTCCAAGGTGGAGTCAATAAATCACTCATTCAGAGTGGGCATTCACTCCAAAGGAGTGACTGTTCACTCTTTCCCTTGAGTAGAAAACCCACTTTTTGTTAGAGTGAATACTCACTCTTTAGAGGTTGGCTCAATTTCAAGTCTTTCTTAGAGTGACTATTCACTCTTTTTGAGTGAATTTTCACTCTTTCAAATTTAGAGTGTAAGGTCACCCGGCACAAATTTATGAAAATTTATAATTTGAAAAGTTGCTTTAAAATGAAGGAAATAAAGTGGTCAAGTGGAACGGTGATATGGATGATCAAGTTTTGGAAAATATCATTTCAAATCATTTTTAATTAAATTAAAACCCCATTAATTAATTAATTCCCATTAATCAGTTTAAATGCTATTTTATTTTAATTAGTTGAATGTTTCAGTTTAATCCATTTTAATGAGTCTAAATTCCCTAAATTTTTCATTTCAATATTAATCTTTGAATCTTGGAAAAAATATAGCTTCTTCTTGACACTTTTATGCTACTATTAGCATCTTTCGTTAAATAATACCTCCTTTACAAACTGTTTTTGTTTCAATTTGTTATAATACTAGAATATATTGAACATTTCTTAAGGACCCGAATGTTTGCATTTGGTAATAATACAGTTAAAACATCTGAATTGTAACTTTTTCTTTTACTTTAATTTCGAAAACTATAATTCAAAATAAATTTTTTTATTACAAACTAGTCAGGTTTCTGTATATATATGAACAATTTTAATTTATGTAAGCTTAAATTCCGTGCTGAAGAGTTTTATTTGCCAACAGAGAACGCACGTGTGAGTTGCTTAAATTTGGCTAATTTTAGATTGCGTTTTGGCTAGTTTTGCTTAAATCCACCTGGCAACCCTGTTCAAAATTGAAAAAAATTATCATCGTTTTTTTTTGTTCTAATAGAGTTAACATTTTTACTTTCCTTATATATAATAATGTATAAGGAAAGTATTGTGACGGGGTCGAAAATTCGAATTCGAGTTTTCGACGGGACAGCGCGTTTCAAGCACCCCTGATCACGAACCGAACATTTTTGAAGTGATGTTTGTGGGAGTGTGTGTGAAAATATGTGTGTGTGTGTCTATGAGAAAATATATGTGTCTGTGTGTGAAAATGTGTGTGTATGTGTGTGAAAATACGTGTGTGTGTATGAAAGTATGTGTGTGTGTGTATGAAAGTATGTGTTGTGTGTGTGTGTGTGTCAGTGAGTCTGTGGAGACGATAACTGACGAACGAATGGACCTATTCGAACGAAATCTGGTACTAAAATTACAATCCGTAAACACTGGAAGCCTATTAGTTTTATATGCAATCGACTGTTCAGAACCCCCCCTAAATTTTCAATTGAAATTTTGAAAAAATCGTCAGAAAATCAAAACCTTTAATAAAGCTACGCGAATAGACATTTCTTATGTAATTTTTCATTAGAAAACGATTGGCATACATTTTAAAACACTAACGTGAACCGTTCTCGAGATATTGCACATTTTTCAAAAAAAATTATCAAAAAGTCATATAAAATAAAAAAAATATATATTACCTATTGAGAAACATGCTTACTTTTCATATGTAATACTATGCGATAAATTTGGTGACATTGTCGTGGATCTAACTCGTTCCATTCATGAAAAAAGATACTTTAAGTAATACTTTTGTATTTGAACGCCAATAGTCATTTATCTGCTGTAAGAATAACTTATTTTTCCGTCCATAACACTTGACGAGATTTTGGCGACGAATTTGGTGGAATGTCGCCAACTTGGTGACTTTTTAAATGTTGCTAAATTAACGAAAAACTCGTCAAATGGATAAAAATGACGCTAAATCAATGAAAATGACGACTCATTGACGACAATTCAATATCTTGGAAGGAATATAAATATCTACTATAAAAATAATCTATTTTCTTTTTTACTGTAAAAGTAGTAAATTCATTGAATAAGGAAAGTCATGTGCTGCCCGCATCAGATTTTTTTAACTGTAAAGTAGTAAATTCATTGCATTATATAAAGAAAGTCATGTGCTGCCCACATCAGATTTTTTTTTCATTTTATTACAGCCACATAGCTACAGAACTAAATCCTACAAATAAAGAATGAAATATTTTGTGTCTTTATGTCTTGGATTTCGCGATATCTATATAGCAGTATTCATTTTAGCCTTCCAGCCATGACGCTGGCAATTAAGATGAGTTTCTTTTGCCGCACATGACTAGACCCTAATTACGGCCTAGAACTATCAGGCCCGGTCCTAAGCCCCCAGATTTTAGAGGCTCCTATCTCCTCTCTAACTCCACAGTCTAATATATAGTATTCTGTGTCTAACTCCATGTTTCATCCAATCAATAAAAGGTGGAAATCACAGATTTAAAACATTAATGTAAATAAAATGAATGTAAGGTATGTTATCTGCAATGGGGGTGTCTTCTTCATTTTGGGGACCGACCCTTACTGGAGGGTTCCTGCGATTTACAATATAACGACTTTGTGATTCTTGATAGCAGACATAGATAATTAGAGGGGCTATAACTGCTGCTTGTGAGAGTACAACGTTTTTGTACTTCCTTGATAGCCGACATAGAAAATTATTTGACTAATGATTATAACTGCTGTTTGGGAGAATACAACTTCTATGTATTTCCTTAATAGCAGACATAGAAATTTAAGTAACAAAATCTACCAAATCTTCAGTTAGTCATCTAAATTTTATGTATCTACTATCAAGAAAGTACAAAGAAGTTGTGCACTAAAAAGCTGTTATTATATTAATTGTTAAATCTGTTATTACTTTCCTTATATACATAATGTATAAGGAAATGTATAAGGTATGTATATACATAATGTACAAGGAAAGTTTTGTGACGGAGTCGAAAATTCGAATTCGAGTTTTCGACGGGAGAGCACGTTTCAAGCATCCCTTATCACGAATCAAACATTTTTGAAGTGATGTCTCTGTGTGTGTGTGTGTGTGAAAGTATGTGTGTGTGTGTGTGAAAGTGTGTGTGAAAGTATGTGTGTGTGTGTAAAAGTATGTGTGTGTGTGTGTGTGTGTGAAAGTGTGTGTGTGTGTTGTTGTTGAAACCCAGACCACCCGACCTACCAGAAAGGTGTAAGGTAACTGTTTAGACGGTCGGGAAGTGCCACCCAATTTAGACCAGAACCCAGTAGGGGAGGCATCCACAGGGACCGTACCCTCCTTACCCTACCACCAACCTCTCGGAAGGACTTTCGGACACACATGTTTAACGTGATCGTACTTCGCATGAACACGGCGGCAGTTTTGGCAGTGGCTGGAATCGAACCCGGGCCTACCGAGTGCAACTCCAGCGCGCTAACCAATGGGCTACCGCGCCTCAGTGTGTGCGTGTGTGTGAAAGTGTGTGTGTGTGTGTGTGTGTGTGTGTGTGTGTGTGTGTGTCAGTGTGTCAGTGAGTCTGTGGAGACGATAACTGACGAACGAATGGACCGATTCGAACGAAATATGGTACAAAAATCACAATCCGTAAACACTGGAAGCCTATTGTTTTAATACGCAATCGAATGTTCAGAAATTTTGAAGAAATCGTCAAAAAATCAAAACCGCTAATAAAGTTACGCAAATAGACATTTATGTAATTTTTCATTAGAAAATGATTGATATAAATTTTAGAACGCTAACAGGAACCGTTCTCGAGATATTACACATTTCCCCAAAAAATTATCAAAAAGTTATATAAAATAAAAAAAAATATTTCCTATTGAGAAACATGTTCACTTTTCATATGTAATACCATGCGATAAATTTGATGACATCATTCTCGTTGATCTAGCTCGTTCCATTCATGAAAAAAGACACTTTGAGTAATACTTTTGTATTTTAACGCCAATAATCATTTATCTGTTGTAAGAATAACTTATTTCTCCGTCCATAACGCTTGGCGAGATTATGGCGACGAATTTGGCGAAATGTCGCCAACTTGGCGACGTTTTTAATTATTGCCAAATTAACAAAATCTCGCCAAATTGATAAAAATGACGCTAAATCAATGAAAGTGACGATTAATTGAAGAAAATTCAATATCTTGGAAAGAACATAAGTATCTACTATAAGAATAGCTTTTTTTTAACTGTAAAAGTAGTAAATTCATTGTATTATATAATGAAAGTCATGGGTTACCCACATTAGATTTTTTACTTAATGAAGCAGCCTATTGAAATATTATTAGAAAATTAATTTATTCAAATACAAATTTAATAAAACCTTTTAATTGGAACTTAAATAAAATTAAATTTTTAAATTTTAGTAAGATATTTTAGCTTAATTACCAAGGTATTTTAGCTTACTTATAACGTTTTGAGAACATTAGGAGACTATCACCAGACGATATTGAGCAACATTTAGGCACAAAATAATCACTCATAGCATCCACAGCAAATAATACAACTCAACTCAAGTAATTTATTATACAGCGTTTCAAGCTTCACCAACCACACCCTCAACATTACTGAGTCTTTACAGAAGTTTAAATTACAGTATTTTTTTTTTCTTTGAAGTCTACAAACTATTGATAGACAGGATTTTGGCGGGATTTATGATGCCAGTCTTTGTCTGGGGGATAGACTGATTAATGAAAATCGATTGTCAATAGAGGTAAAGGTAAGGAGTTCAAACTCCATACTGAGAAAATGCCAATATCATTTGCGACAATAATTCAGGCTAACTTCATGCGATTATCACTTGCCTGCGATGGTTTTGAGGTTAAGGAATGCTTTTGATCTATATGTAATGTTATGCCACTGTTTCACGATCACGTATATGTTTTGAGCAATTCGAGATTTTATGCACTTCAAATATTTGGCATGCAGTGCTTCTAAAATGAGCATTTTTTTTTTTTTTTTGTCAATTTTGGTGAAAATCTATAAATGAGTGACTCTTAAGAAGTCACATTTAATATTTATTTAGATCAATAAAGTGCTTAATTTTGCTGGTTTAAAAGGAAAGAAATTGTAAGAAAATTAACTAGGGTGTGGCTTAACTCGATTTTCGCATACCAGAATTCATTTTTAGTAGGGTTTTTTTCTCTTCATTTTTACTTTCCTTATATACATAATGTATAAAGAAAGTATTGTGACGGGGTTGAAAATTCGAATCCGAGTTTTCGACGGGAGAGCACGTTTCAAGCATGCCTGATCACGAATCAAACATTTTTGAGGTGATGTCTGTGTGTGAGAGAGAGAGAGAGAGACTGTGGAGACGATATCTCAGGAACAAATGGAGCAATTCGAATGAAATTTGGTACAAAAATCACAATCCATGAATACTGGAAGCCTATTGCTTTTAAACGTAATCGAACTTTCAGAACTCACCTAAATTTTCGAATGAAATTTTCAGACAATCATCAAAAAATCAAAACCTTTAATAAAGATACGCAAATAGACATTTCTTTTGTAATTTTTCCTTAGAAAACAATTGACATAAACTTTAGAAAGCTAACATGAACCGTTCTCGAGATATTGCACATTTTTCAAACAAATTTATCAAAAAATCTCATAAATTAAAAAAAAAATTTTAACTATTGAGAAACATATTCACTTTTCACATGTAATATAATGTGATAAATTGGGTGACGTCATTCTCGTGGATCTAGCTTGTTTCATTCATGAGAAAAATATTTTGAGTAATACTTTTGTATTTGAACGCCAATAGTCATTTATTTGCTATAAGAATAACTTATTTCTCCGTCCATAACGCTTGGCGAGATTTTGGCGACGAATTTGGCGAAATGTCGCCAACTTGGCGCCTTTTTTTAATGTTGCTAAATTAACGAAAATGTCGCCAAATGGATAAAAATGACTCTAAATCAATGAAAATGACGACTAATCGTCGAAAATTCAATATCTTGGATATAAGTATTTACTATAAGAAAAACCTTCTATAAGTATCTGCAATAAAAATATCTATTTTTTTACTGTAAGAGTAGTAAATTCATTGATTTATATAAGGAAAGTCATGTGCTGTCCATATCAGATTTTTTTTTTCTTAATTTTACAAAAAGAATTTTAAAAAATCGGTATCGTGAATACAAATGGCTACAATTATAGCGTGTTATCCTTCACTTTAAGTACGAGCGTCAGTAAATTTTCTACCCTATCCACGCTTTGTTAATTTTCGCAGAACACAGTTTTCGCCGAAATTCTGCTCAAACAGTTGCGAAATATTTTCTGAAGGATAAAATGCCATGCTTAGATTACATTGAAACAAAATTTAATACTCAATAAAATATAGGATACATTTTTTATTTTAATCCAAAATAATTTTGGTGCTGCCATCTGTTGTCGTAATTTAATTCATATCGAATATATTTATTTTTTAATGAAAATTTTTAAATGTCTATTCCTTCTAATACGCTTTTGAAGACAACAACAGACCATATATAATAATGCCACAATCACGAAAAAGTAACTGAACTTGGCCTTGGAGACAAAGCTGCAGCCCCAGTGATGTACATTCAGATCCCTTTATAAAATTTATAGAATGAAAAATTACCTTTCCATGAATGTGACTTTATTATATATGAGCTGCTATTGTATTTAATAACGTATTAGAAGGAATAGACATTTAAAAATGTTCTTTAAAAAATAAAAATTGTCGGTATGAATTAAATTACGACAACAGATGGCAGCACCAAAATTATTTCGGATTAAAATAAAAAATGTATTCTATATTTTATTGAGTATTAAATTTAGTTTTAATATAATCTAAGCATTGCATTTTATCTTTCAGAAAATATTTCGCAACTGTTTGTACAGAATTTCGGCTAAAAGTGTGTTTTGTGAAAGTTAACAAAGCGTGGATAGGGCAAGGTCCGTAGAATATCTTATATATAATATTCTATTAACCTTGTGGATAGGGAAGAAAATTTACTGACGCTTTTACAGAAGATTTACTGACGGAGCATCAGCAAATCTTCTGCCTTATCCGCGCTTTGTTAACTTTCGCGGCACACATTTTTCGCCGAAATTCTGCTCAAACAGTTGCGAAATATTTTCTGATAGATTAAATGCAATGCTTAGATTATATTAAAACTAAATTTAGTACCCAATAAAACATAGAATATATTTTTTATTTTAATTCAAAATATTTTTGGTGCTGCCATCTGTTGTAATTTAATTCATACCGACTATTTTTATTTTTTAATGAACATTTCTTAATGTATATTCCTTCTAATACGCTATTAAATACAACAACAGATCATATATAATAATGCCACAATCACGGAAATGCAATTAAACTTGGACTTGAACTTGAAGACAAAGGAACTTGAAGACAAAACTGCAGTCCTCAGTGATGTACATTCAGTTCCCCTTATCAAATTTATTGAATGAAAAATTACCTTTCCGTGATTGTGGCATAGGTATATATATGATCTGTTGTTGTATTTAATACTGTTTTAGAAGGAATAGATATTTAAAAATGTTTATTAAAAAATAAAAATAATTAGGATGAATTAAATTACGACAACAGATGGCAGCACCAAAAATGTGTGCCGCGAAAGTTAACAAAGCGCGGATAGGGCAGAATATTTACTGACGCTCACACTTACAGGGCTTGAAAAAAATCTTTTACGCAGGGGGTAACTTCCCCCCCCCCCCAAAGGGGAGTTAATAACGTCACGAACAAAAAAAATGTTTCGCTATTTTTCATAACAATGATTGAAACTATAAAGTCTCATAACCATTGGGCCATAAGTAAACCCTTTTATGCATGATTATATCAAATTTTGTCCTATGCTGCCATGTAAAAAAAAATATAAAATACGAATAATTTTCAAAGTTTTTGCTCAAATTTAAAAAAGTCTATCTAATTCTAGGTTTTCTGATAACAAAGCAGCATATAAAGTTTCGTGAAAATCCATGAATTTTTGTGGCCGCTGTAGTGTACACAAGAAATCGACCACAGACATGCAGACAGACAACATTCCAAAAGTAGCCAAAACGTATTCAGAAGGTCCTAAAACGTATATTGGCATCGGCATCAAAATATCGTACTCGAAAATTTTCGTGAAAACTATATTTTATCTATTCTATATTGCATAGTATGAAAAAGAAATAAACAGAAAAGAAACACCAATATATTTAAATCTTAAAGAATGGTCAATTGCAATTCTTGGGGTAAACTACATATTGTTCCGGAATCGAGCATACGCAGGATACAAGAACGAGTCCAAGTTTCTGGATAACTTTTCGGGTGGCACTTCCCGGCCGTCCAAACAGTTACCTTACACCTTTCTGGTAGGTCGGACGGTCTGGGTCTCAACAACAACAAGCACAAAGAAAACAGGAATAATATACAATCAAAACAGTATTTAAATGCTGCGCTAATTTCACAGAATAAGCGATAATATTCTCAAAATACTGTTAAAAATAATTTCACAAGATAACTGCTACTCTTCTCGAAACATTGACAAAAGTCACAGTCCATTGTAGCTCGTATACTGTGGACTCAACTGAAATCTCCGATTCAGTGATGACTTCTATGTATAGTCTCTCCATAGAAACTTCTGGAAATCTCTATATCTTACATCGTTCTATCGAGAAGTTTCTGGAACATTACGGAAGTCGCCAAATGTCGCCAAATTGGCTATAAATCGTCAAATCTGTAAACCTTGCTTCTAACTGGGAAATCCTGGCAGCCAATTGCTGCCAGGATTTCCCAGTCCAAGCTGCTAACTTCTTCCCTAATTTTTATTTTACTTCTTCCCTAATTAAAAGCTGCTCACTTCATCCTCACGTCATGCTGACGTCATGGACTGTGTTATCTTCGCCTGGCCTTCAAGACAGACGAAAAAGGAAGCGCCAAAGGTAATATTGCACGTTTGCAACAATACGGATCTAAATCTAAAATGCTATTAGAATAACAAAAAATGAACAAAATTTTTGCAAAACATATGTCAATGAGGTAACAGAGTTCCAGCTGGAACATAGGATAAAAGCAATGAATATAACTGATGCTTGAACGAAAAATGACTTAAAATAAGACATATGATTGCAACCTTCAAGGATGTATTGTATATTATAGAATATAGAATGTTATGCAAACTAAATAGAGTTGTTGTTAAAATCCAGACCGTCCGACCTACCAGAAAGGTGTAAGGTAACTGTTTGGACGGCCGGGAAGTGCCACCCAAGTTAGACCGGAACCCAGTGGGGGAGGCATCCACAGGGATCGTACTTTCCTTCCCTACCGTTACAGAATAATTTCCACTGGCAGGTACGACATGGGGTTTACGTCCCTAGTCTGCCAGGGAATGCATAATTTACATATAACATTTCCATAACAGACAAAATGCATATTACATATTTTTCTAAAACCACTTGTAATTAAAAAATCAAATGTAAAACTTTCGGTGAAGCTTCAGTAACGCGTAAAAATTGCAACTTTTTTCTGCGACATTATTCTTAACATTATGGGCTGAAGTATCTTGTTTCTGGTTCTCACGTTTTTATTACTTTCCTCGCAGTTAAATTTGTAATTTGAAGGAAATGAAGACGATTTACACTGTAGTTAAAAAACTATTTAAAAAAATTTCTTGAAACTTAGTGTTTAAGTCCCTGATGGATATCCAGATGCTGATTAGATTTTGAGATGATTCGAAAAATATAACCGAATTTTCTTGCGAAATGGCCCGCAAAGATAGTGAAAATCTGAAATAAATGTCTAAATTTGTTGAAATATATTAATTAAGTACTTTTTCGTCAGGTAAATTTTTACAACTAAGCGAATAAAACTGACCCCATTACTGTAAGATGAACCGTTCTCGAGATATTTTAGGTTTTTTTTTTTTTTTTTTTTTTCCAATTTTGAGGACCTGAAGTATTTAATGTGAATTAAGTTGCCAAATGAAACGAAGATGCAATAAAAATGAAAATCGGATATAATATCAAAAAAGTATCCATGTTATTTTCTGCAATTAAACTGAATTTAATGCATAATGAAATAAAAAACTACAAAATGAAGTTAAATCTGCAGGGAAAGTCATGTGCTGCTCACATCAGAATTTTTAATTTCCCTGCAATACGTGGTAATGCATAGGGAAAGTATTGGAATCGTGTCGAAAATCGAGTTTTCGACGGATCTACACTTTTCGAGAGCTCGAACCGAAAAAAACCCGAATTTAGAACACGAAAAAACTATTTTAAGCGTGGCGTCGTTGTGTCTGTCTGTCTGTGCAACGTATATATCCACTCTAACTGAAAAACTAATTGACCAAATTTCATAAAATTTGGTAAGTCACTTGACCAGGTGCTGATTAGATTTTGGTACGCATCGGGAGAAAGGAACATGTCTTTTTTACTTTCCCTGCAATACATGGTAATGTATAGGGAAAGTATTGGAATCATGCCGAAAATCACAACTCGAGTTTTCGACGGATCTACACGTTTCGAGACCTCTAGAATACGAAAAAACTATTTTTAGCGTGACGTCTGTGTGTGTGTCAGTCTGTGTGTCTGTCTGTGTGTCTGTCTGTGCAGATTTTGTATCCACTCTAACTAAAAAACTAATGGACCGAATTTCACAAAATTTGGTAGGTAAGTTACTTGTGAACGAGTCTGGTGCTGATTAGTTTTGGGTACGATTCGGAATAAAAGAACCCGCCTTTTTTTGCGAAATGGCCCGCAAAAGCTTGTATCCACTCTAACTGAAAAACTGATGGACCGAATTTCACAAAATTCGGTAGATGAGTCACTTGTGAGTTACCTTGGTGCTGATTAAATTTTGGTATGATTCGGAAAAAAATGACTTGCCTTTTTTTGCAAAATGGCCCGCAAAAATCGTCCAAATCTAAACTAAAGAACTGGGTATACTCAAATATATCCATTAAATGCTGATTTAATACGTAATTTTTAACGACGAAAAGAATAAGACCAACCCCATTACACTAGGACTAGCCGTTCACGAGATATTTTAGTTTTTCATACTTTCCCTACGCCACCTTTGAAAATAAGCCCGGTTACCGAATGAGAACGAAAATTGAATTAAAAGTGAAATAAATTTAATTAAAATAAAGAGAACGTTAATATAAGTCTGCAGGGAAAGTCATGTGCTGTCCACATCAGATTTTTGTAACTGGATTTGTGAATGAATAAAAAGGAAAAAAAAAATACTGTATTCGAATATTTAGTATTTCAGGGGAGTTCAGTTGGATTAATGTATGAGAAATAGTCACTCTACTGTGAGATGGAGACATACAATTTGGTATATAGTTGAACATTCAGATAAAACCCATTGTAAAATTGAATTATTCAAAAAATCTCATTGTCCAGGGCATATGCTTGTTATGAAACAGTTATATTTCAACTGGTACTCGGTGAGTTCTGTCTAATTCTAATATGCTATACGATGTATCTACACGTAAAATTTTGCATCGATACTGAGATTGGCTATTGAGCTACCGTGTCCATATCAGCATACCCTATAAAAAATGTTAAGATGTGTTCAGTAGATCGTAAAATGTGCTTCATCTTTAAATTAATTCTCGAAAGCGATCATTTTCTGGAAAATAATAGATTATTCCACATGAAATTCAAATCATAAAGAAATATCTGGGAATGCTTACTAGAATAAATATACACGTCACTCCTTTACAATCTTTATGTAACTTAATGTGATGTTGGTTTACTCAGTGTTATTCAAATTTGTGTGGTCTTAATCAGATTCCTTTAGTCACGGTAAAATGAAATTCTATATGTCGTTTTCCTTCGTGACATTATCATTTTTCCTACTTTAAACCCCATTCGGCAAGGCCGCCCTGGTCCCGTCATTGGAATGCATTCGATTTTAGAGAATATCCAGAAAATAAATAAATAAATAGATAATCATCTGCAAAGCCTAAATTCAGTTACGGAACCGCCTTTTGTGGTAAATATTTATTTTTACTTTTTCACACCTAATATTGATCATGTATTGATTCCACGATTATTTTCGATTTCGAGATCTTAATGTCAATATATGTTTTAAAACTGCCTGAACGCGTTTTGACTATTTTTGGAGTGATGCACATTCGTCTGTCCGTGTTTCTGTTAATATGTCTGTGATTGATTTCCTGTGTTCACGATAACGGACACAAATAATTATGGATGTTCACGAAACTTTACATCCTGCTTTTTTGTAAAATAATTTGGAACTAGATAGAATGGTTCCAAATCCGAGCAAAAACTTCGAAATTTATTGGAAAATTTATATTTTGTTAACATGACAGCAGAGGGCAAAACGTGGCATAATCACACATAAAAGGGTTATTTTATATCTCAATTATCACGGGTCTTTCTAATTTCAATTACTGTTCTTAAAAATAGCCGCGACACAATTTCTTCTTCGTGAAGTCATTAGCCCCTTCAAGGGGTAAGTTACTCGTCCTCTCCCGGAGGGTACATTATCATTTATGGTACCAATCGAAATATTTTTAAGCACTTTAAAGCGACTGATAAGATCCTGCAATTATAATCATCTCAAGATAACGATTTTTCAAAATTTCTCTTGTAAAATTTGAATGTAAAGACAGTTACTAAAATTAAATTCTGTAATAATAATGTCGCGTTGAACCACACTCCATGTAATTTGATTTGTAAATCTTATCGAGTTAACCAGTCCTGGGACCTCCATAATATATTTCACTCCGTAATATATTATACTCTGTAATTTATTTTTTACTTGAAAACTTAGAACTTCAATGAAACAAATGAAATTTATTCAAATGACGTCATTGAAATATAAATCGTATAGCTCTCTTATGTAAAAGCAGTATGTATTTCATTCATATACTCTTATTCCAGGCTTCAGAGTTAAGTAATTTTGCGTTAAAATTACATGAATTCTTATACAACTCATCTTCAAATCGTTGATTTGTTTATATTTTGCACATGTTAAAATTAAGCTTCATCGTAAATGTAATCAAAGTTTATTCGTTAATGATCATTTAAAATCAAAAATATTGTAATTACGTAGGCACAAAATTTGTATACACAGATAATATGCAAAAATGAAGAGGGTGTAAGACGGATGCAGCGTTAAATGTAAATATAAGCTCCCATTATAAAAATCACTATTTTCCCTAAGCGAACAAAAAAAATGAACGTCTTACTTTATTTTGAAATAAGTCACGTGATCTCTTCATATAGTAGGGGTGTAATTATTATTTCAATTTTTATTTAAAATACTGCTTAACATATTCGATGAAATTTTTTTGGACATTTTAGGTGATAATTAGAATATTTTTTGAAGCCATATGCGAATTTTAACTCCGTCTAGAAAATGTTTGAAAAATTATGTCCTATAGGGTTCAATTTATTTCATTTCTTTAACCCGTGCAAAATTCAAAACTAATTGGGTGATAATATTTTTCTTCATTCCAATATGTCCCACAGGCCGTCTCAAAAATATACTAAAAATCATTTTCACGGCAGTTATCCTGTGAAAGGACAGACAGACAGACAGCTAGACAGAATACACAAAGTTATAAATACTTTATAACTATGTTGGAAAGTGTTTAAAAATAATGCGAGGGTAATATTTAATAATTCATCTTACGCCCTCGCATGCACGTTTCACAGACAAACCTGACAAAATAAATGAATAGGAGAATAATGTGCCAGAGAAACCTGCATGTGACCTACCTAACAGATTTTGGAGAAATTTCATTGCATAATTTTTAACTCCCACACAAACAGACGTCAAGCTAAATCGTACAATCATGTTCTAGAGTGTGTAGATCTGTGGATTATTTGATTCCCAAATTTTAACACCATTTTAATATGTTTCTTGTGTATATTACCATGCATTGAAAGAAAAGGAAGAAGAGAAAATTGTTCATATGATGCACAGCACAGATAAAGAGCACATATATCTTTAAATCGTTAGTGTTTTTAAAGTGAACAAGCATATTTATTTTGAACTTAGATGCAAACTAAAACATTTATTCTTTCGTTTGAATATCCGCCTGACTAGCATAACTGGTTTTTTTTAAAGTAGCTAAATGTATACTTTCCTGTAAATATTCACAACATTATGCGGAAATACTGAGTACTTTGGCTTTGTTAATTTTACATCAGAAGCAGTATTTTATTTCAATAAAAATCAAGACTCTGCAAAGAGGAAATCAAGCATTATGGAAGATGATATTGGATCTAACTAACTTTTCAATTAATATATGTAGAAAATGAGGAGGACTTTCTAGTGAGTTTTTACAACTTTGAAAGTTGCAGTTGCAGATTCACATAGCATGAGCAAAATTGTATAGGAATTTTATGCCGACTGCTTGGAAGGACTCAGTTTCCACAGATGTTTGCAAAATCGCGTCAGATAGCTTTCTTGTAAGCAAGGTATGGGAACCCGATTAAGTGGGGTTAATGGTATTTGAGACAAATATGTATTTGAGACAAATGGTATTTGAGACATAATAAATGAAAATAGAAATTCTTTTAATGCATTTTTGCCTCAACTTCCGGAATTTACTCATACTAGAACAAATATATGTATGAAGGAAAAAACATATGATATCTTAATAAGAAAGTGTTCATGATGCTTTAGGTCTATATATAGTAAAGTAACCATACCCGATCGAATAAAAGAACGTACAGCGCCCCTAACGGATGAATTAAAGACTTAGGAGAAAGAATTGCGCAACAAAGCGAGATAGACAAAAAATGCCAATTAGGAAGTAGTAGAGCATTGTTTAATGAATAGCCCCATACGCTAGATGCATATTGGCCATCTTACCAGTCTCGACTTATCTATATTACACGAACGAAATCTGATTTAGGAAGGATGGTGGCAAAAAATAACCAATCGCCTCTTCGCCTAAAAGTTCCTCCTGGCACCAAACTCTACGGAAATATATTAACTAGCGGAAAAGGTTTCTTTTAGTGTTCCTTATCTATTATTAAAGTTTACACGGAGCGTTTCGAATCACCTTGTATACGTTAATTTACATCTACCCTTACAGATAAAAGTGTCGTGCCAACAGCTCAAAGGATTGAGCATCCTCTGGCTAGTTTGAAGGTTAGTGGTTGGAAAATCATTTGGAACTTAGATTGTACAATGTCGCCATGACAGCTTAACTCTGTGTGCTATCTCCAGTGCTCTGAAAATATGGTCTGAAAAAAGGCGAATATCGATTTTTCTAAAGATCCTACGATTAATTGTGCAATATCCAGTTCATGAGTATTACGACAATAACGCACAGCATGATAGCTTCGATACACCTAGGGCTGTGACTTGAAATATCAAAATTTTATTAATAGTACGTGTTGCCAATAGACGTAAAATAGCATTATCACAAAGGAAAACATAAAGACTGACATTATACCAATTAAACAATAATTGATAATTAAAAATTAATATTAAGATTCTTAATATACATAGAATTTAAATGAATGTTAGACGAGAAATGCATGGAGTTTCATTCTGTCATACTCCTGTTTTGATGTCTAGGTTTTTATTGCATTGTGTAGTAATGTAGTTTTTTTGTTTTGTGTTGTTTTTTTATAGAGAATGGTGGTCTTGTTTTAAATAAAATAAAATCCTTTTCTACCAGAAAATTATTTAAATACTAATGTAATGTTTTATAAATTAAGACCGTGTATTAATCTTTCGGGAGTGGGCTCGTAGAGGGTTGGAGGAGGCTTTACCATCAAGACGTCGGATCCGAACGCTTGTATGTGGATATTCGCCCGCTAAAGCTCCCGGGTTGCAACGGAAGCAATTCAAGAGCGATTCATGCATCAGATTTTGAACCGGGGGAGAGAAATGGTAAGTAATGGTAAGTGATGAAGATGTAAGGATTCTTGTGGTTGATGGAATGGAAATGACTCTTGGATTGTGGAAAGTGTAACTTCTTTTTCAAACAATCTATATAACATATTAATAATATAGTCTTTGATTTATCTGTTTGTTTATCTATCTATCTCTGGATAACGTGTGGCGAAAAATTTAGCGAAGAAATTTTTTGAGATATCGCCAACTTGGCGACTATTTTTAAATCTTGCGAAATTAACGAAAATGTCGCCAATTCAGTAAAAAGGACAGCTAATAAAAAGGACCCCTAAAAATGACCCCAAATCAATTAAATTAATTGCGTTTTGAAAGGAGGATAGTATTGTATTGATGTTTCGATAGCATTTTGCCTGTCAAGTCCAGCCATTCCACTTGGCGACAGAATTAACGATTTTTAAAATGGCGTCAAATTTTTCAAAATATCGCCAAATTGATGAAAATTTCGCCAAATCGCTAAAAATGTGGCCAAATTGATAAATATGAAGCCAAGTCAATGCAATTATTTATGTTTTGGAACGAAATAGTATTGTAATAATGTTTCGGAAACATTTATCTGTCAGTCCAACCGTCCCATTTACCGAGTGTTTAAATCTCTACAAGCTTATAAAAAAGTCGCCAAATCGATACAAATGTCGCCAAATCGATAAAAACTTCGCCAACTTCATAAAAATGACGCTAAATTAATAAATTAATTGTGTTTTGAAATGAGATAGTATTGTAATTATATTTCGGCAGCGTTTGTCTCTCAGTCCAACTGTTCTACTTGGCAAACATTTTGTCGAGTTTTAATTGTCGCCAAATTTATCAAAATATCGCCAAATCAGTAAAAATGTGGCCAAATTGATAAATTTGACGCCAAATCAATGAAATTATTTATGTTTTGGAACGAAATAGTATTGTAATAATGTTTCGGAAACATTTATCTGTCAGTCCAACCGTCCCATTTACCGAGTGTTTAAATCTCTACAAGCTTATTAAAATGTCGCCAAATTGATACAAATGTCGCCAAATCGATAAAAACTTCGCCAACTTCATAAAAATGACGCTAAATTAATAAATTAATTGTGTTTTGAAATGGGATAGTATTGTAATTATATTTCGGCAGCGTTTGTCTCTCAGTCCAACTGTTCTACTTGGCAAACATTTTGTCGAGTTTTAATTGTCGCCAAATTTATCAAAATATCGCCAAATCAGTAAAAATTTGGCCAAATTGATAAATTTGACGCCAAATCAATGAAATTATTTATGTTTTAAAACGAGATAGTATTGTATGATGTTTCGGAAACATTTATCTGTCAATCCAACCGTCCCATTTGCCGAGTGTTTAAATACCGCCAAGCTTATTAAAACGTCGCCAAATTGATAAAAATGTCGTCAAATAGATAAAAATGTCGCTAAATCGATGAAAACTTCGCAAAATTTACAAACATGGCACCAAATCAATAAATTAGTTGTGTTCAGAAATGGGAGGGGATCGTAATTATTTTTCTGCAACGTTTGTCTGTCAGTCCAACTGTTCTACTTGAAGAACATTTTGGTTAATTTTAATTGTCGCCAAATTTATCAAAATATCGCCAAATCGAATCTATGGAACGGCTACAGCACTTTTGCAAATCAAGCACATGATATTATTAAACGACTGCAGAAAACAATATTTTTCGGTCCAGTTATCCTGAAACTGCCGTTTCTCAAACTGTACTTTGCCCTAGGGTTTCCTACTTGGCCCTGCTTTACAGATTATAGAATTTATTTTTTACCTTTTCCAAGGTGTTATAATTAATTGTAGCAACCACACCTACGAAAACAAAATACTCATATGACATAACGAATTATAAAATTATTAAAATAATAAACGAATTATAAAATTTGTTATCATTATTACTAACCGATTATAATAAGCAGAGAGGCAACAGATGTTTAAAAGGTAGACCGATATGCATTAAATAACAAACAGTTATCTTTATCGCCAACAATTCAAACACAGCAGAAAATGCAATGCAACGTAAAACCATGCGAATGGGGCAAACATTGACAACTCAATGATAACGATTGTCCCTGAGCGGCCTACTTGCCACACCTGGAACCACAGCTGCTTTGCTGTGCGCATGTGCAATTTTCAAAATTAACCTATCATGTGACTGGTTACAATGCTTATAAATAATAGTGTGCCGACCTAGGCGAAAACGGGATTCCTAAAGGCCGTCATCGCCAGATAGCGCTGGAGACCAGATGCTATGACGTCAATATTTAAACTAATGGGAATTTAATGCAAATTGATATCTTCGGAAATATCTGAATAAATTGTCCGAAATTTGATGTGATTATTACAAGTTGTATAAACAAAAAGGCATTTGATTTTCAGAGAGTATGGGCTAAGAATATAGTATTTGAATTATAGGAAAGACTGCAAACCTCTGCTGAGTTGTATAGTCCATTTGCTGAATTTCATCCATAATTAAAAACCAATATTCTTTTTATAAAACCGATAGTTTGTGTTCCCATCCATCGATTTATAAGATAAATATTCAAAATTCTACTCATTTTTCTATATTTCAACCAATAGAAGTATTCTAAATTGATATTCAAAAGGAATACTTTCTTTCCAAGAGAAACTAAGAAATTCTAAAAGATAATATATTTGCAAAAACTTTTCTCATAATGTTCCATTTATCACTGTCTTGAAAGTTCCACGTTAATAAAAGCTGTTAGCTAATTAAGCAGACACTTAATTAATGTATTTTATTTCATTCCGAGGCAACAGCTATGAGAAATGCTTATTTGACGATCTCGTCATTACTAAGATTAAAGTGGTAGAAATGTGTGAGATAATTTTACAGAACTTTTAACACTTGCAGTATTTGTTTACGTTTGAATTGCTCAGTAACTTCAAGGACTTATAATTTGTCCCGCAGTTCAATTAATTATATCAAAACAATTCAATGTTTCAAACTTTTGTAACATTCTATTATTTTAAGAGACTGTAATACGTATAAGAAATGTTTCATATTAATAAAATCTGTTAGCTAATTAAACAGAAACTTAATTAATGTCTTCATTACTAAGATTAAAGTGGGAGAAATGTGCGAGATAATTTTACAGAACTCTAACACTTGCAGTATTCGTTTACTTTTGAATTGTTCATTAACTTCAAGGACTTATGATTTGTCTCAAGGTTCAATTAATTAAATCAAATCAATTCAGTTTTTCAAACTTTTGTAACATTCTATTATTTTACGAGACTGTAATCTGTATCAAAAAAATTCATACTAATAAAATCTGTTAGCTAATTAAACAGAAAGTTAATTAATGTCTTCATTAAGATTAAAGTGGTAGAAATGTGTGAGATAATTTTACAGAACTCAAACACATAAGGTTCCGGTCTTAATTGGGTGGCACTTCCCGACCGTCCAAACGGTTACCTTACACCTTTCTGGTAGGTCCGACGGTCTAGGTCTCAACAACAACAACACCAAAACTCTTAACACTTGTAGAAATCGTTTAGTTTGGAATTGTTCATTAACTTCAAGGACTTATGATTTGTCCCGCAGTTCATTTAATTCAAAGCTATTCAGCTGCGTTCAGTGAAAATCGCTCATATGAAAACAGTGTTTCTTTCAAGCAAACATCAGGCATACATCCGATGATGATGATTCGCCCTTAGGAGACATTTTATTTTAACCTAGTTTCTATTTATGTAACATCATTTAGATACACTTATATAGAACAAATTTAAAACTTGCCCCCATTAAAGTTTCATTCGCCCCTGTTTATATGCTGTTTTTACAGCATGTTATTATATAAAAACTAAATTATCGTCTGTTATAATTTAAATGGCGTCTATTTTCAAAATGGCGCCCCTATACAAGCTTCTCTGATCGAAGGTTGTTCTTACACTTTCCGAAGAAAAATATTCCAATTCTATAATGGAAAAACATTATAACTGATGACGACGCTTTTAAATAACAAATGTCATATAAAATAGCTATTTACGGAACATTTATTAACATAATTATATTTTTCTATCTTCTTTTCAATTATCGAAAAAATGTTCGAAATTTATCTTTGCACTATCTCCGGCATCTTTGCACTAACCTACAGGGTTGATTTGTTGGGCGTAATTGTAAAGAATCTTGCTGCCCCAACCGGGAATCGAACCCTGGATCTTCGAACTGGCCAGTCGACGCTGTACCGTTGAGCTACTGGGACAAAATTTCAAGCTCCTATTGTCTACGCGAACGCTACAATTTGCTTAACTGAGCAATTGCGAAATTGTGTATTCGGTTAACAAATTTTCAAAGATTAGCAACTACCTATGGAATGTAGCTAGTTTATTCCCTTAGAAACTCAGATAATACTTCCGAATTTTCCAAAGACGTGATCAAGAGACTATTTTCTTTAACAGTTTTCTGATATTTTAATTTCGCAGTTTAGCAGATTAAGATTCTGTCCTGATATTATCTGTGTAATAGGTAATTAAGTTGCGGCGCTATGGTTTTGTTGGGGTAACAAGTTTATATATCGATTTTGGAACAAGTTTATATATCGATTTGTTTAGGGTAAACGTTTTGGAGTACAGAAAATAGAAGTATAGTAATTGGAGTATATGGCAGTATAGTAAATGGAGTATTTGGCAGTATAGTAAATGGAGTATTTGGGAGTATAGTAAATAGAGTATTTGGGAACATAATAAATTGAGTATTTGGGAGTATAGTAAATGCAGAATTTGGGAATACAGTAAATGGAGTATTTGGGAGTATTGTAAATGGAGTATTTAGGAGTGAAGTAAATATAGTATTTGAGAGTAAAAATTGAGTACTTGAGAGTGAAGTAAGAGTGTTTGGGAGTATGGTAAATGCAGTATTTGGGAGTATAGTAAACGGAGTATTTGGGAGCATAGTAAATTGAGTATTTGAGAGTATAGTAAATTGAGTATTTGGCAGTATAATAAATGAAGAATTTGGGAATACAGTAAATAGAGTATTTGGGGGTATTGTAAATGGAGTATTTAGGAGTAAAGTAAATATAATATTTGAGAGTATAAATTGAGTACTTGAGAGTGAAGTAAGAGTGTTTGGGTGTATGGTAAATGGAGTATTTGGGGGTATAGCAAATGGGGCATTTGGGAATATAGTAAATGAAACATTTGGAAGTAATCTGTGTATTTGGGAGTATAGTAAATAGAATATTTGAGAGTAAAGTAAGAGTGTTTGGAAATATAGTAAATTGAGTATTTGTAAGTATAGTAAATTGAGTATTTGAAAGTATAGTACATATATGGATATCAAGACCGGCAAATTCAGTTCTAACACGTAGCTGTTTTCAAATTTCTCAAAGATTTAGTTTAGGCTGTACAAAGCCGCAACGGCCAAATTCATACTATCAGAACATACCAATAAAGGATGTTCTAAAAATCGAGCTTGCATTTCTATTGCAGATAACAGCATTTGTGGACCGGTTTCGCTTTTCAAGATTGAAATCGATCTGAGGATGCTATTAATGGATTGGAGGAATTATGAAAATTATAAATTATAAAAATGCTTCTCAAATTATGAAATGCTTTTCAAGATATTGCTGCTTAATGCTCTTTTGACAAAATTGGTTTAAAACTGCGTTAAGTTCCCAATTAAAAATTGCAATTAATAAAAAATGTATGAAATTTAAAATATTTTTCGTGTCATATTTTTGCGCTATGAATCTTAAATGTATCTTATCTTAATGGATAGTATTAATAGTACATCGTACATGTGTAGGGAAAGTATTTTGATGAGGTCAAAAATCCTATTCTTGGATTTTCACGAATCAACACGATTTTACAACCTCTGAATAGAAATAAACCATTTTTGCAATGCTGACTCTGAGTTTGTCTTTCTGTGAGTATGTGTGTTTAGGTCTGTTGTCTGTGAGTGTGTTTGTCTCTGAGACTGTGGAGACGATATTTCTCGGGATAAAAATAAAATAATAGAACAGAACTTAGTACAATTATTACTTTCCCTGCAATACATGGTAATGTATAGGGAAAGTATTGGAATCATGCCGAAAATCGCAACTCGAGTTTGCGACGGATCTACACGTTTCGAGACCTCTAGAATGCGAAAACACTATTTTTAGCGTGACGTCTGAGTGTCTGTCTGTGTGTCTGTCTGTGCAGATTTTGTATCCACTCTAACTAAAAAACTAATGGCCCGAATTTCACAAAATTTGGTAGGTAAGTTACTTGTGAGCGAGTCTGGTGCTGATTAGTTTTGGGTACGATTCGGAATAAAAGAACGCGCCTTTTTTGTGAAATGGCCCGCAAAAGCTTGTATCCACTGTAGCTGAAAATCAAATGGACCGAATTTCACAAAATTCGGTAGATGAGTTACGTATAGGTCACCCTGGTGCTGATTAGATAATATAAGTCTGCAGGGAAAGTCATGTGCTGCTCACATCAGATTTTTACTTTCCCTGCAATACATGGTAATGTATAGGGAAAGTATTGGAATCATGCCGAAAATCGCAACTCGAGTTTTCGACGGATCTACACGTTTTGAGACCTCTAGAATACGAAAAAACCATTTTGAGCGTGACGTCTGTGTGTATGTCTGTGTGTCTGTGTGTCTGTCTGTCTGTGCAGATTTTGTATCCACTCTAACTAAAAAAGTAATTGACCGAATTTCATAAAATTTGGTAGGTAAGTCACTTGTGGGCGAGTCTGGTGCTGATTAGTTTTGGGTACGATTCGGGATAAAAAAACCCGCTTTTTTTTTTTGCGAAATGGCCCGCAAAAGCTTGTATCCACTCTAACTGAAAAACTAATGGACAGAATTTCACAAAATTTGGTAGATGAATCACTTGTGAGTTACCCTGGTGCTGAGTAGAGTTTGGTACGTTTCGAAAAAAAATAACATATCTTTTTTTGCAAAATGGCCCGCAAAAATCGTCAAAATCTAAACTAAAGAACTAGGTATGCTCAAATATACCCATTAAATGCTCGTTTAATACGTAATTTTTAATGACGAAAAGTATAAGACCAACCCCATTACACTAAGACTAGCCGTTCTCGAGATATTTTACTTTTTCGTATATTCTCTACGCCACCTTTGAAAATAAGTCCGGTTACCGAATGAGAACGAAAATTGAATTAAAAGTGAAATAAATTTAATTAAATAAAGAGAACGTGAATATAATTCTGCAGGGAAAGTCATGTGCTGCCCACATCAGATTTTTACTTTCCCTGCAATACATGGTAATGTATAGGAAAATATTGGAATCATGCCGAAAATCACAACTCGAGTTTTCGACGGATCTACACGTTTCGAGACCTCTAGAATACGAAAAAACCATTTTTAGCGCGACGTCTGTGTGTGTGTGTCTGTGTGTCTGTCTGTCTGTGTGTCTGTCTGTGCAGATTTTGTATCCACTCTAACTAAAAAACTAATGGACCGAATTTCACAAAATTTGGTAGGTAAGTTACTTGTGAGCGAGTCTGGTGCTGATTAGTTTTGGGTACGATTCGGGATAAAAGTACCCGCCTTTTTTTGCGAAATGGCCCGCAAAAGTTTGTATCCACTCTAACTGAAAAACTAATAGACCGAATTTCACAAAATTCGGTAGATGAGTCACTTGTGGGTTACTCTGGTGCTGATTAGATTTTGGTATAATTCGAAAAAAAATAACCTGCCTTTTTTTGCAAAATGGCCCGCAAAAATCATCAAAATCTGAACTTATGAACTACGTATGCTCAAATATAGCCATTAAATGCTTGTTTAATACGTAATTTTTCGAAAAAAAATAACCTGCCTTTTTTTGCAAAATGGCCCGCAAAAATCATCAAAATCTAAACTTATGAACTACGTATGCTCAAATATAGCCATTAAATGCTTGTTTAATACGTATTTTTTAGCAAAGAAAAGAATAAGACCAACCCCATTACATTAGGACTAGCCGTTCTCGAGATATTTTAGTTTTTTTTATTTTTCCTGCACCATTTTTGAAAATAAGTCCAGTTTTCAAATGAGAACGAAAATTGAATTAAAAGTGAATTAAATTTAATTTAAATAAATAGAACGTGAATTTAAGTCTGCAGGGAAAGTCATGTGCTGCCTACATCAGATTTTTCCTTTCTCTAATCTAAATTTTTTAAATTTTATCTGAAACTTGCAATGTCCACCCCGATAAGAGCTTGCAATAACGGCCCAATAGCTGCTCAACGGTAGAAAGTCGGCTGGCCAGTTCTAAAATACAGGGTTCGATTCCCGGTTGGGGCAGCAAGGTTCTTTACAATGACGCCAGCACAAATCCATCCTGTAGGTTAATGCAGAGATGTGGGTGGTTTGAAAATGATCCTAGAAAGGCTAGCACGAATTCAGTGAACTCTGTAATATGGAACCCAGATTTCAATCGATAAAAATCCTGAAAATCCGAGCTTCCTACCTAGTTTAGTTTTGAGAATACAGGAGTTTGAAATTTGGTTGAGATGCCATAATAGCAACTTTGGCAAAAAGCAATGTTATGTGCAAAACTTATTTTAATTTACCTTTATTACTTTCCCTGCAATACATGGTAATGTATAGGGAAAGTATTGGAATCACGTCGAAAATCGCAACTCGAGTTTTCGACGGATCTACACGTTTCGAGGCCGCTATAATACGAAAAATCTATTTTAGTGTGACGTCTGTGTGTGTGTCTGTCTGCCTGTCTGTGTGTCTGTGCAATGTATGTATTCATTCTAACTTAAAAACTTATGGCCCTAATTTCATAAAATTTGGTAGGTAAGTCACTTGGGTATGACCCTGGTGCTGATTAGTTTTTGCTATGATTCGTAAAAACAAAACCCGCCCTTTTTTTTGCGAAATGGCCCGTAAAAATGTCATGTATCCACTCTTGCTAAAATACTAATTGACCAAATTTCACAAAATTTGGTAAATTAGTTATTTGTAGGATACTCTGGTGCTGATTAGATTTTGGTATTATTCGGAAAAGAACAACCTGCCTTTTTTTACGAAATGGCCCTCAAAAATCGCCAAAATCTAAAAAAAAGCTACGTATGTTCAAATATATCAATTAAATGCATGTTTTATACGTAAATTTTGATGAGGAAAAGAATAAGAACAACTCTATTACTCTGGGACTAACCATTCTCGAGATATTTAAGATTTTTCACATTTAGTTATGCCACTTTTTAAAAAAATGTCCAATTACCAAATAAAAACAGAAATTGAATTAAAAATGCAAATTTAGTGTTATTTTGTGCAATTAAAATAAATTTAATGAATTATTAGAGAAATAAAGTAAAAATGAATTTGAGTCTGCAGGGAAAGTCATGTGCTGCCCACATCAGATTTTTACTTTCCCTGCAATACATGGTAATGTATAGGGAAAGTATTGGAATCATGCCGAAAATCGCAACTCGAGTTTTCGACGGATATACACGTTTCGCGACCTCTAGAGTACGAAAGAACCATTTTCAGCATGACGTCTGTGTGTCTGTCTGTCTGTGTGTGTGTCTGTCTGTCTGTCTGTCTGTGCAGATTCTGTATCCACTCTAACTAAAAAACTAATGGACATAAAAATCATAAAATTTGGTAGGTAAGTCACTTATGGGCGAAACTGGTGCTGATTAGTTCTGGGTACTATTCGGGACAAAAGAACCCGCCTTTTTTTGCGAAATGGCCGCAAAAGCTTGTATCCACTCTAGCTGAAAAACTAATGGACCGAATTTCACAAAATTTGGCAGAAAAGTTGCTTATAGGATACTCTGGTGCTGATTGGATTTTGGTACGATTCGGAAAAGAACAACCTGCCTTTTTTTGTAAAATTGCCCGTAAAAATCGACAAACTCTAAAATAAGAAACTACGTAAGCTCAATTATAGCCATTAAATGCTTGTTTTATACGTAATTTTTAACGAAGAAAAGAATAAGACCAACCGCATTACACTAGGGCTAGCCGTTCTCGAGATATTTTAGTTTATTCGATTTTACTCTACACTACCTTTGAAAATGAGTCCAGTTACCAAATAAGAACGAAAATTGAATTAAAAGTGAATTAAATTTAATTGAAATAAAGAGAACGTGTATATAAGTCAGCAGAGAAAGTCATGTGCTGCCCACATCAGATTTTTTTTTTTTTTTTTTTGCAAAATAACCACTCTAGCTAAAAAACTAATTAAACATATTTCATAAAATTTAGTAGATTGTATATAAGTCAGTCATGAGTTACCCTGGTGCTGATTAGATTTTGGTAGGATTCGGTAAAACAAAACATCTTTTCTTCCCTTTTTACGAAATGGCCCTAAAACATCGTCAAGATCTAACATAAAAGTCTACATATGCTCAAGCGTATCAATTAAATGCTTGTTTTATGGCTAATTTTTGGCGACAAAAATAATAAGACCAACCCCATTACTCTAAGATAAATCGTTTTAGAAATATTTACGTTTTTTAATGACGACTACAGACGACTAAATACTATAAACGACTGACATACAGTGGAATTATGTGTCAATTAGGTATGCTAGTAGGGGATTAGGGAGAGTTCAGCGCCACTTCAGAGGCGGTGAATCCCTATACTTTAACATGGGGAACCCTCCGAGGCCAGAAAATGAGTGCATCAACAGAGGCGGTGGTAAAGTCCCATGCTTTAACATAGGGGTTCTCAGAAGTCGGTGTGAGGCAGCACAGTTCCATAAGGTGACGTCACAGAAGAGAGTGGAGTTTATGACGTATATTGTTTTTTCTTTTTTTGTTTTTTAGTAACAAAATTTCGTAAATGCAAGTTTTTTTTTTTTTTTTTTTTTTTTTTTTCAACAAGTTGGATTTTGAGGGTTGTTGGATTTCTCTATGGGAAATAACATGAATTTTAAGAAAGTGTCACTTTTAGCGTTTTTTCACAAAAAGTTTCAAAAACGTTAAAAAACAACAAAAATGTACGTTTTTAAAATAAATTGTGGTTTTTAGATTGTTTGAATTCTCTATGGGAAATAACATGGGTTTTCGCACTTTTGTGTATTTTTTGTAAAAAAAATGTGCGTTTTTGCAAAAGTGTTACCAAAAAAGCGTTTTTTGAAAAATGTGACATTTTGCGATTTTTTTTCAAAATGCCGTTTTCTCTATGGGAATTAACATAGGTTTTCGCACTTTTACATTTTTTTTTAAAAAATGTGCGTTTTTGCAAAAGTGTTACCAAAAATGCGTTTTTTGAAAAATGTGACATTTTGCGATTTTTTTCAAAAACACACTTTTTACTTGTAAAAACTAAGAAAAACACGTTTTCAAAGTAGCAGAATTTCAGGAATCTCGGGAATCTCGGGAATCTCGAGAATCTCGGGAATCTCGGGAATTGGGTGTATGGGAGGGGGTATGTTTCCCCAATCCTTTCGTTCTTGGATTTCAAAATTTAAATGCAGTAATGTCTCTTTAAGAAATTAGATGCTGTTAGAAAAATATATATATTTTTTTAATTGTGGTCCCACCTCCACCCGGTGTATAGGATACACCGCCACAATCTCTATTTTTTTTTCTTTTTTTTTTTCCTTATTTTTTTTCCCTTCTTTCTCTTTTTCCTTTTTTTATTTTTTTATTTTAAAATGTCCGTAGGCATAACTTGTAATGCCGTCCTCGAGTAAATATCTTTTGTCATCAATGGGTGACAAAGCCACCTTGTTCTGGCATACAGTGAATAGTTTATGATGGCTACTATCAATTCTAATCTGTTCTTCCATGGTAGGTCTAACACTCAACAGGCACTGTCTATAGTCATTGTGCGTAATTTTCCGTGCAACCACATGTGTAGAAACACCTTTAGCTCTTTTCTTTTCTCCAGCAGATGATAGAATAGAGTACATTTTAGGTCTAAGTCCTATAAACTCTTGAATGGGGGTTGAATTCAGTTCATCTTTAAAATATCCAATACGTTTTTTATTGTCTTCACTGAAGAGGGGATGATCCTTGGGATAGTCCGAAAAATCATACAGGTGTTTATGCTGGTTCATATCTTCATAAATATCAGCAGTTTGGATTTCATAAGCCAATGAATCAGTATCGGTGAAGAGAAGCGAAGCTTTTTCACCATATTGGCTTTTAATATGTTTATAATGAAACTCATACATCAGGAGTTTAGATAACTCCAAGATAGCAAAGCCAACGTATATAGGCCGGTTCATTAAAATGCAATTCTTTACACGTTCAACACCCACCAGATCTTCGCTAAAAATCCTGATAGCTCTATAAGCTGGAGATGCCACCAGCTTCAGGGCCCGCTTTGAAGAATTCACTAGTTCAATATTCACTCGATTTCGAAGATTCTCCATCGTTTTTCCAAACACAGCGTTATTAAGCAATTTAAAAAAGTCTTTCTCAAAATTAGTCTTTGCCTTCTTTCTTTCTTCTGTGTTAAATTGGATGTATTTCTCCAACCAGGGCTTCTGATTAAATTTTAAGGTCTTGTGAATTTTCTCGAGTCTTAAACCTAATGATAGGTATAGCTGAAGGTTACGATAGTGAACAATATAATGTTTCTTGTCATGCAGATTGGATACCAATTTCGTAGTACTAACAAAATGTCCATGATGTAACTGTTGAACTAGTCGTTCAGCATAGGGGGAAAGCATTTCTCGTTCAATCTTCACCCTTTCAGGGGCTAGAGGGTATTCATTATGATAATCATGTAAGGATTCAGGATACTCCAGATCCACTTCAAATATATACCCCTCTTGGGCATTATCCTTTAGACTCATTATCCAGGATTCATTCAAATTTTCTGTAGATGCCCATTCAAACCCACCATAGGGCAGTGGTTGAGACATGGCCCAACCATATAGGTTATTGGCATCAAGATAGATAATGTGCTTATCAGGCTTAGTAGAATCGTAATTTTCCAAATAACGATTATTAGCCTCAGATCTACGCTGACTTATCATACATATGCCACCGCGGATTCCACGTTCTATAAACAGTAGCATATTTTCATCTGTGAGTAGTTCTAGGGTTTGCTCAGTCATTTTTAAAGAGGCCTGCCAAGCCAGTCCAGGGGCGGTCATCATATGGGCGGCATCTAAATCATAGTTCCTCTTGCAAATTTTTCGAAAATTCTCAAATACATCGGCTAACAGTAGCACATCCGTTTTTACATACAGGTCGTGATATTCTCCCAAGTTCTTTATGTTAAAGGTGTTCCATACTGTTTGGGCATGCCGATAATCTTCACTCTTAATATCTTCGCCTTTAATATCATTATAAAATGCAGAAGGGGGAGGGAGCACATTTTCATCAAATTTTTGAAAGGATGTCATATAGCTATAGGGATATACTCCTTTCCTAATAAGAGCATTCTGTTGTACTATATCAGGGAAATGTTCTCTGAGAATATGAAATTCACTCAAGTCTAAATTGGAAACTAGCTTTTCCAGGGAAGCATTCAGAAACTGTAGGCTATCAATAAATTGTAAACAGACACGGGGCCCCTCTTTCTTTGAAATCTTAAAAGATATGTATTTTTCCATATTAGTGGCAATCACATCAATTTTATGGTCTTGCAATTTCCCAAAACTCAGCATAATATGATGAGAGTCATAATTTTTTAAATTATGAAACACTACAGGAATATTAATACTTTGCCTATAGTTAAGATTACAGGCATTATGCAGGGCACCTCTATAGGCTCCAGTCACGTGATTGTGATCACGCACACGATCTGTTTTCAGTTCACGATGGCACACGTTACAATGGGTAGCTCTTTCAAAGTCAACTTCATTCTCTTTAGTCATTCGTAGTGGTTTAACATAACGTAATTTTTCTCCAAGATACTGTTTCTCCATTATCAAGTTGTTAAGAAAATGATTCACAGGGTCGATACCTCGATACACAGTAGCTTGTTTCAGGCATTTTCCATCAGGCCCTATAATAACATAAGCATATCCACAAGGTTCATGAATCGCTAGTCTATGCGTGTAAGATCTAATATTCGAGGGTTTAGTAGTGTCTTCTTTAACGATCAGGGCTTCAAAGTCAGCATAAATGATGAAAGGGATAGAATGCTGATACTGTTTGTTCGTGAATTGGAGATATTTCTGATCTTCCGAGGGCATTTTAATGCGCTGAGGTGCATGTTCTTTGCAATATTGAGCATGATCTTGCAAAAGATCGTCTCTACTGTAACGATGTAAACATCTATAACATATATATTGGGCTCCATTGTGCTTAGTTATATCTCCCAGCAAGCGTGACATATTCCTTATGAGAGTATAGTGTTGCTTATCTTCATCACTAATCAGCAGGAGATTCACACAGTCTTCATCTTCACGTTTGGATATATGCAAAGGAAAAATATCTTCATCTTCGTATCCATATACATTTATTCGTATATTATTCAATTTTTCAATCTGAGGAATCTTCACAACTGAGATAGGGTATTGAATATCTCCAAGTTTAATGTCATTTTCAAAACTTTTATAATGTGACACTCTTTCAGGATGACCTTCACGGGATATATAGTATTTGTGGGCTAATAGGCACCACACCAGGCATTTCTCGTCTTCATTTCGAATATTGAGTAAAGCTTTCTTGGCTGCAAGTTTTGTTGGCAAAGGTATATAGCTAGAAGCTGCAAGAGGCTTATACTTTGCACAGAAAACATCTATCTTTCGCATCTTTTGTAAAGTCCATCCAGAGCCTCGGCTGACAAATTCTTCGAATAACTTCAAGATTTGAGAAAAGGCTTCTTCAACATTGTTGGGAGGGGCATCATCACGAAGTTCTGTCACAACATCTGTTCTAAAATATGAGCTGGATACCTCTTGGCCATTTGCAATGTCACGAATAAATTGCACATCCGCAATAAGATACCACTTAATAGATCTGTATGCATCAAGTTCGTCTTTTAATATCTTCAATAGCTGAGGGCGAATCTCATCAAAGCATAGCATAAGATCCCCCTCTACACTTTCAGTGGGTTCCAGAGTGTGTACAGAGAATACATCTAAACCCTTCTTCTTCTTCGCTGCAATCTTGGGGCGCTTATTAGAAGTTGAGGCTAAAGCAGGAGCTTTTCTCTTTTTAGAACCATGTTCAATACGCTGATGGCGCAGGGCATCACTTTTCTTGCTGAATATAAGTTCACAATGCATGCATTTCACACCATCCTTCAGATGAAGTAACAGGTGGCGCTTCAGGTTATCTCGTCTAGTAAACTGTATGGAGCATTGAGTGCATTCAAACACTTTAACGGGAGAATGCATATTCGCATGTCTAGCCAAGTCTTCCTTACGAACAAATGCACGTTCGCATACTTTACATCGATAAGTCAAGGCATCATCGTCAGAATGAATCTTCATATGTCTTGCTAAGGCATCTTTTCTGGAAAAGTGCTTATTACAAGATAAACACACCTGCAAGAGATAAAAAAAAATACAAGACCTTAGTATAAACACGCTATTCTCGGTAACAATGTAATACATTTCAGATGTATATATATCATTACAAATGTATATAAAGTAATCGCTAATCCATTATACTATCCCCATTAGAAATAATAAAATTCCTGGATTAAAGAATATATCCAGATACAACACATTTCATGTAAGACCCCCAAGACATTTCATTAAATTCATAAAAACACTCATTAAAAAAGTTGTTACGCATCATAAAAATACAAAGTTTAATAAAATGAGAGAATAAAATCACATTAAAACAAGTACTTACATGTCCAATCCTGTTCAAAGAGGGTGCATTACGCATAGGAACATCAGTAACGGTAGGGATAGTACCTCCGATATTACTTTCTAAGGCAAACATACTCGCAGAGCAACTTCAAACACGACTTAACAGCACGAAACTCACAGCAGAAATGATAAAATCGCTGCTTAAAGACCACCTACATCCATTCATAAAAAATAGTTCCTGGTGTATCCTTCCGCCAAGATGACCCCAAGGTTATCTCTAAAGAGTTCTTCGTGTATCCATCCGCCAAGGGCATGCCAAGGTCACATGATAGTTATATCACGGTTACCGCTAGATTTACAACACGCGAATGTAATTATGCACACATCCGATAAAAAAATAAACAATTCATTCAACATCGCAATCGATTATATCCTTTTTAATAATTGTAATCGATATATTAAATAAATTCACATCTTAAAAAATAATAGATTTTAATAAAATAATGAAAGAAAATCCCTTTGCGAGACCCCTCAGAACCCCCAATCGTTATGCAATACAACAACGCGCAAGCATAAAAACCCCGAATAACATACTTCTCTCTCCCCCTCCCTCCCCGAGACACCAACACTCACTTCACCACACGCTAAACGTAACCCATAGCAACCGGAATCCATAATAAAACATTCACCTTCGCCCCCAACGTACATCCAAATACACAGTCATTCAACGTGAAAGCCGTATTTTTACAGCAAAACGCACTTTACAGGGATTCATAGAACAAAAAATCATAAAAAATCAACAAATTCACCCAGAAACTAGCTAAAACCCTCAAATTACTTATAATTATCATCTACATATGCTATATAACCATTTACAACCTTAAAAAGGTGAGTATGCTAGTAGAAAAGGAAGGTGGGTTCGCCAGAATGGCCGCCTAAAATAGTTTCTGGAAAGAAAAAATAAATATTTTTTAGTATTTCCAGAAAGTATCCTCTATGTAATATTTTGATAAAATTAAAAAAGTTTTTAAAAAATTTTAAAAACTCAATTTTTTATTAATTTTCACAAAATTCCTAATTTCCCTATTAGTACCCCTTTCCACCGCTAGGGGGTGCTGAACGTCGCTGAGCCACTGCCGCAGAGGCGGAGGTGTTGCCATCCCCAAAAAGTTTCTTCCATACTTAGAAAAAATCTCATTTAAAAAAAAATGTATTTCCCCCTCAACCCCTCGTACAAGACTACAACATCGTTGCCACCCGACAAAAAGTTTCTCCAAAATTTTCACCCCCACCTTTTTTTCATTTCCCCCCCCCCCCTTTTACACCCCCGTCCAGGATTACGGAATTCACGATGGCGGCCATTTTGCTGAGCGCTGAGCATCGCTGAGCCACTGCCGCAGAACACCCCTTTCTTTTCTACTAGCATACTCACCTTTTTAAGGTTGTAAATGGTTATATAGCATATGTAGATGATAATTATAAGTAATTTGAGGGTTTTAGCTAGTTTCTGGGTGAATTTGTTGATTTTTTATGATTTTTTGTTCTATGAATCCCTGTAAAGTGCGTTTTGCTGTAAAAATACGGCTTTCACGTTGAATGACTGTGTATTTGGATGTACGTTGGGGGCGAAGGTGAATGTTTTATTATGGATTCCGGTTGCTATGGGTTACGTTTAGCGTGTGGTGAAGTGAGTGTTGGTGTCTCGGGGAGGGAGGGGGAGAGAGAAGTATGTTATTCGGGGTTTTTATGCTTGCGCGTTGTTGTATTGCATAACGATTGGGGGTTCTGAGGGGTCTCGCAAAGGGATTTTCTTTCATTATTTTATTAAAATCTATTATTTTTTAAGATGTGAATTTATTTAATATATCGATTACAATTATTAAAAAGGATATAATCGATTGCGATGTTGAATGAATTGTTTATTTTTTTATCGGATGTGTGCATAATTACATTCGCGTGTTGTAAATCTAGCGGTAACCGTGATATAACTATCATGTGACCTTGGCATGCCCTTGGCGGATGGATACACGAAGAACTCTTTAGAGATAACCTTGGGGTCATCTTGGCGGAAGGATACACCAGGAACTATTTTTTATGAATGGATGTAGGTGGTCTTTAAGCAGCGATTTTATCATTTCTGCTGTGAGTTTCGTGCTGTTAAGTCGTGTTTGAAGTTGCTCTGCGAGTATGTTTGCCTTAGAAAGTAATATCGGAGGTACTATCCCTACCGTTACTGATGTTCCTATGCGTAATGCACCCTCTTTGAACAGGATTGGACATGTAAGTACTTGTTTTAATGTGATTTTATTCTCTCATTTTATTAAACTTTGTATTTTTATGATGCGTAACAACTTTTTTAATGAGTGTTTTTATGAATTTAATGAAATGTCTTGGGGGTCTTACATGAAATGTGTTGTATCTGGATATATTCTTTAATCCAGGAATTTTATTATTTCTAATGGGGATAGTATAATGGATTAGCGATTACTTTATATACATTTGTAATGATATATATACATCTGAAATGTATTACATTGTTACCGAGAATAGCGTGTTTATACTAAGGTCTTGTATTTTTTTTTATCTCTTGCAGGTGTGTTTATCTTGTAATAAGCACTTTTCCAGAAAAGATGCCTTAGCAAGACATATGAAGATTCATTCTGACGATGATGCCTTGACTTATCGATGTAAAGTATGCGAACGTGCATTTGTTCGTAAGGAAGACTTGGCTAGACATGCGAATATGCATTCTCCCGTTAAAGTGTTTGAATGCACTCAATGCTCCATACAGTTTACTAGACGAGATAACCTGAAGCGCCACCTGTTACTTCATCTGAAGGATGGTGTGAAATGCATGCATTGTGAACTTATATTCAGCAAGAAAAGTGATGCCCTGCGCCATCAGCGTATTGAACATGGTTCTAAAAAGAGAAAAGCTCCTGCTTTAGCCTCAACTTCTAATAAGCGCCCCAAGATTGCAGCGAAGAAGAAGAAGGGTTTAGATGTATTCTCTGTACACACTCTGGAACCCACTGAAAGTGTAGAGGGGGATCTTATGCTATGCTTTGATGAGATTCGCCCTCAGCTATTGAAGATATTAAAAGACGAACTTGATGCATACAGATCTATTAAGTGGTATCTTATTGCGGATGTGCAATTTATTCGTGACATTGCAAATGGCCAAGAGGTATCCAGCTCATATTTTAGAACAGATGTTGTGACAGAACTTCGTGATGATGCCCCTCCCAACAATGTTGAAGAAGCCTTTTCTCAAATCTTGAAGTTATTCGAAGAATTTGTCAGCCGAGGCTCTGGATGGACTTTACAAAAGATGCGAAAGATAGATGTTTTCTGTGCAAAGTATAAGCCTCTTGCAGCTTCTAGCTATATACCTTTGCCAACAAAACTTGCAGCCAAGAAAGCTTTACTCAATATTCGAAATGAAGACGAGAAATGCCTGGTGTGGTGCCTATTAGCCCACAAATACTATATATCCCGTGAAGGTCATCCTGAAAGAGTGTCACATTATAAAAGTTTTGAAAATGACATTAAACTTGGAGATATTCAATACCCTATCTCAGTTGTGAAGATTCCTCAGATTGAAAAATTGAATAATATACGAATAAATGTATATGGATACGAAGATGAAGATATTTTTCCTTTGCATATATCCAAACGTGAAGATGAAGACTGTGTGAATCTCCTGCTGATTAGTGATGAAGATAAGCAACACTATACTCTCATAAGGAATATGTCACGCTTGCTGGGAGATATAACTAAGCACAATGGAGCCCAATATATATGTTATAGATGTTTACATCGTTACAGTAGAGACGATCTTTTGCAAGATCATGCTCAATATTGCAAAGAACATGCACCTCAGCGCATTAAAATGCCCTCGGAAGATCAGAAATATCTCCAATTCACGAACAAACAGTATCAGCATTCTATCCCTTTCATCATTTATGCTGACTTTGAAGCCCTGATCGTTAAAGAAGACACTACTAAACCCTCGAATATTAGATCTTACACGCATAGACTAGCGATTCATGAACCTTGTGGATATGCTTATGTTATTATAGGGCCTGATGGAAAATGCCTGAAACAAGCTACTGTGTATCGAGGTATCGACCCTGTGAATCATTTTCTTAACAACTTGATAATGGAGAAACAGTATCTTGGAGAAAAATTACGTTATGTTAAACCACTACGAATGACTAAAGAGAATGAAGTTGACTTTGAAAGAGCTACCCATTGTAACGTGTGCCATCGTGAACTGAAAACAGATCGTGTGCGTGATCACAATCACGTGACTGGAGCCTATAGAGGTGCCCTGCATAATGCCTGTAATCTTAACTATAGGCAAAGTATTAATATTCCTGTAGTGTTTCATAATTTAAAAAATTATGACTCTCATCATATTATGCTGAGTTTTGGGAAATTGCAAGACCATAAAATTGATGTGATTGCCACTAATATGGAAAAATACATATCTTTTAAGATTTCAAAGAAAGAGGGGCCCCGTGTCTGTTTACAATTTATTGATAGCCTACAGTTTCTGAATGCTTCCCTGGAAAAGCTAGTTTCCAATTTAGACTTGAGTGAATTTCATATTCTCAGAGAACATTTCCCTGATATAGTACAACAGAATGCTCTTATTAGGAAAGGAGTATATCCCTATAGCTATATGACATCCTTTCAAAAATTTGATGAAAATGTGCTCCCTCCCCCTTCTGCATTTTATAATGATATTAAAGGCGAAGATATTAAGAGTGAAGATTATCGGCATGCCCAAACAGTATGGAACACCTTTAACATAAAGAACTTGGGAGAATATCACGACCTGTATGTAAAAACGGATGTGCTACTGTTAGCCGATGTATTTGAGAATTTTCGAAAAATTTGCAAGAGGAACTATGATTTAGATGCCGCCCATATGATGACCGCCCCTGGACTGGCTTGGCAGGCCTCTTTAAAAATGACTGAGCAAACCCTAGAACTACTCACAGATGAAAATATGCTACTGTTTATAGAACGTGGAATCCGCGGTGGCATATGTATGATAAGTCAGCGTAGATCTGAGGCTAATAATCGTTATTTGGAAAATTACGATTCTACTAAGCCTGATAAGCACATTATCTATCTTGATGCCAATAACCTATATGGTTGGGCCATGTCTCAACCACTGCCCTATGGTGGGTTTGAATGGGCATCTACAGAAAATTTGAATGAATCCTGGATAATGAGTCTAAAGGATAATGCCCAAGAGGGGTATATATTTGAAGTGGATCTGGAGTATCCTGAATCCTTACATGATTATCATAATGAATACCCTCTAGCCCCTGAAAGGGTGAAGATTGAACGAGAAATGCTTTCCCCCTATGCTGAACGACTAGTTCAACAGTTACATCATGGACATTTTGTTAGTACTACGAAATTGGTATCCAATCTGCATGACAAGAAACATTATATTGTTCACTATCGTAACCTTCAGCTATACCTATCATTAGGTTTAAGACTCGAGAAAATTCACAAGACCTTAAAATTTAATCAGAAGCCCTGGTTGGAGAAATACATCCAATTTAACACAGAAGAAAGAAAGAAGGCAAAGACTAATTTTGAGAAAGACTTTTTTAAATTGCTTAATAACGCTGTGTTTGGAAAAACGATGGAGAATCTTCGAAATCGAGTGAATATTGAACTAGTGAATTCTTCAAAGCGGGCCCTGAAGCTGGTGGCATCTCCAGCTTATAGAGCTATCAGGATTTTTAGCGAAGATCTGGTGGGTGTTGAACGTGTAAAGAATTGCATTTTAATGAACCGGCCTATATACGTTGGCTTTGCTATCTTGGAGTTATCTAAACTCCTGATGTATGAGTTTCATTATAAACATATTAAAAGCCAATATGGTGAAAAAGCTTCGCTTCTCTTCACCGATACTGATTCATTGGCTTATGAAATCCAAACTGCTGATATTTATGAAGATATGAACCAGCATAAACACCTGTATGATTTTTCGGACTATCCCAAGGATCATCCCCTCTTCAGTGAAGACAATAAAAAACGTATTGGATATTTTAAAGATGAACTGAATTCAACCCCCATTCAAGAGTTTATAGGACTTAGACCTAAAATGTACTCTATTCTATCATCTGCTGGAGAAAAGAAAAGAGCTAAAGGTGTTTCTACACATGTGGTTGCACGGAAAATTACGCACAATGACTATAGACAGTGCCTGTTGAGTGTTAGACCTACCATGGAAGAACAGATTAGAATTGATAGTAGCCATCATAAACTATTCACTGTATGCCAGAACAAGGTGGCTTTGTCACCCATTGATGACAAAAGATATTTACTCGAGGACGGCATTACAAGTTATGCCTACGGACATTTTAAAATAAAAAAAGGAAAAAGAGAAAGAAGGGAAAAAAAATAAGGAAAAAAAAAAAAGAAAAAAAAATAGAGATTGTGGCGGTGTATCCTATACACCGGGTGGAGGTGGGACCACAATTAAAAAAATATATATATTTTTCTAACAGCATCTAATTTCTTAAAGAGACATTACTGCATTTAAATTTTGAAATCCAAGAACGAAAGGATTGGGGAAACATACCCCCTCCCATACACCCAATTCCCGAGATTCCCGAGATTCTCGAGATTCCCGAGATTCCCGAGATTCCTGAAATTCTGCTACTTTGAAAACGTGTTTTTCTTAGTTTTTACAAGTAAAAAGTGTGTTTTTGAAAAAAATCGCAAAATGTCACATTTTTCAAAAAACGCATTTTTGGTAACACTTTTGCAAAAACGCACATTTTTTAAAAAAAAATGTAAAAGTGCGAAAACCTATGTTAATTCCCATAGAGAAAACGGCATTTTGAAAAAAAATCGCAAAATGTCACATTTTTCAAAAAACGCTTTTTTGGTAACACTTTTGCAAAAACGCACATTTTTTTTACAAAAAATACACAAAAGTGCGAAAACCCATGTTATTTCCCATAGAGAATTCAAACAATCTAAAAACCACAATTTATTTTAAAAACGTACATTTTTGTTGTTTTTTAACGTTTTTGAAACTTTTTGTGAAAAAACGCTAAAAGTGACACTTTCTTAAAATTCATGTTATTTCCCATAGAGAAATCCAACAACCCTCAAAATCCAACTTGTTGAAAAAAAAAAAAAAAAAAAAAAAAAAAAACTTGCATTTACGAAATTTTGTTACTAAAAAACAAAAAAAGAAAAAACAATATACGTCATAAACTCCACTCTCTTCTGTGACGTCACCTTATGGAACTGTGCTGCCTCACACCGACTTCTGAGAACCCCTATGTTAAAGCATGGGACTTTACCACCGCCTCTGTTGATGCACTCATTTTCTGGCCTCGGAGGGTTCCCCATGTTAAAGTATAGGGATTCACCGCCTCTGAAGTGGCGCTGAACTCTCCCTAATCCCCTACTTATGCTACTAATTCACATAGGCAGAGCAGTCATCAACATAGGCAGAGTAGTCATCAACATAGGCAGAGTAGTCATCAACATAGGCAGAGTAGTCATCAACATAGACAGAGCAGTCATCAACATAGGCAGAGCAGTCATCAACATAGGCAGAATAGTCATCAACATAGGTAGAATAGTCATCAACATAGGCAGAGCAGTCATCAACATAGGCAGAGTAGTCATCAACATAGGCAGAGCAGTCATCAACATAGGCAGAGCAGTCTGGATTGGTTCCGAGCTCAGTCAGCCTAGACAGTGTCCGATTGAAGGCATGTTGCCTCTAGCGACGAATCCTGTGTCTCTCTCAGGACTGATGACCGCTGCATACGTGTATGGAGGAGGACTGGTCAGCGTTCCAATCCCGTATTTGCTGTTGAGCAACACACGGTCTTCACACGTGGTGCGACAAACTAGGGAGACATCACGTGATACAGTCGATCTCCTCTAGTTGGGGTAGAACAGCCCAGTAATTAACGTGAGAGGATTGCACTCTGACAACACGCATTCGATTCCCAGCTCTGCCCAAATTGTCCCCGTGTTCACGTGGAGTACGGGCACGTTAAATATTTGGGTCCGTAAGTCCTTCCGAGAGGTTGGTGGAAGGTAAAAATAAAGCTTGGTGGAAGGGGAAAATAGAAATTGGTGGAAAGGGAAGGAGGGTACGGTCCCTATGGAAGCCTCACCCACTGGTTTCCAGTCTAAATTGGGTGGCACTTCCTGGACGTCCAAATAGATACCATACACCTTAGGTAGGTCGTAATGCCTACATATTTAAAATTAAAGGAGCTGTCTTTGAACAATAAACAAAAATTTGTAGCTCTTTGAATACCCTACAAGTGTATACTATAATTAGATTTTGGATCGAACTCTGTTTTCTCCAAAAAACTTTAAAAAGTATCTGAAGGAGCTCTTCTTTTTTTTTTTCACTCGAAATACCTTTGAAACTATAAAAGATAGATATAAATAGTAAGTGACTAAAATATGCATGATGAAATTTGATCTATAAATGTATATTTACTCTTTAAATAAGCTCTTATAATTTTCGAGTAATCATCTTGTCAAGACGTATGAAACTTTGACGTTTTTCAAGTTTGTAATGCGTATATTTTAAAAACTAAATGTGATAGCTATCTATATAATAAAAGGCGATGTCTGTGTGTCTGTCTTATACACTATACGTTCAGCGACCGCGCGTCGGAGAGCTACGAAATTTGGCAATCGGAGACCCGGGGGGGGGGGGCGGGAAGGGGACACATGAAAACCGATTTTTAAAATTTGATTTATTTTTTTAGTTATTTAATGTTTTATGCGATTTCGACCATTTTTTTCCATTTTTCCACTTTTTTCTCCACGATCCAGACGTCGTAGAAAAAACAAATCACACCACCGGAAAGTCCCTGTGGATGCGGTCCCTGTGGATGCCTCCCCCACTGGGTTCCGGTCTAAATTGGGTGGCACTTCCCGGCCGTCCAAACAGTTACCTTACACAATTCTGGTAGGTCGGACGGTCTGGGTAACAACAACAACAACAACACCACCGGAAAGAGCAGACAATTGCGAGTAAAAATATATCAATTTCGAATCTCAATTTCTATTTCTAATATTTTTTAAAGATTTTAAAACAAAAGTCACTTTCGGTTCAAGAAAACCAACTTCCGTTTTTAAATCCTCCCATCGTAAAAACTATACTCTTAATTTCGACTAATAATTTACATTTTTAGAAAGCTCAAACATCTAGCATTCTTACATGTCCAATCTGATCAAGAAATAATGAAAATTGCCCGCAGGATCGCAATTTTAAAGACGTTATGATTTTATATTTCTCAGCGAGGATCCGATTCTTCCCCGACAGCCCCGCCCAGAAATGGGGGGACGTCACACCGTTGCATCGGGTTAGAGTGATATTTTGTTGCTGTTGTTGTTGTTGTTGTCGTGTCCCTAACATTACAATTAAGGAAGAATGAGTGCACTGCTTCTGTTTAGTCTAATGACCCGGGGCACCCGAATGTAGAAGTCTGACTTCTGCCCCAAACAAGACATTACAACATCCATGCCCGTAGGCGGGACTCGAACCCGCAATCTGGCAGCCGAGCCATCACGAGGAAACGCCTTTCTCTTTGACCGCTCGACCACCACATCGGCGAGTGATATTTTAAATGATAGAATTAAGAGCTTAGCATATGGTCATTATAAAATTTAAATGATTGAATTATGGTGATATATTGTATACATCGGGTGAAATTATTATATTTATATTTTAAATAATAGAACGATATGGATTTTTTAAATGGATATTTAAATTTATGGATATTTTAAATGGATATTTTAATTTGTGGATATTTTAAATGGATATATGGAACTATGGAATGAGGATATTTTAAATGATATTAATGAAAAGCTTAAACACTGAAGAAATAAAACAATAAATAAAAAGAAAATTATGGTGATTGTCGCGGTGCCTTAAAATTTCATTTTTAATTTTAACGTCATTAAACTAAACCAAACTTTGTTAACTTCACGGGGTTGAGGGCGCGGTAGCCCAGTGGTTAGCGCGCGGGAATTGCACTCGGTAGGCCCTGGTTCGATTTCCGCCACTGCCAAAACTGCAGCCGTGTTCACGCGGAGTACGATCACGTTAAACATGTGAGTCCGTGAGTTCATCCGAGAGGTTGGTGATAGGGGAAGGAGGTTACGGTCCCTGTGGATGCCTCCCCCACTGGGTTCCGGTCTAAATTGGGTGAATAAAAAGAAAGTTATGGAGATTGTCGCAGAGTGGTTAGCGCGCGGGTAGGCCTTGGTTCGATTCCCGCCACTGTCAAAACTGCCTCCGTGTTCACGCGGAGTACGATCACGTTAAGCATGTGGGACCGTAAGTCCTTCCGACAGGTTGGTGGTAGGGGAAGGAGGGTACGGTTCCTGTGGATGTCTCCCCCACTGGGTTCCGGTCTAAATTGGGCGGCACTTCCTAGCCATCCAAACAGTTACCTTATACCTTTCTGGAAGTTCGCGCCAGCGAGTTTGCCACGGTCAGAATTTGCCTCGGTCAGAATTTTCAAGGGTAGCGAACAGGCTGGTCGCCAAAGGCGGCTAGTAATCAATAAGCAAGAATATGCAGCTCTTTAAAAGCCTTATATATATATATATATATATATATATATATATATATATATATATATATATATATATATACATATATATATGAATACAATGATAAAGTAAAGAAAGGGAAACCAAATGCAATGCAACTAACAGTAGAGGAGGATTGCGACTCCTCATTCCCGTTTAAAGCAGCTTTTACTGCCCGGGCAACGCTCACGGAACCGTTGCATTGCAAAGGCTGATCCCCCATATGTGCATAGTCAGAAGCACCCATCAATGAAGAGACAGAGCGACCGAGAATGAAGGTCAATATGGGAACGAGTGAATAACCGGAAAATACTGCTTTAAGTAAGACACAGTGTGCATGTGTAAGTTTGTAGCAGATCAGCAGTAACTATCTCAATCCAGCAAAATCTCTCTGGAATGCATTGGTTACGTGTTTATCGTTGAAAAAAGAATTATAATATTTCTTCAAGAAGTTGATAGGGTAATTCTTATTAATAGCCTCTAATATTTTTCCATTGTTACTGGAAATACAATCCTTCATTAGAGTGTTACATACCAGATTTCTTTTGAAATGACCCAAAAGAATATTCCTAAAGAAATTTTTAGATAGGTTCGTTCTCCAGTTGATGATGTGGTTTGTTTTGATCTTATAACTAGCACGTTTGTCGTGTAAACACGTATATATACCATATTTTTTGTGGTACTTAATAGTGATATCTAAGAAATCTACAGATCCGTCCTCTTTACCACTGTTTTCTATCAATTCCAGATTTTTGGGATAAAAAGAGGGATTTTGCTGGATTGAGATATTTACTGCTGATCTGCTGCAAACTTACACATGCGCACTGTGTCTTACTTAAAGCAGTATTTTCTGGTTATTCACTTGTTCCCATATTGACCTTCATTCTCGGTCGCTCTGTCTCTCCATTGATGGGTGCTTCTGACTATGCACATATGGGGGATCAGCCTTTGCAATGCAACGGTTCCGTGAGCGTTGCCCGGGCTGTAAAAAGCTGCTTTAAACGGGAATGAGGAGTCGCAATCCTCCTCTACCATTAGTTGCATTGCATTTTGTTTCCCTTTCTTTACTTTATCATTGTATTCATATTTTTTACTAGAGATAGTGAGCTGCATTTGCGCCTTTTCCTTGGTGGTATTGGATTGTAATGGGAATTGTACTGTAAACCTTCTACACGTTGTCATGTATATATATATATATATATATAAATTGAAATTTTTTAAACGAAAACTATGCATAAACTACTGTAAGTACAAAAGCACCATCTCTAGCATATCTGTTACAAATAAGTAACTAAGACTAAGGATAACAAGAAAGATCAATCATGCATAAAGCATTGATTATGAAACACTTTCCAACTTCAATGCAATTTTATATAAGCATCTCTGAAATGGGATACATCCCTCGGTAATATTTTTAAAATTATCACAATACTACATAAATTTATTATATTCGAAAACTTCCTCGAAGAAAATGAACTTCATTCAAATGACGGCATTGAAATATAAATTGCCTGGTTTAAACATCTCTAAAATACGATACATTCATCGGTAATATTTTTAAAATTATCATAATACTACAATAATTTATTATATTTGAAAACTTCATCGAAAACAAATGAACTTTATTCAAATGACGTCATCGAAATATAAATCGCCTCTATATAAAAGCAGCATTTCATTCATCACAATGCTATAACAAATTATTTTATTTAAAAATTAGAAAAATTGTTATCTACCATATTTATTTTGAAATGTGAAACCTATCTTATATATGAAGTAATTAAACTTTTGGAAAGATATTTATTATATAATATATCTATTTTTTCTTTCTGGATGATATAGCAATAATCAGAATTTAATTGCATTTGTTTTTCTCCCTATATTAAATAATTTTTATTTAAAAAACTACCTAATATATTTTACTGAAAATTTTTTATACATTTTATGAGATAATTTGAATATTTCCTAAAAATTTTGAAGCAATTTGTGAATTTTAAATTCGCTTAAAAAATGTTTGAAAAATTAGGTCCCATAGGATTCAATGTATTTCATTTTTTCAACCCGAGTTTAATTCAAAACTAATTGGGTGATATTATTTATTTATATTCCCATAGGTCCCACACACCGTCTGAAAAACATACTAAAATTTCATTTTGATAAAGTCATTTTTACGGCAGTTATCGTGCTAACGGACAGACAGACAGACAGAATGAACAAAGTCATAAACACTTTTCAACTATATTGTAAAGTGTTAATAAAAAGCAATCACTCAAAAATGAGAAAAGGCAATAATAAATAGCTCAAGATTGAAGATTAAGACATGGAGAGCAATCCACTGAAACTACACAAAAAATGGCGGTTAGTTCGAAATTGCATTCTCGTCAGGACAGCCATACAATTCGAATTAAAACCTAAAGAATAGCCAGTTTCTGACAATGGCGATAGTATTTACCTATGGACACCATTGGAACTGTCTACTGGCTAGTGGAAGGACAAATAATATAAACCAAGTATATATATGTGTGTGTGTGTGTGTGTGTGTGTGTGTGTGTGTGTGTGTGTGTGTGTGTGTGTGTTGAAAATACTTCGAAAAACATACGAACGGTGTCAGTTTGTTACACAAGTAACCATATCCCATTCCACCATAGCCTTTATTTTTAGCGCCCTTTCGTCATCTCCAATACTTCTCCCGCTATTCCGAATCCCATTTTTTCGATCCCCATTTTCATGAAGGGTGTCATTGAGAGAAATCAGCACCAAGGAATGGCGTTCTGCTCTGCACCCCCGTTCATGAAAGAACCCCCAGCGCGACAAAAAGACCCCATTATCAAAAAGTTTAATAAAAAACGCCGCTATGGAATTCGTTCCCTCATTAGACTAACGAAAAAAAATGGCTAAATGGGCCATTAATAGAGGCTCCCGCATTTTCGGGGCGAAATTTGTGTGTCATGCGTGGCAACAGCTGTAGAATTTATGATGAATCTAGAATTTGTGAGGCGGCAGCTTTGAAGTAGGGTAAAAGGGGGTGTTGAGAACTTCAGGATAGAACCAGTGAACGGCATCTTGAGCAAGAAATATAGTTTGCTTGTTTAGAAGACGAGGAATAAAACGATACAGAGCGTAATTGTTGGTGGAAATACGGAATGCAAATTCCTATTGGATTAAAAAAAGAGCGGAGGAGAAGCGCATGCGCATGACTTCTTTGAGAAAGGTCTGTTGTAAATACTAAAGATGATTGTGTTACAGTGACCTTATGAAGGGGTTAGGGTAATCCCCCCCATTAACTGAACAATTATGTTGACTTTCCATATTGGGTTCAATTTGGGTGAACGATATGTATCACTTTAAAAAAACTTTGATGTCGACTCCTCCTTAGCGTAATTATGTCAAGTGAATTTGTATATTGTATTTCATGATTTGACAGAAGGATTTCCAACTGGTTGTGGGACCTCACGATTAAAGTTTCGGATATGCCAAGATATTCTCTTTTAGAAGAACACTTTGGTACAGATATCATTATATTACTTTCATCTCTTAATATTATAAAAAAAATCTAATGTGGACCGCACATGACTTTCCTTATATAATGCAATGAATTTACTACTTTTACAGTAAAAACAAAATAGGTTATCCTTATAGTAAATATTTATATTCTTTCCAAGATATTGAATTTTCGTCAATTTGTCGCCATTTTCTTTGATTTAGCGTCATTTTTATCCATTTGGCGAGATTTCCGTTAATTTACACAGTATTTAAAAAAAGTTGCCAAGTTGGCGATATTCCGCTAAATTCGTCGCTAAAATTTCGCCAAGCGTGATGGACGGAGAAATAAATTATTCTTATAGCAGATAAATAACTATTGGCATTAAAATACAAAAGTATTATTCAAAGTATCTTTTCTCATGAATAGAACGAGCTAGATCCACGAGAATGGTGTCACCCAATTTATCGCATGATATTACATATGAAAAGTCAACATGTTTCTCAACAGTAAATATATTTTTCTTAATTTATGGGATTTTTTAATAAATATATTTTTAAAATGTGCAATATCTCGAGAACTGTTTATGCTAGCGTTCTAAAGTTTATGTCAATCGTTTTCTAAGGAAACATTACATAAGAAATGTCTATTTGCGTAACTTTATTAGAGGTTTTGATTTTTTGATGATTTTTTCAAAATTTCACTCGATAATTTACGGGGGTTCTGAACATTTGATTGCGTTTAAAAACAATAGGATTCCAGTATTCAAGGACTGTGATTTTTGTACGCAATTTCATTCGAATCGCTCTATTCGTTCGTGAGATATCGTCTCCACAGTCACACTGACACACAAACACACACACACACACATACTTTCACACACACACACACACACACAAACATCACCTCAAAAATGCTTAATTCGTGATCAGGGATGCTTGAAACGTACTCTCCCGTCGAAAACTCGAATTCGAGTTTTCAACCCTGTCATAATACTTTCCTTATACATTATGTATATAAGGAAAGTAAAAAGGCCTCTGGCGCCTTTTTACTTTGCTCCCCCGAGAGAACTAATGACGTCACGAGCACAAAAATTGTATATCGGCTATTTTTTGCAATAGTGATTGAAGCTCTCGAGATCGTTAAGCCAGAAATAGCCACTTTTATGCATGATAATGTCAATTTTTGTCCTACGCTGCCATGTTAAACAAATCTAAAATTTCGACTACATTTTGAAGTTATCTCTCGAGTTTCAAAAAGTTCTATCTAGTTCTATATTTTTCGTTCATAAAGCCAGATATAAAGTTTCGTGAAAATCCATTTACATATGCGGCAGCATTCAATATACACAAAAAATCGACCACAGACAAGCAGACGGACATCTCTCCAAAAAAAAATCTGATATGGGCAGCACATGACTTTCCCTTGCGACTTATATCCACGTTCTCTTTCTTGTAATTAAATCTAATTCACTTTTAATTCAATTTTTGTTCTCATTTGCTAACTGGACTTATTTTCAAAGGTGGCGTAGAGAAAATACGAAAAAACTAAAATATCTCGAGAACGGCTAGTCCCAGTGTAATGGGGTTAGTCTTATTCTTTCATCGTTAAAAATCGCGTATAAAACAAGCATTTAATGGATATATTTGAGCATACATAGTTTTTATTTTAGATTTTGACGATTTTTGCGGGCCATATCGCAAAAAAAAGGCAGGTTAATTTTTTCCGGATCGTACCAAAATCTAATCAGCACCAGGGTGACCCACAAGTGACTTTCTACCGAATTTTGTGAAATTTGGTTCATTAGTTTTTTAGCTAGAGTGGATAAAGGCAATTTTTGAGCGACATTTCGCAAAGAAAAAGGCGGGTTCTTTTATCCCAAATCGTACTAAAATCTAATCAGCACCAGGGTCATACCCAAGTGACATGCTTACCAAATTTTATGAAATTCAGTCTATTATTTTTTGAGTTAGAGTGGATACATTTATTGCACAGACAGATACACAGACAGACACGCAGACAGACACGCAAACACACAGACAGAGAGACACACACATAGACACACACACAGACGTCACGCTAAAAAGAGTTTTTTCGTATTCTAGAGGTCTCGAAACGTGTAGATCCGTCGAAAACTCGAGTTGTGATTTTCGGTATGATTCCAATACTTTCCCTATACATTACCATGCATTGCAGGGAAAGTAATAGCCAAACTATGTTCAGGAGGTCCTAAAACATATATTCTCAAGATCTCAAGGGGGATCATTAACGAGCGCCTAGGTCAATTTTTTAATTGCCTTTAATCTCCAAGTAAGAGGTGGTCATAGGATCTTAAATAGAAATTTACTGATATGGGATTTTCCAGATGGAAAGAGAAAAGGGGTAAAAATTGCCCAATGGAGAAACATTGCGAAAAATCATAAATCATATATTGGCGTCAAAATCTTGAATTCTAAAATTTTCAAGAAAACAATGCTTTCTCTATTCTATATTACTTAGTATGACAAAAGTAAAATTCCTGCGATATTTTGGCACAGCATTGTTAACAGCTATATTTTTACTTTCCTTATATACATAATGTATAAGGAAAGTATTGTGACGGGGTCGAAAATTCAAATTCGAGTTTTCGACGGGAGAGCACGTTTCAAGCATCCCTGATCACGAATCAAACATTTTTGAGGGGATGTCTGTGTGTTTGTGTGTCAGTGAGTCTGTGGATACGATACCTCACGAACGAATGGAGCGATTAGAATGAAATTTATTAATACAAAAATCACAATCCATGAATACTGGAAACCTATTGTTTTAAAACACAATCGAATATTCAGAAGACTCCTAAATTTTCGAGTGAAATTTTGAAAAAATCCTCAAAAAATCAAAACCTTTAATAAAGTTACACAAATAGACATTTCTTATGAAATTTTTCCTTAGAAAACGATTGACATAAATTTTAAAACACTATCATGAACAGTTCTCGAGATATTGCCCACTTTTCAAATAAATTTATCTAAAGATCCCATAAATTAGAAAAAATATTAACTGTTAAGAAATATGTTCACTTTTCATGTGTAATATCATGCGATCAATTTGGTGACATCATTCTCGTGGATCTAGCTCGTTCCATTCATGGAAAAAGATACTTTGAGTAATACTTGTGTATTTGAACGCCAATAGTCATTTATCTGCTGTAAGAATAACTTATTTCTCCATCCATAACGCTTGGCGAGATTTTGGCGATGAATTTAGCGGAATGTCGCCAATTTGTCGGCATTTTTAAATGTTGCCAAATTAACGAAAATCTCGTCAAATGGATTAAAATGACGCTAAATCAATGAAAATGACGACTAATTCAAGAAAATTCAATATATTTGAAAGAATATAAATATCTACTGTAAGAATAACACTTTTTTAACTGTAAAAGTAGTAAATTTATTGAATTATATGAGGAAAGTCATGTGTTGCCCACATCAGATTTTTTTTTACTGTAAAACTAGTAAATTTATTGCATTATATAAGGAAAGTCATGTGTTGTCCACATCAGATTTTTTGATACAGCATTGTGAACAGCTATATTTTTTGACACTGCATTGTGAACAAGTGTACTCAAGTCATCGACCACAGACAGACGAAGAGACATCACTTCAAAAATAGTCAAAATGTATTCAGAAAATCCTAAAATATCTTGTGGCATTAAAATCTTGAAATCGAAAATTTTCGTGAAAACAATGCTTTCTCACTACCACGTATGAGAAAGTTATTAATTCTTTTATTTTTAATATAATTTTCAGTCTTCTATAGTAAATAACTACTGGGTAGCCAGGTACTTGATTTTTCTTCTGCCTTATTTATTAAAGATTGTTCTTCCGTTTATGTCCTGGACTTTTTTTGTGGATTTTCAAAACAATAAAAATTTTGATAACCCGCCCAATGTTTTTAACACTCTACTTCTCTCAGTCATGTCCTGCCTGTATTTTTTATTTCTTTTTCTCTTTCTGTGAGTCAATTTTTCACCTTCATTGTTCTGGTTTACGCTTCAATTTCTTCTGGGGATTTTTTTTCTTTCTCCTTTCTCTCATTATGTGTAACTGCCACCGCTATATGCAACCAGTTGTCTAACCGACGATATTACGCCAAGCTCGTCACCAAATTTTTTCGCTAATGCTGCCAGGTTTGTCAACAAGCAAAACAGACCGATAAAGATATTAGCTTTTCTTCTCAACGAACTGTAATGGTATCAGGGGCGAAACCATCACACCACGAAACCCCACAGTGCTACTATGGGCAAAAAATAAGAGAGGCTGCATAAGAGAAAATTGTTGAATAGATATTTAGGAGAGCCCATGTGAAGGTAGAGAGCCCACAGACCCCTGGAATTAAAGTTGTATCAATGACTGGTACGAAACGCAGATTTCTATTTTACGATCTTCAAGCCATTTTATCAATCAGATATAAGTCAGTAACCGTTTGGCAATACACCAGCGGCAGACGACTTTCATCTCCTATTTATGTAATGATGGAACACCGATGCCAAGAGCGACAACCGCTGTAACAGTAGTATCGTCTGTTCAGGAAGACAAATCTTGCTAACGACACCACTGTTTAAAGTTCGAATTCCTGCAAATGGAACAGATCAGGGAAAATCTGTTTTGTTGGCGAAAGTGCAGAACAAAGAATCTCTTGAAGCGTATAAACGGGATTTATCTTTGATTCCGGAGCTTAGCAAAGCGGCAGCGAGAGTTGAAACAAACCGAACAAACGAACTGCAGCTATTCATAACTGATACTCTGAAAACTGTACAACAACGCTCGTCAAAGATGAAAACAAGAAAGATCAATCATGCAAGCATTGATTATGAAACACTTTCCAACTTCAATGCAATTTTATATTAACTTCTCTAAAATGCAATACATTCCTCGGTAATATTTTTAAAATTATCCCAATACTACATATAATTTATTATATTTGAAAACTTAAAACTTCATCGAAAAAAATGAACTTCACTCAAATGACGGCAATGAAATATAAATTGCCTGGTTTAAACATCTCTAAAATGCGATACATTCCTTGGTAGTATTTTTTAAATTATCATAATACTTCAATAATTTGTTATATCTGAAAACTTCATCGAAAACAAGTGAACTTTATTCAAATGACGTCATCAAAATATAAAAATAGCTTCTATATAAAAGCAGCATTTCATTCATAATATTTTTCCATTCTTTTCATTCATCACAATACTATAATAATTCATTTTATTTAAAAACTTAAAACCATGAAGGTACAAGTAATTTAACTCTATGCTTAAAACTTCATCGAAAAAATCGTCTGGTTCTCTGTGTAAAATCAATGAATGTTTCATTCATATCAGCTATATTGCAGACTCCATGAGCTAAATAATTTAGCGTTAAAGAAATGCAGCAATTCTTATACAACTCATTCTACATCTTTTGGTGTTTACATTTTCCATAAGTGAAAATTAGGCTTCGTTGTAGAAATAATTAAAATTTGATGATCATTTAAACTCAAATATATTGTAATTGCGTTGTTTCAATATGCAGATGCACAGAATTTAAGCAAAAATAAAGCGGTTTTAGGACGGATACAACACTAAATATGAATTAAAAAGAACTTTAAAAATCACGATTCTGACACGAGATGAAAGCCATATTTTATTTTGAAGTTGGTCACGTGGTCTCTTTATATAATGGTCACGTGATCTCTTTATATAATGGTCACGTGATCTCTTCATATAAAGGGTGTAATTATTATTTTAATTTTTATTTAAAAAAAACTACTGAATATATTTTGCTGAACATTTTTTTATATATTTTATGGGATAATTTGAATATTTTCTAAAACTTTCGAAACAATTTGTGAATTTTAAATTCTCTTAAAAAATGTTTGAAAAATTAGGTCCCGTGGAGTTCAATGTATTTTTTTTTTCAACCCGGGTTCAATCCAGAACTAATTGGGTGATGTTATTAATTTATATTCCCATAGGTTCCACGGACTGTCTGAACAACATACTAAAATTTCATTTTGATAAAGTCAGTTTTACTGCAGTTATCGTGCTAACGGACAGACAGATAGACAGACAGACGGACAAGCAGAATGAATAAAGTCATAAACACTTTTCAACTATGTTGTAGAGTGTTAAAAACTGAAGTGGACCGCACATTACTTATCATATTTATATTTTCTTCGTACATTTCGTAATGTTTTAGTGTAAGTTTTGTCAAGCAAAATAATACTTAATATGGATACTTATTTGAGATTATATCCAATTCACGGTTTTAAAACAATTTCTTTTTCATTGGGTGGCTGAACGCTTCTTAAAACGTCATCAGCTCACCAAAATCAGAAAAAGTCTTAAAAAATACCCATCTTGGAACAATGTAGTTAGTTCTATTCCTTTACGCATCAAAAGTTACATATAAAACAAGCATTTAATTAATACAATCATATTTAATCTTGTATTTCAGATGCTGCGTATGTTTTAGCGTCATTTCAGAAAAAAAAAAAAAATCTGATGTGGGCAGCATATGACTTTCCTTGCAGGCTTACATCCACGTTCTCATTATTTTAATTAAATTTAATTCACTTTTATTTCTATTATCGTTCTCATTTGGTAACTGGACTTATTTTCCAAGGTGGCGTAGAGAAAATACGAAAAAAACTAAAATATCTCGAGAACGGTTAGTCCTAGTATAATGGGGTTGATTTTATTCTTTTCTTCGTTAAAAATTACGTATAAAATAAGCATTTAATAAATATATTTGAGCATACGTTGTTTTTTATTTAAGATTTTGACAATTTTTGCGAGCCATTTTGCAAATAAAAGCAGGTTATTTTTTTCCGAATCCTACCAAAATCTAATCAGAACTAGCAAGACCCACAAGCGACTTATCTACCGAATTTTGTGAAATTCGGTCCATTAGTTTTTCATCTAAAGTGGATACAGTCCTTTGCAAAAAAAAGGCGGGTTCTTTTATCCCGAATCGTACCCAAAGCTAATCAGCACCAGATTCGCCCACAAGTGACTTACATACCAATTTTTATGAAATTCGGTCAATTAGTTTTTTAGTTAGAGTGGATACAAAATCTGCACATACACACAGACGTCACGCGAAAAATAGTTTTTTCGTATTCTAGAGGTCTCGAAACGCGTAGACCCGTCGAAAACTCGAGTTACGATTTTCGGCATGATTCCAATGATTTCCCTATACATTACCATGTATTGCAGAGAAATTAATAAAAAGGGACCATTTTGCCAAATTATAACAAATATCAACATTAGGATAAGGCATAAGTGACATAATAATTAATAAATTTCATTAATTTTGTTGAATAGTTTTTGAGCTAAAATGGATACGCACAACGATACACACACGCACAGACATCACGATTCATTCCGTATTAATTTTAGTGCTTAAAACCAGTGATTAAAACTAGTGACTTCCCTACGATTCTGGCATTTTCCTAATACGGAGTTTTTACTCCCTCCCTGGTTGCATAACATGAAACCAAACTAAAAAATCTGATGTGGGCAGCACATGACTTTCCCTGCAGACTTATATCCACGTTCTCTTCATTTTAATTAAATTTAATTAACTTTTAATTCAATTTTCGTTCTCATTTGGTAACTGGACTTATTTTCAAAGGTGGCGTACAGAAAATACGAAAAAACTAAAATATCTCGAGAACGGCTGGTCCTAGTGTAATGGGGTTGGTCTTATTCTTTTCATCGTTAAAAATTACGTATAAAACTAGCATTCAATGGATATATTTGAGCATACGTAGTTTTTTATTTTAGATTTTGACGATTTTTGCGGACCATTTTGCAAAAAAAGGCAAGTTATTTTTTTACGAATCATACTAAAATCTAATCAGCAGCAGAATAACCCACAAGCGACTTACCACCTGAATTTTGTGAAATTCGGTCTATTAGTTTTTTAGCTAGAGTGGATACAAGCTTTTGCGGGGCATTTCGCAAAAAAAAGGCGGGTTCTTTTATTTCGAATCGTACTAAAAACTATTCAGCACCAGGGTCACATCCAAGTGACTTACCTAGCAAATTTTATAAAATTCGGCCCATTTGTTTTTGAGTTAGAGTGGATACATATATTGCACAGACACACAGACGTCGCGTTTTTTACTTTCCCTGCAATACATGGTAATGTATAGGGAAAGTATTGGAATCATGCCGAAAATCACAACTCGAGTTTTCGACGGATCTACACGTTTCGAGACCTGTAGAATACGAAAAAACCATTTTTAGCGTGACGTCTATGTGTGTGTCTGTGTGTCTGTCTGTGCAGATTTTGTATCCACTCTAACTAAAAAAGTAATCGACCGAATTTCATAAAATTTGGTAGGTAAGTCACTTGTGAGCGACTCTGGTGCTGATTAGTTTTGGGTATGATTCGGGATAAAAGAACCCGCCTTTTTTTGCGAAATGGCCCGCAAAAGCTTGTATCCACTGTAACTGAAAAACTAATGAACCGAATTTCACAAAATTTGGTAGATGAGTCACTTGTGGGTTACCCTGGAGCAGATTAGATTTTGGTACGATTCGAAAAAAAATAACCTGCCTTTTTTTTGCAAAATGGCCCGCAAAAATCGGCAAAATCTAAACTAATGAACTAGATATACTCAAATATATCCATTAAATGCTCGTTTAATACGTAATTTTTAACGACGAAAAGAAAAAGATCAACCCCATTACACTAGGACTAGCCGTTCTCGAGATATTTTAGTTTTTCTTATTTTCTCTACGCCATCTTTAATAATAAGTCCGGTTACCGAATGAGAACGAAAATTGAATTAAAAGTGAAATAAATTTAAAAATAAATAAAGAGAACGTGAATATAAATGTCTACAGGGAAAGTCATGTGCTGCCCACATCAGATTTTTCGTATTCTAGAAGTGTCGAAACGTGTAAATCCGTCGAAAACTCGAGTTGCGATTTTCGGCATGATTCCAATACTTTCCCTTTACATTGCCATGTATTGCAGGGAAAGTAATATAATTAACAAGTCATATACACGTTTCCGAAATACCATCTTTACAATCACTGACATTAACACCACGGCGCGCGTGAGAACTTAACCACCATTTGCTTCTGTTCGTAAGTTATGCCTCTCTAATAAAGATTTGATTTCTTCCGCTTGCTGCCACAGACCGAAATAAAAAAATAAAGAAGAATTCAGTGTAAAAAAAAAAATAACGTACGAGACCACGAAATCTGCGGTCTCTTAACTGCCATTACTCTTAAGTCGAGCAGACAAAACAGCCATTCCATGGGACAGCTCCCGGGAAGACTGGCGGTAACTGCTACCCTATCATCACCCTCGCCAAAATTATGGGAGCTCAAGGGAGTGCTTATCGCGGCTCTTAGAAGCTGGTTTTCCACGTCAGGAGACCGTACAAATATCCGTGAAAATAATTGAGCAATAAAAGTGATGGGGGAAAGATTTACTTATGGGTAAAAAAAAGTATATCTGATCCGGGCACCACATCACTTTCCTTATATAATGCAATGAATTTACCACTTTTACAGAAGAAAAAAAAAAATCTGATGTGGGCAGCACATAACTTTCCCTGCAGACTTATATCCACGTTCTTTTTATTTTAATTAAATTTAATTCACTTTTATTTCAATTTTCATTCTCATTTGGAAACTGGACTTATTTTCAAAGGTGGCGTAGATAAAATACCAAATAACTAAAATATCTCGAGAACGGCTAGTCCAGTGTAATGGAGTTGGTCTTATTCTTTTCATCGTTAAAAATTACTTATAAAACAAGCATTTATTGGATATATTTGAGAATACGTAATTTTTATTTATTTTAGATTTTATCGATTTTTGCAGGCCATTTTGCAAAAAAAAGTCATGTTATTTTCTCCGAATCATACCAAAATCTAATCTGCACCAGGGTGACCCACAGGCGGCATATCTACCGAATTTTGTGAAATTCGGTCCATTAGTTTTTCAGCTAGCGTTGATAAAGAGTTTCACGGGCCATTTCGATAAAAAAATCGGGTTCTTTTCCCGAATTGTACCCAAAACAAATCAGCACCAGATTCTCCCACAAGTGACTTACCTACCAAATTTTATGAAATTCAGTCGATTAGTTTTTTAATTAGAGTGGATGCAAAATCTGCTCAAGCAGACAGACACACAGACACACACACAGACGTCACGCTAAAAATAGTTTTTTCGTATTCTAGAGGTCTCGAAACGCGTATATCCGTCGAAAACTCGAGTTGCGATTTTCGGCATGATTCCAATACATTACCATGTACTACAGGGAAAGTAATAATGTATAGGATCTACGGTACTATGCTTTTATCGCTGAATTGTACATTATCGATTTTCCAGATGACAACATGCAAAACTATTTCAAAGTACCCAATTAACTTATATTTCGAGCAGCTCTAATTAAGCAATTACCAATATCGATAGCATCCTCAATAAGCGATGTTGTCCATTATATTAAAATATTTTAATAATTAATTCATCAATTAGGTGTCATTTTCATTAATTTAGCGTCATTTTTTGCAATTTTGATTGTATTTTTGTCCATCTGAGGCTAAATTTCGCCAAGTTGGCGATACTTTTCTAGATTACTCGCCAAGTTCGCCAAATGCATCACCTAGTGTTACAAACAAACGGGGAGAAAAGCATTTCTTATATACTAGAAAGTATGCCCGTCATATGACGGAAATCAGAATTTACGAAACATTACTTCCTATATAGCGTCATTTTTATCAATTTGGCGACATTTTAGTCACTTTGGAAACATTTAAAATAGTCGCCTAGTTGGCGACGTCCCGCTAAATTTCTAGCCAAGCATTGTGATAGGACGGACGGAGAAATGGGTTATTCTTATAGTGTACTCTTATGTTCCGAGATATTGAACTTTCATCATCAGCCATTTCACGGGACAGCTCCCACAAGAACTGGAAGTAACTGCTGTCCTATCATCACCCTCGCCAAAATTATGGGATCTCAAGATTGTGCTTATCGTGGCCCTTAGAAGCTGGTTTTTCATGTCAGAGCACAGTGTAAATAGTCGTAAAAATAATTGAGCAATAGAAGTCATGGGGAAAGATTTACTTATGAATGAAAAACAAGAAAGATCAATCATGCTTAAAGCATTGATTATGAAACACTTTCCAACTTCAATGCAATTTTATTTAAACATATCTAAAAAGCAATACATTCTTCGGTAATATTTTAAAACTTATCACAATACTACATTAATTTATTGTATTTGAAAACTTAAAACCTTCATCGAAAAAAATGAACTTCATTCAAATGACGGCATTGAAATACAAATTGCCTGTTGTAAACATCTCTAAAATGCGATACATTCCTCGGTAATGTTTTTAAAATTATCATAATACTACAATAATTTATTATATTTGAAAACTGCATCGAAAACAACTGAAATTCATTCAAATGACGTTATAGAAAAAATAACACGCCTGGCTCTCTCTATAAAAGCAGCATTTCATTCACAAATATTTCCCATTCATTTCATTCATCACAGTTCTAAAATAATTTATTTTATTTAAAAACTTAAGACCATGGAGCTACAAGTAATTAAACTCTATGCTTAAAACTTCATCGAAAAAAATCGTCCTTCTCTCTGTGAAATCAATGAATATTTCATTCATATCAGCTATGCAGACTCCATGAGCTAAATGATTTTGCGTTAAGAAATACAGCAATTCTTATACAACTCATTCTACATATTTTGCTGTTTGCATTGCACATAAGTGAAAAATAGGCTTCGTTGTAGAAATAATCAAATTTGGATGATCATTTAAACTCAAATATATTGAAATTGCGTTGTTTTAGGATGTAGATTCACATAATTTAAGCAAAATAAAGCGGTTTTGGGGCGGATACAACACTCAATATGAATTAAAAAGAACTTAAAAATCACGATTTTGAGACAAGATGGATGCCATATTTCATTTTGAAGTGGGTCACGTGATCTTTTCATATCGTGGTCACGTGATCGCTTCATATAAGGCGTGTAATTATTATTTTCATTTTTATTTAAAAAACTACAGAATATATTTTGCTGAAATTTTTTTTATATATTTTATGGGATAATATGAATATTTCCTAAAATTTTCGAAGCAATTTGTGACTTTTAAATCCGTTTAAAAAATGTTTGAAAATTTAGGTCCCATTGGGTTCAATGGATTTCATTTTTTCAACCCTGGTTCAATCCAAAACTAATTGGGTGATGTTATTCATTTATATTCCCATAGGTCCTACAGACCGTCTGAACAACATACTAAAATTTCATTTTGATTAAGTCATTTTTACGGCAGGTGTCGTGCTAACGGACAGACAGACAGACAGAATGAACAAAGTCATAAACACTTTTCAACTTTGTTGTAAAGTGTTTAAAAAAATAATGGTTCATTGTAGAAATTTAATAATCACCTGGAAAAATTTATTGAAGAGACTATGCTCAAGAAGTTACGTGAGTTAATTATTTCAGTGATAATTTCATTATTTATAGCTAGATCGAATTGTCGCCGTTGCTAGGGAGCTAAATAAGCGCCCGTTTCTTGAATCATACAGATTACACCACCCAGTTTCCAAATTGCCTGTTTCGAATTAAAAACATTCCGAGCTTCGTTTTTCATATGCGTAACCATGCCAATTATCATGGACGTATGCAGAATATTTTTCCAGGGGGGGGGGGGGAGTGCTAAAATAGATTGCATTAAAATTTTAGAGATTACTAACTTTGAAGTATGTACTGTTACAAAATAAATTTGAATAGATGGTATGAGCATCACATTTTAAGAATTAGTATGTATAGCACTTTTAAAAATTTGTATGCACCAATTTTTAGAAATGAGTGTGTACCATCTTAAAAAAAAATTCACCCTTTCATAATATAATTCTAACCTTCCTGCAGACATAGTAACTAAACTAACAAATCGGACATTCATAAACATACCAAATGCTATAATCCTAAGTTTTCCATTTAGGTATAAGTTTAAATTGTTTTTATTAATTTAAGCATCAAATTAAATCCACAAATCATAGATAAAAAGGTCATTTAATCAAGTAAAACCATCCTATAAAAATATTAAAAGACCAGAGCGCTATCGGGCATCACCATACCCTTCATCAGTGGCTGATGAAAGGTATGGTGATGCCCCAAAGCGCTCTGACCTTTTAATATTTGTACGTCTTCTAGGATGGCTTTTATTCAATTAAATGATCTTTTTATTTATGATTTGTGACTTTAATTTTATGCTTACATATTGAAGTAGACTTGATACCACATTAATTATTGTTTTTATTAATATACACGGGAGAGAAAACACAGTTGTGTTTGAAAGTTCTAATTCCAAAAGGCATTTTTCTTTTTTTTTTTCTCTCATATTGGCTTTTAATTAAATTAGCAATTTTCCAGGGTAGTGCTTTGGCACCCCCCCCCCCCTTGACCCACTCTAAATACGCCCATGCAAATTATACAACGCGATCGTAATATGCCCTAAAAGATAAGCCCAAAATTAGTTCCTTTAATACTTCCTAAATAAACGTTAATCACGAAAAGTCAACAGCACACCACAATGAAAGCACTTAAAGTTCTAAAAAAAAAAAAAAAAAAAAAAAGAAAAGTTCTTTACATCGCAGTAAATTAAATATATATATATATTGCTATCTCAGCGAATTCTTATAAAATGTAAGCCAAATTTTAGTACAATGCTCATAATGATAACAAAATACAAAATTGAAAATATTAAGACGAAATGTTTTTTAATTTGTAAGGTTAATATTTGTGATAGCTATGGTGTACACAAGAAATTGACGACAGACAGACGGACATTACTCTAAAAATAGTCAAAACATGTTTAGAAGGTCCTAAAACATATATTGGCATAATAATCTCGAAATCGAAATTTTTCGTGGAAACAATACTTTCTTCGTACTATATTCTATAATATGAGAAAGGCACTTTAAAGGCTTCAGCTTCTCAAAATTCCAAATAACTAAAATATCTCGAGAGCGGTTCATCCTAAAGTCACGAGGGTCAGTCTTATTCGCTTTGCCTACAAATATTACATGTAGAAAATGTATTTAATTAACATATTTCAGTAAATTTAGTTATTTATCTCAGATTTTCACGATCTTTGCGATACATTTCGCAAAAATGTGTCGATTATATTTTCTCGAATAAATGTCAAAATCTAATCAGTATCAGGATAGCCCTCAAAGGGCGTAACTACTGGAATAACTTCAATATCTGGGGAACAGTACATCGTAGAGTAATGGGGTGTTGGTCTTGTTCTTTTCTTCCTAAAAATTTAAATATCATTTAATATCATTCACCCCGTCCCTTTAATTACGCCCCCTCCCCTACATACACACACACACACTCCCGTACCAATACCACGCCCCTACATTTTGAATGTCAGGTTATACGCACAAGTTATAATTTATAACATTTTAAATAAATTATTTCAGAAACGCTGCATCCCCCCCCCCCCCCCACCATCCAGGGCCGTAGTCAGAGACGAAATTGGAGAGGGGTTGGAGGGCTCAAGGCTCAACAATCTTAAAGAAGGAGCTCGCCTAAAACAATTAATCATTAGAATTTATAACCATAATAGTTACTATTATATATTTCAATTCATATAAATTATTAACAAATAATTGCATATTTATATTTGCAAGCTAAGAGCTGATTATTCATATCCATATAGCTACTATACATCAATATTAATATATAATAATTACAATTGATTTTAATGTAAGCATTAACTAGCAATAAAGCTGCTAATATTTTGTAGAAACATTCTGAAAGTTAATACAAGTTAATCCTTAATATAAATTCTTGCCTTCTTATCAGTTGATTTTGTCTTTATAATGTATAACAGTGAGCCAGTCCCACAGCAATGCAAAAGTATCCTAAATACTATTGTCAAAATTTTTAAATATTTTTAAATTAAATATGCAAATAAATTGATCCTTAGTATAATCACAAATTCAGCTAAATTGAAAAATATTTAAAACGAAGTAATTTATATAAAAAAAATCTCAAAAAAATATTTTGTATGCAAAATTTGAATGACATTTTATATGATATTTCCTATCACTAGTAAAAATTTAATATTTTTATCAAGGGGGCTGAGTATACCTCTTGGGGGGACTTAGCCCCCTCTAAACCATTGGCTGGCTACGGCTGATTATTCATATCCATATAGCTACTATACATCAATATTAATATATAATAATTACAACTAATTTTAATGTAAGCATTAACTAGCAATAAAGCTGTTAATAATTTGTAGAAACATTCTGAAAGTTAATACAAGTTAATCCTTAATATTAATTCTTGCCTACTTATCAGTTGCTTTTGTCTCTATAATGTATAACAATGATCCAGCCCCACAGCAATGCAAAAGTATCCTAAATACTATTGTCATAATTTTTAAATTAAATATGCAAATAAATTGATCCTTAGTATAATCACAAAATCAGCTAAATTGAAAAATATTTAAAACGAAGTAATTTATATCAAAAAATCTCAAAAAAAACATTTTGTATGCAAAATTTGAATGATATTTTATATGAAATTTCCTATCACTAGTAAAAATTTAATATTTTTATCAAGGGGGCTGAGTATACCTCTTGGGGGGACTTAGCCCCCTCTAAACCCCTGGGTGGCTACGTATTAGTAAAAATACGTAGTATTAGTAAAAATACGTAGGGTATATTAGTAAAAATTAGTAAAAATATTAGTAAAAATACGTAGTATTAGTAAAAATACGTAAAAATTAGTAAAAAACTCTTGGGGGGACTTAGCCCCCTCTAAACCCCTGGGTGGCTACGCCCCCCCCCACCCCCCCCACCCCCACCCACCACCACCCTAGCCTAAGCGAATGATTTCGACTTCAAACCTCCTGAACCTTCAACGTAGACATTACTACACAATCTCGTATATTAGTAAAAATACGTAGTATTAGTAAAAATACGTAAAAATTAGTAAAAAACTCTTGGGGGGACTTAGCCCCCTCTAAACCCCTGGGTGGCTACGGGCCCCCCCCCCCCCCCCCACCACCCTAGCCTAAGCGAATGATTTCGATTTCAAACCTCCTGAACCTTCAACGTCGACATTACTACACAATCTCCAAATTCTTAAAAAGTTTGAATGTGTCCCTTTTCATCACCCGACCTATAAACAGATTGCTGCCGAGCAAGCAGCACTGCCGTTAAATGGGGGGGGGGGGGGGGAGGAGGGCTTTCTGTGGCCTGGGGCCCCTCGCGATAAGGCGAGAGTTATAACCCCCTTCATGGAACATCTCACTTCTCGCGTATTTCCTAACACGCGAAAAGTGCCACTCGATCCATTTCTACAACTATCTCGAGCACGTCTAAGAACTTGTGGGAGAATTCGGGTTCGGAATGAAGAAAAAAAAAAAATCGTTCTTTGGATTTCTTTTGGAGTGACTTTCACGCGAAAGTTGCTCTGAGCACGTATTCCGAGCGGTACTTGATACGATTTCCTATCATAAATAATCTGATATGGGCAGCACATGACTTTCCCTGCATAATTCCATGGCTTCATTTTTTTTACTTTCACAGCAAATTAATGATTAGGGCTAAGATTTTTTTTATCAAAAAATTGCAAAAAAATGCATTTATGACCCCAAACCCTAAAGAGAGTGTCATATAAAATAAAAATATGACCTGAAATGTTCACATTTATTTTGCTATGTCGTAGCAAGACTAATTAAAAGCATCTGATGTAATCAGCACATGACTTTCCCTGTATAATTCCATGGCATGATTTTTAACACTTTACAACAAAGGGGAAAAGTGTTTATGACTTTGTTCATTCTGTCTGTCTGTCCATTAGCACGATAACTGCCGTAAAAATGACTTTATCAAAATGAAATTTAAGTATTTTGTTCTGATGGTCAGTGGGACCTATGGGAATATAAATATATAAAATCATCCAAGTAGTTTTGGATTGAACCCGGGTTGAAAAAATGAAATACATTGAACCCTATAGGACCTAATTTTTCAAACATTTTTTAAACGGATTTAAAAGTCACAAATTGCTTCGAAAATTTTAGGAAATATTCATATTATCCCATAAAATATATGAAAACAATTTCAGCAAAATATATTCAGTAGTTTTTTAAATAAAAATTAAAATAATAATTACACATTTTATATGAAGTGGTCACGTGACCATTATATGAAAAGATCACGTGACCCACTTCAAAATAAAATATGGCATCCATCTTGAGTCAAAATCGTGATTTTTAAAGTTCTTTTTAATTCATATTAAGTGTTGTATCCGTCCTAAAACCGCTTTAGTTTTGCTTAAATTCTGTGCATCTACATACTGAAACAGCGCAATTCAATATATTTGAGTTTAAATGATCATCCAAATTTGATTATTTCTACAAAGAAGCCTACTTTTCACCAATGGAAAATGTAAACAGCAAAATATGTAGAACGAGTTGTATAAGAATTGCTGCATTTCTTTAACGCAAAATTATTTAGATCATGGAGTCTGCAATATAGCTGATATGAATGAAATATTCATTGATTTTACAGAGAGAAGGACGATTTTTTCGATGAAGTTTTAAGCATAGAGTTTAATTACTTGTAACTCCATGGTTTTAAGTTTCTAAATAAGATAAATTACTATAGCATTGTGATGAATGAAATGAATGGGAAAATGTTTATGAATGAAATGCTGCTTTTATAGAGAATAAATTTCTGTTGTTTTCGAAGAAGTTTTCAAATATAATGAATTATTGTAGTATTATGATAATTTTAAAAATATTATCGACGAATGTATCGCATTTTAGAGATGCTTAAACCAGGTAATTTATATTTCAATGCCGTCATTTGAATGAAGTTCATTTTTTTCGATAAAGTTTTAAGTTTTCAAATATAAAAATCTGATGTGGGCAGCACATGACTTTCCTTATATAATGCAATGGATTTAATAGTTTTACAGTAAGAAAATAATAAGATCCACGGCACTTTGTTTCTATTGTTGAATCGTATATTGTGCGATTTTCCGGATGACAGCATGTAAAATTATTTCAAAATACTCAATTATCTTATTGCACAACTCTAAATAAACAATCATCAATATTGATAGCATCCTCAATAAAGGATATAGTCCATATATTAAAATTCTTTAATTATTACTTCATCAATTAGGCTTCATTTTCATTTATTTAACATAATTTTTTTAATTTTGATGATATTTTTGTCAATCTGGGGGGAAATATCCACAGTTGCCAATACTTTGCTAAAATCTTCTCGAAGTTTATCAAATGTATCACCAAGTGTTACAGACAAACAGAGAGAAGAGTATTTCTTATATACTAGAAGGTATGCTCGTCATATGACGGAAATCAAAATTTGCTAGATATTACTCCCATTTTGCGTGATTTTTAACAATTAGGCGACATTTTAGTCATTTTAGCAACATTTGAACTAGTCGCCAAGTTGGTGACGTCCCACTAAACCTCTCGCCAAGCGTCACGGACGGACGGAGAAATGTGCTATATAGTCTACGCTTACGTCCTTTTCAAGATATTGAACTTAAATCATCTAGTGGTTATTTTTAAAAATTTAGAGACATTTTTGTTAATTTGGCAACATTAAAAAAGTCGCCAAGTTGGCGACATACTGCCAAAATCTCGCCAAGCATTATGGACGGTGAAATAAGTTATTCTTGTAGCAAATAAAAGAAAATTAGTGTCCAAATACAGAAGTATTACCTAAAGTATCTTTTCTCATGCATGGAACTAGCTAGATCCATGAGAATGATGTCACCCAATTTACCAATTTATCACAATATATTAACAACGAACATCTTTCACAATAGGCAATATTTTTTTTTTGTCTTATATGATTTTTTGATAATTTTTTTGAAATATGTGCAATATCTCGAGAACGGTTCATGCAAGCGTTCTAAAATTTATGTCAATCGTTTTCTAATGAAAAATTATATAAGAAATGACTATTTACGTAACTTAATTAAAGGTTTTGATTTTTTGATGATTTTTTCAAAATTTCACTGGAGAATTTAGGGGTTTCTGAACATTCGATTGTGTTTAAAAACAATAGGCTTCCAGTATTTACGAATTGTAATTTTTGTACCAAATTTCATTCGAATCGCTCCATTCGTTCGTGAAATATCGTCTCCACAGACGCACTAACACGCACACATACTTTCATAGATATCACCTCAAAAATGTGCGATTCGTGATCAGGGATGCTTAAAACGTCCTTCCCGTTGAAAACAATTCGAATTTTCGACCACGTCACAATACTTTCCTTATACATTATATGTATATAAGGAAAGTAATAATATTAACCAAAAATGCAAATTGCTTGATAACACCTTTGTCAATAGAAATGCTGGCATCAACACAAATAAAAAAATCTGATGTGGGCAACACATGACTTTCCTTATATAATGCAATGAATTTACTACTTTTACAGTAAAAAAAATTGGTTTTTCTTATAGTAGATACTTATATTCTTTCCAAGATATTGAATTTTCGACAATAAGTCGTCATTTTCATTGATTTAGCGTCATTTTAATCCATTTGGCGAGATTTTCGTTAATTTGGCAACATTTCAAAAAGTCGCCAAGTTGGCGACATTCTGCCAAATTTGTCGCCAAAATCTCGCCAAGCTTTACTGACGGAGAAATAAGTTATTCTTATAACAGATAAATATTGGCGTTCAAATACAAAAGTATTACTCGAAGTATATTTTCTCATGAATGGAACGAGCTAGATCCACGAGAATGATGTCACCCGATTTATCGCATGGTATTACATATGAAGAGTGAACATGTTTCTCAATAGGAAATATATTTTTTTTATTTTATATGACTTTTTGATAATTTTTTTTAAAAATGCTAAATATCTCGAGAACGGTTCATGTTAGCGTTCTAAATTTTATGTTAATCGTTTTCTAATGAAAAATTACATAAGAAATGTCTATTTGCGTAACTTTATTAGCGGTTTTGATTTTTTGACGATTTTTTCAAAATTTCACTCGAAAATTTAGGCGGGTTCTGGACATTCGATTGCGTTTAAAAACAATAAGCTTCCAGTGTTCACGGATTGTGATTTTTGTACCAAATTTCGTTCGAATCGGTCCATTCGTTCGTCAGTTATCGTCTCCACAGACCCACTGACACACACACACACACACACACACACACACATACTTTCACACACACACACAGACATCACTTCAAAAATGTTTGATTCGTGATCAGGGATGCTTGAAACGTGCTCTCCCGTCGAAAACTCGAATTCGAATTTTCGACCCCGTCACAATACTTTCCTTATACATTATGTATATAAGGAAAGTAATAAATTAATGTAGTATTGTAATAATTTTCAGAATATTACCTAGGAATGTATCACATTTTAGAGATGTTTAAATGAAATTGCAATGAAGTTGGAAAGTGTTTCATAATCAATGCTTTATGCATGTTTGATCTTTCTTATTTTTACTTTCACAGCAAATTAATGATTAGGGCCAAGTTTTTTTTTTATCTGAAAATTGCAAAAAACTGCATTTATGGCCCAAAACTCTAAAAAGAGTGTCATATAAAATAAAAATATGTCCTAAAATGTTCACATTTATTTTGCCATGCCGTTGCAAGGTTAATTAAAAGCATCTGATGTGGGCAGCACATGACTTTCCATGCATAATTCCATGGCTTCATTTCTTTACTTTCGCAACAAATTAATGATTACGGATAGGCTTTTTTTTTTACCGAAGAATGGCAAGAAAAAATGCATTTATGACCTAAAAAAAGTGTCCTCTAAAATAAAAATATGACCTAAAATGTTCACATATATTTTGCCACGTCGTAGCAAGACTAATTAAAAAAATCTGGTGTGGGCAACACATGACTTCCCTTGCATAATTCAATGGCTTCAGTTTTTTTTTTTTTTTTTTTACTTTCGCAGCAAATTAATGATTAGGGATAGATTTTTTTTTACCTAAAAATTGCAAAAAATGCATTTATGACCCCAAACCCTAAAAAAAGTGTCCTACGAAATAAAAATATGACCTAAAAAATTCACATTAATTTTGTTATGTCGCAGCAAGACTAATTAAAAACATCTGATCACAATACATGACTCTCCTTACAGACCCAAATACATTTTCTTGTTTTTTTATTTCATTATGCATTAAATTGAGTTTAATTGCAGAAAATAACATGGATACTTTTCCGTTATCATATCCAATTTGCAGTTTTATTGTATGTTTGCTTCATTTGGCAATTTAATGCCTTTCAAGGGCTTCAGCTTTCGGAAATTCCAAAAAACTAAAGTATCTCGAGAACGGTTCGTCCTAGACTCACAGGGGTCAGCGTTATTCGCTTTGCTGTTAAAAATTATATGAAGAAAATGTATTTAATCAATATATTTCAGCAATTTTAGTTATTTATCTCAGATTTTCACGATCTTTAAGAGACATTTCCAAAAAAGTGTCGATTATATTTTCTCGAATAATGCCGAAACCTAATCAGTATTTGGATAGCCCTCAAAGAAGGGATGTAACTACTAAATTTTAAGAAATTTTATTATACAGTTTTATAACTACAGTGAAAAAGTCTTTAGCTCCTCAAAATAAAATAAACTTAAATATCTGGAAAATGGTTCATCGTAGAATAACGGGGTGTTCGTCTTGTTCTTTTCGTAATCTGAAATGACGTGTGAAACAAACATTTAATTAATTAATTCTATTATAGATCTGGAAGATTTCTGCGGGCCAATTCGCAAGAAAAGGCAGATTATTATTTTTTTTTAATCGTACCAAAATCTTGCTAGCACCACTGTAACCCGCAAGCGACTTTGTGAAATTTGGTTAATTAGTTTTTTAGCTGTAGTGGATGCATGAGATTTTTGCGGGGCATTTCGCAAAGAAAGGCGCGAAATTTTCTTTTTCTTATCCCGAATCATGCCAAAATCTAATCAACACGAAAATAACCCACAATTGACTTATCTACCAAATTTAGTAATATTTGACCTCTTATCTTTTCAGCTACAGCGGATAAATGCGACTTTTGCGGGCCATTTCGCAAAAAGGGCGGGGTTTCTTCTTCCGAATTGTACCAAAATTTAATAAGCACCAGGGTAAACCACAAGAGACTTACATACCAAATTTTATGAAATTTGGCCGATTAGTTTTTGAGTTAGAGTGTACACACACACCTCACGGTTAAAATAGTATTTATATGTCCCAGGGTATTGGAAACGTGTAGAACCGTCGGAAATTAGAAATGGGAATTTCGACACGATTTCAATACTTCCCTATACATTGCCATTTATTGTAGGGAAAGTAAAAATCTGATGTGGTCAGCACATGACTTTCCCTGCAGACTTGTATTCACGTTCTCTTTCTTTCTTCAATAATTCATTAATTTGAGTTTAATTGCACAAAATAACACACATAATTATTACTTTCCTTACATACGTAATGTATACGGAAAGTATTGTGACAGGGTCGAAAATTCGAATTCGAGTTCTCGATGGGAGAGCACGTTTCAATCTTCCCTGATCACGAGTCGAACATTTTTGAAGTGACGTCTGCGTGTGTGTGTGTGTGTCAGTGAGTCTGTGGAGACGATTTATCACGAGCGAATGGAGCGATTCAAATGAAATTTGGTACAAAAATCACAATCCGTCAATACTGGAAACCTAATGTTTTAAAACACAATCGAATGTTCAGAACGCCTCTAAATTTTCGAATGAAATTTTGAAAAAATCATCAAAAAATCAAAACCTTTAATAAAGTTACGCAAATAGACATTTCGTATGTAATTTTTCCTTAGAAAACGATTGATATAAACTTTAGAACGCTAGCATGAACGGTTCTCGAAAGATTGCACATTTTTCAAATAAATTTATCGAAAAAATCCCATAAATTAAAAAAAAGATATTAACTGTTGAGAAACAGGTTTCCTTTTCATATGTAATATCATGCGATAAATTGGGTGGCATCATTCTCATAGATCTAACTCGTTCCATTCACGAGAAAAGATACTTTGAGTAAAACTTTTGTATTTGAACACCAATAGTAATTTGTCTGCTGTAAGAATAACTTATTTCTCCGTCCATAACTCTTGGCAAGATTTTGGCGACGAATTTAGCGGAATGTCGCCAACTTGGCGACATTTTTAATGATGCCAAATTAACGAAAATCTCGCCAAATAGATAAAAATGGCGCTAAATCAATGAAAATGACGACTAATTGAAAAAAATTCAATATCTTGGAAATAATATAAGTATCTACTATAAGAATAACATTTTTTTAACTGTAAAAGTAGTAAATTCATTGCATTATATAAGGAAAGTCATGTGTTGCACATCAGATATTTTTTAAATTATACTGACTTTGTACTTTTAATTCAATTTTTGTTTTTAACACTTTACAACATAGTTGAAAAGTGTTTATGACTTTGTTCATTCTGTCTGTCTGCCTGTCTGTCTGTCTGCCCGTTAGCACGATAACTGCTGTAAAAATGACTTTATCAAAATGAAATTTCAGTATGTTTTTCAGACGGTCTGTGGGACCTATGGGAATATAAATAAATAATATCACCCAATTAGTTTTTTATTGAACCCGGGTTGAAAAAATGAAATACATTGAACCCTATGGGACCTAGTTTTTCAAACATGTTTTAAGCAAATTTAAAATTCACAAATTGCTTCGAAATTTTTAGGAAATATTCACATTATCCCATAAAATATATAAAAAAAATTTCAGTAAAATATATTAAGTAGTTTTTTAATTAAAAATTATTTAATATAGGGAAAAAAACAAATTCAAATAAATTCTGACTTTTGTGATATCCTCCAGAAAGAAAAAAGAGATATATTCTATAATAAATATCTTTCCAAGAAAGCCCAGTATCGTACAGGACAGAGCATTGAGCACACACTACTTAGTCTTTTTTTTTTTTAAATTTTGACTGGCCATTTCGTAAAAAAAGGCAGGCTGTTCTTCTCCGAATTGTACCAAAATCTAATCAGCAGATTATCCCACAAGTAACTCATCTACCAAATTTTGTGAAATTTGGTCAATTAGTATTTTAGCTAGAGCGGATTAAATGACATTTTTACGGGCCATTTCGCGAAAAAATACGGGTTCTGTTTTAGTGAATCGTACCAAAAACTTATCCGCACCAGGGTCACATCCAAGTGACTTATATACCAAATTTTATGAAATTCGGTCCATTAGTTTTTGAGTTAGAGTGTATAAATTGCACAGACAGACAGACACACACACAGATGTCACGCTAAAAATAGATTTTTCGAATTCTAGAGGTCTCGAAACGTGTAGATCCCTCGAAAACTCGAATTGTGATTTTCGACATGATTCCAATACTTTCCCTATACATTATCATGTATTGCAAGGAAAGTAAAAAATCTTATGTGGGCAGCACATGACTTTTCCTGCAGACTTATATTCACGTTCTCTTTATTTTAATTACATTAAATTCACTTTTAATTTAATTTTCGTTCTCATTTGATAACTGGACTTCTTTTCAAAGGTGGCATAAAGAAAATACGAAAAAACTCAAATATCTCGAGAACGGCTAGTCCTAGTGCAATGGGGTTGGTCTTATTCTTTTCTTCGTCAAAAATTACGTATTAAACAAGCATTTAATGTATATATTTGAGCATACGTAGTGTTTTAATTTAGATTTTGGAGATTTTCGCGGGCCGTTTTGCAAAAAAAAAAGCAGGTTATTCTTTTCCGAATCATACCAAAATCAAATTAGCACCAGTGTGTACCATAGATAAATTATCTACCGAATTTTGTGAAATTCGGTCCAATAGTTTTTAACCTAGAGTGGATACAAGCTTTTGAGGGCCATTTCGCCAAAAAAGGCGGGTTCTTTTATCCCGAATCGTACCCAAAATTAATCAGCACCAGACTCGCCCACAAGTGACCTTCCTACCACATTTTATGAAATTCGGTAAAAATAACATAAGAAATGTCTACTTGCGTAACTTTTTTAAAGGTTTTGATTTTTTTGATGAATTTTTCAAAATTACGCTCGAAAATTTAGGGGTTCTGAACATTCGATTGTGTTTAAAAACAATAGGTTTCCAGCATTCACGGATTGTAATTTTTGTAACAAATTTCATTCGAATCACTCCATTTGTTCATGAGATATCGTCTCCACGCACACACATACTTTCACACACCCACACCTCAAAACATCACCTCATACATGACCTCAAAAATATTCGATTCGTGATCAGGGATGCTTGAAACGTGCTCTCCCATCGAAAACTCGAATTCGAATTTTCGACCCCGTCATAATATTTTTCTTCTACATTATATGTATATGAGGAAAGTAATAAGTGATGTTAATTCTAGAAGGGTAATGCAATACAGCAACGGCATAGACAGGGTGATCAGTAGGACCACCTCTTGCGGCGATACAAGCAGCAATCTTTCGAGGAACATATGCAATGAGAGTGCGTATAGTTTCCTGAGGGATGGATGACGATATGCCTTCAGCCATCTCCACCTTTCCAGTTCCCAAATTATTTGACACTCGTTCAAATTGTACTTGGTTAGTGTTTTTGCTCACAAAGGGACACAATTTTTGTGAAATGAGGTTTTGTGAAATTACTTTTGTCAATATTTTGAGATACATATCAGTTGTTTTGTGAAGCATTTAAGTGCCGTTTTACCGTATATTATTCCTGCTTACGTTGTGATTGTGGATAAAGGTGTTAGTTATCCAGAAATTTGGATTCATTCTTATCCTGCGCACCCACGATTATAGAGGGTACGCCGTAACAATATACTTGAGGAGGAAAACACTAATGTGGGCGAATGGTGTAATTCCAAATAGCGTTTTCTTGGGTGGGGGGGGGGGGGGCATCTGTTGTCGTAATTTAATTCATTCCGACTATTTTTATTTTTAATGAACATTTTTAAATATCTATTACTTCTAATACAGTATTAAATAGAACAACAGATCATCTATAATAATGCCACAATCAGGGAAAGGTGATTTATCTTTCTATAAATTTGATAAGGAGGGGCATGTACATTAAGGACTGCAGCTTTGGTTCCTTTGTCTCCAAGATCAAGTTCAATTACCTTTTCGTGATAATGGCATTATTATATATGATCTGTTGTTGTATTTAATAGCGTATTAGAAAAAATAGACATTTAAAAAATGTTAATTAAAAATGAAAATAGTCGGTATGAATTAAATTACGACTACAGATGGCAGCACCAAACATATTTTGGATTAAAATTCAAAATATATTTTATTGAGTATTAAATTTAGTTTTAATATAATCTAAGCATTGCATTTTGTTTTTCTGAAAATATTTCGCAATTGTTTGAGCACAATTTCGGCGAAAAGCGTGATCTGCGAAAGTTAACAAAGTGCGGATAAGACAGAAAATCACTGACGTTACCTCGAGCCCCAACAAAAAAAATCTGATGTGGGCAACACATGACTTTCCTTATATAATGAAAATGAATTTACCTCATTTACAGTAAAAAAAATAGGTTTTTCTTATAGTAGATACTAATATTCTTTCCAAGATATTGAATTTTCGACAATTGGTCGTCATTTTCATTGATTTGGCGTCATTTTTATCCATTTGGCGAGATTTTTGTTAATTTGGCAACATTTCAAAAAGTCGCCAAATTGACGACATTCCGCTAAATTCGTCGCCAAAACCTCGCCAAGCGTTATGGACGAAGAAATAAGTTATTCTTACAGCAGATAAATGACTATTGGCGTTCAAATACAAAAGTATTACTCAAAGAATCTTTTTTCATGAATGGAACGAGCTAGATCCACGAGAATGATGTCACCCAATTACATATGAACAATTACATATGAATACATTGATATTACATATGAAAAGTGAACATGTTTCTCAATAGGAAATTTTTTTTTTTATTTTATATGACTTTTTGATAATTTTTTTGAAAAATGTGCAATATCTCGAGAACGGTTCATTTTAGCGTTCTAAAATTTATGTCAATCGCTTTCTAATGAAAAATTACATAAGATATGTCTATTTGTGTAACTTTATTAGTGGTTTTGATTTTTTGACGATTTTTTCAAAATTTCATTCGAAGATTTAGGGGGGTTCTGAACATTCGATTACGTATAAAAACAATAGGCTTCCAGTGTTTATGGATTATGATTTTTGTACCAAATTTCGTTCGTTCGAATCGGTCCATTCGTTCGTCAGTTATTGTCTCCACAGACTCACTGACACACACACACACAGACATCACTTCAAAAATATTCGATTCGTGATCAGGGATGCTTGAAACGAGCTGTCCCGTCGAAAACTCGAATTCGAATTTTCGACTCCGTCACAATACTTTCCTTATACATTATGTATATAAGGAAAGTAAAAATTATGGAGTCGTAACCTAACCCGATCCGCAGCATGTGCAACTAACATCCAACTGGCAATGGAACTGCATTTCGAAATTCTATTCAGTTGTTTTTAAATCTATAATGCATATAAGCACAATTTCCTGCTGCGTACAACATATCTCCGTTAAAACCTTTATCCAGTTACTTTCATTTCAAAAATGTGAAAAATTTCAAATTATTTTTTTTTTCAGTGTGTAGACTGGCAACTTTAAAAGTATGGGAAACACGTTCCGAATGCGACATTCAAAGCGGGAAATCAGCGGGCACCCGACCCATTGCAAGATTCTTGGTCGCACGCACCACAATCGTTCTGCAAAAGTTTCCCTTCCAATTGTAATGCTATTAAAAAATTCTTTAAGGAATGGTTTTTAATAAATTTCCAAGGTGGTGCTTTGGTATCTCTTAGAAAATATTCCTCCTTATTCCCCAATTTGTTTCCTTTTGCTCCCCCCCCCCCCCCCTCCTATGTCCGTCCGTACTTACAGACATTACCTCTCAGAAACGTTCGATTTGAGTTCTGGAATGCTTGAAACGCGCTCTGTTCTTCCGCAGAAAACTTGCTTTCGAATTTTCGACCCCTTCACAATACTTTTTCCATACATTATACTAATTACTATATTTGAAGTGCGAGCATAGCCCTATTTCCAGAGTTCTACTCCTGAGTCCCCCCTTCCCCTTATTATGGATGTAAAACCTCTTAGCGCTTGGGCTAACAATGATAGAAGTGTGACAGGGATGAAACGCAAGATACAACGAAAGTGACATTTGTTTTTGTTGTAATTTAATTTATAATAATGTTTTTAAAAAACGTATGTATTTCAAATATTTTTATAAAGCAAATCTTGGTAGTTATATTTATTGATAAAAGATGGCAGCACACAACTGGACGGTGAGAAAGGATGTCCGTCGGTAATGGAAAGTTTATAGAAAATTGATGTTATTTTAAAATTGAACTGTTGTTCAATAATTATACAGAAAATATCCATGTAATAATTATGCTATGTTTCCGTATTGGATATAAAAGTGCATTTTACGTATTGTTCGGCCCAGAACTATTTTCGAAATGTATATTTGCAGTCTATAAATGTCTTTACAAACAACATTGAATTAAAAATATAAAGACACAACCTGGTGGACACTCAATAACTCTCATGTCCATGAAAGTTGAACTCTATAGGAGTATTCTATTCGCTAAACAACATTTTGAATGCATTATAGAAAAGGCAAATGCCAAATACTCAAAATACATTGATTTATCGTTGATGAGTAAAGCCTTGGATACGTGTTTCAGTTTAAAATCAATGTGTTACTATATCTTGAACAATCATATTTACTACACAAATTTGCTGTTAGAAAATATGCAATTTTAACAAAGGCTGAAAAGTAAGGAGAGAAACTTTATTTCCACAACTGACGTGCTATATTCAAGCTATCGTTTAGAACTTGATATGCGTGTATAATGATTAAATATGATGGATTGTTTTTATGAGATTATTGTCAAAATCATCAGCATGTTCTGATACAGAATACAAGCTATTTATTGCTTGTCTGTTAGATGTGAAGCAAAGCAGTTGGAGTACCTGTTATAAAGTATAGAACATATATTTAATTCTATGTTGTAAAGATGATAGTATGTGGTACTAATCATATTTTTGCTCTGGTGCAAGATCAATTTTGATATGTTATAGATGATTTAGACAAGAATTATCTTGATGCTCATGTTCATCAGCATACTGCTGAAATACTTCTATTTGTAAAGCATTTCAAACTATTTCAAGCGAAATGCATGATTGGAATTAACAGATTATTTCTTCTATTTTTAAGAGTTCAATTCAACAAGGCAAAATATAGCATGCAATGCAGAAAAAACATTTTTCTTGGAAAACTTTCTTAAAAGAGTGTACATTTTGACAAAACAGAACTGTGCAACTAGAGCATCCAATGATATAATCCCCTAGTAGTATGTTCCACTTTTGTTTGTATTTTAAAATCACTATCAAATATAAAAAAAAATTCAATACATTCTTCTGACCGAAACATTTCCTGAACCGTGCTATGAATTTTGATGCATTTAAGGCAGTGAAGCTGTAACTAAGGGATATTATGATATACATTTTAGCATCTTATAGCAAAATGTAGAATAACAAGAATATAAACCTATTTCTATTTGTCATGACCACGTATAGCTAAAACACAGGTTATCAGATTTGCATAACTTTTTCACTTATTTTTAAGTATAATAAGAAGTAAGTTTATGACAAAAAATGTTTCATTTTGTGCAACTTTTATATATAAAGTTGAAGTTATGAAATGCATTTCCAAACTAAATATCCTCTAAAATACACAATTTATTTCAAGCAATGAAACTCAGTCATGCAAATGTTTTAATACATTTTGTGCCATTCTCAACAAAAGGAATTGAAATGCCTGCTTCTGTTTGGCTGTAATGACCACTTGTAATTTGGAAACAGCTTAGCCAATTTTCATACTCTTCTGAATAAAATAAAATGAGATCAGATTTATGGATAAAATATTTTTAAATTTATTTCTGTTTTTTCTGGACAACATCTGGTTTTTCTGCTAAATATATTGCAAATTGCTAAATAAAAAATTTTAACTATTATTATCTACTACTCCTTATTATGTTAAAAAATGTTATTGACGATATTATAAAAAATGTCACTTATTTTATTTTGAGTTAATCCATTTTTTCCATCATTTTATATTAATTTAGAATTATATTCTCAATTCCATTCCATTTTTTCATATTGTATTATCAAAATATATTTTCCAAAGTTTGATCTTCATTTCCTAATTCCACTAATGCTTTTAATTTAAACATTTTGTTAAAAACTTATTTCTCAAATATGTTTAAAATTCAATGCTAAGATATACTATTTTTTGTTTATAATTTGGTTTGTTATTATGAACCAAGACAGATACTAGCATAGTTTTTATTATAATCATATTATGTTTAAGATTTTTTATTTCATTATTGCACTTTGAATGGTCATGTTTAATTAAATTGTTAAAAATATTATTTCTTTAAGAGAAAGTAATAATATAAGCCTTGTTTATCCTTCAATTTTGCCATTTTTATCTTGCGATAAAATTTTTATATTTGAATTGAAAATCCCAATCTTTCGTATATTATAGTATAGAAAAAGTAAAAATATTAAATTAATGGTTTAAAAAATTTTATTTAAATTTTGTTTGTCACACGTACAACATGGGCATATTTTTACTGTACATAGTAAAATATATATATTTTTGAGTTTGCTCAGAAATTAGTATTTTAAAACTGTGATATGGAACCCAATATTCAAGCACAAGCTGTTAAAAATCCATATATTTGTGAAATGTGCCATAGAAAATTCAGTTATAAGACTCATTTGAAGTATCATATTCGTACTCATACTGGGGAAAAGCCATATGCTTGTGAGGTTTGCCAGAAAAAGTTCAATCAGAAGTGTGCTTTGAATACACATCTTCTTATTCATACTGGAGAAAAGCCATATGTTTGTGACGTATGTCAGAAAAAATTCAATAAGAAAGAAAATTTAAAAACTCATTATTGTTTACATACAAAGGAATCATATGTTTGTGAGATATGTCAGAAAACATTCACTCGTAAAAGCAGCTTAAGTAATCATTATCGTTTACATACTGGGGAAAAACCATATGCTTGTGACATGTGTAAGAGAGAATTCAGTGAGAAGACTTCTTTAGATTATCATGTTCAAACTCATACTGGGGAAAAACCATATGTTTGTGAAGTATGTCAGAAAAAATTCAGTCGGAAGCATAATTTGAAGAAACATTCTGTTGGTCATACTGGAGAAATGCCATATGTTTGTGAGGTATGTCAGAAAAAATTCAGTCACAAAGCTATTTTAACGAGACATATTCTTATTCATACAGGAGAAAGGGAAAAGCCATATGTTTGTGACATATGTCAGAAAAGATTCAGTCAAAACGGAGGATTAAAAGCTCATTATTGTTTACATACAAAACAGCAGCCATATGTTTGTAAGATATGTGATAAGAAATTCAGTAGGAAGGGGGATTTAGATGCTCATTATCTGATACATACTGGGGAAAAACCGTACGTTTGTGAAGTATGTCAGAAAAAATTCAATCGAAAAAATAATTTGAAGAAACATTCTGTTATTCATACTGGAGAAAAACCATATGTTTGTGAGGTATGTAAAAAAAAATTCAATCAGAAGAGTGGTTTGAATACACATATTCTTATTCATACTGGAGAAAAGCCACATGTTTGTGATGTATGTCAGAAAAAATTCACTTTCAAGAGTTGTTTGACACAACATATTCTTTTTCATACTGGAGAAAAGCCATATGTTTGTGATGTATGTCAGAAAAAATACAGTCACAGGAACAGTTTAAATTCTCATTATCGTTCACATACTAAGCCATTTGCTTGTGAGTTATGTCCGAAAAGATTCACTCAGAAGCGTTATTTGATGCAACATATTCCTTTTCATACTGGAGAAAAACCATATGTTTGTGATATATGTCAGAAGAAATACAGTGACAGGCGCAATTTAGATTCTCATTATCGTTCACATACAAAGCCATTTGCTTGTGAGGTGTGTCAGAAAAAATTCGGTCAGAAGCGAGATCTAAAGGCTCATTGTCTTGCACATACTAGGGAAAATCCATATACTTGTGAGGTTTGCCAGGAAAAATTCAGGTGGAAGAAACTTTTGAAGCAACATATTCTAATTCACACTGAAGAATAGCAGTATGTGTGTGCAGCAAGTCTATAGATGTAAAGAGCTATATCTTAACACCTTCTACACAGTAACCAGAAATGTTCAGTGACATCACAGTGTTGCATAGTGGGAACTGGCATTCTAATCTATCTAATGGAAAGGATGAAATGGATCTTATGGAAAGTTTACATCAGAAGCGCCAACTCCGCGGGTGCTCCAGTGCTCGAGCACCCCCACAAAAAAGGGGGAAAGAAAAATAAAAAGAAGAGAAAAAAAAAGAAGGAAAGAAAAAGTGGCATGCTCCTGCATCTGTCCTTGGAAACACGGCCCCACGACTCCTCCAGAAACTTCTGGCTTCTCGAATGTTCTGTGCGCCAGTTGGCATTCAGTCACTCAGTAAAGTTCTTTGTGTTGTGTTACCACTACAGCCTATTACTCCTCACATATAAGTTTAAATACATGGAAAAGTGTTAGTTTAATTCTTTGCTTATTCTACTCATTTTATTATTATAATGGATAAAATCATTGTTCACTCTTCAATGAAAAAGAGTGATTTGGCTATGACATTATCAGCAGATAGTGTTTCAGGTGGCTCGAATTCAATTACTGTATCTAAAGAATTAGAAACAAACAAAACAGGTTCTAGTCGGCGTTCTTTTCAAAAACAGTAGGGAAAAAGTCTGATGTGGATAACACATCACTTTCCTTATATAATGCAATGAATTTACTACTTTAACAGTAAAAACAATAGATTATGCTTATAGTAGATACTTATTTTCTTTCCAAGATATTGAATTTTTGTCAATAAGGCACCATTTTCATTGATTTAGCCTCATTTTTATCCATTTGGTGAGTTTTTCGTTAATTTAGCAGCATTTAAACAAGTTGGCGACATTCCACCAAATTCGTCGCCAAAATCTCGCCAAGCATTATGGATGGAGAAATAAGTTATTCTTTCCGCAGATAAATGACTATTTGCGTTCAAATACAAAGGTATTACTCAAAGTATCTTTTTTCATGAATGGAACGACCTAGATCCACAAGAATGATGTCACCAAATTTATCGCATGATATTACATATGAAAAGTGAACATGTTTCTCAATAGGTAACATTTTTTTTTATTTTACATGATTTTTTGATAATTTTTTTGAAAAATGTGTAATATCTCGAGAACGGTTCATGCTAGCATTCTAAAATTTATGTCAATTGTTTTCTAATGAAGAATTACATAAGAAATGACTATTTGCATAACTTTTTTAAAGGTTTTGATTCTTTAATAATTTTTCAAAATTTCACTTGAAAATTTAGGGGATTCTGAATATTCGATTGCGTATAAAAACAATAGGCTTCCAGTATTCACGGATTGTGATTTTTTCACCAAATTTCATTCTAATCAGTCCATTAGTTCATCAGTTATCGTCTCCACAGACTCACTGACACACACACAGACATCACCTCAAAAAGTGTTCGATTTGTGATCAGGTATTCTTGAAATGTGCTCACCCGTCGAAAACTATAATTCGAATTTTCGACTCCATCACAATACTTAATACGTTATTGTATATAAGGAAAGTAATAAATACAAGTGGATCTTATAAGAAGAGAAGTATGATAAAGTGTTTTGTTCTGTATGTAAGGAAATAATTTTCTCCACTTGACCTTTTGTGAAAAAAACTGAACAAGACGAAGATGTGATAAAAGCATTCATGGAAGTTGGGTTTTCTTCTTGGAACAAAGCCACACAAAGATTTGCTTCTCATGAAAATTCGAATTTTCATATGTCCTGCTGTTACTTGCACTGGATAAAGCTGTGAACGTGCAGTCTTATGATGTCTAAACGTGATGTCTAAAAGTAAGGAGAGAGATATGAAATCTGCAAGAGTAGATCTCTTAAGAATGCTATCTTCACTGCGTTATCTTATGGTTCAGGGGTTAGCAATCCATGGTCACACAGATGAAAATTCCAAAAATCATGGATTGTTAGAGTTAGTTGCTGAAGATAACCATTATTTGTCCTCTTGGCTTCAACGTACAAAGTACAGATTGTTTTCGCACAACATAACAAATGAACTAGATTCTATTATGGCTAACGAAGTCTTACAAAATTTGATCAAGTTTTTAAAAGACTCTCAATACTATTCGATAATTATGCAGGAAACTAGCGAGGCATGTCAACACAAGCAACTTTCAATCTGTTTTCAATTTGTCAGTGTTGAGGATTTTCAAATTAATGAATTATTTTTTTGTTTCCATAAAATTGAATCTACTACAGCTAAAGTCTTGATAAAAATTTTAATTTCTGTTCTCAATCGTTTTACTCTGGATATCAAGTCATGCAGAAGTATTGCTACTGACAGAGCAGTAAATATGGCAGGTGCTTTTTCAGTTTTGCAAGCAAAAGTCAGAGAGCCACGAGTTATGCATGTTCACTATTTAGCACATTCTTTGAATCTTGTGTCCAAAGAGGCAATGCAAAATGAGACCATGGTAAGAGACTATCATGCAAATGTCAAAGAAAGAGAGGGTCCCCCAAGCAACTAGCAATATTTGAGTCTCTGCAAGCTGCCCAAGATCAAGATGGTAGCTCCATTCACCCTGTAGCTCTTTGGCCTTTTTGCCCTACTATGTGGTGTTGTAGAATGAATTCATTAAAAACGGTTTTGCAGAATTACAAAGAGTTAATACTGTTCTTTGAGGAAATTGAGCTCACAAAATCTGATGCCTGTGCTAAAGCTAAAGGCTTCTTAAAATTTCTGTGCTCTTTTGACTTTATATTTGTCACTATGCTTGTTACGCAAATTTTAGAGTCAGTTGAAATTTTGAATGCCTTTCTGCAAAATTCCTTCTTACAGCTGCAAAAAGACCTGAAAAATGTTCATAGTGTTCGAGAGAGGTTTTGAAGTTATTTCGAATAGATGAACATTTCGATGCAGTTTGGAGCTCTTGCTTTGGATTGACCAAAAAATTTTATGTCAAAAAGCCGAAACTTCCAAAAGTTTGAAAAATTCATCGAAGACTTGATGATGGTGCAGGAGCAGACCCCGGAATTTATTCCATACCCCCCCTGACCCCCCATTTGTGGACTGTGAGTTAGACCACCCCCACTGATTTTCAAAATCCAGTGCCACTGGTTTACATTTTAAATTAAAGACAAGTTTGTGAAGAAGCAATAAACACAAAAAATAAAATTTAAATATCCATAATGAATGCGCTAATTGAATTTATTTTGTCTTTAGAGTTATGCAATTTGCACAATTTTAACATGGAAAATTTTTGTCAACAGTCTCTTTTCCAATATTATTTTTTTTTATTCTCGTTATAAACTCTACATTAAGAGCAAGTTATGATAAATAACATTTAGAGTTTGAAGACATATCTGTGTAGGTAAAGTTAAAAATCTATATTTTATATTTCATATGCAAGTTCTTTTAAAATATATCGTTGTAATACTTTAAAAGTTATCTTTTCAATTTAGTGACATTATTCACACCAATGCTTGTATTACATTTATCTTTGGTAATATTAGCTAATTTGATACCATTAACATCCATAATATAATTCAATTTATCAATTTCACCTATATACCATATACTGCCATAATTGTTCCACGGAATAATTATAGTTTTCCAAATGAAATAATACTACAAACATCTTAAAATTCGAGTTTTAAACATGATAATAAATAAACAATTATCATATTTCACATTATGTATCCACACGTGAAATTTTATATTAATAAGTGCATTTGTTATTGAATGTTTATATCTCGCACATACACACACAGATTGACATCTATTCAAAACTTTCCCAAGTGATCTTATAAAGCCTTGAAACTTGCTTATCCTTCAATATCACAAGAATTTTGAGAAAAAAAAAAACATTACACAATAACAAAGTAAAAATTTGTCATTTAAAAGGAAATGATTTCATATACAAGATTCTTTTTTTCTTTATTGTAAAAAGCTCTCTCTACTTGATTTTCCCATATATTCATATATCCATATTAGTCACAATCAGCATCAGAATACAAAAAATATATTTTTATTTTCTCATAATATTGTACAGAAATAGCATTGTTTTCCTGAAATTTTTGGAATGAGGCTTTGAGGGAAGATCATGTCGAAAGCCCAGGCCAACCGACTCGTCCGAAGACTAAGAGTAGCAAGATGGTAGGCCGGTAGGGAAGATCATGTGTAAAGATCTGTTGAACCCATTTTTATCACTATGGAAAAAATATATGTATGTATATATGTGTGAGGTATAGAATAAAGGGTCATACCTCTATTAAAGTTTCATATTTAAATGCATTATGATAGCATTAAAACTCAAAATAATAATAATTGTAATTCTAATAATTTGAACTCAAATTTTAAGAATTTCATTGCATTATTTCCTATAGAAAACAATTATCAGTCCCTGAACAATTATAGTAGTATATAGTATAGAGAATATGCACTTGATTATTTTTGTTTGACAATCCGCCAAATTTTCAATTGCCATCACTAATCTCCACAGTTATCTGTTACCCGACGTTTGTCTAACCCTGATGTAAGTAAAAAATCTAAAAACAGCTACCTTTATTTAATTTTGATAATGATTGGTATATATGTACAAACATTGTGGAATATGAATATTTAATAGTTCTCAAGTCTTTTAATGTAATTTGTAAAAAGTATCTTTTCTGGTGACAACAGATCTGTTACATCGATATATGTAAATCATTTGGCCACTATATGCTAAATTTATACCAGTTGCACTCATTATACAATTTAAATTATCATGTTCTAACATTGACTATATCACCATAATTGCTCCAAGAATTATCATGATGCCTCATAGAAAAAAATGCTATATATATTTTGAATTTTATAACAATTTATATTCAAATTATGGAAATCATATTCAGTTATAAGTTGTTAGCATTGTTATATCTGTACATAAAATTCATTAAAGGTAGGTAAATTCATTCTTGAGTTATTGTATTCACGCGTAGCATATGTATGTGAACACACAAATGAACATATTTCCAAAAATATTCAAAATGGATTTAGGAGTCTTAAAACATATGTCACAAGTCACAATCTTTCTCTATGCAGTAGTATAAGAAAATCATAAATTAAAAATATTTATGTGAATGACCTAGCATCTGCTTTCATTTGGAATGTATGATATGAAGAAAGTTAACAAAAGTTGTGATATCTACTATTCTACTCCTTTTACGAAACCCACATTTTATTTTTTAAATATATCTATCCTAAAACTTTATAAGAGACTAACCCTGTGGAACATTCTTAAGTTGTAAACTGCATCATGTTTATAGTAATTCTTTCCTTCGTTCTTCTCTATTTTTCGATTGAGGATAAAAGTTCGTAAATGTTTTCCAGATAAGGAAAGTATGGAAATTTTTCCCCTTCAAAATTAACCTGAGTTTAGTGGTGACATCTATTGGGGGTCTCTGAAGATAATAACTTTATTATCTTTTAAAAGCCAACGACACAGTCTTTAGCATGCTATATATGTAGTGTTATTAATATTTGTACTTTCTCATATATAGTGTTGAGAAAGTATTGTTTTCACAAAAAATTTTCAATTTCGAGATTTTGATACCAATATATGTTTTAAGACCTGCTGAACATGTTTTGACTATTTTTGAAATTGCATCCATCCATCTGATGTCTGTGGTCGATTTCTTGTGTACATAATAGCAGCCACAAATATTAACGGATTTTCATGAAACTTTATATCCGGATTTGTTATTGAAATATCTGAAATTAGAAAGATTTTTTTTTTCAAAATTTCATTTTTTTAATATGGCAGCATAGGACATAATTTGACATAATCATGCATAAGCATAAAATGGTTCATTTATGGCTTAATGATTATGATATTTAATGGTTTAAATCATTTTTGTGAAAAATAGCTGCGATACATTTAACCACATGATACCGATTTTTCAAAAATTTTCGTGTACAATTTGAAAACAAAATAATTCTGGTATGAGAAAGTTAAGTTGAGCCGCACTTCAGTTAATTTTTCACTTGTTACCTTTTTTGTAAATGAAGAATATTTTAATTAATATAAATATGTAGTTTCACTTATCAATAATGTTATATATGGTAGCCTTTATTATATAAAAGTGAAAGACTGGGAAGGAAATACATTTTTTATACAAAAATACTAAATACTTTTGCTATCAAATTTCGAGAAAGCCACAAAGTACTTGCATTCCAAGTTCCTGAAAAGGGAAATATTAAATATATCATAATTTTTTAAAAGTTATGTTAACACTTAACAGGTATATCAATAATTGTTTTATTGACTAAAGACATTTTTACCCATTAAGCTATTTGTGCATCTGATTGATTATGATAAGACTAAGAATAATAATTTAGCTTTGATGTCAGTAAATCAAATTTGTGATTCTTTTAAGATTTTTTGCAGACCTAAGTTGTTTAAATTATTTTACATTTAAGAAATAAATTTTAAGAGCCAGAATTTTTACTATATTTTCTTTATTTTTCTTATATCTACATTTACAAATTTTAAAAATGCAAAATTTAATGCTTACACTTAAAAAAATTATTTTGATGGCATGTTGAGTAATAAAATATATATTTAGTATTTTCTTTTTTTATTTGAAAAATATTGGGAGTTTCTCATCCTTGCATAAAATATGGTGAGGAAAAATTCGAATATTTTATTTTCTCCTATAAGTCTTAACTACATAAAAAAGCAAAAATTATTTATGGAAGTGGAACACGAATAATCGAAATAATAATAATTTAGAAAATGGAACATATTTAGTAAAATGTTATTATTTTTTTTTCTTTTCAAAAAATTTTGACCTGAGCAAAACTTTAAATCTACGTATGTCAAGGATCAAACCAGTGCCTTACAGACTGGAAGATGTAGTCTTTGCCAATCTTTCGGTGAACATATTTTTGCAAAACATAATATAACATTAAAATAATTAGATGAACTTTCAAATAGAACAGAAATATTTTGAAAATTTTTTGGCAGATCCACTGAAATACACAAAAGAGCTTGTATTTTAAATATGTGGAATAAAATGTTCAAATTTGACCAAATCATGATAATTAAAATATTTCTAAATATCGTCGTTTTCCATTTTCCATGGAAATTGTAATCGAAGCATTTCCATTAATTCAGTCAGCAACTTGGTGACTGAAATAAATCCTTTATCAGTTAATGTAATGAATTTATTATCTGTGTTTGAATTTTTCTTGTTCTAAAAAATAACCATTTGTGTTTAAGTACAAGACTGCTGTTTTTGAAACATTCCAAAACATATATCAGATTTCATAGTGTTTCTTAAGTGGAGAAAGTATCAAGCACTCTTTATGAAACTTTGTGGCAGGCCTGCATTGCGTCACTCACTGTTACAAAAGACATCCACGATTATACTTTCTGGCTCGAAGAATTCTTTTGACTCAATGCAGGATCAGAAATCTAAAGGTTCCAAGTTTAAACCTATTCCCCACCATCGGGGATCATAAACAACTGTCATAAACAACTTTAGAAACCCTCATAAGCACTTCATGGTATCACATTTCATTGAGGTGTGGAATAACCAGATATTTGGGACCAGGATAGATTTCTGATGCGTTGGTGATATAGTGCCCCTAGTTAAGATAGGAGTGGCGAGTTAATTCTCAAATGGATGATCTACCCATTATACTACTATAGCCATGTTTGTGTGATAGTCAAAAAGAATTCAGTCATAAGAGGGGTTCGAATACTCATTATTCACTGGAGAAAAGTTTGTGAGGTGTGTCAGGAATAAATTAGTTGCACAATGGATTTAAATTATCGTGTTCTTGTTCATATTATGAAATATCTATTTATTTGTAAAGTGTGCCTGAAAAAAAAATTCATTAGCAAGGGTAATTTAGCTGTTCATGATCATTTGCATACAGGTGTGTGGGGGGATATGTCAGAAAGATTTCAGTTTTTAGCGATTCATATTCTAACTCATTCTCTGAAAAAACCATATTTGATGTATACCAGAAAGAATTTAATAAGTGTCATTTGAAGCATCATAGTGATCATTCATACTGAGAAATCATTCATACTGAGAATTCATACATCATCATCCGTACTGAGAAAAAAGCATAAGCTTGTATATGTATGCTAGAATTAAAATGAGTAATTCTTGATTTAATAATATTTATATGCAAGGGGAAAACCATATATATATCATCATTTAATAACAAATTCAGTAACCGTCATGTTTGTAATTATGTGAAAAAGTATATATTTAAAAACGAATGTGCTAGTGATGAGCTGAGCTAATGGAATGTAGATGTATGCAGATACTTTCCATAAGCTACTTTTGTAGATACTTTTTCAACAAAATTTGAATCTATTTTATTAGCTATTTTATTGTTCTATATAACTATAACACGTTTATTTTGTCATATTTAACCGTATGATATTAAAATGCATGTTTTGGTAAATATTCGGCAAATTGTATTATTTCATTGTTCTTATATATACTAAACGTATTCTAAAAGAATAAAATAAAATTTAACATTTATAGATTTTTTTTTTTTTTATGAGTTAATTACCTATGAGTTTATTACATAGCCATACAATATTTTGTATTGCAATATTTTATATAAAATGTATTACAAAATGGGATTTGAAGCATGCTTGTAAATATTCTTGTAAAAAACCTGATGTGGGTGATTTTCCTTATATAAAGCAATAAATTTACTTCTCTAATGGTGAAAAAGTGATGAAAATAATCTACGATATTGTTAAAATTCCTCACCAAAATTCCAGCAAGCAACATAGAAGGAGAAATAGGTTATTCTTATGTTATTTCCAAAATAGTGAATTTTCATCCATTAGTTGTCATTTTCTTTGATTTAGCGTCATTCTTATCTATTTGGCGACATTCCGCGAAATTGGTCAAGCATTGTGGATGCAGAAATAGGTTATTTTTGTAGTAAATAAACTTCTAATGGCGTCAAATTAGAATGCTGTTACCCAAAATATCTTCTCTCGTAAATGGAACGAGGTAGATCTACGAGAATGATGATAATAAATTTATCGCATAATATTACTTATGAGAACAGATTTCACAATAATTAATACTTTTTTTTTAATCTTATGTAATTTTTTGATAAATTTACTTGAAAAATGTCCAATATCTCGAGAACGGTTCATATTGCGTTCTAAAGTTTGTCAATCGTTTGGCAATGAAAAATTACATAAGAAATGATTATTTACGTAACTTTATTGAATGGTTTAGTTTTTTAATGAATTTTTCAAAATTTTGGTGGGTTCTGAACATTCGATTGCGTGAAAAAGCAATAGGTTTACACTGATTGTGATTTTTGTACCAAATTCTGCTCAAATCGCTTCATTCGTTCGTCTCCTCGTTTACCACTATGGGTACATCAGGGATTGCATGGTTCATTCTTTTTCCCACTTTTTAAAAATGTTACACATTACTTTTTTTACTACATTACTTTTTTAACCTACTTTCTCACAGTCGGAAGCTCATTTTTACTTTCCTTATATACATATAACGTATAAGGAAAATATTGTGACGGGGTCGAAAATTCGAATTCAAGTTTTCGACGGGAGAGTACATTTCAAGCATCCCTGAACACGAATCAGACGTTTTTGAAGTGATATCTGTATGTGTGTGTGTGTCAGTGAGTCTGTGGAAACGATAACTGACGAAGACGAACGAATGGACCGATTCGAACGAAATTTGGTGCAAAAATTACAATCCGTGAATACTGGAAACTTATTGTTTTTAAGCGCAATCGAATGTTCAGAACCCCCCTAAATTTTCGAGTGAAGTTTTGAAAAAATCATCAAAAAATTAAAACCTTTAATAAAGTTACTCAAATAGACATTTCTTATGTAATTTTTCCTTAGAAAACGATTAACATAAATTTTTAGAACGCTAGCCCGAACCGTTCTCGAGATATTGCACATTTTTCAAATAAATGTATCAAAATATCCCATAAATTAAAAAAATATTAACTGTTGAGAAACATGTTCACTTTTCATATGTAATATCATGCGATAAATTGGGTGACCTCATTCTCGTGGATCTAGCTCGTTCCATTCATGAGAAAAGATACTTTGAGTAATACTTTTCTATTTGAACGCCAATAATCATTTATCTGCTATAAGAATAACTTATTTCTCCGTCCATAACGCTTGGTGATTTTGACGACGAATATCGCCAACTTAGCGACTTTTTAAAATTTTGCCAAATTAATGACAATCTCGCCAATTGGATAAAAATGACTCTAAATCTCTGAAAATAACGACTAATTGACGAAAATTCAATATCTTGGAAAGAATATTAGTATCTACTATAAGAATAACCTTTTCCACAATCGGAAGCTCATTTTTTGCTTGTGACCAATCGCAAGCATATAAAAAAAAAAATCCAGAAATAGATATGTAAGTACCTATCTACTTTCAGGAGTTAATGATACGATGTACATTAACTTCCAAAAGTTAAGCACGGACGGTAAAATCAACAAAAATGGAAAAGTAAAGCTTTGATTAACTCAAAATTGTACATGAAGGTAACAAATGTGTTTATGCATTAAAGAAAACAAGAATTATGTACAATGATGAAAAAAATATTTACTTTCCGTATGTTATATAACGACGTCACATTTAGGCCATTAACAAAATGATGTTTAAAGGCAAACAAACCAAATAAAACTTATATTAATATGGTATATGATCACCCCGGATCTTCACACAAATTTTACAACGATTTTTCATGCTTTCAATGAGGTGATCAACCATCGCAGATGCAAGTAATGGCCATTCTTCCAATAGGTCAGTTTTTAACTCCTTGAGGTTGGCTGGAAGATGTAAACGTGCAGAGACAGCACACCCGAGGGCATCCCAATGGGATTAAGGTCGGAGGAATACGCCGGCCACAGAATACTATATTAGTTCTAGTAGTCTGTGACGCCGGCCACTCCATACGAGAAATGCCCTCACTTTCCAGGTATTCGTTAAGGGTGAGCGTCAGTAAATTTTCTGCCCTATCCGCGCTTTGTTAACTTTCGCGGCACACATATTTCGCCGAAATTCTGCTCAAACAGTTGCGAAATATTTTCTTATAGATAAAATGCTATGCTTAGATTATATTAAAACTAAATTTAATACCCAATAAAGCATAGAATATATGTTTTATTTTAATTTAAAATATTTTTGGTGCTGCCATCTGTTGTCGTAATTTAATTCATACCGACTATTTTTATTTTTTAATGAACATTTTTAAATGTCTATTCCTTCAAATACGCTATTAAATACAACAACAGATCATATATAATGCCATAATCACGGAAACGTAATAGAACTTGGACTTGAAGACAAAGGAACTTGAAGACAAAACTGCAGTCCTCAGTGATGTACATTCAGATCCCTTATCAAATTTATAGAATGATAAATTACCTTTCCGTGATTGTGGCATTATTATATATGATCTGTTGTTGTATTTAACACTGTATTAGAAGGAATAGACAGCTGTCACAAATATTAATGGATTTTCACGAAACTTATAAATCCGGTTTTATTATCGAAAAATCTAGAACTAGACAGAATTTTTCATATTCGAGCGAAAACTATATATTTTTTATAAATTTTATATTTTTTAACATGGCAGCATAGGACAAAATTTGATATAATCATGCATAAAAGTGGTTATTTATAGATCAATGATCTAGATATGCAGTTTCAATCATTGTTGTGGAAAATAGCTGCGATACAAATTTTGTGTTCGTGAGCCCGCCGAGATAGCAAGTCTTCCCCTCCACACACACCAGGGGGGGGGGGGGGGGGACATTTTCAAGTTTGGTATCGATCGCAAGATTTTTTTCAAGGAAGGGGATGCTTCAATTGCAATCATTTGACCAACTATACCCATTTTTTTGTTATTATTATTATTGTAAAATTTGAAAAAAAAAACAAGGTACTTAATGGATTTTGGTGATATTTAGAGACTAATGGTTAAGGCACACTCCAATTAATTTTCTAACGAAAGTAAAATTTCACAATTTTTGAAAAAAGATGCTAAAATTCGAGTTCAATAGCTTTTCCTGGTTTTTAGCACTTTTAAATAGATTTCCATAAATTTTAGCACTTTCAAATAGTGAATTTCGGCATTTTTAAATTACAGCGTGTATTATTAGTGCTTTTGAATGAAATTGCATATTTTAGAACTTTTAGATAAAATAATGCAATGTCTCGTCAAAAGTTAAATTGTAACACCATGAAGGAATGAACGTAGCCATATGCAAATCACAATACCGGTAGAAAAGAGAGTCATATGAAAATGATTAAGTTTCCGAACGTATCGGGTCACATGACACCCAGTTTCGGATGATAAAGACCAGCAGACGGCTAGTCCCGTAAATGCTATCAACAACGACTTGCAGAAGCTGAACTTTCAAAAAAATGAAGAAGCGATGCTTCGAAGACGTTAGCGAGCTGCAAACCAGTAGTTAACGGCTGGGGAATGAGACCGTATCTTGGAGCTGCATGACGTAGGTTTGTCGATGCATTTACCTGCCACGCGTGTTGGTCACGACGTGAGTACTATCCAGCAATGTATAACATGATGGACGCAGGAACAGAGAACACGCCGATTCTTAGTCTGCCTCCAGCCGGCTGAGAAATGGGAGAGGATATATGAGATAGACAACCTTTTAAGCATGAGAAATAGGATCCAGGCATTCAAAAGTAAAGGATATACGATGTGTTTCAACTGTCAGCTTTTTAATCATTCCTCAGAGAACTGCAGTCTCCCTCCTATGTGTGTAAAGTGTGGCGAAGGCCACGAGACCCGCTCGTGTGAGAAGTCAAGCCAAACCCCGGCTAAATGTGCAAATTGTGGTGGGGCTCACCCCGCCAACTTTTGGCACTGCCCAAAAAGTCCACATTATCGTAAACTAATGCGTAGCCAAAACCCTGGACCCAAAAATCCTAAAAATACCCTCCCCCTCCGTGATGAGGAAAATTTCCCTGAGTTTCCACAAACCAGTAAAGTTCCTGCTCAGAAGCTCAGATGACTGTGTCCCCTGCCGAGATGGAGCAAGGAATCTCCAAAGAGCAAGAGAACACCACGTCATCTGAACATAGTACTAAAACCCCCGAACAAGGCACTAATTTATTTTTAGAATTCTTAAAATTCTTTAAAGAGTTCGAAACAGTATTTAAAATCACAGACATCCAGGGTCTCCTTCGGGAAGTCATGAATATACTAAAATCCGACAAAGATCCCATGGCTAAAACTTTCGAGTTAATAAAGTACCTCTCAAATCTTAAAAGTCAGGAAACCCCCCAGAACAATGCTTCACTTGTTTGCTGTGGTTTTGTACAGCTGCGGCAGGTTTCAGTTCCCCAGTACTCCTCGTGCAACTCTTTCCATTGGAAGGACCGCCCACCTCGGCAACTGGAAGACCGCCCACACTGGAAACTAAAGACCATCCACCTCCACTCCAGGAGGATTTCCGTTGGTCAACTTGCAATCCGTACAACTAATACCATATCCTCAGGATACTCCAGCCACAGTCCGAAGTCTAAAGCATAATGTGCTAGGCACTTCTTCAATCAAGAAACCAGAAGAACACGCCGAAGAGGAAGTGAATCGAATAGGCGCACAGTCCGGCAGATTCGCAGAGACTCGTTCGCAAAGACAATGACATTCGAAGCAGCCTGCTACCATCAACGATTTCACCTGCTTGCACACAAAACATTCACAACAGGTTGCATGAAATACAGGGACTCACGGGGCCAGCCACTGGGGTGCACAAAGCGCTCGTCACAGGGATGGCTTGGTGTCGTCGTCATCGCAACTGGATCAATGAATGGCATCGGGTACTGTTTACGGATATATTTCGCTTCTGCTTGTGGAGGATCGACATCCCTGAACGAGTGTGGCGGCTTCCCGGAGAACGCCACTTGTCAGCCCATATCACCGAGCGTCACGGTTTGGGGCGGTATCATGTTCAATCAGAAAACAGCTCTGGTGCATATTGCAGGTAATCTAACAGCGGATCGGTACGACACACAAGTTGTGATGCTTGTGGTTCGACCACTGGGGAAGGCCCCGTCCCTGGCACGGTGTTCCAGTAAGACAATGCCATACCGCCGGCGAACTCTCAACAGCCTAAACGGAATTTCACATCCTTTCCTGGCCGGCAGCCTCTCTGGATCTCTCTCCCATTGAACACGTATGGGCCCTCTTTGGACGCCAGATGCACTGAAAACCACCGGTACATACCATAGACATAGATGAACTGCGTGCTGTAGTGCACGCTGCTTGGTAAGTATTACCTGAGGCAACCATTAATAGCCTCATCAATAGTATGCCTCGCAGTTTAGCGGGCTTTGTAGCTGCCCGTGGGGATCACATTCTTTACTGAATAAACAGGTTTCCTTTGCATATCTTTATTTGTTCTTTTAATCATTTGTATATGAGACTCTCTTCCACCGGTACTGTGATTTGCATGTGGCTACGTGTATTCCTTCATGGTGTTACAATTTCACTTTCAAATAAACCAACGCATGTTAACACTTTTAAATAAAATCGCAAATGATGGTAGGTTTATTTTCCTAAAATAAGTCACTAATTCCAGCTCTATTTAAAATAAATTACACGTTTTAGCGTTCTTTCCAAGAAAAATATAGACTTTTAGAGTGCTCTTTCTTTAAAATTTTGAGTTTTAGCACATTATCTCAAATGCATGTTAGTGTGCTCTTTCATAAATTCTCGAATTTTATCATTTTTTTTTTCATAAAATCCATAAATTTTGGTGTTTTTAAATTAACAAATTTTAGTTGAGAAACACGTTCACTTCTGATATGTAATATATAAGATAAATTTGGTGACATTATTATCGTGGATCTAGCTCTTTCCATTCAAGAGGAAAGATACTTTGATTAATACTTTTATATTTAAACGCCAATAGTCAATTATATGCTATAATAACTTATTTCTACGTCCATAATGCTTGGCGAAATTTTGGCGGAATGTCGCCAACTTGGCGAGTTTTTAAATGTTGCCAAGTTAACGAAAATATCGCCAAATGCATAAAAATGACGCTAAATCAATGAAAATGACGACTAATTGACGAAAATGCAATATGTTGGAAAGATTATAAGAATCTATTATAAGAATAACCTACTTTTTTTTACTGTCAAAGTAGTAAATGCATTGCATTATATAAGGAAAGTCATGTGTTGCCCACATCAGATTTTTTTTCTAACAAAAATATTGTTTATTGTCTGCGTATAGAGGGTAATTTTCCAATATTTTTCAGAGTTAAAAATTCGCTTTGTGGAATTGATATTTTTCAAACATATGAAGACATTCATCTATCCAGATGCTTTAAGGGTGAGCGTCAGTAAATTTTCTGCCCTATCCGCGCTTTGTTAACTTTCGCGGCACACATATTTCGCCGAAATTCTGATCAAACAGTTGTGAAATATTGTTTTATAGATAAAATGCTATGCTTAGATTATATTAAAACTAAATTTAATACCCAATAAAACATAGAATATATGTTTTATTTTAATTTAAAATATTTTTGGTGCTGCCATCTGTTGTCGTAATTTAATTCATACCGACTATTTTTATTTTTAATTGAACATTTTTAAATGTCTATTCCTTCTAATACGCTATTAAATACAACAACAGATCATATATAATGCCATAATCACGGAAAGGTAATTGAACTTGGACTTGAAGACAAAGGAACTTGAAGACAAAACTGCAGTCCTCAGTGATGTACATTCAGATCCCTTATCAAATTTATAGAATGATAAATTACCTTTCCGTGATTGTGGCATTATTATATATGATCTGTTGTTGTATTTAACACTGTATTAGAAGGAATAAATATTTAAAAATGTTCATTTAAAAATAAAAATAATCGGTTTGAATTAAATTACGACAACAGATGGCAGCACCAAAAATATTTTGGATTAAAATAAAAAATATATTCTATGTTTTTTGGGGCATTAAATTTAGTTTTAATATAATCTAAGCATTGCATTGTATCTTTCAGAAAGTATTTCACAACCGTTTGAACAGAATTTCGGCGAAATATGTGTGCCACGAAAGTTAACAAAGCGCGGATAGGGCAGAAAATTTACTGACGCTCACCCTTAATTTAGCCATTTTAACCTTGCATTCTTTGATTTTCATTTATTATTTGTCTCAAATTTTTCTGCATAATTAGAAGCAGCATAGTTATTTATAATAAAGAAATTTACAAGTTTGTGTATTAAGAGCAAGGAAAAGAATTCTTTATGGAAATCAAATCAATCGTGAATGTAATATATACACATCTGTATAAATAAAATTGAAAATCTGTCATCTAATAAGTAAAATGAAATAATGTTATCAAAAATTTAAAAAAAAAAAACATATTTTTAAATTTCTGTTAATAATACCAGAAGATCAAAGCTAAAAAAATGAGAAAATTATGAAAATAAAGAAACGACAATCAACCGGTTTCGGAAAACTACATAAATTACTTCACCAAGGAAATTCAAATAACTTTTGATCAAACTACTTTTAAAACACCAATGAAAAAAAGCTGCCAAATTAAGAATATAACTATAAACGAAGGAAGTAACTGGTTTCGAAAGCTGTATAAGCTGACTTCATCAATTATAAATTATATTTGATCAGACTACTTTAAAAATTCCAGCAATTAAAAAGCTGCATCGTTAAGAGAAATATAACAAATATTGAATGAAAACAACCAGTTTTGGAAGCTATATGAGCTAACTTCATCAACTGAATTCACACAGTGCTCGATCCAATACCAGAAGAATATTAATTTTTTCTTCTCACTTTTCTTTTTATCCCAAGGCCAAAAGGTCTGTCATGCTTATGTAGTTTCTGAATTCCACTGACTTGAGTTAATACATAAGAACTTAACACCATTTAATTTCATAACATAATAAACACAGTTATTTTCAAGAATTGAGTATACTACTTTTGAAAATTATCTTTTCTGCTCTGTGTCTATATGAAAAGATGCTATGAAAATCTTTAATTTAAAAAAACTCATGTTCTAATTATACAAAAAAAAAACAAAAAATAAAACAAAAATCAAGAAAAAACAATACTTTAAAATTAAGAAACCCATTTTAAAAACACGGAAAAATACAAGACAATTGCAAAACACGGGATGAACAAAGAAACGGACTAACCTTTATGTAATGGATATCCATATTTTTAATTACATCCACACTGGAACATGTTTTCTTGAACATACACGTACATTCAATTTCAACACCGGAACACGTTTTCTTGAACATACAAGTACATTTAACACCGGACCTGCAGATCTACTGAAAATTTGCGCTACTTACTGCCTATTAAAATGCAGATTCCCAAACAGTCGAGCGCTGATTGGATCCCGTGGGTTACCAGAAGCTGTGGGCTACCAGAATTGGCAAAGTATACGCAATGCAATTGTAACCTGAAGAATTACGCCAACTTGGCGTGGGATCGTACTTTGAAAAATGAGTGGGGGCCTATTTTCCGGATTAACCTTTTGAAGTATCATTTTGGTAAATCGGTAGAATAGACCCCCACTCTTTTTTTAAAGTACAAAATTGCGCCAAGTTGGCACGTTTCTCTGTATGTTGAAATTGACTCCTCGCCACTCAAGTGACATATATTCCCGTGTTTTAAAATAGGCTCCTCCTACCAAAGCGTACAGTTCTACAGTTTTCTACAGTAATTCTACAGTTTTATGAACTGGAATTTTGATAAATAATAGTGCAATTCAATTTGAATAAAAGTGAATAATACTCATAAAAAGATTACAAAATACGATTTTTGTGCATTATAAAAATATTGCGAAATGACAGAATAATATACTTTTAAAATTTTAGAAACCATATTGAAACACTCGATACTTAACATATTTTTTGATTTTAAATCAATATCAAAAACTTATAAATCGAAACATAATATTAAAAAAAAAACAATACTTAGAAAAAATATGAAAATTTAAAAAAACGATTGTACTTTAACTAAATTTAAGAAAAACAGAACTTAAAAAAAAAATTGTACTTAACAAAATTTAAGAAAAAACAATACTTAGGAGAACCATTTTAAAAACACGGGAGAATACAAAAGACAATTTCAAAACATGGGACGAATAAATGAAAGAACTAACCTTTGTGTAACGGAACACGTTTCAAACTGCAATCAAAAAATATTTACCGATATATCCACATTTTTAATTACATCCACACCGGAACACGTTTTCTTGAACATACACATACATTCAACACCGGAACACGTTTCACACTCCAATTCAATTAAATCTACAAAAATCTGCATATCTACAGAAAATTTGCATGAAATGTTAATGTACATGAATTACGAGTAATGCTTTAAATATTTATTCCAAAAAGTTTGTACGTGTCCAAATCTTTGCAAAATCGATCGAAAAAAAATCTGTAACAAGAGTCAACGAATTCAATCGAAAAGGTCTGATGAAATACACAGAAGACTATTGTATTTCATCAGACCTTTTTGATTGAATTCGATGAAATACACAGAAGACTATTGCCCGGCCATTCAATTTGCTGCTCTAAGTCTTCGGACGAGCCGGATGGTCTGGGCTTTCGACAGAAGACTATTAAAATACTTCCTGCCTATTAAAATGCAGATTCCCAAAAAGTTGCACGCTGATTGGATGTCCGCAAAGTCGTGGACTACCAGATTGTCGAAGTAAATGGAATGAAAGTGCAACCCTGTGAATAGGGGCCAACCTGGTGCACTTTCGTACTTTGAAAAATGAGTGGGAGTCTATTCTATTGATCACCCATCGTTTTTATTAAATTTCTTTAGTTTATTTGTTTTTTAATTATCGTTTTCTTTTAAATTTCATTAAAGTCCAATCATTTTTCTAAGTATCATTTTTTCTTGAATTTTGTTAAAGTCTAATCATTTTGTGAAACAAACCTTCAGTAACATTTAATAAGGCTATTCAATTTTTTCAAACTCATTTATAATGTTTATAGGCTTTCAAAGTGCTACAAATTACTTGTTAACTGTTTATAGCTAGCTAATACTTTAGTTGGTACAGATATGATATAAAGAATTTGGATTTTTCAACTTTTTTTTACGAGCCAGATGTGGCACCAAATGGCCAAATGTGGCGCGCCTGATTTGCACGCGCGAAATGTTCTGTGACGTGTGTTTCTGGAAATTCTGGCAACTCCACCCCTTTTAGCTTTCTGATATCGTGGGCTGCGGCCATTTTATTTTTGTTTTGTTTCTGTGTGTCGAAAGCCCAAGCCACCCGACTCGTCCTAGGACTTAGAGCAGTAGATTGGATGGCCGGTTGTTGCTGTTTGTGTAAAAACGTGTCTGTGTGTGTTAAAAATGTGAATATCATACAGGAATTAAAGATGGCACATGTTAATAGATAAAATAATGTAGAAGCAGAAAATTTACATAGAAATAATAAGAGTTCTTTGATGACCGCAATGTGGAAACAATTATTTGTGAAATTTGGATATTTACAAGTGTTTTTCTTTGAAAAGTTTTGGATTTCATTAAACCAGGTACTGTGTTTTGATTTTGTTTAAATTTCTTTAAAGTATCGTTTCTTTTAAATTTCTTCAAAGTACAAACTTTTTTCTAAGTATCATTTTTTCTTAAATTTAGTTAAAGTACAAACTTTTTTCTAAGTATTGTTTTTTCTTAAATTTAGTTAAAGTACAAACTTTTTTCTAAGTATTGTTTCTTTTAAATTTCTTTAAAGTACAAACTTTTTTCTAAGTATCGTTTTTTCTTAAATTCAGTTAAAATACAAACGTTTTTATAAAATTTCGTATTTTTTCTAAGTATTGTTAATTATCGGCATTTTTATGCATTTTTAATTATATATGTTTATATGTGTTATGCGCAATGTTCAAGATGGCATCCGTTAGGACTTTTCAAACACAGTACGCGTTGGCGCCAGTCTTGGCGACAAAAAAAATGGCGGATTTAGCCAAATTCTTTATATCATATCTGTTACTTATGTTTATGCTATTATTTCTTGCATCAATTTCTCAAACTTTTCCCCCCCTGAATGTAACTACTGTTACATAGGAGCTTGTGGTATTCCCACTCACTACTAGATGGCAGCACCGCTGCACCTAAGTTTTCACACCCCTTCCAATAAGGAAGGTATGGACAATGCTGTCCTTTCATTGGACATAATCAGATGTATATGCTCAAATGATGACAATGTGTACACACAAAATCCACAAATCGGAGGAGAAAGCCCTCGGGCTAGGTACTCCAGTACGACGACAACATCCCTCGACCTGTTCCCTTTAGTTTTCACCCATACTTCATCTGGATACTTTGACCACAGACTTCAGGTTAAAATATAAAATTATTTGATTAACTTGCCTTTCGGTATATAAATTAAAGTTATCTAACTAGATTTTACATTCAACTTAATTTATAAACTTTCTTGGTAGCACATAAATATGTACTTGAATATGTATATACTATAAGAGCTTCTTTTAAATATAAATATAGATTTAGCAACTAAATTTCCTAAGGCATATATTTGTTGTTTACTATTTATATGTCTTTTAAGGTTTCGAAAATATTTCGAGTGAAGCTAAGCAAATACTACTTTATTTCTATACTTCTGATAAACTATATGAGCTATATTTCTAACAAAACAAGTAAATATATTTACATTTTTGTTTATTAGATTCAGAAGTATAAGCGTCGAAAGTGTTTACATTTTTTGCAATACTCATTTTCATCACAGAAACCCCGGAAGCATAAATATTATACACATAAAAATATGTGGTAAAAACAGAGAATAGACCCCACGCTTTTTTCTAAGTACAAAATTGCGCCAAGTTGGCACGTTTCTCCGTGTTTTGAAATTGACTCTTTCCAACTGAAGTGACGTATATTCCCGTGTTTTAAAATAGGCTCCTCTTACCAAAGTGACGTCGTATTATTTAAGTTTATGAACTGGAATTTTGAAAAATGATAGTGCAATTTATTTTGAATAAAAGTGAATAATACTCATAAAAAGATTACAAAATACAATTTTTGTGCATTTCAAACACTTATTGAAACACTCGATACTTAAATTATTTTTTGATTTAAAATCAATATCAAAAACTTCGAAACATCGAAAATTAAAAAACAAAAGACAATACTTATAAAAAAATATGAAAAATTAAAAAAAACGATTATATTTTAATTAAATTTAAGGGAAAATGATACTTAGAAAAAAGTTTGTACTTAACAAAAATCAAGAAAAAACGATACTTTAAAATTAAGAAAACCATTTTAAAAACACGGAAAAATACAAGACAATTTCAAAACACGGGATGAACAAAGAAACGAACTAACCTTTATGTAACGGATATCCATATTTTTAATTACATCCACACCGGAACACGTTTTCTTGAACATACACGTACATTCAATATGCCGGAACACATTTTCTTGAACATACACGTACATTCAATATGCCGGAACACATTTTCTTGAACATACACATATATTTAACACCGAAACCTGCATATCTACTGAAAATTTGCGTAAAATGTTAATGTCCATGAATTACGAGGTATGATTTAAATATTTATTCCAAAAAGTTTGTACGTGTTCAAATCTTTGCAAGTCGATCGGAAAAGATCTATAAAAACAAGAGTCAACGAATTCCATCGAAAGAGGTCTGATGAAATACACAGAAGACTATTAAAATGCAGATTCTCAAACAGTCGAGCGCTGATCGGATGTCCGTGGGTTACCAGAAGTCATGGGCTACCTGAATTGACGAAGTATACGCAATGAAATTGTAACCCGAAGAATCACGCCAATTTGGAGGAGGATCGTACTTTGAAAAATGAGTGGGGGTCTATTTCCTGGATCAACCGAATATATATCCCTCTTTTTAAGAAGTTCCCTTTTCTTGGTAACAGCACCCTGCCCTTTTTTGATTCTGGGGGAAACTTTGAAAAGCATCTTCCATCAGCAAAATCTGCGAAAACATTCCATTTTCTAAATATTATAAATTTTAGAGAACTTAATACTGAAATAATAGGCTTCTTAAACTTTATTTGCCTTTTCTGAGAATGAGTAAAATGTTACTTGTACCCTTTTAGTTGTCATGCATTCTTTTTCTATACAATAAAGCATACATACACACATTTGCGCCCATCCACCTTCATTTTCCTTTTCAAAATTAGAAAACTCAATGATCAAAAAATTTTTGTAAAGCTACTTGCTTTTCAAAAATACAGTTTGGAAAGAGTATTACATTCTATTTTCAAATTAATTAAAAAAAAAAAAAGGGAAAATTTTTCCGGAAAAACAGTGCAGAAAATTTTCCCATTTCCACAAAATTTTCCAACTCACACCCCTACTTACAAGTGAATGGTTTTCATCAGATGAGAATGCAGATGAAATGTTCAAATCACACTTATCATTAAATGTTTTTTGACACATATCACAAGTAAATGTTTTTACATCAATATGACGTATGACCACAAAGATGATTATTAATTCATACTTTTCAATAAAAACCCTTCTGACATATACCTAACAAGTAAATGGTTTCTCACCAGTATGAGTACGCAGATGAAAATTCATATTTGTCTTTCGAATAAATCCTTTCTGGCATACCTCACAAGTAAACGGTTTTTCACCAGTATGAGTATATAAGCAGATGAATATTCAAACGCCACTTCTCAATAAATGCTTTTTGACACACTTCACAAGTAAATAGTTTTTCACCAGTATGGGTACATAGGTGAATATTCATTCTACTTTTTCGAATAAATCCCTTCTGGCATACCTCACAAGTAAATAGTTTTTCACCAGTATGTATATGCAGATGATTCTTCAAATCCGACTTTAGATTAAATCCTTTCTGACATACCTCACAAGTAAATGGTTTTTCACCAGTATGATTACGCATATGAATATTCAAACGGCACGTCTCAATAAATCTTTTTTGACACACTTCACAAGTAAATGGTTTTTCACCAGTATGGGTGCACAGGTGAATATTCATGACACTTTCGACTAAATCTTTGGTTTTTCACCAGTATGAGTAAGCATATGACTATTCAAACGGTTCAGGGATCATAGCAGATTTTCTAAAAATTTTAGGTAGGAATTTAAGGATTTTTTTTCAAAATTTTAGGTAAATTTTAGGAGCTAATTTTTATTATTTCTATTATTAGTACTGTTTAATTACCGTTCTTTTCATTAATTAAAGAAGAATTTATACAAAAAACAAACATCATTGAAAGAAAAAGGTAATCTTTTGAATATTTTTCCTATTTCATTTTAATGCTCTGTAGACTTAAAAATTCAAATTATCACTTAGTATCCAGTGGCCACTTTATCACAGGTATTTTTTGTGTAAATATATACATACATACACACTATATATATGTATGTTAGAAAAATGTTAGTTTAGTTTTCAAACAACTTTATATAAACAAAAAAAGAAAATCTTAATATAATTAACAAAAAAAAAAGAATCCAAAAAGCTCAAAATCACATTTAAAATTTTTGAAGAATTGTAAAATAAAATACGGCCATAAGAGCAAAAATCTAGCTGGTAAGTTAGTAGTTATTGCATGTAATGTACAAGGATTGCATGCACCCGAGCAGCGGGCGGGCTTAAAGTAAATAATGCTAATAAAAGCCAATTTATTTTGGGAAAAGTGTTTATCTGTTAGCCTTGAACCCTCGTAGTGGACTGGAACGCGATTGACAGCTATTTCAAATCTATGCAGATTGCATGTGCCCGCGCAGCGTGTATATCGTTATTACATGCAGTAGAATTGCCGTTATTGCATATATCGTACGTGGATTGCATGCACCCGCTAATAAAAGATGATTCCTTTTATACACAGCAGCTGTACCCGTGTGCCCGCATTGCGGACGGAAACGCGATTGACAGCTACTTAATGAGTTAGCCATAACTTGCGCGTGTAGCTGAGGTGAGCGATTGACAGCTGCTTTATGAACTGCACCGTTAGTCATAACTTGCGCACGTAACGAAAACGTGCGATCAACAGCCACTTGATGAACTATATCGTTAGCCGTAACTTGCACGCGTAGCTGAGATAGATAGCTATTTCATCAACTGTACCGTTAGCCGTAACTTGGTCGCGTAGCTGAGGTGTGCAATTGACAACTGCTATATCAACTGCACCATTAGCCATGACTTGCGCACGTAACGAAGGCGTGCGATCGACACCTACTCCATGAACTGCACCGGTAACCACGATTTATGCATGTAGCTGAGGTATGCGATAGACAGCTACTTAATGAACTGAACCATTAGTCATGACTTGAGCGCGTAACGGAGACGTGCGATCGACAGCTACTTCATGAACTACATCGTTAGCCGTAACTTGTGCGCGTAGCTGAGGTACAAGATCAACACTTCATAAACTGCACACTTAGCCGTGACTTGCGCACGTAACGTAGGTGTGCAATCGACAGTTACTGCAAGAAAGGTATTGCAAGTTTAAAAACTTTTTGAAAAACAATAGGGCTGGTCGCCGAAGGCAGTAATTAAATAATATGAGGGAAATAAGTTATCCTATATTTCATCAAAGCTACTGCAACGCATTAATCTAGACACAGCTATTTCCCTTCAATCATCCTCTGTTTTGATAGAATCAACAAAAACACACGCACAAGTTCCTGCGGCTCAAAAAAACTCTAGTCCAGAAAACTATATTTTTAAATATTGGTTTTTGAACAAAAATTCTTACAAAGTTCAAATCTTTGGTACTTTTCATCCCAGATGCATACTAAACATGGAATACTTTGACAAAATTTTAAGTTTAAAAAGAAATGAAAATTGTTTAAAAGTTTTATCTGTTGGAAGCGGGAATGTGTTTATTTAACATTCTTCACATTTCTGCTCTTTCATTATTTTTAATTTATTTTTTATGGGGAGAGTGGCGATCCAATTGCGGGACCTCCCTACTATGCCGTATTTTATTTTATCTATTGTTTTTCTTCATAAACTGCTATGTGGTCCGGGCCCCTACGCAATGCATCCTTTTGAAGAGATATCCTTTAATATCATCAATACCTAGAGATGTTGCTAACAGCAGATAAAAATTCCTTCTCTACCCTCCTGTTTTAACATGATGTTGATCAAATATTACGCAATGAGGGGCGTAAGAGAATCATAATCCGACAAACTATATTTGTATTATTGAATTTAGACCTAAAATTCTTCAAAATTTTTGCACACAATTGATTCCCAACAAAGAATAGTTGAGCAAAATTTTAACTTTGCAAAGAAAGAGAAACTTTGTGATGTATCTAGTAAATATGAGGAAGCAAACTATTCAACAATCGAACCAGTCTTTTTCTATTTTATTTCTTTGAGAGGTTAAAGGCTTCTAGATTTGTTAGCTTGCGCTGGAGATTCCCACTCGCACAAACAAAAGAATCTCCCCCAAACTCCCGTTTGTAAATGATCACGTGGGTCGCCATTCGTCTTGCGATCGTATTTCACTAAAACCGCCCGCGGACGGAGAGAATTTAACCATTGAGAATCGGCGATTTGGCGTGATTGACACTTTTGTCGTCGTTGTAAAAGATGAGTACTATTTTGAACAACGTTTTAATTTCTGAAGTCTTTTTTAACATCGATTGCCGTATGAATGGAATGCATTCGGGCGATAGTAGAGTAAATTTGACGCCGCAGCAAAAACATTACAAAATTTTAGGATGATTTAAAAATTTTAGGTTAATTTTAGGAATTCAAGGGAAGCTTCAAACTTTTAGGAATTTTAGGTATTTTAGGATGAATGCGATCCCTGCAAACGGCATATCTCAATAAATCTTTTTTGACACACTTCACAAGTAAATGGTTTTTCACCAGTATGGGTACGCAGGTGAATATTCATATGACCCTTTTGACTAAATCCTTTCTGACATACCTCACAAGTAAATGGTTTTTCACCAGTATGTGCACGCAGATGATTTTTCAAATCAGACTTTAGATTAAATCCTTTCTGACATACCTCACAAGTAAATGGTTTTTCACCAGTATGATTACGCATATGAATATTCAAACGGCACGTCTCAATAAATCTTTTTTGACACACTTCACAAGTAAATGGTTTTTCACCAGTATGGGTGCACAGGTGAATATTCATGACACTTTCGACTAAATCTTTGGTTTTTCACCAGTATGAGTACGCATATGACTATTCAAACGGCATATCTCAATAAATCTTTTTTGACACACTTCACAAGTAAATGGTTTTTCACCAGTATGGGTACGCAGGTGAATATTCATATGACCCTTTTGACTAAATCCTTTCTGACATACCTCACAAGTAAATGGTTTTTCACCAGTATGTGCACGCAGATGATTCTTCAAATCAGACTTTAGATTAAACCCTTTCTGACATACCTCACAAGTAAATGGTTTTTCACCAGTATGAGTACGCATATGAATATTCAAACGGCACTTCTCAATAAATCTTTTTTGACACACTTCACAAGTAAATGGTTTTTCACCAGTATGGGTACGCAGGTGAATATTCATATGACACTTTCGACTAAATCCTTTCTGACATACCTCACAAGTAAATGGTTTTTCACCAGTATGTACACGCAGATGATTTTTCAAATCAGACTTTAGATTAAATCCTGTCTGACATACCTCACAAGTAAATGGTTTTTCACCAGTATGACTACGCATATGAATAGTCAAACGGCACTTCTCAATAAATCTTTTTTGACACACTTCACACGTAAATGGTTTTTCACCAGTATGGGTACGCAGGTGAATATTCATATGACACTTTCGACTAAATCCTTTCTGACATACCTCACAAGTAAAGGGTTTTTCACCAGTATGTGCACGCAGATGAATATTAAAGTGAATCTTTTGAATAAATCCTTTCTGGCATACCTTACAAGTAAATGGTTTCTCACCAGTATGAGTACAGAGATGATCAATCAAGTGACTCTTTTGAATAAATCCTTTCTGACAGACTTCACAGATAAATCTTCTTTTATCAATTTGAGTATTCATATCAATTTTATAATCAAATTATATATTTCACAAGTCATAAATTTTTACAAATAGGAGAATGTATCTATTTATTATTATTCCCTAAGAGAATATTTTCCTTTTATCACAAATCTTTGAAATAGTGTTAAGTTTATCACACGTATATAGATTTCCACTTTTCAGACAATTTTTATTAGATTTTAAAACTGCCATAAAATTCTCATCCCTTATTCTAAACAAATAAATCCTAAAAAGATTCCTGGAATTCAAAAAAGTTCGGCAGTGCATTCATGTAATCGACTAGATTATGTAAACTATATTAAATAGTAATTATTTTTGTTAACGGTATATATACTGATCATGAAGCTTTCATGATCCTTTTTGCCTTTATGATACTGATTATATCGTATTCACAGACTAATATTATATAATAATATAATATTCTGTGATCGTATTGATGCCTAACCTCAGCACATATGCTGATTGTAATATAATTGTGACAAGAATTCAATAAACTCTTAACATAAAATTAATCATTTATAACTAAACTTAACACAATGTAAAACTGCCAATCTATAAAAATCCTTCTTTTCTTTCTTTCTTCTTGGCAAAAAAGAAAAATGGAGATTAACCAGAGGTTGTATTCTCCAACGAACACTTTTATTTATTTTTTCCTCTCAAAGGGGATTCTACGCAAGTTACAACATAAAAAGGGCAAAAAGTAAATGGAAGTAAGAGATGAAAATATAAAAACGGCACACTAAAAACCAAGAAAGAGCAGAAAAATAAATGGAAGCAAGAGCAGCTATAAAAATCCTAATGTGTTTACTAAAAATCTGAACTTCAACTCAGTTTAACTTAAATTCAACCTTATATTCCTAAAATCTAATGGTAATTGTTTTTTAACCTTTTTACTATGGTGGTGGTGGTGGTGGTCGCCCGCTTTGGACTCCTGGAGCATATAACAACGTTCGCAAGAACGGTTTTGCGCTCCGCAACTAAATACGCATCATGCCGCCCTGGCAGCAAGAAACTATACACACAAAATTAGCATCTTCGAATTCGAAGCACCAAACACAGCGCGTCACAGCCCGAATATGCAAAAATAACACGACAGAAAAGTATAAAACCGTAGCACATCCGACACAAAATCAGAAAGCAGGGGGGGGAACCGTTGCCAACAGAAAGCCAAAAGAAAAACTTTAGTCGCCTATTCACCGCAAGCAACCAAGGAGGAACGAGGCAAGACAGGACGCCCGGTAGAAATCGTTGGACGAAAAATCACACAGGGAAGCGAAGGAAAAGGGGGTTGAAGACCCAGACCGTCCGACTCGTCCAGAGGACTAAGAGCAACTATTTGGACGGCCGGAAGGAAAAGGGGGTAGAGGGGCCGATCCCCAGGGCATGGAACAAACTTTCCCGTTGGAGTTTGAACTTTCTGCACTCCAACAGAAGGTGGTCGACAGTATCAGCAACTTGACAGGTGGTGCAGAGGGGGGAGGAGACCAGGTTCACCCGATAAAGCACCGCGTTGGTCAGAAGGGTCCTTGTCCGCAGCCGAGCCAGCAGGGTTTCCCGCAACGAGATATAGGGTAGTTCTTGAAGTACCAACAGCGGGCCTCGATGTGGCCAAAGTTAGAAAAATACTTGCTAGTGGTCCAGGCGCGATCTTCCTCAATGGCTCCCTTCCGCTTGAGCGCGGCAGCCAAGTCCTCCGGGGAAATCCACAATATGGAGTTTAAGTTGTCCGAGTGAGCTTTGGCGAGCCACTCAGCTTCTTCGTTTGGGCCAATGCCTTTATGTCCAGGCACCCATACCAATTTGATGGTTCGGACCTTCTGGAGGGTTTCTTCCAGTCTCTTTCTGAGAAAAAGAATCACGTTCGGAAACTTTTCGTCCACCTTTCAGAACAGACAGGCTATCTGATAAGATTGCAAGTTGCTGCTCTTCTGTCATTGGTTCAGAGATGGCGAGACTAATAGCCAGGGTTTCCGCAGTAAAGATAGAGTTTAGGTGAGGGACAGACTTTGAGCACTTGCGATTAGCAGAGGCGTTCCAAACTGCAACGAGCTAATAATCTCTTCTTAATGCATTAGTGAATGGATACCTTCTTCATGCATTAATGAACGAACAATATATTCTTAATTCATTAGCTAATAATTTATTCTTAATATACATATTAGCAAACGAGTCCTCCTTCATGCATTGGTGAACAATTATTTCCTTATGCATTAGGAAATAATCTCTCTTTCACAGTGAACAATGCTTTCTTCGGGCATTAATAAACAATCCTTTCTTAATACATTAGTTAGCGATGTCTTCTTCATGCATTAGTAAATAGTTGCTTCTTAATGCATTTCTAAACATTCGTAATGTCAAGGAAGTTGAGTAATCGCGAAAGGGGAGAAACCCGTGGTGATTTTCGTGGAAGATGTCCTTCTTGAAAATCCTGTGGGTCATACGGGAAAGGATCATTCTCTCCATGACTTTCGCTACCACTGAGGTTAAAGCGATCGGACGATACGATTCAACAGCTTGCCTGTCTTTCCCTCTCTTCAGGATAGGGACGACGACCGAGTTTTTCCAGGATTCTGGAATGTTACCAGTGGTCCAGCTGTTGTTTAGGAGGTTAAGCAAAATCAGCTGGTTTTCCGTGGTTAATCCCCGTAGGGTCTTGATGTGAATCCCATCTAGCCCGACAGACCCCTGAGACGTGTTAGAAAGAGATATTCTAAGTTCTTTGAGCTCAAAAGGCGCGTTGAAGACCTGGTTTTCATCGTCACTGAAGTCTAAGGGAATCCCATCCAGCGGTTCGGTGCGACCATACCATTCAGCAAAAGCATTGGCCTGGGACTGAGGTGACGAGGTGTCTCGACCGTCGATCTTGAGGATCCAGTGAGAGGTAGGAGGGGGATCGCTCCTTTTATTGAGCGCTTTCAAGATCTTATAGATGAAACCGGACTGGGAAGCTTCCTGGCACACCTTCTGCCAATAGTTCCGCGAGGCTGTACGAATGGCTTTTCGAAGCTTGCCATAAAAGTGACGGTAAGAGATCCAGAAATCTCGCCGGAGAGTGGTTCTAGCCAACCGCAAGAACCGTCTCTTTTGTCCCAATAAAGAGCTGCATTCGCTATTCCACCAGGGGGCCCCAGAGCGTACGTTAAGGGCCTGCCAACGGGCGCTGTCCGCCATAGCCGAGCCGTAAACACTCAGGAAATGTTCGTACGAGATACTCTCTTCTCCGGACTTCCTGAGTGACTTATTCAGCAGCAAATGGACTTTACCCCAGTTATACCTTTTTCGAATTTCTTGCCGGATGTTAAAGGGGATACGCAGATTAGTCTGTACTTTGATAGGAAAGTGGTCCGAGTCGGCGTGTACATTAGCGCTAGACTGCAAGGCAATATCGGACGATCAGATGGAGAGATCGATAAGGGACGTATTCCCATTCTAGGAGATATGAGTAGGGACATTGTCGTTGAGGAGGTTGATGCTTTGTCCCATGATCCAATTGGCCATTATCTCAGCGCCGGGAGAAGTCCGGTCGGTGCCCCAGCATCTGTGCTGGGAGTTAAAGTCACCCAGGACAAGGAACGGCTTGCTGATAGAAGTCAGGAGAGTTTCCAACCAGGCTCCCTCGAAACTGCCCCTAGGGGAGTAAATGTTAATGATCGACAGGGTTGAAGTCGACCCTAACTGAAACCTGATCCCAATCACCTCAGTACCGTGGGAGGAGTCTTCTGGAATAGCAATGAGCGAGGACGGGATCTGATCATTCACACAGATGGCAACCCCGCTGCCTCTCCCAGAAGGGCGGTCAGCACGGTAGACGACCCGGTGGGGAAGGGAGAAAGGAATTGCTCTCGAAAGAAAAATTTCCTGAAAGACCAACACATCAGCCGAACTGAAAAACCGATCAACAAGCCAGGGGCGCTTATCACGAAGACCGCGACAATTAAACTGAACCACCGAAAAACCCATAACAGAAAACAAAAACGACAGCAGCAAGCGAAAAACGAAAAACAAACCCCAACAGTACACAAAACCCGAACCCCCCCTCCCCCCGCAGCGAGGTCCAAGCCCCGTTACGAAGCATCCGCTTTCCTTTCTCTACCCCTGAACTTCACCGCGGAGGATATGTGTTTTTTCACACTCTGTTACGTTACTGTGTTTAGAAGGCAACACAAGTTGGTCACTTAGGAGCCGAAGACGTAATTGGAATTTGAACTGACTGGGTCCAGGATGATCATAAGTGTGGCCCATACCTCATATGACAGAAAAAAAAACTCTCTAAATAATCTTGATTTAAACTAGAATCCAAACATCGCAAGTTTTCTCATCATTATGACAATTAGCAATTGCACAACTTGGCATCACACTTCACAAACACAACACTTTTGCCAAAAATACACGAAAAACAAGCTTGAAAATGATTTACAATTATTAATGCTCACGAAAGATCTACGTGAAAGAAAACAAGGAAACAGCCTTTAGCCACTTTGACGTCACAACCTTCCTCCCGTTTCAGTGGACTGATCCCGTCTCCCTGGAGGGGCCAACCTGTAGTATTCTATAAACCTTGGGACTGAGTGTTCAACCTTATATTGAGAATTGCTTCATTGTATAGTTTGAGTTCAACATAAAATGACATGTTGATGTTACACAATTTTTAATGCTATTAGAATTTAGAACGCGATAAATGCTTTTGTAGATGAATTTATTTTAAATTAATCTTTGATTGCAATACAAACTGTTCGTTGAATAGGTGGACGATCGATTATTTATGGTTGAAAAATGTATTCTTGTAGGAGCATCCTTCATGAAAATAAAGGATAAATTAAAGTTTTGAAAAAATAAATAAATCTGAAGGACATATGGTCACTGTGTAAAAATGTTTCTATTCATGAGAAAAAGGCGCATTTGTTTGAAAAGAAATGTGCTATTGATGAGAGAGCTTATTGAATGTAGATGTGTACATATGCTTTCCAAATTTCAGCTAATTTTGTAAATATTTTTCGGATCTTGCCCTTTTATTGCTGTACATACAACTGTAGTATGCATATTTTGCATTAGAATGTAAATGATATTGTTAATAGCAATTAGCAAATTGCTAGTTAAAAATATTAATTGCTTATAAAAAAAAAAAACACTGCAGTAAAGGTTGCTAATAACCTTTCCTGGTTCTTCTGCTTAAAAAAAAAAGGAGCTTCAACTACCCATTTTATAAAATTGGCCAATTTGGAAATTACCATTTCATAACATATTCTGAATACAATTGATGCAAAGGTCACTCGTAATTTGAATTTTCCACGATGGAAAAATTAGCCTTGGTGCTGGTAGAAAATATGGAACTTGAGCAAGCTTGCAACATATGTGTCCATGGTAGGCAAGGGCTGTAATAAAACCCATTTTTTTTTTTTTAAACCCAACCCGGGTGTGTTTTATTGGGTAAAATTGAGTTTTTTGGGCTTTATTGGGTTTTTTAATGTAGTTCATTTTCAATGTGTTATTTAAGATTAAGTTAAATATTGATAAGAAAAAATCTGATGTGGGCAGCACATGACTTTCCCTACAGACTTATATACACATTCTCTTATTTTAATTAAATTTAATTCACTATTAATTCAATTTTCGTTCTCATTTGGTAACTGGACTCATTTTCAAAGGTGGCGTAGAGAAAAAAACAAAAACAAAAATATCTCGAGAACGGCTAGTCCTAGTGTAATGGGATTGGTCTTATTCTTTTCTTCGTTAACAATTACGTATAAAACAGGCATTTGATGGATATATTTCAGCATATGTAGTTTTTTATTTTAGATTTTGTCGATTTTTGCGGGCCATTTTGCAAAAAAATGCAGGTTATTTTTTTTCGAATCTTACCAAAATCTAATCAGCACCATGGTGTTCTACAAGTGACTTACCAAATTTTGTTTAATTCGGTCCTTTAGTTTTTCAGCTAGAGTGGATAAAAGCTTTTGCTGGCCATTTCGCAAAAAAAAAGACGGGTTCTTTCATCCCGAATCATACTCAAAACTAATCAGCACCAGATCCGCCCACAAGTGATATACCTACCAAATTTTATGAAATTCTGTCAATTAAGTTTTTAGTTAGAGTGGATACAAAATCTGCACAGACAGACACACAGACGTCACGCTAAAAATAGTCGAAAACTCGAGTTGCAATTTTCGGCATGATTCCAATACATTCCCTATACATTACCATGTATTACAGGGAAAGTAAAAAGGATATTAATAGTGATAAATAGACATTGATAAATAGTCTCTATAATTATGTTGAGTAACCATTTTGTTTCACTATGGTTGCCAGATGCTAAGAGCCAGATGCCAGAATCTAGAAAATCTAGAAATACTCTCAATGAGAGTATTTCTAGATTTTCTAAGTTTAATTAAATTTTGACAAATTAAAACTAAAAAATAGCATTATTTTAGCATTTTCAATTTTTTATATTATATTTATTCAAAATAGAAAATTACTTTGCAACAAAATTGCCAAATGAGTAGAACAATAGTCAAGTTATGATAAGTATAATATATAGTATACTGTATCATTAATATTTACTGGAACATTTAACTACCATACCTAAAAAAAAGGCATTTTTGGCAAAAATATATGGACAAATATAAAATGACATTTAAAAAAATATATTTTATTGACACAATCTGACAACCTTGTATGCATCTGGCAACAGTAGTATTTTACTTTTTGCAAATCTGGCCACACTGATTTCTTTGTTTTGAACAAAAGTCTGATAGCCACATTATAGGCCCCATATTATTTGGCCATTCTGCAGAAATAGTCTGTCACAAAAACAGCCTGCACCAAAAGGTTTTTATTTTGTTGTATACAGTCTATTTCTCAAAAGCCAGTTTCTCAGCTTGTTTCTATTGTTGTATACAGCCTGGGACTCGAAACAGCTCAAAAACTTGTTAAAGTGAACCGCTTTTTAAAACAAAAGAAAGATGAGGCATAGGTAATAAACTGAAAATCCCCATAGCCATAGAACAATTTCATAAGTGCTCATAGCTTCATACAAAAAAAATCTGATGTGGGCAGCACATGACTTTCTCTGCAGACTTATATACAAGTTCTCTTTATATTTTAATAAAATTTAATTCACTTTTAAATCAATGTTCATTCTCATTTGATAACTAGACTTTTTTTTCGAAGGTGGCGTAGAGAAAATACAAAAAAAACTAAAATATCTCGAGAACGGCTAGTATTAGTGTAATGGGGTTGGTCTTATTCTTTTCTTCGTTAAAGATTACGCATGAAACAAGCATTTTCTGGATATATTTTAGCATACGTAGATTTTTATTTTAGATTTTGGCGTTTTTGCGGGCCATTTTGCCAAAAAAAAAGGTTATTTTTTTCCGAATCGTACCAAAATTTAATCAGCACCAGGGTGACCTATAAGTGACTCATCTACAGAATTTTGTGAAATTCGGTCCATTAGTTTTTCAGCTAGAGTGGATAAGAACTTTTGCGGGCCATTTCGGAAAAAAGGCGGTTTCTTTTATCCCGAATTGTACCCAATACTAATCAACACCAGATTCGCCTACAAGTGATTTACCCACCAAATTTTATGAAATTCGGTCAATTAGTTTTTTAGTTAGAGTGGATACAAAATCTGTACAGACAGACAGACACACACACAGACGTCACGCTAAAAATAGTTTTTTCGTATTCTAGAGGTCTCGAAACGTGTAGATCCGTCGAAAACTCGAGTTGCGATTTTTGACATGATTACAATACTTTCCCTATACATTAAAATGTATTGCAGGGAAAGTAAAAAATCTGATGTGGGCAGCACACGAGTTTCCCTGCAGACTTATATACACGTTCTCTTTATTTTAATTAAATTTAATTCACTATTAATTCAATTTTCGTTCGCATTTCTTAACTGGACTCATTTTCAAAGGTGGCTTAGAGAAAAAACGAAAATATCTCGAGAACGGCTAGTCCTAGTGTAATGGGGTTGGTCTTTTTCTTTTCTTCGTTAAAAATGACGTATAATACAAGCATTTAATGGATATATTTCAGCATACGTAGTTTTCTATTTTAGATTTTGTCGATTTTTGAGGACCATTTTGCAAAAAAAGGCAGGTTGATTTTTTCCTAATCGTACCAAAATCTAATCAGCACCAGGGTCACCCACAAGCGATTTATCTTCCAAATTTTGTGAAATTCGGTCTATTAGATTTTCAGCTAGAGTGGATAAAAGCTTTTGCGGGCCATTTCGCAAAAAAAGGCGGGTTCTTTTATTCCGAATCGTACCCAATACTAATCAACACCAGAATCGCCTACAAGTGATTTACCTACCAAATTTTATGAAATTCGGTCAATTAGTTTTTAGTTAGAGTGGATACAAAATCTGCACAGACAGACAGACAGACACACAGACAAACACACACACAGACGTCACGCTAAAAATAGTTTTTTCGTATTCTAAAGGTCTCGAAACGTGTAGATCTGTCGAAAACTCAAGTTGCTATTTTCGACATGATTAAAATACTTTCCCTATACATTACCATGTATTGCAGGGAAAGTAAAAATATAATGTCCCATAAAAATATTCATATTAATAAATCATGATGAAAAGGATTGTGTCAAATAGACAAATAGAAATAAAATTTTTGTTATTGAAGAAAAATGTAAATTCTGAAAGTAATTAAATAAAAATTTATGAACCTACATTTTTTTTCAATTATTCATACATCAACCCGAAGATTTCATAGACAAGATTTGAAACAGGGTATTAAGAAAACGTTTATCCATCAATACCTGTTTAATATTTTTTATTCAAAAGGGAAAATAATTGTGTATAATATTAAAACCGAAAGAAAAATCTGTTAAAAAATATTTAAAAAAAAAACCCCACTTCGGAATGGGTTTTATTGGTTTTTTTGGGTAGGTGGGCGGGTCGACAGCCCTGATGGTAGGTAACTATTCAGTGCATGTTGCTAGGTTCAATCACCTTATTCATACTTAAATGTTAATCATAATTCACTCTCTAGCAGTTCACATTGGTTGAACATGTGTTCATGCTGTCAAATTATTTACTTGCTCTAGATAAAAATATTTTTGTTACAGCATCTTTGAACACTAGTGAATTTTGGTACGATTATAAAAAATCTGATGTGGGCAACACATGACTTTCCTTATATAATGTAATGAATTTACTACTTTTACAGTAAAAAAATAGGTTTTTCTTATAGTAGATACTAATATTCTTTCCAAGATATTGAATTTTCGACAATTAGTCGTCATTTTCATTGATTTAGCATCATTTTTATCCATTTGGCGTGATTTTCATTAATTTGGCAACATTTCAAAAAAGTCGCCAAGTTGGCGACATTCCGCCAAATTCGTCGCCAGAATCTCGCCAAGCGTTATGCACTAAGAAAAAAGTTATTCTTACAGCAGATAAATGACTATTGGCGTTCAAATACAAAAGTATTATTCAAAGTATATTTTTTCATAAATGGAACGAGCTAGATCCACGAGAATGATGTCACTCAATTTATCGCATGGTATTACATATGAAAAGTGAACATGTTTCTCAATAGGAATTTTTTTTTTATGTGACTTTTTCATAATTTTTTTGAAAAATGTACAATATCTCGAGAACGGTTCGTGTTAGCGTTCTAAAATTTATGCCAATCGTTTTCTAATGAAAAATTACATAAGAAATGTCTATTTGCGTAACTTTATTAGCGGTGTTGATTTTTTGACGATTTTTTCAAAATTTCATTCGAAAATTTATGGGGGTTCTGAACATTCGATTACGTATAAAAACAATAGGCTTCCAGTGTTTACGGATTGTGATTTTTGTACCAAATTTGGTTCGAATCGGTCCATTCGTTCGTCAGTTATCGTCTCCACAGACTCACTGACACACACACACACACACGCACACAGACATCACTCCAAAAATGTTTGATTCGTGATCAGGGATGCTTGAAACGTGCTCTCCCGTCGAAAACTCGAATTCGAATTTTCGACCCCGTCACAATACTTTCCTTATACATTATGTATATAAGGAAAGTAATAAAAAGTGAAATGCCCTGACTATAATACTAAAAAACTTTTTTCTTTTTAGTAATTTTTCTGTGATTTTTCTTAGTCATTTTTTTCAAATTTTGTTCTGCGACTCAGACCATCCGACCTACCCGAAGATGTTGATGTTGATGACCCAGACCGTCCGACCTACCAGAAAGGTGTAAGGTAACTGTATGGACGGCCGGGAAGTGCCACCCAATTTAGACCGGAACCCAGTGGGGGAGGCATTCACAGGGACCGTACCCTCCTTCCCCTACCACCAACCTCTCGGAAGGACTTACGGACCCACATGTTTAACGTGATCGTACTCCGCACGAACACGGCGGCATATGTGGCAGCGTGCAAATCTAGCGCGCAAACCACGGGGATACCGCACCCGAGATGGCCAACAGCACGCGGCGTTCCGAGGTGGTCACCCACCAAGTACTAACCGCGCCCGATGCTGCTTCACTTCTGTTTGGATGGCCGGAAAGTGCCACCCAATTTAGACCAGAGGGAGTGGCATCCACAGAGACCGTACCCTCTTTCCCCTACCACTAACCTCTCGGAAGGACTTTCAGATCCACATATTTAATGTGCCCATACTCCACGTGAGCATGGGGGCAGAGCCGGGAATTGAATTTGGGGTGTCCCACCCCTTGCAAATATTGTTCAACATTTATAGATACAGATACGTTATATTTTTATTTTCCTCTTGTGATGAGTTGTTGTTGAGACCCAGACCGTCCGACCTACCAGAAAGGTGTAAGGTAACTGTTTGGACGGCCGGGAAGAGCCACCCAATTTAGACCGGAACCCAGTGGAGGAGGCATCCACAGGGACCGTACCCTCCTTCCCCTACCACTAACCTCTCGGAAGGACTTACGGACCCACATGTTTAACGTGATCGTACTCCGCATGAACACGGCGGCAGTTGTAGCAGCGCGCAAACCACCGGGCACACTGTATATATATATATATATATATATATATATATATATATATATATAATAAAAATTTTTTAGATACTATAGCTTACAAAATTATGAAAGATACTATGCAGAAATTATTAAATAAAGAATTTAAAGTTATTAAGTAAATGGAATGAAAATGCAAAATACATTTAATTTATTGCGCAAATGCAGCTCATAAATAAAATGATTTCAATAATAATAGAAGTTTGAAAATCCAATGAACGAAAAGTAAGAAGATGTAACACGATAAACCTAACTTTTTAAAAACACCCACAGAATAAAATATAATACAGCAAATCATCAATCAAATGGATTAAAAATACAAAACACTAGCTATCAAGTTACAGAAAATCAACCAAATTAAAAGGTATGGAAACAAAAAAAGAAAAACTTAAACTAAATTCAACTATCTAACTGGCGTACAAAACAAATGTAAAAATCAATTAATCCTCAAGCATATGGAAAAAATAAATAAAATTAATATCGAATCAACAAGTCAATGAAAAATATAATACAAAGGTATGGAATCGAAATAAGTATAACAAACGAAATCAAGCACAAACGCCTTACACGTGGATGAGGCTCTAAGCCTAAATCATGAATTGTTAACCTCTACAAAAATCTAATCATGTCCAAGTTTTTTGTAGAAGCAAACTCAAAAATGTATGTTTCTGAAGAAATAGATAGATTAAATCTATGAACTATTTCTACTTGGACGACATACATAAAGATGGAATAAAAAAGAAAAAATGAATACCTGGAAAAAGCACAGCGTGTGTACAGTCGATTCAATACAGGGATCGAGGGAACACTGATAGAAGAGACCAGTGTTGCCATTCGTAAAGAAAAAATAAAAAACCATTTACTGTTGCCATTCATAAGAATTGAAAAACTGTGAAGCGAAATGTAAAGAAAAAGTATTAATATACAAAAAGAGGGGCAAATAAAGGTAATGCTGAAGTGGGAAGGGGAAAAAAAAAAAAAAAAAAAAAAAATGGAGATGACTGGCTAATATAAGATACTATGAATAGAATTATATGATACTATGGAAAGAATTATAAAAATCCAACTATTTTAAATTTTTTAACAATACTATTTACTAAATAAGTGGGATATTTATATAAATTACTAGTAATTTTGAGATTATTGATATGCATAGCATGAAATTTTTTATCAGATAATCTATAAATTCTAAAAAGCTGATTGAGTATAATATTTCTAAACAATTGAATCGAGTTACAGGAATTAAAAGGTAAGATTTTATTAATATTAAAATTATAAAAGTCTTTTTTATCATATAAATTTGTAACAATTCTATTAGAAGGATCAATAAAAAGATTTAAATCCAAAAAATTAACATTTTTATTAATAGTAGCTTCATTAGGTATTAATTCCAAATTGTCTGGATAGTAATCTATATCTATGAGATAATTTTCTGTATGTACTAAGCAAATCAGATCATCAACATATCTGTAAAAAGTATAATCTATCGTTCATTGGATTTTCAAACTTCTATTATTATATATATATATATATATACAGTGTGTCCCAAAAACATTGACCTCGGCTTTTATTCCTTAAATATTGATCTTAGACATATATAATAAATTACAAAGTTGTGTAAAAAAAGGTATAGAATTTTATGAAATTGATAAAAATTTTCAGTGGAATAAATTTCAAGAATACAAAATTTAATACAAATACAAAACTTAAATTTTTATACGGCCCCCCCCCCCCCCCCCCCCGTACAAGAACATTTCCAATGAGTAAAATGTGCCCCATACTCTAATGCGATGATGTACAAAATTTCAGCATTTTATCATAAAAAGTTCCAGAGATATGTTTGAACAAAGTTTGAGGGATCAATCACAAATTAAAATGTAAATGTTTACAGCAAGAATGCAAATGACGCACTGTAGAAATGCAACAACATAGGCAAATAATATCTGCCTCTTATCTTTAGATTTATTTGCAGTTTTTCAAAAATATGCTTCCTGAAAAATACCTTAAAATTTTACATGCTTAATTACAGAATAAAACTTGGAAATGTCACAATCAAAATGAACATTAAAAGAGTTTAGAAATGTATGCATATGCAAATATCTGCCTCTGATGAGTGCATCACACAGACGCAACAGATGCATCATCAGATGAGAAAGTTGTTTTTGCTCTGCCACTGATCAATCGAATTTCCCCAGTCGAATTTCCCCCTAGATTGCCTGATTTAAGGGTGAGTGTCAGTAAATTTTCTGCCCTATCCGCGCTTTGTTAACTTTTGCGGCACACATATTTCGCCGAAATTCTGCTCAAACAGTTGCGAAATATTTTCTGAAAGATAAAATGCAATGCTTAGATTATATTAAAACTAAATTTAATGCCCCCAAAAGCATAGAATATATTTTTTATTTTAATCCAAAATATTTTTGGTGCTGCCATCTGTTGTCGTAATTTAATTCATACCGATTATTTTTATTTTTTAATGAACATTTTAAAATATCTATTCCTTCTAATACAGTGTTAAATACTACAATAGATCATATATAATAATGCCACAATCACGGAAGGGTAATTTCTCATTCTATAAATTTGATAAGGGATCTATCTGAATGTACATCACTGCGGACTGCAGTTTTATCTTCAAGTTCCTTTGTCTTCAAGTCCAAGTTCAATTACGTTTCCGTGATTATGGCATTATATATGATCTGTTGTTGTATTTAATAGCGTATTAGAAGGAATAGACATTTAAAAGTGTTCATTAAAAAATAAAAATAGTCGGTATGAATTAAATTACGACAACAGATGGCAGCACTAAAAATATTTTAAATTAAGATAAAACATATATTTTATGTTTTATTGGGTATTAAATTTAGTTTTAATATAATCTAAGCATAGCATTTTATCTATAAGAAAATATTTTGCAACTGTTTGAGCAGAATTTCGGCGAAATATGTGTGCCGCGAAAGTTAACAAAGCGCGGATAGGGCAGAAAATTTACTGACGCTCACCCTTAATGCCTGTGGATTTTTATTTGTGGGGCCGTTCACGCACAACTGTTTATCTGCCACCTCCCTTAAATAAAGCAAAGTTGCAACAATGCATTGAAGATGGTTGTCATGATATCACCGAACAAAAACTTGATCAAGTGCACAGAAGTGTTATCAGGAAAATGCAGCTCTGTATTGGCATGGATGGAAAACATTTTGAACAACTTTTGTAATCTTTGTGTAAAGTTATTATTTTTAAACAGTGTAGATACTTTTGTACCGATAAATAGTAAAATTATTATTTATTTATGCAATCATTGTTTTCTTTCATAATTTGTGTATGACTCCTGAAACTCGATCTGCTGCATGATTTTTCCCCCTCTGAGAACCCATGTCGATGCATAAAAAAGTGGTTTAAGTCAGTATTTTTATCTTTTTATATCTCCGAGACTTTTTATGATAAAATGCTGAAATTTTGTACATCACCTTATTAGTGTGTGGGGCACATTTTACTCATTGGAAATGTTTTTATACGGGAGCCGTATAAAAATTTAAATTTTGTATTTCTTAATTTAATTCCCTTGAAAATTTTAATCGATTTCATAAAATTCTGTACCTTTCTTTAGGCAACTTTATAATTTATTATATAAGTCCAAGATCAATATTTAAGAAATAAAAGTCAAGGTCAATGTTTTTGGGACACCCTGCATATATATATATATATATATATAATAGAAGTTTGAAAATCCAATGAACGAAAAGTAAGAAGATGTAACACGATAAACCTAACTTTTAAAACACCCACAGAATAAAATATAATACAGCAAATCATCAATCAAATGGATAAAAAATATTTATTTCTGTAATACATTTTACCGTTGTGTACACAGAAACGTAGAATCAGCATTAATGAAACATGTATGGCCCTTGATAACGTACATGGTTTCAGAAATGCTTTTCATAATCATTTTATTCCTTTTATATTCACTAGATTCCATTTATTCAATTTCCAAACTTCTTGCCTAGCTCATCGTGCTACACTTGGCTACTGATTTGCAATTTTTTACCTTTACCTTCAGTTTACAAGCAATTTTCTTTGGTATTTCTCGGGTATATATATATTACAAGTAATCATAAAAATCTTCAATTATATATATATATATATATATATATACAGGGTGTGCAGTGCTATGAGTGCCCAATGGCTATTTCCTCAACTGTTAGTCACAGAGATATACTTCCAATTGCAAAAATGTTTTAAATTTTAAAATTTATTATCTTAGAAACAGTTTAAAACAATAAATACATTTCTGAAAGAAATACGAAATATAAATTTTTATACGGTCCCCCGGTCCTACCAATTATATTTAGAAAAATCATCCTCATATAATTTCATGCAAAATAAAAAAAAAATCTCCCTTTTACGACCAAAATTCACAGAGTTATGAAGCATTAAACTTTATGACTTAAGTCGCTTTTCCACGCATAAAAATGTCCCGTTTCAGGCAACCAACCAATCAGGGGCCATATTGACCATTTCTCCAGGCAACCAACCAATCAGGGTCCGTATTGGTCATTTCTCAGCACAAAAAGTGCTCCAAATTTAAGCAGCTATAAGTCGGTCAATTTTGGTCATAAAAGGATGATTTTTTTTTATTTTGCATAAAATTGTATGAGGATGATTTTCCTAAATATAATTGGTAGGACCGGGGGGCTGTATAAAAATTTATATTTCGTATTTATTTCAGAAATGCATTTATTGATTTAAACTATTTCTCAGATAATAGATTTTAAAATTTAAAGCATTTTTGCAATTGGAAGTGTGACTAACGGTTGAGGAAATAGCCATTGGGCACCGATAGCACTGGACACCCTGTATATATTTATATATATATATATGTCCAAGTAGAAATAGTTTATAGATATAATCTATCTATTTCTTCAGAAACATACATTTTTGTGTTTGCTTCTACAAAAAACTCGGACATGATTAGATTTTTGTAGAGGTAAATAATTCATGATTTAGGATTAGAGCCTCGTCCACGTGTATAGCGTTTGTGCTTGATTTCGTTTGTTATTCTTTATTCGATTCCATGCATTTGTATTTTGATACTTTTCATTGACTTGTTGATTTTTACTTTTTGTTTTGTAAGCCTGTTAGATAGTTGAATTTTTGTGTTACAGCTTCTCACTTTTCTTTCATTGGATCTTCAAACCCCTTTTTTTTCTTAGATATATATATAGGATGATTAAAAAAAGATGGGCCAAACTTTACAAGGTGGTAGTACATACCAAACCAAGCATTTCTCGTCATAGTTTATCAATTCGGAAATGAAACAGAAAGGCACCAGTAGGCACTTAATGGTGAAACTGATGAGGTGAGGTAAAAGCGCAATAATGACTTAGATGTTATAAAATTACATTTCATAAACAATAATATTAAAGTAATGGCTGAAAAGAACGACCGCCAACCTGAATGCACGTCTCACAGTGGCGGAGAGGGATTGGCGAACTCTCTCGAACAAACCAGGCATGTCATGCACTTCGGCAGCAGAAATCCTAGCAACAAGTTCTTCTTCAGATTCAAGAGGAGTGTCAGACACTCTTGAGATATTTCCACAAAGAGAAGTGTCAAGACACGACAGATCAGGCAATCGTGGGGGTCCAGCTATGGTACCACTTCACCCAATTCATCGGCTCAGAAAAGTGACGTCCAGATATTACTGGTGTTATGAAAATTTGCATAAGGGTTCTTCCTCTTCCCCAGATGAAATTTGCATACGTGATTTTCTTCTTCAACCAGAATGACACTTTTAAAGTTTGCAGAGCGGCTGCTTTCCAACAAGTCAGCGCCCTGTAACACCTTTACGTTTCATTTCCGACCTGGTAAACTATGACAAAAATGCTTGGTTTGGTATGTACAACCACCTCATAAAGTTTGGCTCATCTTTTTTGAATCACCCTATATATATATATATATTATATATATAATACATATATATTACCTGCATAGCAATCTCTCATTAATAATGTCCATCTGCTTTAGTTGCAATCATCGACACAAGTGCACATGCTCAAATTAAACGAATCCAGTGACAAAATAGGGGTGGCGACTGCAGCGGAAAAGAGACAAATCAAATATGGATCTAAAACCAAATGTATAGTTTTGTGCATCTTTCTGCCTTCACTCCTTTTCATATATGAATTTGTCCACTTAAGCTAGACATGTATTTTGCAGTCAAACAAGTAACATAGCCCTTAAATGGCTATTTAGTTAATTTGTTTTAAAAAAGTAATAGTTAGAAAAGTAACTATTAACTGTAGCACTGCAGTTAATGTGTAATAAATTTTCTATTTATTTAATTTTCAAAAAATATGAAAAAGTTATATTGCATTTTTGTTGTCCAGAGTGTTTCTTACGGGTTTTGAAGTATAAAGAAGATTGACATATCTAATATAATAAAGATGTCTGTCTGTGGCAAGACATCTAAGCATTGTACGACTATACAAATTGGTACACGGGTAGTTCAGAACCCGAATAGGTGCACCTTGGCATTATAATTTTAATTTTTGAATTAGCTCTTCTAATTATTTTATGTTTTAGGGCATTTTAACTGATATGCACACAAATGCATTCCATAGCAACCTAAAATATTATCCCAGAGTTTCCATCTTGACATCATCAGAAAAATCGAAAAATTCTCTTGCAAACAAACTAAACAGAAACCATATGATTAATAGAAAAATTTTAATGATTTTTTTAAAAATATATACTTTTCATGCATTTTAAACCCTTTTTTTATATTATGATATAAAAAATTGATGTGCCGTCTAATGTTTATATTTTAACAGCAGCTCCTAAATATATCACAGACTACTCCAGAAAAAAAAATATAATTTCAAAAACCCTTCCATTGATTAATTATAAATTTTTTAACTGAGGCATGTCCTATATTTTGTGCTTTTTCTCATTATTGAGTAGAACAATTTTCCAAAGCTGTTCTACTGATGAGACCATTCCCACGCACAAGGGAACTAACCGTGTTCAAAAATTCGCACAAGACTGTGAGGTCTGGTGTAGTATTTATCAGTTTGCATTTTAGATCTCAGAAAGTGCTGGTCACAGTTTCCAGTAGTTATTACAAAAATTACAGATGCATATCTTTTTGTGATTAGCAGAGGGGTATTTCTATAAAGTAGCCAAAAATTCATTTCTTGAAATGGTTTAGCTGTGTTATCACTATTTAAAAATGTCAGCTCAGACATACTAAAATTTATAACTGAATTTATTTTGAAGTTCAAGCCTTATTTAAGTAACAAGTGTATATAAAATTGAAAATATTGCAGAATTCTGAATTGAAAGAACCTCCACCGACATATTACTGTCAATAATAGCATGGGTATATTTTTTTGTATAGTATTACACATTTTCCTTAAAGCACAATACATGTAATTTACTACACACTTTTAACATAAATATATAACTTTATTTAAACATTTTAAATACAACAAGCTTTCAACAGAAACAACTGTAAAAATGAACACATTTGAATAAGATTGCACTTTAAAAATGAATGCAAAAGTATCAGTTTGGCACACTGGAGAAACAATTGAGAATAAACAGCAATTAAAAGAATTCTCTAAATTATTTACTACCTACAACCTTATATTAAAAATAAGTAATTTTTAAAACAAATCCAAAATTATTGAAAATGCTAAGAATTATTACTGTAATTTCTAGTAAATGTGACTTAAGCATGATAATACACAAGAACAATATCTAGAAATTAATAGGAACTTCTACCCTGTGAAAACACTAGCAAAAATAAACAACAAAAGTGAAGATTCCTGTTTGCTTTCACTGCATGACCAATGTAAATTTAATTAAATTTCTTATTGACAAATGAAAGTAATAATAGTAAAAAGTTTTGATTTAATAAATGAAATGATTAATAATAAAAACACAAATCAATTAGTCTTTCCAACAAAATTTGGAGGCCATTTTTAGCCAATGTATACAGTATATTTTTAATATAAAAATAAAATATTGGTTAAAAATTGGTAAAGGACAATAATTAGACATAAGTAGGGATAAAATAAAGGATCAATAAATGATTATAAATAGTGAAAAGAACCATCACTTATAGCAAAGAGATGTAACACACTAAAGCATATGTTTTTTTCCTAATCAGTTAGAACTAATTGCTAATAGATGAAAAGTGATGTTTCAGAAATTTAAATAAAAGAAAAAAAAACTACAATTTCGATTTACCTTGCCACTCTTTTAATTGAATTTATAATTCGAGAATGTAAGGAAAACCATTTATTGTTTATAAATGCATATTTTAATAACAGTCACAGTAAGAATTCTAATAGGTATGTGTAGACAAAGGATGAAATGTGTTTGCAACTAATTAAAATTCAGCAGTTGTTACTTATATTCATATAAAATTCTTCATTTGTTGATTTTTCATTTTATCTATGAATAAGTTTTGTAATTCATGAGCTTTTTATAAAGCATTTGGTACCTGGCAACATCAATTTTTCAGTTTGGCATAAACTCATGAATCATAATATATAATATTTTATTCATAATTATAGTTTTAATGTACATGTACTTATATATTATTCATTCTAAAGTTCTCACAGACTTTTTATCTCTTTTAACCCTTTAGGGATGATCACCATAATCTTTTCTATACTCTTCCACCGGGAGCCACAAAAGTGTTATAGCATAAAATATATCTAATAATCTATATAATATACACAGAACCGACTGATTGATGGGGGTGATGTATCAAATTTATCAAGGACTTCTGCTATAGCTGGAGTAGAATCTCGGTTTTGGTGTCATTCTATCTGTCTCAACTTTGAGACTAAGGGAAAAATCTAAAATTTCCAAAATGGGCGATAGTATGAAGATATAACCAAAATACTCAAAACCACATTTCAAAATTATTAAGCACTTTTACTCAAGCCAGAATTTCATTCTTTTGGTCTCATTCGATCTGTCTTAGCTTCCAGGTTAACAAAAATATTTAATATTTTGAAAATATGAATTAGAGGTGACAATGTAACAGAATTATAAAAAAACTTTAAATCACTTTACTTAATTATTGAGTACTTCCATTGTAGCTGGAACCTCGTTCTGGTCTCATTCGATCCTACTTCTAGGTCAAGGGAAAAATCAAAATTTTGAAAAGTTTAAATTAGTGGCAATTATGCAAAGGAATAATAAAACAACATAAAACCACTTTGTTTAATTATCAAACACTTCCCCTTTAGCTAGAATCTTCCATTTTGTTTCATTCAATCCAACTCTGTTTCCAGATCAATGGAAAAATTTTATATTTCAAAAATTCAAATTAAGGGGAACAATACGAAGAAATATTTAAGAAATATCAAAATTATTTTGTGCTTCCACACTAGCTAAAGTCTTGGTGTTGGTCTCATTCAAATCTTTTTCAGCTTCCTGGTCACCAAAATATCGAAAATTCTGAAAATTCAAATTGGGGTGTTGATGCAAAGGGATTTTAAAAAGAAAACTTACATCATTGTGCTTTTCAGAAGTAATAATTATACTATTTCCTGATGCTAATAATAAAAACTGAAAAAAAAGAACTAACTTTATAAATAATATTATATATACTACTGGCCAAGTGTCTATCTGTCTGTCTGTCATGCTTCTTTTAAGCACTTTCCAAACAGATATACTTGTAATTTAGTATACTGGTCGATCGTTCGATAAAACCCCAAATGTTCTATAGAGAGGTTGCCCCACACCAAAACGTTCGAAAAATGAAATGATAGAAAAGCATGCTTTGCGGTGAGATAGACTTTAATTTTGGTGTATGGATAAATCGTTCAAAAGCAAGAAAATCTGCAATTTCAGATTTCCAATAATTGCTATTCTAGAGGGTGCCACACACCAAAATGTTCGATTTGCCGAACAAATGAGAAATGCCTCCTTTAAATTTCGATAGAGATTTGAAATTTGGTATATGGGCTAATCTTTTAATGAAAACACACAAGAAGAATAGAGTTTCTCAGAAATGTTTGATTGAGGAGGTGCTCCAGAGAAAACCGTTTGAAATGTGAAATCATAAAAAAAAAACATGCTTCGGGATGGGATAGAGATTTTAAATTTGGTGTATGGGTAGATATTTTAGAAGAAAGTGTACAATTTTAGTTTGCCAATATTTTTTACTTTAGGAGGTGCCGTGTACCAAAATGTTCCAATTTTCAGAATAAAGGAGAAACACCCCTTTTAAAACATAATAGAGGCTTAATATTTAGTATATGGGCCAATCATCTGAAAGAAAAGAATGGAGTTTTCAAAAAATTTCATTTAAGGGGTGGATACTCCATACAAAAACATTCGAAAGGTGAAATGATAGAAAAAGCATGCTTCATGATGAGATATAGACTTCAAATTTGGTGTATGGGTATATAGTTGGAAAGGAAAAAAGTGTGCAATTTTAGTGTTCCAACATTTGCTATTGTAGGTGGATTGTAGGACACACTAAAATGTTCAATTTGATGAACAAATGAAAAACGCCTCCTTTACAATGTGATAGTGGCTTGAAATTTGCTATATGGACTAATCATTTGATAAAAAAACCCCAAGATGAATACAGTTTTTCAAAAGTGTTCATTTAAGGGGATGCTATACAGAAAAACGTTCAAAAGGTGAAATGATAGTAAAAGCATGCTTCACGATAGGATAGAGACTTCAAATTTGGTGTACGGGTAGATAGTTTGAAAGGAAGAAAGTGTGCATTTTTAGATTTCCAATATTTGCTACTTTAGGGAGTGTAATACACCAAAATGTTTGATTTTCCCAAATAAATGAGACCCGCTTTCTTTTAAATGTGACTGAGGCTTGATATTTGGTATATGGGCCAATCATCTGATAAAAGACTCAAGATGAATAGCATTTTTCAAAAATGTTCATTTATGGGTGTGCTCCACAGAAAAACGTTCAAAAGTGGAAATGATAAAATAGCATGCTTCGGGATGAGATAGACTTTAATTTGGTGTATGGGTAGCTAGTTCAAAAGGAAGAATTGTGCAATTTAAGTTTTCCAATATTTTCTTCTTTATCAGGATTCTGCACACCATTGATTTTCAATGGGTATTCGGCTAATAATGTTATATAATTTCTTTAATTGTTTAAAGTCATTTTACAATGATTAAACAATTACATGGAAATCATATTCAAAATATTCATACCTGCCAACCTGGGAAAATTGGAATGTGTAAAATTTTGCATGAATGACATTTATAATGATTTTTTTAAACTACACACACAAACGACATTTCTAATGAATTAACTATGTACATTCAAGTACCTGCATTAAAAAAATACTGTATTAAATATCAGGCATAGTACTGGTAGAATATGAAAATTCAGGACACCAATTTTATAAAATTTCAGGACAATAAATTATAAAACAAAAAATATATAAAGGTTTCATCCGGTGAGAATTACTTTATAATGAAAACAAATATTTATGTTTGGCAAAACACAGGTTTTCACTAAAGAGAATAACAAATATTGATCTTTAATACAAAGAAAAAAAATATATATATAGCACTGAATTATATTCCTGCCAAAATGGTTTCCTTTTTATTTGCCTAAATCATTACTTTAATACCACTTTTTGGAAAATATCCCTTCACAGAGTTCATACCCATTTTTTAAATAGAAAAATTTATATTATGCAAATATAATTAAAAAATTAACTTTAATAATTAGCCATAATATGAAAATAAGCTAGTTTAGTCGATCTAATATACAATATTTAAATGATGGAGATGGATGGAAAAAGATACTAACGTACTCTCGGTAATTCACACGATGTAACTGAATTGCGCAATCGCACTGTTTATGCGAAAATAATTAAGAAATTAACCGTAGTAATTAATTAGAATATGAAAATAAGCTAGTTTAGTCAATCAAAAATGCAATAATTAGAAGATTGAGATGGATGGAAAAAGATACTATTGTACTCTCGGCGATTCATGAGAACAAACTGAATTGCGCAATCGCAGTGTTTATGGGAAATTAATGAACAAAATAACATTTTAGCGATTTATGCTGATTAGACAACTTTTAAAGAAGTATATTTATTACTTTCATAAAATATGCGATCGAGATCTTAATTTACATTACACGCGGCCGTAAATCTCCCTTAATTTTATTGGCATTACCCTGCATTTTATTATGGATTTGCTACGATCCCGAGAATGGTAGATATCAGTGCTAAAAAAGCGGAAAATCGATGTTTCCGAGGAATTATACCATGTCTGGTTAATTGATAAATTTCAAACAAAAAAAGCTGGAGAATTTAGCCGGAGATTGAGTTCCTAGTAATGTTAAAAAATTCAAATAAATGCGGAAATGCGTAAAATATAGCAATATATGCGTAAAAGCGTAAAGAGCCGTTAAAATGCGGAAATTTTACGCATAATGCGTAAAAGTTGGCAGGTATGGATTCAGAAGCCAGAATTTTATAAAAACTCTATTTTATATACTTTCACTGCCAATCAGAAAAATTAAACAATAAAGTAATTTGTCTCATGCAGAAATATGATTCAGTATATTTTCCTATTTAACATGTTAATAGCATCATAAAATGTTGTTGTTGAGACCCAGACCATCTGACCTACCAGAAAGGTGTAAGGTAACTGTTTGGAAGGCCGAGAAGTGCCACCCAATTTAGACCGGAACCCAGTGGGGGAGGCATCCACAGAGACTGTACCCTCCTTCCCCTACCACCAACCTCACGGAAGGACTTACGGACCCACATGTTTAACGTGATCGTACTCCGCATGAACACAGTTTTTTGGCAGTGGCTGGAATCGAACCCGAACCTACCGAGTGCAATTCCCATGCGCTGACCACTGGGCTACCGTGCCTAGCATCATAAAATGTGTAACATTTTTATGCTTACATCTGAAAGGGTTTTTGATATTCCAGAAAGTTATCAACAACTATTTTTAAGTGTGTAGGCATCGTATTTAACATTTCAAACAAACAAAGCTTGAGTAGAAATGCCTAGTATATAATAATGCCTATTTGATAATAGGTGTTTCAGTATTATAAAAATTAGTATATATTTTTATAAACACTATAATGCAAAATGCACAATATTAAATGTGTTTTTTAAAAGATGGTGGTAGCAGCCAATAGAAAAAGGGCCCAGTCTTCAATAGTGTACGCTCCGCCAATTTAAAAATGTGAAGTATTTGCTCAGTTAAAAAATTTATAATTCAGCAATGGATGTATTTAGAAAATTATATTTTATTAAGGAGCAGTCTTTGATATTTTAATGAGCTGCTGTTAAATTATGAACATTGGATAACACTTCAATTTATTTATATCGTAATATAAAAATTGGGGAGGTTTAAAACACACAAAAGTATATATATATATTTTTAATTCATGAAAATTTTTCTGTTAATCGTATGGCGTCCATTCAAACTTTGATAGAAAGATAATTTTTTTATCTTTCTGATTGTGTTAAGATGGAAATGCTGTGATAATAATTTAGGTCACTAAGGAATCGATTTGTGTGAATATCACAAAAAATTGTAGTAAATTGGCCTAAAATATAATATAACAAAAAAACGAATTTGAAATTTAAAAAAATAATGCTGAGGTGTACCTATTCGGGTCCTGAAGTACCTGTGTACCAAATTTCATAGCTGTAAAATTCTTAGATTTCTTGCTACAGACTGTAGCAAGAAAATATTAAAATGAAATGAAATAATATTATATGAAATAAAAGGAAGAATCCTAATGGATTTCCAAATTTACATGCAATATTTATTTTGTATTTCACATATATGCTATAATTAATTAACTATATGCAAAATATAAAATTGTATTTGGATGGAATTCACTATATTTTATAACCATTTTGCATTATATATACATACTGGAACACTATCTTTCCCGGCCGTCCAAATAGTTGCTCAAGTCCCTAGGATGAGTCGGACGGTCTGGGTCTTCAACACTGGAACACTATGAATACTTCCTATTTTTAAAAAGATTAACAGAGTAGAATCCTAGTTAAACATAGGATGAAAGCATTTTTGGCTGATCGAGGTAGACCTGTAGAGAGGATGGGGAGTCAGTATAAATTCTCGGGGCTTGTGTTGCCTGTAGGGCCTATGACTGGATTTGTGAAGAAACATTTCTATCTACACTTAGTTTCTTTTCCTGTCATGAAGCCCAGAAATATATTTTTTCCGGAGCCTGGGCACTCTTTCTGCAACCATGTATCAAGGTTTCATAGGAAGTTTTGGATAATCGGGAGGGTGTAAATTATAGCATAAGGTTCGGTTACTAGGTTTTGAAACAGAATTCGAGTGTGAGGAACCTGATTTGGTTTAGAACTGTGGACAGCAATGCAGTTTTTATACCAAATTGTTCTTGGACATGTTCAAGTGGCTTCCCAGATACCTAACATTGAGGTGTCAAAAGCCCAGGCCGTCCAACTCGTCCGAGGACATAGAGCAGTAAAATGAGCGGCTGGTAACATTGAGGTGTAGCTTGCCTCAAGCACTGATGATCAAGGCTTAACAGATGCAGAAATAGTTGCTACAGTGAAGAAAGGAGATACTACTCTTGAAGAAGAGCCCAATGAGACAAAGAATAGCAGCATCACACTCGGGATATAAAGATCCTAGATGCAGTATTTCGGTATATTGTACAAGATGATGCAACAGTTTTGGGATGTGCTATTTATTAAAAAGTGGTATTGCAATGGAGCTTTGAAGTGATGCCAAATTGCACAACAGAAGAAAATTACTATATAACTTGTAAAGAAATAAAGTGATTGTATATATACAATGGTCTAATTAAGTGGCCTCTATTTCTTTAGTACATACTATGTATCATCATATTCTATTAGAATTATTACTGTATCTCAAATTAATATGACTCACATTTATTTCAATCAGTTGTTACCCTCATTGCCATCAATATTTTTAATATATAAAGAACATGTATAATTAAAATAAAGTATAAATTAAATAAATAAGTAAAATAAAAATAAAGTATCTTTCAGTTAAGTAAATTCATAGAAAACCATGATTCTACTGTATCATGATTTCTGAAAGAAAGGCACAGGATTATGATTTAGCCAAATTGGTTTACTAGTACCAACTTTTCTACTGTACCATGATTTCTGAAAGAAAGGCACAGGATTATGATTTAGGCAAATTGGTTTACTAGTAACAACTTTTAAAACAGACATTCAATGCAATGTTTTAAAAATATGGTTATTAACCATATACATACCATCTCCATATTGGCATTTGGAGAATAATATTTTGATGTATAATTTTTCTTGCACAGTTATTGGACATGGTTAACTGGTAATTTCACAAAACCTAGTTAATCAGTACCCAGTTATGGGGTATTTGAGTGAACTGTATTTTGAAAAATTAATTTTGAAGTCAAAGGGTTACCATGCAATTAGCTGCATAGCTTTGAGACACAGCTAGTATTTTTCTAATTAACATGCTTTTAGTGTTAAATCAGGGTGTCTACCAGGTTTGTCAAATACAATTTCCTGACATTTCTATAAAATTTTTTGACCATTCCCACAAAATTTCTTGAGTTTTCTCAGAAAATTTTATAATCATTTAAATATTTAATTTATCAAAAAATTGATGAAAGGTAAACAATCAATTTGGTGCTAATTGGTGACAGCCAATAAACATCAGTTACAGTATAGTTTGCAAGTGGATGGATGAAACAAGGACAAGAAATTCTAATCCCATCTGTCCGGAATCCAAATCTAGGTTTTTCTATGAATGTGAAAAAATTTCTTGACTTTTTCCTCACTGTATTGGCTGTTTTATGATTTTTTTACTAGTACAAACCCTGTAAATGTCTACGCTCTTCTTGATGTACTCATATAAAAGGATAATTGTGATTAAAAGATTCTTAGTACTATTCTTAGTATTATATGAATAAACATATACATATATATAAAATATAATTTCAATGTAAAAATTACTTGAAGTGTAAAAGTAGTTTTAATGTCTCTTCATAAAATAAAAAGTGACTGCCTGTAGTACATGCTGCTTTTAAAACACTGGGCCACAGTCCTTTATAAAGACCAATAAAGCCTTCTTCTTTAAGTATGCAATGAACACAGTGTATGAAACCAGTGTATCTCCGAAATGCCCCAAATGCTTTCCTGGCTTGCTCAAATCCTTGAACTTGTATTCGTTTTTTTATCAGATCTAATGGATAGATGACAGCCTTGGCTCCCATTCCAGCAGCAGCACCACAACAACCACTTTGAAAAGCAGCTATGGGGAGTAAAATAAATTAACTATATTTATCCACAAGAGATAGAGGAACACTCAAAGAGTGACAATTAAACAGAGATATAAATGGAAAATTATATGTAAAAGAATAGAGGTATACTTGTAATTTGTACCTATATAATTTGCAGATGATGGGGGTGCTTTAACAAGGTCTGACTGAAACTTATACTTTAATGCTTACAGATCAATAATGGAGTGCACCCCCCCCCCCTAAGTAAATATAATATTAAATTACAGTTTATAATGAACCCACATTTAGCAAGTTTCCAGAATTGAGAAAATTACAACCTTGTAATGGGTGCAAAGTTAATTTAAGCCTATAATTTTCTTCCTTTTAAAGTGCAAAAATGTTTAGCTCCCTGCATTTAATAAGCATACAAAGTTTTAAAACTAAATAAAATATCAAATATGATAAAGAGCAAATCAAGAGAAAAATATTTTGACTTTGTTTATAAATCAATATTGACACAGACTGATCTTGAACTTCTGAGACCTTAACCAATCTTATTTGGAGGCCCCCTCTTCACCCAAAATTCTCCCATACTATAGTTTTTCTATATAAATGATAATGCATGCATTGGGATAGGGTTAAAAGTTAAAATTTTAGTTGTCGACAGATCTATGCATTTTGAGCAATCTAAAATATGAAACAACTATTTTTAGTGTGACTGCAGGTATATGTATCAACTCTAGCACAAAAACTATCTGACAAAATTCCTTGAAATTGGGTGGTTACATTATTTGTGAGTTCCCCTTTTGATTAGATTTTGGTACAGTTGGGAAAAAATACCTAGCCTATTTTTCTTAAAATAATCAGCAAATATTAAAGAAATTAGAATAAAGAGAATAATTAAGCCTAAATGTATTGATTAAATGATAAACCGTTCTTGAGATAGTTCACTTTTCAGATTTTTGGTGACTTGGCACCATTTTAAAGCGAGATAAATCAGCAAACAAAGAAAAAATTACTTAAAAACTGGAAATTTTATATAATATTACGTAAATTATAATATAACTTTTTATCTCATTATATTAAAAAGAGCCAACTACAGCTGCTGCCACTGACATAATCCTCTTAAAATTTTTGTCTATGCTATGGCATCAAACGATTTGCAATTTTGCACGATGCTTTAGAATACTGTCACTTTTTATGTTGGTTACAATCGCATTAAAATTTCTATTTTTTTGTAACTTTAAAATAAAAATTCTATTTTTTGCATCATTTTTCTTTCATTTATCTTTAAAATCTAATCATTGTTGAAAACTTTGTTGCCATTTTAAAAAAAAAGTAATATTTAAAATGATTTAACAATTAAAAATGTATTTATTATTCAGAGCTCTAATACTGATGCTATTATTGAAACTTTCATTATTGAGAATATTTACTTTATTTAGCTATTACATTCATTTTAAATCTTAAAATTTTTCTGAAATTATTATTTTTCCATGAGGAAAAAGTGCACATTTATGCAAAAATCATTGTTTCCCTCTAGAAGAAAATGACTTTTACAAGAAAAAATAAGGATTTTTAAAGAATCTTTGAGAAAAAAATTAATACTTTAAGGACCTTTGAAAAAAATAAGTACTTTTAACAATTTTCTGACCGGTCATGAGTATACTCATGTTTGTATGGCTAACTGGTTACGAGTATACTCATGTGTTCATGTCGCCATATTTTAGAAAAAATAGTTACTAGTGGGAAAAAAAATCCCACTAGAGTATGTAGAGTATGCTCTTCCAAAGGAAAGCACATTGAAACTCGATATGCTTGTAAAACTTGTTGTGTACTATTGCACATAAGTAAATGCTTTATAGTATCCCATACCTAAAAAAATTATTAAATATATGTAGTAAGTTTTAAATCAATGCATACTAAGTAAATAAAGTTTTATTGAAGCTTATTTAGATGTTTTCATTTTATATTTAACTGCGAAAAAATAGCAGGCTGAAAGGAACAGTTTTGACTTGAAATAGCCCTTAAAAAAAATAAGAACGTTTTAAGGACCATGGAACTCTATAATATGCCATAACTGATCCTTCCTCAAATTATAAATAGTTGGAGTGAAATAAATTTAGTAATCATCTGGATTTAATGAGCAAATTAGTAGGTCTTGGGATGCTTGTTATAACCAAGTTTTATTGTAGTGTTTTAACTAAAGAGTTTCATGTAAAGTTTAGATAAGCTGCGAAGGATTAAAACATTTAATTACACATAAGCATTTTAAACATACTAAGTGTACAGGATGTAATAACGTAAATTACCTGGCATATTTCAATTTGCTATATACTAAAGACTAACACTTACAAGATTCAGAAGATTCAGAATGGAATGCATACTTCCATATCCCTTGAAACATTCTATAAAAAGCAAACTGGAAACCTGCATTTGGCATTATTTGAAGAAGAGTAGGAGTCAGACCCTTGTAGAAACTAAGAGGACCTTCAGTTTTCAACATAACTGTGGCAGCATGAACCATGTTTTGATATGTCTAAAATAAGAAGTTTTGAATAAAAATCACACTATGTATAAAAGAACAGCGGCCTCTTAACTTTCTTAATCATGTACGATAATTGCTTTCCCTTATAGGAAATGCAAATGCAGGATTTTTTTTTTTTATTTTCATTTTTGGTTCTAAATGGATATTAGTTTCAATTCTGTATTAGAATAGCGCAAGAATGATTTTAATTCTAAACAGGTATTCTCATACAGTAATATTTATATAATCATAATATTATTGCGTTCATATGTAAGTTAAAAATAAAAGTTGATATTTGTTATTTTTTAATTAATTTTCTTTTTTTTCTCTGTCAATATTAAACTTGTCAAAAAAAAAAATACATATATATATATATATATATATATATATATATATATATATATATATATATCTATATATATATATTAAATTTTCTTTGTGAACATCTATGATTCGACTAGCTTATCCCTTGGGGTATGTATTCTACTTTGGAGAATACAGATTTAGAAAACTTAAAAATGGTAGAAATCCATAAAAATGATAGTCCCTCCCCCCCAGGTCATTTTAACTAGGCAGGCTGCTTGCTAACATAGAGTTTTACCTTTTTTTAGTAAGTAAATAAAAGGCAATATCACTTTGAGATAAGAACAATTTGTAATAATCATTTCTATTCTATATTTTTTTATATTTATATATTATGATTTATATTTATTATTATGTGCAATAAACTAAAATTACAAATATTCCAGTCACAAATAAAGTTTTTTTGTGCATTCAGAAAGTAAAAAAAAATATATATAAGTTTTATCTTTTGCAGTTGTGAAGCTGGTCTCACTCAGCAAGTGCACTTGTTTCCATGGTTCCAAAAATTTTTTTTGGGACAATAATGAGTAAAGTATAATTGATGGGGTTAATTCAAAAGCACTTAAGTCACTTTTTGTAGTTTGTCTCATGCCATGTGGCTGTATTGCAGCTCACAAAAAATAACCTTGTGGTAGAATGATGAAGTGTGTCTAACTCATGCCAGTGACCCAAAAATTGAATATTAGGATTATTTTAACAATATCAGTGGTATTTGTAAGATTGTTGTTATATATTCAAAATTGATGCCAAAAGGCTGGCCTTTTTAAAAGGGATTGTGGGGCATGTCCTAGTGCTCTTAATAACTATCTAAATATTTTTAAAATGATAATCATGTCAAAATCAAAATATGTATAATGATGTTGTGGTTCAAGGACTCTTAAATCATAAAAGTATAAAATTCTTCAAAAAAATTGCTAACTATTTATAAATTTTTCACATAGTATCTAAATATATAATTTTATGTTAATGTGTACATTAGTTCATTAGTTATTGTGTTCACACCTCTCAGACTTACACACGTGGAGGTCGGTTTCGACTAACCTCCCTTCCCGGCCACTCAAACTGCTACTGTAAGCCCTACGGCCAGTCGAGTGGTCTGGGTTTTCGACACACCTTTTAAAATATGTTCAAATAACGTTCAGAAGGTTAATATATGTTTTAATTAAAATTTTTCTTCTCTAAATTTTACCAATTTTCGAAATACATCATATGAGCCTTTCGGAAGCTTTCTCATCCCTAGCTGATTGGTGTCAACCATTAAATCCTGGAGACTCAAATCCTAAGCTTGACACCATGCTCAAGAAGTATATTGCTAAACTGCAGTTTTATTACTTTCATAATATGAAAACGACACTACTTATTTTAGTGCATTCTTTAAAAAAGTCAGTCCATTTTTGTTAGTATGGCTGTATCAATATCTCTTCTGATATAGCAACTTATCAACACTTTTTCATTTAGAGCGTAATGAGCGAAGCTTCCTTCTTGAATCACTTCAATGTCAAAATGTTTGAAAAAGCATCACTTTAGAATGGCCTATCTGATTTCAATGAAATTTGATTTCTAATCAATAATCAATGTATAGAGTGACTTTTCTCAATAAAATTCTAAATCAAACAATTTTTACTTATTTTAGCAATATTCAGTGAAGTTTAAAAGTCTTTATGCAAAATTTGGGCAAGTGAGGTAGGGTGAGGCATAAATCCAACCTCTTCCTTTTCGACACAGTTGTATGGTGGGAAAGAAGTGGTAAATAGTCCTATAATCCTCTTATTATGACATTTGTAAACAAATCTTCTGTCAGTTGGGGACATAAAGAGTCCATCTAACTAAATGAATGATGCATTTTTAACTTTTTAAACGAATTCTTTGTTAAACAGTAGAAAGGTATAGTTTAGAGTTATAGAGAATGAGAAGATATAGTTTTGCTAATAAGCTTAATTCAGCAAGTAATAGTTTTGTATATATGCTATATTAAAATTAATCTATATAAATAAAAATGAAAATCTGTCTGTCTGTCTGTCTGTCTGTTTGTCACACCATCACGGGAGAACAGCTGAACCGAATTTGATGAAATTTTGTGGGTAGCCCAGAAATAGCCCCACTTAAAATTATATCCGTGTTTTGAGTTTCTACGACCAGTGGTTCTCGAGATATTAGTAAAAAACGAAATTTTCGTTTGTCTCATCATCACGGAAAAACGGCTGAACCGAATTTAATGAAATTTAATGAATAGCCTTGAAATATCCCCCCATAAATTTTGTCCAAATTTCGAGTTTCTAAGACCTGGGGTTGTCGAGATATTAATGAAAAACGGAACTTTTTCCTAGGAGTTCTACTCCCTAACTCCGTGGTTTATCCAAACGAAAAGCTTGAAAATCGTTTGAAAGTGAATTTAAATTTAATCTCTGAGTTTGATGGGAGATTTTTTGCGTTAATTAGTCACTTTCTGAAAACATGAATTGTTTGAAACATGATTTAAAGGGGAAATCTATCTCCATGGTTCATGGTTTATTTAAAACAAGCTTTTATGGAACAATGAGAAGTAAAGAGAAATCAAAATCGTTATTTAATTTCGCAGTTTATGTTATAAGACATGACATATTTAACATGTTTTATAAGATTCTATCTTATATCATGTTACTCAGAAACGCAATTAAATTAAATCTGTCTGTTAATTTTAATAATTATTTTTTCGATTTGAATAATAAATAAATGGATATAAAAATATATTTTAGAAAAGAACGATTTGATTTTTCTTATAGCATTTTTGACTGGATAATATCAATTACGGTCTTCAGGTTTAAAAATTATTATTATTATATTTTCGGGGATTATTGATTCAAGGATTATTGATATTTTCAAGTTATTATGCAATTATTTTATTATGACAAAAATTGTTTAAACTCATATATTGTATGTTGTACGAATCTTCTACAAATACACGTGTATATCTTTTAATCTACGAGAATATAAGTAGTACAAGTATATTGACATATGTTTTGATATATATTGGCATATATTGGAATCAATTACGACCTTCTGGTATAAAGAGTACGGATATTATTGATGTTTTCAATTTATTACGTCATCTCTTTTATTTTGGCAAATATTTTTGAGACGCATATTGTAATACGGGTAATCTTCTACTAACACATTGGCATATTTTCTGATCTGCGACAATATAATTAGTACGGGGTTGCATATATTCATTCAATTCCTATTTTTCTTCTGTAAATTTGCTTACAAAAGGGGGCAGGATGTTTTATTCTTCAGATCTGATCGTGAAGATAATTTTGCATAGTGAGAACATATATTCTTAAACTTCCCTTTAGGAGCAATAAATTTAATATTTTAACAGAATTTGCACATGATTGCGAACTTTAAGTTTCTTTAAATTATACACTCCGTACGAATAACGGGTGTGCTGTTAGTGGTTAATAAATTTTAACATTTTAGGAGGATATATCATGTTTCTCGGCATCGCAATTAAATTAAATGTGTTTGTTAATGTTTTTATTATTTTTTTTGTTAATGTTTTTATTATTTTATTTATTTCGATTTAAATAATAAATAAAAGGATAAATGGATATAAAAGTATATCTTATAAATAGACGGTTTGATTTTTCTTTTAATTATATTAATTGCTGACTGCGTACATCAATTTCATTTATTTTGGCAAAGAGTTTTCAAGCTTATATCGTATTTAGCTACTAAACTCATATATTGTGTTTAGCCAATAAATTCATATAGCCGATTGTTGAAACAGAAAAAGAGTAGAGCGGGTATATCTTCTAATACAATTGTAGTGTTTCCATTTAGTATATTGAAACGGGATAAGAATGTTTCATTCAGATCTGCAAATTCAATGCTACGAATTTGGAGGGATATCGCTAATTTGACAACTTTTCTTAAACTTTGCCAAATTGACGGAAATGTCGCCAAATTGATATAAACGACACACAAACAGCTGCCATAAACCTTCGGGTTGGTCGTGTGGCTTGGGTCTTCTACATATCAATGAATTTTTTTTTTGTTTTGTTAGAAGAGAGTACTGAAATGATGTTTGGTTAGCATTTATCTGTCAGACCAACCATCCTACTTAGTAATACATTTAGCGAATTTTTAAAATGTCACCAAATTGATAAAAATGTTTTCAAATCTATAAAAATATCTTAAAATTGATAAAATTGCGCTACATAAATGATATTAATTGTTTTTTGTTAGGGGATAGTATTGTGATGATATTTCGTCAATTTGTCGCAAAGTGGAACTGTCAGTTCTATAGTCCCACTTGGCGATAAATTTGGCGATTTTTTAAAATGTCGCTAATTTGACGAAACTGTCGCCAAATGTTCAATAGAAATATAACTATTTAGACGATATTTTTTCTACCAATTTATTTGAAACAAATGATATCATGTCGCTTAGCAACGGATTTAAATCCAATGTGTTTATGCGGCAGGCAATTTTTATTAAATCCTTTCCGATTTGAATAATGAAAATATGTATATAAAATAAATTTCATTGCCATTTCATTTTGGACTGGATAATATCAATTATACTCTTCAGGATTAAACATTATTATTATTGATATTTTCCGGAATTATTGATTCAGGGATTATTGATATTTTTAAGTTATTACGCCATTGTTTTATTGCGGCAAAAATTGCTGACACACGCATATTGTACGTTGTACGAGTAGTCTTCTAGGAATGCACGGGTATATCTTCTAACCTACGAGAATATAAGTAGTACAGGTATATTGGCATATATTTTAACATATATTGGCATATATATTGGAATCAAGTACAGTCTTTTGGTATGAAGATTAAGGGGATTAATTATATATTCAATTTATTACGTCGTCTGTTGTATTTTACCAAAAAACATTTGTGACTCATATTGCAAAACGGGTAATCTTCTACTAATAATCGGACATTATAAGTAGTACGTGTATATCTTCCCATATAATTTTAGTACTTTAATTTTGACATATATTGGAATAAATGACTGTCTTCAGATTTAAAGATTACGGGTTTATTGGTATTTTCAATTTATACATGTAATCTACTAATACAGGTTATATTGTCTAATATTCGCGTATATAATTAGTACGGGACCCATACAATTTTAACGCTTTTATTTTGCATATATTGATTCAATTCCATATTTTTTTTATATTTGCTTACATAAGGGGTCCAAGATGTTTTATTCTTCAGATATGTCCATGAAGATAATTTTATATAGCGAGAACAGAGATTCTTAAACTTCTTTTTAGGAGCATTATATTAAATATTTTAACAGAATATTTTGATTAAACATGTCATTTAGTATACTATAAGAATTTGGGCATGATTATGAATTTCAAGTTTCTTTATATTATATACTCCGTACGAAGAACGGGTATGCTGCTAGTATTTGATAAAATTTGATGTCTGTGACTGTCACTGTAATCATGTAAGGTACAGGGCCGGATTTGTACTTTATTTAAAAAATAAATAAATAAAACAGGGATCTGCAGGATTTGAATTAAAATGTTTATTTGCATCAGGTGTACTGTCTTGGGGGCTCTAAGTTATCTCTCTGTCTATAGTAATTCCACATGTGAAGTTTTTGGTCGGGTCAGGTTTGTATTTAGTTTCATAAAATTTATACCTTAAGATTAATTTTTGAAAACTTTCAAACAAAATGTCTATCATAAATCCTCATGTGAAGTGTCCTACTAGGCCAGTTTCATAATTAGTTTAAAAAATTTTTGGGTCTTTGGATTTCTGTTAGATAATTTCCCAGAATCATATTTACTGTCCTGGGGATCATAAGTAACCAGTTAGTCTGCTTATTGTAAATCCATATGATACTTTTGGCCGAACCGAGTTTGCATCTAATTAAAAAAAATTTGTGTCGTCTGATTTCTGTTAAATGGTTTCTTAGCATCGGCTCTTTTAGTCCACCTACCATAAATCCACAAATGAGGTTTCAGGGCAGACTGGGTTTTTACTTAGATTTTAAATTTCGGGTTCACTGAATTAATGTTGAAAAGTTTTGCAGCATTGGATTTACTGTCTGAGGATTCCCAAGCTACCACTTAATCTGCTTATCATAAATCTACATGCAAGGTTTAGGAGTGAGGCTGGGTTCGCAAATATTTTTTACTCATTCTCGTTCACTCTAATTTGCAAACCTGAGGAAATTTGTATCCTAGTAAATTGTTTATAGAAAAACATGCACGCTAATGAAATCAACTTTTATCCATTTAGTTGAGGTTGATAATTTGTTTTCACAAAACTATGCAGGTCATGTGTGTAGTAGTTTTAACCTATATTAAGTATCCAATACATTTATTGAGATTGTGCATAATCTATGTGTTGAGCTATGTGTTGGAAAGAGCAAAATTACCATATTAGACAAAAAATAACGTGACTTATTGATTTTTCATCGAGAAATTAAAAAAGTGTGAAACAAATTTTAGAAAATAATTTTTTTTAATCATTTTCCTGCTTATTCAGATGTGATGTGGGCATGCTTCTGGAACTCGCTTGTCCTCCCATCTTAGCTAGGTAAAAATTCCATGAGGATGGCCAATTTTCTGAAGTTGCTATCATTTTGGATGGCCTTCAGATTAGCAATTTTGTCAGGGAAAAAAACAAGTCAAATGTCTTTTGCAAATTTTTTCCTCCCTGTTTAAGCATGGATTTCATAAATTCAGTTAGCACACATTATCAACGTCTTCTTTCTAAGGAGAGCCCTCAGGCTTCTGCATTGTAACCACAGGTGCAAATTATCTTTTCTCCCTACACTCTTGATACCACAGATGTAAAAGAACTATATGTCTATACTCTGCCCAATAAATCCTATGAGTGAACGAAAATGCTAGAGGATAGTATGCTCAAGATCAAAGCCATATCTGTTTTCCCTTAAAATAAGGCATTTATTCTAAAATCATTTTGTTCTAATATTCTTCTAAAGTGTATACATGTAGACACACTTTATTCTAATTTGTTATTTTTGTGCAATATATTTAAGTACATATATTAATGAATATAATGTAAAAAGAAGATCTCAATAGTCATCTTCGTAGATGAGTTAAATTTTGCTGATTTTCCGAAGCATGGATGTGGGGTATTTAGTTGAAAATGCAAATTTTGGTATACCTACATGACATTCCACTGTTTCAACCAAGAGATAGCACTACAGCTAAATATAAAATTATATTTTTTGATTAATTCTGTTCTATATAATTAGCATTTGTGGTATATTACAGGACTAACAAAAAGTACTTTGAGACAGCTGAGTGTTGTTCAAGTATATAAAGATTCTCTCTCTTTACTTAATGAAATCCATATATTATCATTTATAGAAGATTTAAGCAATTTTGAATAAACTGGACTGGAATAAATTAAAGAAATTCATTTTTATAATCAATGTAAATTTATTTTTAAAAATATTCATAAACATATGTCATTTAAAAATAATTCTTCCATCTGCAGATTTTATGAAAATATGTGGTAATTTCCTGAACCTTTTTAGTTTTCATGCAAGTTTGCTTAAGCATAAACAAAGTAAAAAGGACAAAAACAATCATTGTCTAAAATTTAAAAACAAACATATAGCATGATAAAATAAAGATTTTTTAAATATTGCATACATACAAAAATAAACTGTTCAATCAGTTTGGCAAAGGTACAAAACAGCCTTTTTCTTCAGAACTGACAAGAAGAGCAACCTCACTTATGCAAGTTAGATTGGAACTGAGATAGAATAGCCCATATGGCTGAAGGTAGGAGAAAAGGTGTTGCCATCACCACAGGAAGAAATGAAAGAGGAAAACCAAAACGACTACTACGATAATTACTAATGAAAAAAAAACTGAAGAAAGACCTTTCTTTCCATTATCTTATCATCTTATTTTCTTCTTTCTTTCCTCTGGTTTTATCTCTTCATGGTTTCTTGTTTGTTGTTTTAGTTTTTCCTCTTTGATAGGTTACATATTGAGAATGCATGCTAAATTATGTAAAATGTGGTTCTTTTTTAACAATAACTGCTATCTACCATCTACACACTAAAGGCACATAGACACATGCTACGCTAAAGATGCAGAAAATCAGTGTTTTCCATTTCTAGTGCATATTCGAGCAACAGATGCAGTGCACAACATACAATATCCTCAATGTGAGGCCTGCCTTTCATTTCTTTCTACAGCATTGGCCAACTCTTTTTTCATACCCTCAGCCATATGCCCTATAATCAGTTACTGATTAGACTTGAGAAAATGAGGCTGCGTTTCTTGTTGATCTTGAAGAATAAGGCTGTTAATGTGTCTTGAAACCAATTTAATTTGTATGTATACTGTGTTTACGAAGTTTTTATTTTATATCGTGGTATCACTGCAGCAGATTTTTGAACATGTATTTGACAAATAGAACAGAAGTGCATATTCACAATACTTTTTGGTGGAGGGTCAGATGAGCTTTTAGGATCAAACAATGCTGTTTATATATATATAAAAGATTCCATATAATAAAAAGAACCTTTTTCTTATTAGTATTTGGGGGAGGATGGATCCCCAAATCTCCCCCCCCCCCCCCATCCCGCACAGCAAACCTAAGATAAACATTAAAATAGTTAACAATATATTCACTTTAATTATAAACCTTTGGTTCTCCTTGTGCAACTAATCTTGTTCTTGTAACATCAAAAGGGAAACTACCAACAGTAGCAACTAATCCTGCAAGAGCTCCACATGTAAAATTAAGAAAAGGCTTTGCCACTTTTGGAAAATCTTCATCTGGTACTAACTTCTTAGTTTGTTCAGCCAGTAGTTCAAATGCTAAAAACTATAAATGAAGAATTATAAATGCTCTAACATATAGAAAAATTTAAATGGTGAACAGAAATGCTACAGCATAAAACAATTCTAGTGGCCATTCCCATATACTGACCTTAAGTAATCAGTAAAGTTTAGCTAATATTAGTAAGAAAATATTTATAAAATAATAAATACATTAATGTTGATGCAATAGCAATAGCTGCATAGACATTGCATTTGGGATATATTAATTAGTTAATTCCCTTAAGGGTAGTAGCAGTTAAATCAAACCCACAAATCATTATAAAACAAGAAATCTGCTAAATAATGTGTAACTTAACATATATATATATATATATATATTTAATATTGATATATTGATGGAAAAAATATAGTATGTTTTTAGCAAAATACATTTTAAAATAAAAATTATAATTTTATGTATATATATATATATATATATATATATATATATATATATGCAGGGTGTCCCAAAAAGATTGAAACAAGCTTTAATTCTTTACTTGTTGGAGATAAGTGGGCAAGGTAAATTGCAAAAATGTTAAAAGTAAGGTAGGAAATAAGACCACGTTAATGAAATAGTCCTTCCATTAATTTTCAAAAAGTTACACTTTTTAAATTTTTATACGACCCCCTTAGACCAATTTGGTCAATCAGAAATTTGTTATTTTTAATGCAACAAAACCATTAAAAAAACCCGATTGTTGATATTTCAGAGTCACTAGAACAGTGGTTCTTAAAATTTCTGCTGTCACACCTCCCATGGAAAAGATCGTATGATTCACATTTCCCAAGATTCCAGCCTAAACTAAAAAAGAAAAAAAAAACATAGACACTGAAATTAACACAAACACAACAATAAAACCTGTATTCAAAAGTAATATTTCTAGTAGTTCAATACACACACACAAAATAATAAAAAACAAGCATCAAAAATCATCACTTTAATAGGATGGAAGTTGCTGTTTGGGGTCAATAAAATTAATTATTTAAGTGACAATTTTAGACAGTAGTAAGCACATATATCTGGCATATACCAAATTTCTAGCTTTGGTCTTTATGCTAACAAGAGTTGAAAATCCAGATGCACAGTCGCAAAAGAAATTAAAGCTGAAAGAGCTTTATTTGCCAAAACAGGGTATGCAGCCATTTGAAAGCACTAAAATTCAACAAGATTTTGATTAAAGAAATTTTGCTTTAGCAATGCTTTGCCCTGCAATTCGATATTGCATATCAGCATTCATCCTTTAGCATATCAACATCATCTGTAAAGTACAAATTAAATGAGATTCATCCCTCTTCACCCAATGTTGGTGTATGAAATATCCGCATAAGGTTCCCATCCCTGCATATAATAGAATTTTGTGTAAGTACAATTTGTACATAAAATATGGAAAAAATCAGTGGTGGCTCCAGTATAAAATTAAAAGAAAATTTAACAAACTGGAATGAAAGGTATTATTAAAATTTATGTATAAAAAATATTTCCAAGTAATTATTTTACTTAAATTAGAAGGATATTTGATGAAAACTACAAAAAGGGTTCATTCTTACCCCGGTTGATGGTACATATTCTTGCTTATTGTTCAAAGTTAGCTCTTATAGTTTTTGAGATATAAGCATTACAAATTTGAAGAAATGGTAAACTTTTAATCTTCTTCAACTTGACAAGACGATTATTCGAAAACTATAAGAGCTTTTTTTAATAATAAATATAGATTTTAATACTAAATTTGCTAGTACACATTTTTCTCATTTGCTATTTATATCTATCATTTACAGTTTACTATGAATTTCAAGTGAAAGTTAGAAAAATGAAAAAAACATTCATTTATATTTACATTTTTATCTTTTAAGTTCGGGAAAGTATAAGAAACCAAAGTATTTACATTTTTTGTAATGCTCCAATTTTTTCACCAGAGAAACCCCATTTATAGATGTTATTCACATCAAAACAATTTGTAATTAAGAGAACAGCCCCTAGAAAATGTCCATACCTCCATTGGGGAAGCGTACCCCACAAATTAAAAATCCCTGCACTAGAGCATAGCTATCCAGAGAATTGTTACATGTCTGGTCATGAACAAAATACGAATTACATCACATAATCATCAACACATTAGATCTCTAGCTTCAAAAGAAATTTTAAATGTTGATCATAACAATGAAGAGTGTATGAAGTCACAAGATACCAAGAAAAGTAAACAAATGGCTTGGAATACAATTTTTGGTCTCTTCCTTTCCTTCTTTGTTTTCTAGCAATTAAAAAATAAAACTAGCCACCTTTTGTAACCAGTTCAATTACTTTGGAAAGTTTTGAAATGTCTTCAATAGTATTTTCTCTGGAATGAAGTTATTATAGCAGCAAATTATCGATTTGACGATATACATGCAAGCCACTGCAATCTACTACATGCCATTGTCTACCTGCTAAGTGAGAAAGTTTGGCGAATGATAAACATCTCCATAACAGAAAGTAGGGTTTTGTGTGATGTACATTGCAGATCGATTTATAATCTCTACACAAATTTTGAGTTGAAAATTAAAAAGACAAATTTTGAGTTAAAAATTAAAAAAAGACAAATATTGAGTTGAAAATTAAAAAAAATATATATTGCCAAACTATATCTGCAGAACAAATGTCTATCACCTATCCCATCCCCAGATAATCTGCAATCCCTCTCCCAACTTTTATTCTTTTTCTTTTGTCCCATAGTTTATAATATGACCTCCCTTCACTTTGTGAAACACGTTCTCCCCTAAAAAGCTCTTATTAGTTCCTAATTTCTTCTCAAACTTATCCTATTTAATGAAATCTCTTTAGCACCTACAAACTATGATTTTGTCGAAAAATTCGTGATCTTCAATTAAAATTTCATGAGAAACCACAAAAGTCCACAGATTTATAAATGTGCAGATGCACACTGATTGCAAATGGCATAGCCAAACAAATGAAAAATAAATATATCTTGCATGATTTACATGCAAAAAAATAGGAATAAAATCTCATTACAGCCGTTTTGTTTAGTTATAGACCAGGGTTCATGATTGTGCATGCATTTCATGCACAAAAATTTTCAGTTTGACAAATTAGTTTTAAATTATTTAGATAACATTCTGCTACTGGGATAAACATCAAGATTGCTGAAATCAAATTGATAGAATTGAAAAATATGTAACCAGAACTATCCCATGCTGTGATTGCTACACTCTTACACTGCAACTGCATCCCAGTATCTTCGGTGATAGGCCTTCCTTATTCCCACTTTTGGTTCGGCTTGTATGTTTATCAAGCTGATTTTATTTTAATATATTTTAACAATGAACTAGTATTGAAAAATCAGAGCATTCTTTTAGCAAGACCATCCTTGGTCCAAATTTCAGGAATATTTTTGTATTTCATTAAAAGTTTTATTTTTTCAATTTTTTTTATTGAAATCACACTGTAATTAGACAACAACCACAATTCTTATGACTTGGAATTATTTGAATAAAATGGTGAACATAGATATAAATACAAGCATAGGTTTTAATAGTATGAAGTAAAAATCCGGAAGATTCAGAATGTTTGATATGTGTTTATTCATGAAATAAAATATTACTTGTAAGGCTCCATATGTAACTGATAAAAACTGAGCAGGAACTATTCCTTTCCAGAGTGCTTGAGCTCCCTCTTCACGGATAATGCATTGAACTGCGTGTGTCATACTTTTGTATTTAGATGTGACAGATTTCCTATGAATCGGTTCAATTTGAAGCTAAAATATTAAAAATAAACAAAATAAATATTATGCCATACAATACAGTCAAAAGTACCCACTAAAATATTACATAACAATTTTTTACTTGAAATCGAATTTTAATGACATCCAAAGGTTGAAATATTGTACGAGTCATAAATCCACTGACAGCTCCAGCTACAATATAATCTGATTCTTTGTATTTAATTTCTGAAGCTTCTCTATCAAATCCAACCATTATAATTCTCTCACAATAAATAAAATAATTATACAGAAGATCGAGCAAGAGATAGAGCTCTTAAGTGTTTTAAAAACAAAAAAAAAAGACAAATTGTTTGTTAGTAATAAGTCGAGAGTCGTTTATAATCGAACCGTTCACTCAAGTAATGAATGATTCCAGGTAATCGCCAGTGATTTTTGGTTTCCCTCTTCAGCCTCGTCATAAAGTAAATTTAACACACTGTGATATATATATTGAAACGGGAATCTATCAGCTACTAGGACAGCCGGCTTACTTGGCGCGAGCACTTCAGCCATATACTTAAAAAGTCTAAAAAACTGGTAGGCACCCTTGGGCACCTCCTTTTCTCTAGCCACCTCGAAATTAAAAATAAACTCCTTCTGTACAAATCCATTATCAACCCCATCCTCCTCTACGCTTGTCCTGTCTGGGGTTTTGCATGCAAGTCTAGCATTGCCAAACTCCAGACAGAACAGAACCGCATACTTAGGATCATTCGTAAAGCTCCTCGGTTCCTCCGGAATGATGTGATTCACCGGGATTTTAAAATTAAAACCATTAAAAAAGTCATACGCAAACACACCAAAAATTTTTTTCAAAACCTCCCCAGCATTAATAATGAAACCCTTTTTACCCTCCCAGACTACGACCCGAGGCTGCACAGGAAGCGTCCCCGGTCTATTCTTTTCGAGCCGCCTTGATTTACTGAAATTCTTGCCTTCCACATCCGCAATCCCTTTTTGACTCCTTGTATTCATTCTCCTTGCTCGGTCTGATCTCTTGCATAACATGCTTTAACATTGTAACTTGTGCATCTACTCTAGATACACTCTCCCCCTTTGTGGTTGCCCGCGCCTCTCATAGAGGGCGGCACCGCCGCTCCTAAAGCTCCCCTTCATTATGAAGGTCTGGCCAATGGGCCTGTTCTGTTCTCAAACTTGCATTGCTCAAATGATGTCATGTATCACACAATGCTCTCAGACTGGAGGTAAAAGCCAAGAGGCTAGGAACTCCCATTATCTCCACATCCCTCGGTCGGTATCAGCTACTATGGGCGGGGCAATATGAAACATAACACCCAAACGTCACTTTCCTTACCCTACGTCTGTTTTACTTTTATTCATTACGCTATTTTATTATGCTGCGATTAGGTATCAAGTAAGTATTATGTTTTAATTACGTATAATAATGCGTAATTACTTAAAACTAACCTTTACTTAAATCTAATTGTAATCTAACATCATTTCAAGATTGCTTTGCATCAACTTCAAGAATTATTTACAAAACTATCGAATTCTTTCAATCGTGTATAAGCGTACAAGCTAAAAGAGTGCATATTTGTCATAGAAAGAGTGCATATAATGTCATAAAAAGACTAAATGACCATTAATCAATTTTTGCTGTTTATAAAATCTCAGCAAACTTTCTAGTCTTCTTTTGGCTAAATTTTTTAAACATATCTATATATGTAAAAATTTAGTATTATATATTGCATGTGTGATTGATCAATTATTTGCCAGTCTTTATAACAATATATACCAGCACCTTTTTACACTAACCACCCCATGCCTGGAAATAAATAGTTATAGAATGTACATACATGTAAAATGTATAGAAAATACACATATGTAGATACCTTATAAATTTTAACTAATTTTGTATGTACTTTTGGATACACTTTTATTCAACAAGTTTTCCTTTAATTCCTTCATTGTTACCGTACACTCAAAAGTTTTGCAGTAAAATTTTAATTCAACATATTGGAATAGTCCAAATATTTTAATAATGAAATCTGAAGAAACTGGTTATAAGTCTTATGAAGCCTTATCCATTTCTGAATTGTAGAAGTAAGTAATTCTGTTACTATTTCCATTTTCTGGTATCATTTACGTTATATAAGAATTGGTCCTGCTTTGAAACATTCAATGAGTTGCTCATTTATTTTATTGTATGACTTTTGCACACGTCAAGGGTGTGTTTGAAAAGTTAGGTCATCTCGGTTAACAATTGTGTATCAGTTACCAGGTTACTCACAAAAAAAACAGCATGGTTATTTTACGCGGTTCAAGATAGCATTTCAAGTAAAAAGGTATTCTATGTATCATGTTATCACGTAACATCTATAACCGGAAAATATCCTTGGTTATTCTAGTTATAACTGGACTGTGACCAAAAGAAGTTTTCAAACGGCAGTGGTTATGAACAAGTTTTCAAACGTTGTGGTCATGACTGGTGGTCACCTGTCATAATCGTAGAAACTTTTCAAATGTGTTCCAAATATAATCAGTTTCAATTAGATTTTGTTCAGTGGCGTGCTATCCACAGAAGCTTACCATTGCTTATCTAACATCAGTTTAAAAAAATGAAATTTTATTATAAAATTTCAGCAGAATTTGTATTTGTGAAACGGCGATTGATGTTAGATCATTGGTCTACTTGGCTTGCTTATGAAAAAAGGTCTATAATTTGTAAAATAGGGAGGGATTCGCATTTGTTGCATAGGGGCCCCAAATTTCTATCAGCAGCTATATTCAGGTCTATTCAGCAATACTAAAGGTACATTTATTGTAATAGACTAAATGATTTTGTATGCACATTTCTGTTTATTGAAGTTTATCTTCTAATATTTAAATCAATTTAAATGTTTCTTACATACTGTATAGTGTAATCCAGTCTGTTTAATGCTTTTGAAAAAAATATATTTATTGCTCAATATTTTGTTTTAAATTAATTTTTTTTATTTCTTACCCCATTTTAGTTCAACATCTGATAATCGGTCACCACTTAAGTTCTAACTCCTAAATGTAACCCAGCTAAAATATATATCGTGAAACTTTATATTTGCAAATTTTGGACCCCAGTTTTCTGTCTCCTCAAATTATTTTATCCTGATTCACCACTGATCCCATCCTCCTCAAAATTAGAAACTAAATAATCAAAGACTTGGAAAATATAATTCGAAAATAACATAACATTCTCAAAACTATCAGAAACGGAATTTATTGGCGACAATCTTTCTGCCATATCATTGTTTTTGGAGCATTTTTTTCTCAGGATTTGCTAAGAACTTAGCTTATGACTGATATGGGTTTTATCATCAAATTTCGGATAAGAAAGAAGGGCTCATCAAGGATTTCAACTTTTAGTTCTTTTTCATTTTGGTTTCAAAAATTTTCTTTTCCCTTGAAACATCTATTTTTCAAGATTGGTTAAAAAGAGCTTAGATAACTGATAGGCATTCATCCTTAAATTGTGGAGGAGATAGGGTGGTTTACCAGTAACGTAACGCGAGATTTTTGATTGGGGGAGGTTGAGCGATTAGCAAAAAATTTGGTACTACAAGTTAAATTTACATTGTTGCGAACGTGCAATATTCCCTCACTGAAGTCTTTTCTTTTGAGAACCAGACGAAGAAAATACTCATACAGATCTTTCTCATGATGTAAGACTAGGGTTTCTAGAATGCCGAAGGGCGAAGAAAGTTGCCAGATTTTGGTGATTTTTCTCCAATTTGACGACTTCCAGAAGGTTCGAAAAGCAACCCGAAATAATCAATATTCTACGAGATATTAGAGATTTCTAGAAGTTTCTTTGGATAGTCCATAAAAGGAATTATCTGACTGGCAGTTAAAGTGATACGAGTTACATGGAACTGTGATTTTTGTCTATATTTTGAGAATCGTAGTTGTTTTGTGAAATTCATTTCGTCAACGTTTTCAGAATAGTATCGATTATTTTGTGAAATTAGTGAAGCATTTAAGTCTTGTTTTATTGTACATTGTTCCTGTTCAAGCTGTTAATAAACGGGCTAGTTATCCAGAAATGTTTTACTCATTCTTGTTTTCTGAGTGCACACCTACAATTCAGGAAACACCTACGTTTCAGGAGACACCTACGCTTCAGACCAACCTACGATTCAGGCACACCTACTATTCATTCTACAAAGGAAACGTCGTATCAATGATGGAATTCGCATTTTCAATAAGTTTTATTTATTGGTGAATAAAATAAAACAATTTTACATAAAACTGCAAAAAATGGATAAAATGCATGAGATTTAAAAATAATGTGTTACCTATATAAGATGAATACATACCAAATATTACATTTTAAATGTTTTCTTATTTCTGGATTAGATGAACTTTTACAATCATTTTATTACTTTCCTTATATACATAATGTATAAGGAAAGTATTGCGACGGGGTCCAAAATTCGAATTCGAGTTTTCGACGGGAGAGCACGTTTCAAGCATCCTTGATCACGAATCAAACATTTTTGAAGCGATGTCTGAGCGTGTGTGTGTGTGTGTATGTGTGTGTCAGTGAGTTTGTGGAGACGATAACTGACGAACGAATACACCGACTTGAAAGAAATTTGGTACAAAAATTACAATCCGCAAACACTGGAAACCTATTGTTTTTATACGCAATCGAGTGTTCAGATCCCTCCTAAATTTTCGATTGAAATTTTGAAAAAATCGTCAAAAAATCAAAACCGCTAATAAAGTTACGCAAATAGACATTTCTTATGTAATTTTTCATTAGAAAACGATTGACACAAATTTTAGAACACTAACATGAACCGTTCACGAGATATTGCACATTTTTCAAAAAAAATATCAAAAAGTCATATAAAATAAAATAAAAATATTTCCTATTGAGAAATATGTTCTCTTTTCATATGTAATACCATGCGATAATTTGGGGACATCATTCTCGTGAATCTAGCTCGTTCCATTCATGAAAAAGATACTTTGAGTAATACTTTTGTATTTGACCGCCAATGATTATTTATCTGCTGTAAGAATAACTTATTTCTTCGTCCATAACGCTTGGCAAGATTTTGGTGACGAATTTGGTAGAATGCCACCAATTTGGCGACTTTTTTAAATGTTGCTAAATTAACGAAAAACTCGCCCAATGGATAAAAATGACGCTAAATCAATGACGAATCATTGACTAAAATTCAATATCTTGGAAAGAATATAAATAACTACTATAAAAATAATCTATTTTTTTACTGTAAAAGTAGTACATTCATTGCTTTATACAAGGCAAATCCCCCCAATATACCCACATCAGATTTTTAAATATGAAGTCAGGGTTCCCCATAGAGGGGGGTCAAGGGGGATGGCACCCCCTTGGACATTCATTATTAAACAAAGGCGAGCATCAAGCCAGTCAATGTTGCATATCATGTGCTTGAATTCCCCCCCCCCCCTCCATGTAAAATGTTTTAGCGGTGCCTATGCAATAAAGTAGAAATATATTAGAATATTATTAGCAAGTGTTAGAAAAATATATCAGTTTTGTAAATATAAGCATCTAGAACTAACTAAATAAAGCAATTCGAAAGAGTGCACTGAAAATGGGGGAGAAATATATCTGGAAAGTAAGCCGAATTGAAGATCACTGTAGTCAATGATGTCTGTCTTTAAACATTTAATATTAATTATTTAATTGTATATTAATTATTTATTAATTGTATATTAGTTATTTTCAAATACTAATCTGAAAACTTAAAAATATCTTATAATTACAATAAGCTAAGAATCCGCTGTGATAGGGAATTTTTAAAGGGAAATCAGATTTATTCTTTCTAAAACTCCCAAATATCCAAACGGATGCTTTGCTGTATTGTTGCTGCAACAAAGAGAGCAACAAATCTACTATTCAAACTACCTATCCGTCGTTGATGAAACGTCACGTCCCATATAAATCATTGGCTTAAGTTAGACTGTTTACAAAAAGTTTGAAAATGGGGGAAAGCAGTAGCCATACCTTTCTCGAAGCTAGCTTATAGTACTAGTTTATCATCTAGGGCGGAGTTTAATAATTAGGCGATCTTAATACCATGCTTTTTTCAATGCACCGATAAAGGCCATATGATTTGAGCTTCTGGATATCCCTTTTAATGGGGAAAATACTTGGAAAAGTGTCACTTTAATTAAGGAAAATGTAACAGTTTTCTAAAAAAAGACATATTCGCAAAGTTATTTTAAATATTATAATAAATAAAAGTATCTTTAAATTAGATTTTAAACCGGGAAGGCTTAACTTTCTAGCCTTAACTTTCTAGCTATGCCACTGGGGTTAAATAAGAATTTATACATTTATACATCCAGTTTTTTTTTCATTTTCTATTTTAAAATTTTCATTGAGGCATCTATTTCGCAGGATTGACAATAGATTGAGATTAGATAATGACGGATATCGACTCAGCATCAATTTCCGGATGGGAGGATCCACTAAGGATTTTGGAGATGTCGTTTCCTGTTCTAAAATTTACATTTTTCGTGCAACATCTATATTTCAGGATCAGCTATAGATAGAACTTTGATAACGACTGACAACCATTCGGGAGGGGCTAGAGGAATTCATAATTAGATTTCACTTTTAAACTAATTAAAGTTTTCAGAACTATTAAACTAATTTGAATTTTAAGAAAATCTCGACGAGGCGTATCATTCCGTGAGCAGTGGTCTCGGAGTACGAAAACTCGACATATGGAATTGATATTTTTCAAAAATATGAGAGATCCTTCCAAATATCTAGATGCCAACTTTAGTTAATTTCGCCTTGCATTTTTTGATTTTCATTAATTACTTGCTTCCTTTTTTAACACTTTACAACAAAGTTGAAAAGTGTTTATGACTTTGTTCATTCTGTCTGTCTGTCTGTCTGTCTGTCCGTTAGCACGATAACTGCTGTAAAAATGACTTAATCAAAATGAAATTTTAGTATGTTGTTCAGACGGTGTGTAGGACCTATGGGAATATAAATGAATAATATCACCCAATTAGTTTTGGATTGAACCCGGGTGGAAAAAATGAATTACATTGAGCCCTAGGGGACCTAATTTTTCAAACATTTTTTAAGCCGATTTAAAATTCACAAATTGCTTCGAAAATTTTAGGTAATATTCAAATTGTTTCATAAAATATATAAAAAAAAAAAATCAGCGAAATATATTTAGTAGTTTTTTAAATAAAAATTAAAATAAGAATTACACATCTTATATGAAACGATCACGCGACCATGATATGAAACGATCACATGACCCACTTCAAAATGATATATGGCATCCATCTTGTTTCAAAATCGTGATTTTTTATGTTCTTTTTAATTCATATTGAGTGTTGTATCCGTCCTAAAACTACTTTATTTTTGCTTAAATTCTGTGCATCTACATACTGAAACAACGCAAATACAATATATTAGAGTTTAAATGATTATCCAAATTTGATTATTTCTACAACTAAGCCTATTTTTCACTTATGTAAAATGTAAACAGCAAAATATGTAGAATGAGTTGTATTAGAATTGCTGTATTTTTTTTAACACAAAATAATTTAGTCCATGGAGTCTGCATGGCTGATATGAATGAAATATTAATTGATGTTATAAAGAGAAGGACGATTTTTTTCGATGAAGTTTAATTACTTGTAGCTCCATGGTCTTAATTTTAAATAAAATAAATTATTATAGTATTGTGATGAATGAAATGAATGGGAGAAAGTTATGAATGAAATCCTGTTTTTGTAGAGAGATCCAGGCGTGTTATTTTTTCTATGACGTCATTTGAATTAATTTCAGTTGTTTTCGATGAAGTTTTCAAATATAATAAATTATCGTAGTATTATGATAGTTTTAAAAATATGGAATGTATCGCATTTTAGAGATATTTAAACCAGGCAATTTATATTTCAATGCCGTCATTTGAATGAAGTTCATTTTTTTTAATGAAGGTTTAAGTTTTCAAATATAATAAATTAATGTAGTATTGTGATAAGTTTTAAAATATTACCGAGGAATGTATTGCATTTTCGACTTTTTTTAAATAAAATTGCATTGAAGTTGGAAAGTGTTTCATAATCAATGCTTTACGCATGATTGATCTTTTTTGTTTCTATATAATTAGAAGTGGTACAGATATCTATATTAAAGAAATTTACAAGTCTGTGTATTAGGGGTAAGGAAAAAATTCTTTATGGAAAGAATCAATCGTGAATAAAATACACATTTTTAATACGTTTGGAATTTTCCTTAATTGAATTTTTATCAAGTGAAGAAATTTAAGTTTGATGAGTGGTCGATTTATTTTCGTACATACTTTCCTTCATTTTTATATATTCATTAAAATAGAGTTTTCCGTGTATTGTGTTTTCCCACATATAATGTTTTTCCATCAGTTTTACAGAAAAACACAAAACTTCAGTTTCACTGTAACAAAATTGTAAAATGTCATTAATTTACTTTAACTGCACTTCAGTTATTACAGAGAACTTTCCGGATATAGGGGCCTGAGAGATTTGAAATCCCGTTTCGTCTAAACAGTTAATGAAAACAGGTCCATAATTTGTTAAATAGGGGTATAATAGGGGTGCATATATATACTATAGTAGGCCAGAAATTTCTACCGACAGTTATGTTCGGGTCCATTTAGCTGCACTATTATTCAGCGGTACATTTATCGTAATAGATTAAATGCTTTTGTATGATTTGTATTACTTTCCTTATATACATAATGTATAAAGAAAGTATTATGTCGGGGTCGAAAATTCGAATTCGAGTTTTCGACGGGAGAGCACGTTTTAAGCATCCCTGATAACGAATCAAACATTTTTGAAGTGATGTCTGTCAGCGAGACTGTGGAGACGATATCTGACGAACGAATGCAGCGATTCGGATGAAATTTGGTACAAAAATCACAATCCATGAATACTGGAAGCCTATGGTTTTTAAACGCAATCGAATGTGCAGAACCCTCCTAAATTTTCATGTAAAATTTTGAAAAAATCATCAAAAAATCAAAACCTTTAATAAAGTTACGCAAATAGACATTTCTTATGTAACTTTTCCTTAGAAAACGATTGACATAAACTTTAGAACGCTAGCATAAACCGTTCTCGAGTTATTGTACATTTTTCAAATAATTTTATCAAAAAATCTCATCAATTAAAAAAATATATTAACTGTTGAGAAACATGTTCACTTTTCATATCACGCGATATATTTGGTGGCATCATTCTCGTGGATCTAGCTTGTTCCATTTATGAGAAAATATACTTTGAGTAATACTTTTGTATTTGAACGCCAATAGTCATTTACCTGTTATAAGAATAACTTATTTCTCCGTCCATAACGCTTGGCGAGATTTTGACGGAATGTCGCCAACTTGGCGACTTTTTTAAATGTTGCCAAATTAACGAAAATCTCACCAAATAGATAAAAATGACGACTAATTGACGAACATTCAATATCTTGGAAAGAATATAAGTACGTACTATAAGAATAACTTTTTTTTTTTACTGTAAAAGTAGTAAATTCATTGCATTATATAAGGAAAGTCATGTGCTGCCCACATCAGATTTTTACTTTCCTTATATACATAATGTATAAGGAAAGTATTGTGACGGGGTCGAAAATTCGAATTCGAGTTTTCGACGGGAGAGCACGTTTCAAGCATCCTTGATCACGAATCAAACATTTTTGAAGTGATGTCTGTGTGTGTGTGAGTGTGTGTGAAAGTATGTGTGTGTGAAAGTGTGTGTGTGTCAGTGAGTCTGTGGAGATGTTAACTGACGAACGAATGGACCGATTCGAACGAAATTTGGTACAAAAATCACAATCCGTAAACACTGGACGCCTATTGTTTTTATACACAATCGAATGTTCAGAACCCCCTAAATTTTCGAGTGCAATTTTGAAAAAATCGTCAAAAAATCAAAACTACTAATAAAGTTACGCAAATAAACATTTCTTATGTAACTTTTCATTAGAAAACGATTGACATAAATTTTAGAACGCTAACATGAACCGTTCTCGAGTTATTGCACATTTTTCAAAAAAATTTTCAAAAAGTTATATAAAATAAAAAAAAATATTTTCTATTGAGAAACATGTTCACTTTTCATATGTAATACCATGCGATAAATTGGGTGACATTATTCTCGTGGATCTAGCTCGTTCCATTCATGAAAAAAATACTTTGAGTAATACTTTTGTATTCGAACGCCAATAGTCATTTGTCTGCTGTAAGAATGACTTATTTCTCCGTCCATAACGATTGACGAGATTTTGGCGACGAATTTGGCGGAATATCACCAACATGGCGACATTTTTTATTGTTGCCAAATTAACAAAAATCTCGCCTAATGAATAAAAATGATGCTAAATCAATGAAAATGATGACTAATTGAAGAAAATTCAATATCTTGGAAAAAATATGAGTATCTACTATAAGAATAACATTTTTTTTTAACTGTGAAAGTAGTAAATTCATTGCATTATATAAGGAAGTCATGTGTTGCCCACATCAGATATTTTTATATCTATTTTGTTTGATCGCAAATTTCTATTCATTGAAGCTTACCTTATAATATAAATCAATTTAAATGTTTTTTCACGTACTCTATAGTGTAATCCAGTTTGTGTGTAAGGCTTTAAGAAATAATATCACATTTGTTGTTAAAATTGGTTTAAAATACATCTTTTTCATTTTCCACCCCATTTTAGTTTGACATTCAATAATAACGCAAGAAGTCGTAATATTGCGCATTTTTAAAAAGAATTATCAAAAAATCACATAAAATAATAAAAAAAAATTTCTTATTGAGAATTATGTTAACTTTTCATATGTAATATCATGCGATAAATTTGGTGACATCATTTTCGTGAATCTAGCTCGTTCCATTCATGAAAAAAGATACTTTGAGTAATACTTTTGCATTTGAACGCCAATAGTCATTTATTTGCTCTAAGAATAACTTATTTCTCCGTCCATAACGCTTGGCGTGATTTTGGCGACGAATTTGGTGGAATGTCCCGAACTTAGCGACATTTTAAACGTTGCTAAATTAACGAAAAACTTGCCGAATGGATAAAAATGACGCTAAATCAATGAAAATGACGAATAATTGACGAAAATTCAATATCTTGGAAAGAATATAAATATCTACTGTAAGAATAATCTACTTTTAACTATAAGAATAATCTACTTTTTTTACTGTAAAAGTAGTAAATTCATTGCATTATATAAGAAAAGTCATGTGCTGTCCACATCAGATTTTTTACAACTGTCCCCTAGCTTTTTTGTCATTTACCTATTTTTAAATTTTAGCACGTCAATCTGCACATAGATGACAACACAATATAATTAAAGTATTATTCTTTTCTAATAACGTCCACATTCACTATTTCAAGAATTCGACTATGTTCCAGTTATTCTGTGCGGGGAAATATTATAAAACTGAACTATTTTTTGTAAGTATATTTATTCCTTGCCATTAACCCGTCTTTCATTATTCTCAGAATAAAAAAGTATATAATTTTTTTCAACATATATGTGTGCCTAATTAGTGCAGCAAACTGAATATCAAGTTAGGCTTAAATGCAAATAAAACTCATATACTCTGAAAGTAAAATCAAATGATCTGTTATTCGCCTGTCTTCTTGGTAGACTGGGGAATGACATTAGAAGATTGTGAATTACATTTAAACTAGATTTTCTTTTTAGAAGATAAAACAAATAAGAATTTAGTTCTAAACAGGGACGTAAGTGGGCAATCTTGTCTGGGGGGTGTGAAGGAAAATTTTCCAACTAATATTGAAAATTTCCGACTTTACAAACAACTGAGTTAACTTTTGTTTTTGAGCGAGTGCATTGCTGTTCTAGTGACCTTTGTGCATTTCAAAGTCTACACAGCAATTATTTGTTTTAATTTTCGAATGTTTGGTGTATATGTCCAAATCATACCCCAATTTAAAAAAAGAAAAAGTCTCAAAACCAAATTTTTAGTTTTGAGGGTTTTGTTTTATAAATAATTGTACATTTGTTTAATTATCGGATGTGTTATGCAAATGCCCAGATCTTTAGCTACCAGTTGAAACAAGGCAAGTTTCTAGGGCAAAAATTAGTAGAATTTTAAATATATTTGAAAAAGTATTAAATTTTGTACATTTTGGGATTTTTCTTCGAATGCACTTGACACATTCTTAGATGATTGTCTAGCACTTAAAAACCCGTGAGTTTCTATGCCAAGAATTGGTTGTGTAAATTTCGGATCATGCATCTTTCTTTTGATAAAATTGGATCTTTTGTTAGGTTTTTATAAATTATTAAAACTTTATTACTTTTTTCTAATTTCCAAATGCACTTTGCACATTTCCAAATAATTTCCTCAAAAAAGAAGAAAAAACGCGTTTCTAGGCCAAGAATTAGCTTTGTAAAACACGGGATGTGTATAATAGCATGCATATATACATTGTTCAAAAGAAATTAATATGACATGATTTGCAGTACTCATAAGGGGTTGCCGTTGTTTCATTTCCTCGATATTTGTTTTCAAAAAATTGTCCAGACACGGACGTAAAAAAAAAAAAAAAAAAAAAATTCCAAATGGTCCACCAGAAAACTTACCTACATGTAGCTACACACATATTCTTAAATACATTGAAATTACATTTTTTTAGGTTATCTGATACTTATTTCGCCGCATCTAAAACAGGAAGATTAGCTTAATTCTACAGTTTGAATTCTACAGAAAGTTGTATTTACCTTCGCATTCTAACAATTTTTTTTTTAATTACTACATTTTTTTTTTTTTTAAGAAAACCCATCAAAGCACAAATGCATCTCCCTTAATGAGATGCGTAGGACTGCGGTTTCTCCCCAGTAGACTGCACATGCCTGAACACTCTCCTAGAGAAAGGAACCCGTGCGTTATGTTACGAGTTGGTATAATATATATGTTTTTATAGAGAGATATTATCCTATAAGAGATAGTAATATTGAATAGGGAGGTGTATGACTCGTTTGTGACTGTGGATATTAGGAGCGGGTGAGAGGATCGGTGACAGTTGATGTCTGCCGGTTCCTGTTTCTCATGTATGGCCGTGGTGTACTTAGCCGAGCTTAGCGCCCGAAGTGCGCAAAACTTTGCTGGTTTATAAAAAAATTTCAACTTCGATCAAAGTCTTTGAGATATAAATACTTCGAAAGAACGTAAGATTAAATAAACCAATTGCAGAGACGGGAAGTCCACAAAATATAAAAACATTTTCTTTTTAATTGAACACCAAAATTTTTAGTATAAGTAAATTATTACTGGAAACGAGTGCATATTAAGTGTCGCAAACAGAATCAGAAATGAATGAAGTAATATAAATCATAGCATCACCATATTTTATGGACAGCTGACTTTTAAAAGCAAAAAATTATGTTATTCATTATTTTGATCTATTTTACTGACTTCTTCATCGATATTTAATATGTAAGATCATTTTATTACTTTTTTGTTTCCTACTTATAGTGGCAGCTCTAATAGAAAGGTTGTAACTATTAAAATACCAAATAATGACCACAAAATATCTGAATACAATATTTCGCAACTATCAATGTTGGTATATTATTTTGAAATAACTCTTTAATTTGAAATAATATTTTAGGGGATTTTTATTTGAACAAGAAAGAAATATTTTAATTTAAAAATAAAATAATGGCAATTATAAATAAATTAATGATTATTTATTAATAAAAATATAATATATAAAATGTGTCTACAAAATGTACAGCAGTAAAATTATAACTAATGGAAATTCCTATTTATTGGACGCTCAACTATTTAACATATTTTTTCGATTAATAAAAGGTTTATAAAAACATTTCGACATTGCTACCATTTTAGTGTAACATTCTAATTTATACACAATTTAATATCGAACGGTCGCATTATTATTATTTAGTATTTTTCAAAAAGATGCCTGTTTCTATGTGTGTGTAACGCGTAGCAGAAAATTCAAGCTTTCAACAGTTTTGAAGATCTGTATAGATTTAGTTGGCATCTTAGCTTATGCAAATATGCACCTCGCCGGGATTATTTTTCTTTTAAATTTCAATTAGTTTAAAGGTTATGAATATTTAAAATCGAAATTTCGTTGTTTCTACATCCATTCCTTTAAATATTCAGAACATAAAGTTCCCAGCAGACTATTGTTTGAAGAATAGCAGATGTTTATAGACAATTAGCGCGACACAATATGGGTGATAAAATCAAAAATTCTAAGTTCCAGAATTTTACAGATATCATTTTGATTTTTTTAAATGAGCAATTATTTTATTTTTATAAGAATTCGCTCGATAAATATCTTCTATAGCACGAAAATATTCGGAGATAGTATTTAATTATCTAATTTTACTTTTCGGCATTTATTTCATGAAAGTTCAGCTGACGAAAGACATAAAGTGATTTAAATTGAGAAGTTTTCTTATTTCTTCAATTTTAAAGATATTATTTATATTTTTCAAAATACAATTATTTTCCATTAAAAGCATTGTGAAAAAATCATTTAAACGGGATAACTACATAGTAATCCCGATATAGTAATCCCGATTTTTACCTCCTTGCTTTTTGTTCAATACTAAAGTTGTCGCAGCGGAACGAGAAAAAGCGTGTTTAAGCGCTTATTTAAGGCGTACGGTTTGCACATGCAGATTAAATGCGCGCCCACATATGCAAACCGACATCGCAATGAATCATTTAGGTGTTTATAAAGGGCATATTACGCCCGTGTAACATGTGCGGCCGCACAGTAGACTATCACTGTTATTTGCAATAGAAGCTAAATTCTATTTTCGTCTAGATTAGTCTTACTATAATGGAATTATCAAACAATAGTCTCGGCTACCAACAGGAAAACCAATAAATCGGTTGCTTTTACAGTATAGAAGAATGCATTTTAAAGAAAAACTTGCATGACTTAATGCTATCACTAAAACCGTTTATGTTTGCTAATTCAATTTTGTTACAATATATTTTGGTGCTAGTCATTATAGTATTATAAGACAAGCATGTAACCTAAAATGTTATCTACTTTCTTTTAGAAATTTCTCTGGAAAGGCATTTTTCCTGAGAGCTTATCTGGCATAATTCTGCTTTTTTTCTTTTACTTATTGTATTTGAAAACTCTTGAAATTAACTTTATATAAATTTCTTAACTTTCTAGTAAAAATTTGTAGAATGTAATAGATTTTAAATCGTATATTCAATAAAAGAAACTTTTAAAAAAATGCAAAGCACAAGTGCTCTTTCTGTGGTGATATTGACGGGAGAAAATTTTCTAGTAAGATAATTATTGTACTAAAAAGGTATAATTACAATAATTTAAGAAAAGGAAACACCTTAACTTTAAAAATTAAGGAAATTTATTAATTTTGAAAAAATACATTGAAATTTAAATACGGTAGAAATAAAACCTGTAAAATAATACTTTCTTTCGGAATTAAACATTATAAATAAATTTCATCGCAATTTGTACTACAATAGATTCCTTAAAAAGATTATAAAGAACATTTTGGGGGGGAAGGAGATGAAAAAGATTTTATAAGGCAAAGATAGCATAACAAAGTCCTGCTGCTAAGAAAAGGTTATCTTTCGTGAAGGATTTTATAATGGAAATTGTGCTTTATTTGTTTTACTGATCAGATAGTCAAAAAAGAACCTAATACACGCAACATGTCAAGACTATCCGAGCTGGGATAAAACTGAATTTTGATTTTCGACACTATTCTAATATTTATTCAACTTTCTACATACATATTACCATGCATTTGATTTATACGACGGAATTAATAAAACATTTTTATTTCAAAGCAGAAGATATAAAATTTCATACGAATGACGACCGCATTTAAATATGTAATTGTAAATACTTGAAATTCCTTAATCACAAATAGTTTAAATACAAACATGTAAATATCGTTCATTTTTTCTGATAATATATCAACCAATTATATTCTATAAGGATTGCGTCTCCATTCAAAATCTGTAGATCGCTTTTGCACTTTTTAGTTCTCTGCAAGTAATAATACCTAATGCGGAATGGCAACACGAAAACTTGCTATATTCTACAAATTTGTGAACTTTTATAGAGACAGATAAATTCAGTCTTATCACTCAGTCGGCATTAAATTTCACAAAAATGAGGCCATACTACACAATTTATCTGTGGACTATGACCAAAACCAAGCGTTAATGGTTACAGAACCCGCCTAAAGGGGCTTTCCCCAAACTAGGATAACTTTAGCATCTATGTAGGATTCTGCAATGGGACTATCCTATGTTTTGGAACGCCTCTCTTTGGTGGTTTCTGTTTGTATTTATAACTTAAAAATTTACTACAATTTAAGAGTAACATTATTTAAGTTATAAAATTAATAACATTTTAAGTTAATTAATCAAACTTCCAATTTTTAAAATTTTTTCAATTTTTAAAATTTTTCCAATTTTAATTTTTGCCGCATATGCAGCCATAAGTCAAACACAATGTTATTCAATATTTATATTTGTAGAAATAATTTGTTGCTATCATCTCTAAAAAATTTTTCTCCCGAGTTCTGCATTTTATACATTCGTTACATCTTTCAGGGTTACGAAGCCTAACTTTTTTATTTATTAAATTGGTTTAAATAATTAGTTGCAAATATGTATTGATATATTAAACCCGTTTTCACACTTACATATGTTTAGGCAAATTATTTTTCTTTCGACTTAAAAAAGGAAATACATCATCATAAAGAAAAACAAGCAAAAATAAAAAGTATTAAGTTTTTTCGTCCTCATCAATTTGATATATAATATTCTCCCGAAAAATAATCACAGTATGAAAGGACAAATTGCATAGATTTTAATATGAATAACATGTATGGTTGGGGAGTCTCTGGCAGACATCGGGGCATTACGAAAAATATAAACACTTTGGGCGCTTATATCTCCGAACCTAACAGATAAAAATATCACCAACTTTTACTTGTTTTGTTGGAAATATAGTACCTTCTATGTATATATAGAGAGATAATTTCAATATTTTAGTATATTGGCATTTTTTTTTCGAAAAACTAAAAAGTTTTGGCCGGAGAGAATTTTAGTCTCCTTGCTTTCATTCGAACTATTTTCTAAATTATGAAAGATAAACCATAAGCGATAAGAATGTTTAGTAGGAAATCCAAGTTCTGGCTTAGTAATGGGTTTTTATAGATCTAATGCAATTTTCGAGGAATCGTCTTATCAAGTTTAAAAAGATTGAAATTTTCCTGTATTTTAAGTTTATAAATGCTTATTTCTCGAAAACGAAAAGTGGTAGCTATGAACAATATTAGGTAATTTGTAGCCCTTTGAAAACCATATAGGAGTGTACAATTGGAATTTGGATAGGTTCTTAGTTTTTGAAATATATTGGCAACAATTTCGATATTTTAATATTTTGTAAATGGGGTCCTAATTTCGATATTTTAATAATTTAAAAAATTTGAAAAAGTGGTTCTAATTTCGATGTCTTAATATTTTGAACCATTTTGAAAAAATGGCTCTAATTTTTCTATTTAATTATTTAAAATTATTTTAAAATTGTCAAAAAAGGCATAATATTTGCATAGAAAAATGTTATTCAGGCGAAATCATTTCGACTCGGGCTGTGCCGAAATTTTATAACGCTGTTTCGGGCCGGGCTCGAACTTTGCTTTTAATAAAGGCCGAACATATTTTGAAAATTTTTCAGGGGCCGAATATATTTATTTCGCCAGGCCGAACATATTTAATTTTAAAAAATTTTCAAATGAATTTTAATTGAATACATGAAATAATAGTCTTTATTTCACCTATATATAGATAAATGTTTAAAAAAAAATTACCTCAATTCTTCGTAGAAAAATTTCACTCTTTCCCGGCCGTCCAAATAGTTGCTCAAGTCCTCAGGATGAGTCGGACGGTCTGGGTCTTCAACACATTCATGTTTTTAACATATATGAATATAAATTATTTCGGGCCGGATCAAGCCGAGACTCAATGGTCTTTGGGCAGGGTTTAAGCACTGGTACAGTCATGCCAGATAGGGAAAAAATCTAAATTTTTAGCCCGTTCTGACCCGTATTGGAACCACTGCTGATCTTTTTGTATAGTTTAGTGTTTCATTCACAATTTGTGATTTTATTTTATCGCAGAAAATTTATTTAAATGACGTATGAATTGTTAAATGATACCTTTAAAAGCACAGAAATATTATAACAAAATTTAAAAAAGGAATAAAAATAAATAATAATCATTATGAGAAACGTATATAAACAATTCTTATGCATGCCTTTAAATAATTTATAAATACTACCTTACTTTACGCGGTCCCAACCCAGCTCTGCGAAAAATTGAAGCAATCTCGGCTGAATGAAGATTCCATGCTTTTCAGAATTATACAGGAAATACATTCACATTTTCTGAGCGTCATAAATTACTTGCCCAATTAAAGACACTTTTAAGGGAATGCATGCATACTGGGTTTGCTTTCCAAATTCCTGGACAATGTGTTTTAGTATTTTTCTCCTGCTGTTTTGCCGATTGCACAGCGAAGAAAAGTGATTTTTTCCGAAGAGCTCTTACCAAACCTAATTGCTCTTGCATGGTTTTGTCCCCACATATGGGTACTACAAATGATCTGCACCCTCGGGGTGCAAGGCCTGATTCTCCGAATTTCCTCAAGTAAAAGGCCGAAAAAGATTGGGGACTTCCTGCCCTCGTTGTCATCGCCCTTCCAGGTGGCTCAAATGTATTTAAATGAGATTTATGACACCGCAAAGAAACCATTTGCCCGACGTTCATCAGATGGCTTTACTTCAACATGGACTTCAAGGATTTTGTTTCACAAGAGAATCGGTGATTTTGTAGTGAACATTTAGAAATTAAAGTAAAATATAAGTTTTTGAAGTGAAATTTATGGTGAACAAAACTCACACTTATTCCGATTTCTTTTCCGAGTGATTGCCAAATTTTCCGACTTTTTTGAGTCAGGGGGGGGGGGTGACACCCCCCCCTATACTTACGTCCCTGGTTCTAAATATAATGCTGCAATTAAAGCAAAACAATTTTTTTTATTTTTTCTGATATATAAATATTAACAAAGCAATTGTCTATATTAGGTGTCATTCGTCTGCCATGCTGTCATTCACTTGTCTTAATAAAAATTTGCATTTTCAATTTAATTTCCCCAAAATAATTGATGCTACTGTTTCTTTTTACTTTCCTTATATACATAATGTATAAGGAAAGTATTGTGACGGGGTCGAAAATTCGAATTCGAGTTCTCGATGGGAGAGTACGTTTCAAGCATCCCTGATCACGAATCAAACATTTTTGAAGTGATGTCTGTGTGTGTGTCAGTGAGTCTGTGGAGACGATAACTGACGAACGAATGACCGATTCGAACGAAATTTGGTACAAAAATCACAATCCGTAAACACTGGACGCCTATTGTTTTTATACACAATCGAATGTTCAGAACCCCCCTAAATTTTCGAGTGAAATTTTGAAAAAATCGTCAAAATATCAAAACCGCTAATAAAGTTACGCAAATAGACATTTCTTATGTAATTTTTCATTAGAAAACGATTGACATAAATTTTAGAACTCTAACATGAACCGTTCTCGAGATATTGTACATTTTTCAAAAAAGTTATCAAAAAGTCATATAAAATGGAAAAAATTTCCTATTGGCAAACATGTTCAGTTTTCATATGTAATACCATGCGATAAATTGGGTGACATCATTCCCGTGGATCTAGCTAGTTCCATTCATGAATAAAGATACTTTGAGTAATACTTTTGTATTTGAACGCCAATAGTCACTTATCTGCTGTAAGAATAACTTATTTCTCCGTCCATAACGCTTGGCGTGATTTTGGCGACGAATTTGGTGGAATGTCCCGAACTTAGCGACATTTTAAACGTTGCTAAATTAACGAAAATCTCGCCAAATGTATAAAAATGACGCTAAATCAATGAAAATGGCGAGTAATTGTCGAAAATTCAATATCTTGGAAATAATATTAGTATCTACTATAAGAAAAATCTATTTTTTCACTGTAAAAGTAGCAAATTCATTACATTATATAAGGAAAGTCATGTGTGTTGCCCACATCATATTTTTTAGTTTAAATCACCCATGTTAAAATATAATGCATAAAACAGTTTGAAAAATAGAAAAAATATATATATATTGTAACCAGATAGGTGAAAAAGCCCGTTTAGAGAAAATGACCCATATGAGTTCCAGGCATTTTTGTGAAGATTTACTGGAGGAAAATTTATGCATGCATGCATAGTTTTTAATTTTTTTGTTATTAATTCAAGTTTTTCATTACTCATTTCCTGTTTACTATATATATAGTCGGGTGTACAGAAATTTCCCTATCAGACTCTTTATTGTATTCTGAATACAGAATTTTAATTCAGACATGATTTAAAGAGAAATCTGTTGACATTTTTAACATTGATAAAAATACCTCAAATTAAATATTACATTTTTTTGTTATTTTTATAAAGATAATTGAGATGGAAATTTGCACAATATCTGTATATTGAATTATAATAATAATGTGCCTGCAAAATAAAGATAAATGAAATGCATAATTATCTTAAGTACAGAAAAATATTTTCTTTCTCAATTATAATTTGCTTCATTATAGCATTTTAGTCGTCTTATTATGCCAGATAATCTGACTGAATGAAATTTAAATTAGACTTAAAATTCTTTGAAAAATGCACGGGCCATTCAATTTCAAATTTCTGGAGCCCCCTAATAATTTTTCAAGTCTGCGCCTATGCCTATAGCCAATCTGAAATAGATGTTGCAAAAAATGTAAATTTTCTAATCGAAACCGACATCTCTGGAACCGGGTGGATATTCTTAGTGAGCCCCCCCCCCCCCTGTTAATACAATTTCTGTTTAATCCATATCAGATACCATCTAAGCTCTATCTGCAACCGATTCGGGAAGAAAAAAAATATCTGTTTGAAAGAACATTTTGAACTGTAAGTAGAAAAGAACAGAAAGACCCACCGAATACGTTTTGACTATTTTTGGAGCGATGTCAGTCTATCTGTGGTCAATTTTTTGCGCACACTACAGCGGACACAAATATTAAGGGATTTTCAAGAAAATACGGCTTTATTATAAAAAAAAATCTAGAACCAGATAGAAATTTTTTTTTTTAAAGCAAGCGAACATTTTGAAATTTTATATATTTTTAACATGGTAACATGGGACATAATTATGCATAAAATGGTTCATGATTCAATGATCACAGGAGTTTAGTTTCAATCTTTGTTGTGAAAAATATTTTTTTGTTCGTGGTGTCAGTAGTCCCCTTTGGGGGACAAGTTACTCGCCCCTGGGGGGACATTATCAAGTATAGTATCAATCAGAAGATTTTTTCAAGCTCTTTATAGGGAAGGGTAATACACTATAATTGTAATCATTTGAACCCATGATATTGATTTTTCCAAAAACTTTCTTATGATTTTTACAACATTGTTAAGAATGAGCGTTCGATAAAAAAATAATAAAATACATTCATCTCATAAATATGTGTATAGCACTGAAGAAGATTTAAGTTGTAAATAATAAAAATTTAGAAACTTTAATTTTTTTTTTGTTAATTTTATTATCATTAATATTTTTATTATTCATCTTAGTAAATTGTTTATGGATAGTTACAGTTTCAAACCATAAAGTTTTTTAGAATGAAATAGAGAAATCTGTATCTAAAACATTATAGTAATCATAGTTATAGAAAAATATATTATAATTTACTATAGAGTTGTAGTAAATTATATTTAATCAGGATTAGGAGTTGTAGAAATTAATATTTAACTGCTGTGGTTAGTGAAAAGTGAAAGTGTGGTTTTTAAAGTAATTAAGTTTCAGCATTATTTATGTGTGTTGTGACTGGACTGAGAGATGCGTATGCAAATTCTAAATTATATATTTATTTAATGACAGTATTTTGTTACTTTATTTTAACAACTATTTATGCAAAATGTGCATTTAATAATTAGTAAAATTTCATGTAACATTTTATATATTTTACATATATTTTGTCCTCATGTTTATTGTAAAAATTAGGTCAGTGTACCATTTCGTCCTCATTTCCACTTCCAAATATGCCAAGGTTGTTTATTGGTCATCTTCTTACTTTGCAGGAAAAAATGCATTGCGGTTATTCTGCATGGTTTTAGTCATCAATTCTAGCAAACCAAGTCTTGTGCGCATCACGTGACCACATAACTACGATGACTGGGGAAAATAATCAGTCATTCTGGTTATAAATGGAGCAAGACCGAAACAAGTTTTCTAACAACAGTGGTTATGAGCGAGTTTTAAAACACTCTGGCCATGACCAGTAGTCACTTTTGAAACGTGCAATATGCTACCGGTATAAAGCAAAGAAGAAAACCACTCAGAGGAAAGACTGTATTTCGGAATCAGACTTCTGCTATAAAAAGTTTAAAAACAAATGAAAGGTTTCACATTAAAATTCATAATTCAAGAACTGAGTAATTACAGAAAAATTCTTTTATTACATTACAAAGATATAATATTTATGCCAAAAATTGAAATTGTGTGAATTTTTGGATACAACAATATACATACAATATACAAATGAAATTTCACAAACTTTTCATATTTCAATAATTTAAAAAAAATGTTTTTAACTATGAAGCAATTATCCTTCAGATTTGGTGTCAGATGTGTATCGAAAATGAAGGGCAATAAAATTAGCAATCCCCATATATATGCATATAAAAAATCAAATCCAGAGAGAATGATGAAAAAGTTATATAATGCATGAAATTCATACTATTTCTTCAAATTAGTTGTAAAATTTAGCTCTTCATACACAAACCAAAAGAAAATTGAAATAAACAATGAAGTAAAACAATTTTTTTTTTTTATTTAATGGTCTATAGGTAAAAACATCTATCCATGATGCCCCATCTGTAACCCCTAGAACCAATGGGAAGGGGGGGGGGGAGACCAAAGAATGCATTGCATAGGGGCTTGGGCAGGTTTGTAATTAGGAATTTTATCCCCTTAGTGTTGTTGTTGAGACCCAGACCGTCCGACCTACCAGAAAGGTGTAAGGTAACTGTATGGACGGCCGGGAAGTGCCACCCAATTTAGACCGGAACCCAGTGGGGGATATCCCCTTAGTGTGTAAAAAGGTCCCTATAATTTTAGTTTTGTCTCCCACACCCTAAATATTGGGGGTTCTCCAGGGATTACTATAGAAAAACAAAAATTCTGGGGTGTCTAAAAGTTAGTTTGCTCCCCCCCCCCCTCCTCCAAAAAAATAAAACCATAGTAGAAAATACATATATTTTAAGTATTTTATGGAACCATATTCAATACTGAAAGATTTGAAATTTTTGGTATTTTTCATTTTAATTTCTCCAATTTTCTTGTGCTTTACCTTTTTGAAGTTCCACTAATTTTTATTTTCAGGTATTAAAATAGCTTGAAAAATTATTCACTGCTTCAGTTTATATTAAAAAAAGAAAAAATTGTAATGTTTTCTTTTAATATAAACTGGATTTTGTTTACAGATTACTCGCTGACTGTTTATAGCTAATTAGTATCTTCAGTTCCCCCCCTCTTTCATCTGGATACTCAGACCACAAAATATCAAATTATTTTACTAACTTGCTTGACGGTATATAAATTAAATTTATACAATATATCTGAAGAGAGATATTATATTCAAGTCAATCTATAAACCTGGCTGATGACACATAAGTACATACTTAAAAACATATATTTCAATCTATTCTGGTCAAACCTCATAAATCATTAAGCATCTTTAGAATCCCCAAGTTTATTTAACTTCCTAATTTTTTTAAAACAAAACAAAACATCTTGTGCTTGAGAGCACCAATATTTCACAAAGGAGGAAGCAAACACATTGGGCTGCAACACTCGTGATATTTAAAATATTATACCTTTCCACCCATTGGAAACCCAGGATAAAAAACTAAAATATGAAAATTACAACCGCTATACTTCAAAAGCCAGACTTCAGTTCATTAAAAAAAATACATACAGATCTAAAAAACTAGATTTCATAATACATATATACCTTTTTAATTTAGGTTTTTTTTTTAAAAAAAAGTTCAAAATATTAAAATTATTTTATATAATATTCATAAATTTAACCATATTTCTGACAAAACCAGAAAAAAATATTTACAATTTTATCTATTAAGTTTGGAAATATAAGCATCCATAGTGTTTACATTTTTCGTGATGCTCCAATATCCACCACAGACACCTGAAGCATAGATGTTATTCATATCAAAACCGTTAGAACCTTAGACCCTTTACACTTCATGTACTATTCCCCACTGTGAAGTGAATGCAATTGCAAAGGAAAGTCATTGTTAAAAGCATGCAAACATGTTTTGGCTTTATTGGGTGCTGCACTTTTCAAACTTTGAGAAACATTTTAATTTATATTTAACAAGTAATGGATATTGTGCATAAAATTGTTTTTAAATTTATCATAGAATTCAGCTTAATTAGTCATAAAAAACTTAATACATAAAACTGCTATAATAGCAACAAAATACTTTTATTTTTCGATAAATTAAAAAAAAAAAATTGTTGTTGGAGCTGCATATACCACAGTTTGCTCTGAACTCTTAAGCATCACTTAACCTCTAACTAGTTACACCACTGGGCTCGGGTTACATAAACAGTTTATGAAAAAAATGCAATATGTTGTAACATAGGGAGGAGTAAAGGGAGGGGGGAAGTAAAAAAATTCTATTACAGCACTGGTAAATTCCTTCTTCACATTATAAAAGATGTCTGTCTATACAGTCAGTAATGGGAAATCTAAATGTCATACAGACATGAAATTTGGTATACACAGGTACTTCAGGACCACCCAAAAAAGTACACCTTGATGATATTTCTTTTTAATTTAAATTGGTTTTTAATAATTTTAGGTTTAAACATGTTTACACAATATGGTTCATAAATAATCAATTATGACAGAGTTTCCATCTTGCAGCATTGGAAAGATCGAAGAATGTTCTTTCTAACAACGTTTGAACCAAATCTGTATGACAACTCCTTTATTTTTATTTATCTTTTAAAAACCACATTTTTCATAGGTTATGTGGTATTTTTTTCGTTGCATCTGAGCAAAATTTACATAAAAATCGAGAGGAAAAGTTTACATACTGCAAAGTTTACCTAACAAATCACTAATCAACAAAGGTCGTCCCTGTACACCTGGAATAGGGACATTTTATTAAATCGCAGTTGCCCGGTATCGTTAATTATTATCAGAGGTTGATGACTGACACTTTACTTTTTGTTCCACACATCATATTCTTGGTCAATTTGTGACATACAATAATGAATCGCCTGCACTTTATAGCGACTAGTAGCAGTCTTATTAAAAACATTGTGTTCTCAGTCGGTACCTGGCACTCAATAAATCATATACACCTGGATCAGCAGTTTACCATATTTCAGCTATACATCATTTTAAAAATCTGTTGTTACTCATAAATAAGATTTTTTCTCTCAGTTTTTATTAATGTTTAATTATTTTTCATGTATGTTTCTAACAGTAATAAAATGGATGAAAAACAAAATACATAAATTTGCATAAAATTTGACTGCAAAAGTCTTCTCATGAACAAACAATGCATTTTCAAAATACCGGGCACCTAAGAGATTTGCGTCCACATATAATGCCCATTCTCTCCATAAACACAGTATTATACGAAAACAAAACTATATTTTTCTTTCTGAACAGCTATTTAGCACACACAAATTAGAAAAAAAGGACTTACAACTACAAAAGATTAAAATCAGGCACAAAATTCAACCTTGTGGTTAAAACACACATCAAAATTCAGCTAAAAATTTCAGTCTAACATAATCAACATGCAGTGAGAAAAAAATGCAAGCAAGAACCCTTGAGAATGCGAGTTGTTAGCAGTAGCGTAGCATGCGATTTTTGACTGAGGAGGCTGAGCGATCAGCGTTTTGACTCAGAAAAAGATTTGGTATTACAAGTGAAATTTATATTGAAATTTGCATTTTTAATAAATGGTATTAATTTGTTGGTGAGTAAAATAAAATAATTTAGCATAAAAACTGCAAAGAATGAATGAAATGCTCAAGATTTTAAAATATGTTACTTATGTAAAATGAATACATACAATATACAAAATATAACATTTTAAATGTTTTCTTATTTCAATTTAGATGAACTTTTACAATTATTTTATTAAATATGAAGTCATGGTCGCCCATAGGGAAGGTTAAAGTGGGTCACACTCCCCTATGGAGCCAACGGCCCTACCGTGCTGAAAGCACAGATTCTCGTTAGATCACCGAAGTTAAGCACCATCGGGCGCAGTTAGTACTTGGATGGGTGACCACCTGGGAACACCGCATGCTTTTGGCACATTTCGGGCGAAGTAGCTCAGTGGTTTGCACTGGATTTGCACGCTGCCACAACTGCGCAGTGTTCATGTGGAGTATGATCACGTTAAACATGTAGGTCTGTAAGTCCTTCCGAGAGGTTGGTAGTAGGGGAAGGAGGGTACGGTCCCTGTGGATGCCTCCTCCACAGGGATCCGGTCTAAATTGGGTGGCACTTCCCGGCCGTCTAAACGGTTACCTTACACCTTTCTGGTAGGTCAGACGGTCCGGGCCTCAACAACAACAACAACACTCCCCTATGGACATTCAATATAACAAAAGCAAACATCGAGCCAGACGTTGCTATGCATAATGTGCTTGGGGTTTGCCTTCCCCCCACCTCTGGAAAAAGTTTTATAGGTGCCTATGTATGAAGCAGAAATATATTGGAATATTATTAGCAAGTGACAGAAAAAATATATCAGTTTTGTAAATATAAACAGCTAGAACTAAAGAAAAAAACAATTCAAAAGAGTGTATTGGAAATGGGTGAGAAATATATCTGGAACATAAACTTAGTTGAAAATCACTGCGGTCAACATGTCCTTAAAACAATTTTGTATGTATTAATAAATTATTTACAAATACCATACTATGAAAACTAAAAATATCTGAACTACAATATACTAAAAATTGGCTGGTAAATTATGAATTGCTTTTGTCTAACTGGAATTCTTGTGTAACGTGATTTTTAAAGGGAAATCAGATTTATTCTTTCTAAAACTCCTAAATACAATGGATGCTTTGCCATATTGCTGCTGTGATAAAGAACTAAGTCTACTTTGCAAACTACTTAAGTTTAATGGACGTAATTAGGGTATTGTTTTGATATTGTTTAAAGTTAGGTGAATGTTATGTTACTTGTGGAAAATGCCTCATATTTTTCAGTTTTACATATGACTTTTTCTGCAAAGATTAATTAATAGAGTCATGTTTGATGCAAAATGGTGAATCCATTAGCTTTGCCCAGGAAATTATTTTTATTAATCCCATCCCCTCACCTATCCGTCATTGATGAAATATCATGTCCCATGTCATATCTAATCATTGTCTTAACTTAGGCCATTTACAAAGGATTGAAAATGGGGGAAGGAATATCTACATCTTTCTGTAAGCTAGCTTCCATGTTAGTTAATCAGCAAAGGAGGGACTTATTTGTTGGGTGGTTTTAATACCATATATCTCCCATTATACAGTGAAAGCTGTGGGATTCTAGCCTCAAACATATTAAGAGATGTGTTTTAATGAGAAAAAATAATTTGAAACGTGTCGCTTCAAGTAAGTAAAGTGTAACAATGTAGGAGCTTAACAGTTGGACGTTTATAATACGATGTTTCTTTTAATACACCATGAAAGCTATATGGTTTCAGTTTCTAGATATGTGTTTTAATGGAAAAAATACTTTGAAAGGTGTCCTTTTAAGCAAGTAAAGTGTACAGTTTTTAAAAAAGACATATATCTGCAAAATTATTTAAAAAATTATACTAAATAAAAGTATCTTTAAATAATTTTTTAAATTAGATTTTAAACATGGAAGGCTGAGCTTTATAGCCTTATGTACGCTATGGCATTGATTGTTAAGAGCTTTTGAAGTTGCAAAATTAGAAAACTATCACTTCCACATATTGCCAATTCCACGAAAAGATAGAGGGTGAAAAAATAAGAATCTAAGGAATACTACAATAGCACCAAAATTTTTTTAGTATGAAATAATAGACTTTCAAAAAGATCAAATAAATATCAATAATTTGTATCACAACTTTGAAAACAATTTTTATAAGCGTCACCAAAAATTTCAAAGTTCAGCTATTTTAATATGTGTGATTTGCTTAACTCATTTACAAATTGATAGTTTTTATGACTATGAAATTTGAGTTACTAGCAGAAAATTTATGAATGTTGTGCAGAAGACGTAGCATGAATGCGCATATGACCATTCAATTGAAACTTTCTATTGAATTTTTTCTGACATATCTCACATACATAGGGTTTTTCACCAGTATGAGTACGGATATGATTGTTTAAATCACTCTTTTTAAGAAATCCTTTCTGACACAGTTCACAAGTATGTGGTTTTTCACCATTATGCTTTCGGATGTGTTGATTCAAAGAACTCTTTTGAGTGAATCTTTTCAGACATATAGCACAAGTAAACCTATCACTAGTATGAGTAAGGACATGTGTATTTAAAGAACTCTTAGTTCTGTATGTTTTCTGACAGACATCACAAACATATGGTCGTTCACCAGTATGACAACGGATATGTTCATTCAAATGTTTCTTTATACTGAATTTTCTTTGGCACACTTCACAAGTATATGGCTTTTCACCAGTATGAATACGGATATGTTTTCTAAAAGAACTCTGACGATTGAATTTCTTTTGACATACCTCACAAGTAAATGGGTTTTCACCAGTATGAGTGCGTCTATGCTCATTTAAAGAACTAATATGTTTGAATTTTTTTTGGCACACCTCACAAGCAAATGGAATTTCACCAGTATGAATATTGATATGGCTATTTAAAGAACTCAAATATCTAAATTTTTTATGGCACAACTCACAAGAAAATGGTTTTTCACCTGTATGAGTGCGGGAGTGATCAATTAAAGCACTCATATATTGGAATTTTTTTTGGCACACCTCACAAATGAATGGATTTTCCCCAGTATGATTACGGATATGGTTATTTAAAGAACTCTTATGTTTGAATCTTTTCTCACACATCTCACAAGCAAAATACTCATCAGTATGAGTTTGAATATGAATTTTCAAAGAAGTTTCCGTTGTGAATTTTTTCTGACACACATTACAAATACATGATTTTTCACCAGTATGAGTAAGCATATGCCTATCTAAAATATTCTTTTGAGTAAATGCTTTATTGCATATCTCACAAGTATATGGTTTTTCAACAGTATGAGTATGAAAGTGTTCAATCAAAGCACTTTTACATTTGAATTTTTTCTGACACACATCACAAATAAATGAATATTCACTAGAATGGTTACGAATATGTCTATTCAAAATATTTTTCTGAGCAAATCTTATATGACATATCTCACAAGTATATGGTTTCTTATCAGCATGAGTTTGGATATGTCTACTAAAACTACTGTTATCTCTGCAACTTTTCTGGCATATTTCACAAGTAAATGGTTTTTCACCAGTGTTAGCAACAATGCAACTATTTAAAGCAGTATTCTGATCAAAAGTGTCTTTCAGTAACTCACACATAATTGGTTAGTTTGCAGTACAAGTAATCAAATACTTTAAAATCACTCTTTAGATTGACACAGGTAGATCCCACAGTTTTTCACTATTAACAGTACAGTGTGGTACAAAAAAAAATTTCTATTGAAAAAAAAACTTGGGCTTTTTTTTTTGGATAGTTTTTCTTTTTTACAGGTTCAATTGTTTAATGTAATGCTCAATTCCAAAATATAAACTTTACTTCTACATATAAAAACTACTTTTTTCATGAATTCACAAATTTCAAAGATAATTTCTGGGATAAAAATGCATGAAATTTATCTCTAGAATCTAAACATTTGTTATTTATGTTTATCCACTGTGTAAAATCTACTGAATAATTGCTGAAATAATTTTATTTGTATGCTAATTCAATGCACTGATAACACATCAAGATTGCAAAGGGAGGTGTTAAAATGTTAATTTTGTCTTAAGTTATCTAAACTTCAAGAAAATGTCTTGATTTATCCGTTGAAATGTGTGACTAGGATTTTCATCAAAGCAAATAATCAATTATAAGGCTCTCAGTAAAATATTTTATGCAACCTTTGTAATAAGAATATATATATAGATATAAACAGATTTATATATCAGGATTCTTTCTGGTGTACTTCATAAACATACATTTTTACCAACATGTGTATAATGTATTATTGTTTAATACACAAGCAAATTATAAATATTTTTGACACACGTCAGAAACAGCTTTTCGTTCACTTTTGGATATAAATACATAAGAAAGTGCTCATGCTTAATTAAATAATGCAATTTCTTTGATTTCGAGAATTTTACTGTAATATTATTTGAAAGTATCAGTTATTACGTTTTATTTATTAGTAACAAGAGAGGGCAAAAAACATCGCTTCCTTCACTCTTCAATGGTAACTTTTTTCGTGTTCAAAACCAGATACGCTTTGAGACAGATATATTTTCAAATATGGCATGCCTAATAAATATTTCCAAAATCTATTGCAGAAAACCGTCGTAAGTTAGTCCTTTCGCTTTTTTCGTAAACATTGGTAAGAGACAAGTCAATTGGTAATGGCAAATTGGTAATGGCAATTTTGTTACAATTACACCCTCCAATCAAAGCATGGAAGTGATGTCACGTGACATTTATTTTATTTCTGATTCCTCTATACATTGATATGGGGTTCTGAAATTAAGTAATGGCCGGAACAGGAAAAGTGGCCATTGTGACGTCTAATCCAAACGGCACTTCACTTCCGCTACATCCTCTTTCTTTCTCTTTCAGGATATAAACTACGCTTCAGACTGGCATTTGCCATGACCATCAACAGAACTCAAGGACAAACCCTTAAGTTTGCAGGCGTGAATTTAGAAAGTTTTTACTTCTTTCATGGCCAATTGTATGTGGCATGCTCAAGAGTAGGAACTTCACAGCATTTGTATGTTTTAGCTCCGGGAGGAAAATCAAAAAATGTGGTTTACAAGCAAGCACTGCAGTAAAACCTAACAAATTAGGATAATGTAATTTAATTTGTTAACATTTGCATTGTTGCCTAGCATTTAAAAGTCATTATAGTTTTCCTTTCAAACTACATATTTCAAACTATACATATTGACTGTACATCAATTGTGGACACCTAATAATCACATTCCGAGACGCTGCCCGGAGAGTCCAGCTACGAAAAGCGTGACAGAAGCAGCTATGAGTTATATAATGCAATGATATTTTTTTCTTACATAATGCAATGAATTTACTGTTTTCACAGTGAAAAAACCATGTATCAGATTCACGGCCTTATATGTTCGGGTGTAATTTTCATCAGAGTTTTGCATCGTAAATCTCGAGCAACGGCGGGTAAGCGCTGCTAGTTAATTTTAAAAGGAATTGTATATGTGGAAAAATAATTCTCCTCAAACTTCCATTTTGAAGTTAAAACATTTTTTACTCAGTTTGTTTATTTAAATTTTTAATTTAAAATGATGTATTTTCTGCACGGTAAAACATAGAATTGTCTGCTATAAATCAGATTTAACTGCAGCGCCATCTGTTGCTTTTCCTTGATCGCGACACTGGGTATACCAGTCACTATACTCATCATAGAGTTTCGTCCAGAACGCATGTTCTGAAAACGTACCCGCTATACCCCCCTGCTGTGAGGCCGTTTCTTCGCTATTGGCTAAGTTAAATGACGTCATGGGCGGAGCCTAGTATACACTTTGAAGTTTGACAGTTTCACACAATATCTGTCGTCTTCGAGATTATACATGGGAAAAAAATGTTTGTTATTAAATCGGGAAGAAAATTATGATAGAAAGAAGTAGTGCAAAGATATAACGTTGTGTGACAATATTCGGAGATATATACACGTTCGTAAAACAACAAAAATGTCTTAAATTTAGGTAAGTAGTATATGATATATTTATTACAATTTTTGCGAGTAAAATGCTGACACTGGAAACGTTCTACCTTATACATCTGTAATAATCCGATTGAATGATTTTCTAACTTATTTTTTATAGTACCTAATTTTAGATAGAAGATCGCCAACCAAATATGAATATATCAAAACTTGTACTGCAATATTTCACCTGGCCTGTTTAAATAACTTAAGTGGTCAGATGTTTTTATTGTTGTATCAGTTAAATTAAAGGAGAAACTTTGATTTATTTCCTTCTAGACTAGGCTAATTAAATTTATGTAGAAGACAGCAATATATTTTTTAATCTGATTCATAGTTACTTTGTTTATCACAGTAGTGTATTATAGTATAAGAGTGTAAAGATGTTATACAAATTAATGAAATTACTAATAAAATTAATATATATGTATATACCAAGTTGTAATTTAAATAGCATATATATGAAGTTTGATTTCAATTGTATGGGTGTTGATTTTAAGATTTTATAGATATTAAGTAACATTCTGAAGAAAGCAAACACTAATAGCCATTATCTAATGTTTATGAAATACTTTGAAGTTTGATCTGTACCCAGTAGTGAGTTGCCAAATTTTTAACAGCGAGTAAGCTATTATGCAAGATTATGGTTTCAAATGCTATCATTCTTCGCAGTTCACACTAACATAATATACATTTATTGTGCATTTAGAATTCATTTGGTGTTCGAGTTAAAATTATTTATATTTTAACGCTGTTGTTGTTTCTTATGACCTCCTGATTTCGATGGATATTTTAACTCTTAAACATATTTATTTCAAATTATGTTTAAAATAAATAAAATTGGCATCACGTCTGATTTCAACCAGCAGAAACAACAAGCACACAACTATAATAGAAGGTCTTTATTTCACTTCTTTAAGATGTACAAAACTTAAAAAGGCCAGAGCGCTTTCGAGCGTAAATACGCTCATCATCACTGCTCTGAATTTGGTTTCAGACCTGCTCACTCTAATGTTTCTTCTTTATTTAACTGGATTCTGTCTGATAAGCTGGGTGATAAGGATGACTTTAAAAGCTTTGCTGGGGTATATGTGGTTCCCCTGTTGTCCATCGATGGTAACTTTAAATTTTATATTGGCAGTACAAAATATACTATTGATATCCGTTTGGCAGAACATGCTAGGGATGTCAAAGGTGGTAAACTTTCTACGGCCCTTGCTCATTTTGTTGTTAAAGAAAATTTCCGGCCCCTTTTTTGAAAGAACTTTCCTTCTTATGCGTTGTAATAACCCTCATAATATTCTCCTTTTTAAGTCCCTCTTTATTTATGTTTACCGCGAGTCGATTTGTAATTTTGACCCCCGTTCAGATTTTAAATTATGCTTGGCGACTCAGTCTCGACTCCACGCAATTCAAGTCTCTTCATAGTTATCTTTGACGTCATCCTCTCGGGGATTGGGCTTGACTGCCCCCATTTTTTAAAATTTTTTGAATTTGAAAATTCTACAATAAAATTGTAAATTTTTACTGTTCTTTTCGTGATTTATGCTCGATTTTTTTAATCTGTTCAAAATGTTTTGTATTTTTGGATTCTCCTTAGATAAACGTAAGTTTATTGATAATTGTATTTATGCAAATTTGCCACCTTTTCTGGTCTATATATGAACGATCATTCCTATTTCCATGCAGCCACTGATGGAGAGCGTGAACGCTCGAAAGCACTCTGGCCTTTTTAAGTTTTGTACGTCTTAAAGAAGTGAAATAAAGACCTTCTATTATAGTTGTGTGCTTGTTGTTTATGTTTAAAATTTAACAACCAATATTTAAACTTTGGAAATGTTTAATAACAATTACATGTGTATTATCCTACACTTTGAATTTTGAATATACAAAATTTTGATATTCATATTTAAAAGGCATGTATTGATACATCATTCAAATTTTTCAGAACATTTTGAATTTAACTCAACGTTAATTCAGTTAAAAACCTCTTTACACTTGCTATTCTGTATAACACATCTAAAATATAAAACCTGAAGTTTTATTTTTCAATCTCTTGAATAATTTCAGTTTGAAACATTTAGTCAAAATACTATTAATTTCTAAACCCAAAATTATTTATTTGAAACAAATATTAATTTCAATATCTTTATTACTTCAACAACTATAATTCGATTTAGATAATATATTACTATCTAATGTTAACGAAATACTTTAGCATCGGTTGGACGCAGTGATAATTAGTCAAACTTTTAACTGGTACATGTATTTTCAGCTTCATTATATCTCATTACATCAGGATAAATCAGATAACATCAGTATTAACTAGGTGAGTCATTTTGAATATATTCATGCATCCTAAGACATCAAATCCATCTTCATATAAAATTAAATTAGTAACTACTGTCTATTATTTTCAAAAACAGCATTCAGTAAGTTGATTTAAAATATCTGTTGGATAAACTCCTTCTTTTTATAAACATGTTATAAATTGAAATTAGGTAATTTCATGCAACATTTATTATGCAGATTGTACTGTTAAATAGAAAATGCATATTTTTAACTATAGTAAAGCACTATCACTACTCTAGGGACCAGTGAAGTAAAGCGTATACCTGTGAAAATATATAACTGAAATTAATGTCACTGGATAGGAATGTTTGACGAGCTATGTAGAAATGCATATAAATGATGTATGTACTGTATTTCAAATATTTGAAATTTAATATTCACTGATTAGAATGGGAAATTAGACTATATAAGATTTAACAAAATATTTGAAACATTTTTATGTAAATAAAATTAAAATTTGTTTTGATTTGATAACAAATTATGAATTTTATACAAATATTGAAATTTAATATAACTATCCATATTTCATTACCTGAAGATACATTCAATTGAGTACGTAGAAAATTAGTACTAACTTTTGAATCATTTGTGAGATATCAGTGATTACAAACGTACACATGCTTATCTCAAAAGCATTCAATTCGAAAATAAGAATATTTAAAACAAAAACATGTAAATTCATTGATAGTTCAAATATTTGATCCTATTACAATATTTTCCTTTAACGTTAGTATTATGTGTGTAACAGTAGCGTAGCGTCCCCAGGCAATTCTTTTTTTGAGGAAGGGGAGGGGGGGGGGGGTGAATTGGTAACCAAACAGTTTGCTTCCCATTTCGCTAAATATCATTTCTCTGAACTTAAATGGGTTTCTAGGGAATATGATTTTCCTACTTTGTAATGCTATTGGTGTTTAGAGACAAAAAATATTTCTTAAATATATTTCTATAATTTTAAAGAATCAAGGGTACTTCCTTATTATAGTGGCCCCCGAGGATGAATCACCAAGCGTCCGAGATTTATGGCCAAAGTAGGTTGTAAAATCTCACCAAACATTTGCAGTCCTAAAGAAACAGCACGTGTTTATATTATTGTCATATTGCTTTTTCGTTAACGAAAACCTTGGCTCAATCGGATATGTGGGAGCCACTATAATAAGATAGTACTGAATCAAGCTATATATACAATTTCTTTCTAATAGTACAATGATTCTAGCTAAAATTAAATCTGCTTTTCAATTTCTTCGCCTACAGTTACAATTGCAATACATATAGATATTAGTTTATTAAATGGGATATTTTTATTTACTTTTGAAATTTATTTTTGCCTTTACTCTAAGGCAGGAATTTACTTTTATGCATCAAAATTCTATTATTTGTACTACTGATGGGAAAAAATCAGTACAAATAAGATAACCATATGCATTACTTAAAAAACATATTTTAGTTCATCCGGTGAACAATATCTTGAAAAATTATAAATATTTAATCAACTGAACATGATTGACTAGTACCTACTTAATCAAATTTAAAACATAATTTTTATTACATAGTGTTTATGATAGTGTTTATGTTAATCCATGTCTAACCAATTCGAATTTCTTATAGAAAGCTGAAGGTTAATTAGGTCCTTGTAAATTGATAATCATTCAATGAGTCATGAGTACAGTTAACCAAATTTAAAAGGTAGCTGCAAAGTTTACAGTTAGTACATTACAAGGGCAGATTCAGGCAGAAATAAAAAGGGATTTACAGGGATGTATCTAGAGAAATGTGAGTGGTGGTTGATTTTCCAGAACAATTATAATTGAGAATATAAAATTTCGAAACGAGCTTCACGTTAATTCGCACACACAAACAGTATTAGTATTATATACTTATATATTAACGAAAACATTTGATAAAATTGAATATAATGTTTTTTAAATGTAATTATAATATGTATATTTTTTTTGATGAGTGGTGGTCGGCAATTGAGTGGTGGTCGGAAATTCTGAGTGTGTGGTGGAAACCCCGACCACTGTAGATACATCCCTGGATTTACTTCGACATGTTTCTTTTATTGAACATTCGTTTTTGTAGTATATCAGTAAATAGTTAAACTGATAAATTTTTTTTTATTAATCATAAAATGAAGCAAACTAGCCAGATGGGGGAGGGTAATTGCCACAATGACCCATACCTGGATCTACATTAAGTTTCTTGTTACCATTATAGATATCAGATATTCTATATGGACGAATGCATAATAAGCATGAAACCAGTCCAAGAATGCTCATGCTGGTATCTGTAATAGGAAAATCACCCATATTTTTTAGAATGCCTCTTATAGATGGGCTTTGTGTTTATAAACTTTGCCTTTGCAACTTCATGTGGCCTGAGCTAAATTGTATATGAATTTTGAGCCGGCCACGTGGAAGAACTGAAATTGTTAGTTCTCATAGAAGTTCTAAAAAATTGTGGTGCATGCTAACTTTCATGCTACCACTGCAAATTTTGGAGGATCATTGCTGGTGTGATGTATGTGGTGTCGGTGTCAGGTCACAGCGTACCGTCTCCGTAGATTGTGATCCTCGGTGAACTTTGGTGTGGTTTTGTGTGTGATCTTTCGCTCCTCTATTTTCGCGCCAATTGTTGATTGTGCATCTTGTTATTTTCCTGTTGTTCTTCTGCTGTGTTCTTCGGACATGGAGTCCGTAGCAATGGCACAGATCCATGAACGTCCCATACCTCCGGACATTGAAAAAACTATCATTCGGTTCCAAATTGGAAATTTTCCTCTTCCTCCTGCTGATGGTGGACGTCTTCAACATCTCACAGACCTGTCTCATACTGGCCAATTTCTGCTTTCTGAATGGCACTGCATCCAGTCTGGAACCTCCGACAAATCTGAAGATACTCTAAGAGGTATGTGTCATTCCTTGACTTTGTATTTTGAGCAGAATAGCTTTGTTAGTGATAATACACCTTTTAAAAATGATATTGATAATTTTGTCTCTAATTATGAAAGCATCATAAAGCATAATACAAACTCTAATCTTAACGTAATGTCTAATCTTAATTCATCTATCTGCATTTGCTCTAATGGAACTGATTCTAACTCTAATATGAATAGCAATATAACTGAAGCCAATAAGGACTTAGAATTCAAACTTAGCGATGATAAGATAAAACTTAATGCTAGCAATGAGGACACTCCTACTGAGGACCTGGAAGGTTATATTATCCCCAAATCAAAAAAACAATGCCGTAAGGCTGATATCACTCAAGGTAAAGATATCAACATTGCTCCTAACGCTTTCGAAACCTTAAATGGTATGGACACCTCTCTTCCCCCTAATGACTGCAATCCTAATTCTAGTATTGAAAATACTACGTGTGCTTCTAATCCTTCCTCTAGTGACAATCAAAACTCTAAAATTCCTCCCATTTCACCTCCAAAACCTGAGCCCTTTTACGTAAATTGTCCGACCAACTGGAGAGAACTTGTTAAAACTCTAAATAAAATTGTGTCTACTCCTGTTCAAGCCCAAATGGCAGGCGATCTCATCAAAATTCTACCTCAAACTATTAATGACTTCCGCACGGTTCAAAAATACTTGGTCACTCAAAAAATAGAGTTTCACTCTATAAATATCAAAGCTGAAAGGCCGGTGAAAATATTGATAAAAGGACTGCCCTCTAATTCTCCGATCGGTGAAATTACTGAAGAACTCCGCAGCCGCGGATTCAATATACATCGCATTACTCAACTCAAAGATCTGAAAAATAAAGCACCGCTACCTATATTTCTTGTATACCTTAATCCCACAAAAGGATGGGAAACTATTCATCAATTACAAATTCTTCTTGATATGACAATAAAAATCAAAGACTTTGTTTCAAAAGGGATCAAGATGTGCTTTCGCTGTCAGCGCTATGGACACTCCAGCGACTGCTGCTATCAGCCTCCTAGATGTCTCAAATGTGGAATGGGTCACTTCACCCGTGATTGCTTGAAATCCCCCGATACCCCTGCCAAATGTGCCAACTGTGAGGGACCCCACCCCGCCAACTTTAGACTCTGCCCCTCCAACCCACATAACAAAAATATCCCCTTAATTACTCAAACTACGCCTCCTCCCACGAGAGCACAACAACCAACTCCACAGCATAAAGACTTTCCTCCCTTTCAGTCTCTTAACTCTAGACAAGAAAAACCCACTCTGGAAAAAAATTCCATACCAACCACCAAAGTGAACAAACCTCCTGTATCTTCCTCTGTTAAGGAAAACAAAACTTTTGCTGAAGCCATTGCTAACCCCCCTACTCCTCTTGGAAAAATTAAAAGAAACCAGGCTACGGTCTCCCATAACCCTAAAACCAAATCTAAAGACTCCTATCCAAATGATCCCAACAAACTACCAATTGAAAACCTTGTTATCCATTCTTATATCACTCCCCCCTCCACCTCCCCCCTTAATACAACTACTACTACAAGCTCCAATGAAAATCAATCCCCCGTATCTCAAATCTCTGACATCATCCAATTAATTCAAGAATTCAACAAAATATTCTCTGATCTCAACATCAACTTTGAGAAAATTAAAAAATTCTTAACTATTGTACAAACCAAGTTTAATCAGGAAAGTAATCCCCTGAACAAGTTACTTGCTTTCATCTCGGCCCTCGATGAGGTCTTCTTTACAGTCACCCAAACCCATAATGATGAGTAATCCCATTCTTGACTCTTTTCGCATTTTATCCTGGAATGCTAATGGTTTAAACTCCAAAATCACCGAACTTCGTGACTACATTCAGAACAATCCCGTTGAAATAATTTTGATTCAAGAAATCCGCCCTGGTAAACGTCCTCCCCCCTTAAAAATTGCAAATTATAAAAATTATACTGCTCTGCGTAACCAACTTCAAAATCCTCCCTCTGTACACGGTGGAGTATCCATTTATGTCAAAAACAACATTCCCCACCACGAAATTAATACTGTTAATACTAATTTTGTTGAAAATAAAATTGTTAGCATAAACCTCCCTAATCACCCCCCCCATTTTTATTGGTTCTATTTATATTAAACCCTCTCACAATACCATCCTTGCTCCTGACTTCGACAAAATTTTTAACCTCAACCATCGTGCAATCTATGCTGGAGATTTCAATGCCCATCACCCCTCATGGAATTGTCGACGCCGAAATAATTCTGGAAAGCAGATATACAATTACACCTCTGCCAATAACATTCAAGTTGCTGTACCTTCTAGCCCCACCCACTTCTCGCTGGCCGGTAACCCCGCCACCATTGACTTTGCCCTTCTAAAAAATATCTTCTTCCCATTTTCTTTTGATACCCTGGACGAATTATGTTCTGACCACCTTCCCGTACTTCTCACCCTCCATCTCAATACTCTCCTCCCCATTGCGGATATCCCCTCTGCCATTAACTGGAAAAATTATAAAAAAAATCTTCTAAACTCTAAACTCCTTATTCCAAAAATCAATAATACTGAAGACATAGACTCTGCTGTACAGGAAGTTACACTGGAAATTCAACGCTCTTTAGCTACTGCCTCTTCTTCTCGCCCTCCTCCCCTTTATAATTCACTCCCCCATTTTATTAAAACCCAAATTCAAACGCGTAATGCCACCCGTAAACTCTGGCAAGCCACCAGGAATCCCTCTACTAAAAATATACTTAATACCCTTAATCGTAAAATCAGAAAAAATATCTCTAAATACAAACAAAATAAATGGAAAGAATTTATTGAATCCCTCTCCCCTTTTGACAAATCAATTTGGAGAGAAATTAAACGAGTGAAAAAACCTTACACACAGCTCCCACCCCTTCGTGCAAACAATGGAATGGCCTTTTCGAACCTGGATAAAGCTGATGCTCTTGCAGTCTGTTACAAAAAGCAATTTGAGATTGACATCCCTGATAATAATTTTCATATACAAATCACCCAGTCTGTTGAAAACTTTCTAGCTACCCCCCACCCCGACCCTATCCCTCCCACCTCTCCTACAGAAATTCTTGAACACATCTACAAACTTAAAAATAAAAAAGCCCCCGGAAAAGATAAAATCTCAAATAGAGCACTCAAATTTCTTCCCCTTAACATCATATTTTTCTTAGTCCTTACCATTAATGCTTCCCTAAAACTCAGACATTTCCCAAAAATCTGGAAAACCGCTGTTATTATTCCCATTTACAAAGGAAAAGGTGACACTTCTGATCCTGTTAATTACCGCCCCATCTCCCTCCTCTCCTCCCTTAGTAAACTTTGGGAACGAATTATTCAAACTAGACTGTACAGCTTCATTGACAGCAATGATATCCTGATCCCAGAACAGTTCGGCTTCCGACCCGCTCATTCCACCACACATCAACTTTTACGTGTAGTCGAATTTGTTGCTGAAGGATTTAAGGAAAAGCAGGCCTCTGGGGCCCTTCTTCTGGACGTAAACAAGGCTTTTGACAAAACTTGGCATACTGGAATTCTCTTTAAATTGATTCAAATGAACTTCCCACCCCCTTTAATTCAAATCATCAATTCCTACCTTTCTAATAGAAATTTTCATGTCAGAATTCTTAACACTCTCTCTGCAAATAAACCCGTTAAAGCTGGAGTCCCCCAAGGTAGTATCCTTGCCCCCTCCTCTTTAACCTTTACGTAAACGACATCCCCCGTTCCCCTCGTACCTCCCTTTTCTTATACGCCGATGATACCTGTATCATCGCCGCCCATAAAAATCTAAATTTTCTCCATATCCACCTTCAAAATCATATTGCCACCCTTGAAAATTACTACCATAAATGGAAAATTACTATCAATGCTCAAAAATCGCAAGCTATCTTTTTTTCTGGCATTCGTATCCCCCCTCCCCCTCTCATGGTTTGCAATCAACCCGTTTGTTTCTCACGTACTGCTAAGTATCTCGGGGTCCATTTGGACAGCCGACTTACTTGGCAGCACCATCTCAAATATGTTATCAATAAATCTAAAAAGCTGGCTGGCTCACTTAACCATCTGCTTTACTCAGACCACTTAGATCTCAGCAATAAAATTCTTCTTTATAAATCTTTAATTCAACCAATCCTGCTTTACGCCTGCCCAGTCTGGGGATTTGCCTGCAAAACTTCCATTGGAAAAGTACAAATTGAACAAAACAGAATTCTTCGCATCATCAGAAAAGCTCCCAGATTTCTTCGCAATGATATTATTAGAAAAGATTTCAAAATCAAAACTATAAAATTTACCATCAGAAAGCAAGCAAAAAAATTTTTTCAGAACATTCCTAGTATACATAACGAAACTTTATTCAACCTCCCAGACTATGATCCCAGACTTTGTAGAAAGCGTCCCAGGGCAGTATTATATGACCCCCCGTGAGCATTTACATTAAATTTTCCTTCCACATCCTCATCTTTTAAATTTTTCATCAGTTTTCTGATCCCTTTTTACTTGTCAAATCTTAAATCTTATATTTTAAATTGATACACATACTTTTTTGCCTCTGATTAATAACAGAGGGCTGCACTTCTGCTACCACAGCTCTTTTCTCTCCTTCCCTCTGGAAGGTGCTACTGCATTCTGCAGTATTTTTCTTTTTCTTTTTGTAGTCAACTCTATTCTGCTCAAATGATGTCAAGAATGCACATATTGTTTACAGATTGGAGGTAGAAGTCATTCGACTGGGGACTCCGTTACGATGCACATTACATTATCACCATTATCACTGCAAATTTTGATTATTTCATGATGACGAGCATATAATAAGTGAGAAACTAGTCCATAGATGCTAGTATCTGCAATAGGAGTGTCTTCTCCATTACATCCTATTCACAAATTGATATATTAGAATGTTGCAAAACTGTAAGAGCAAAACAGTTTTATCAAGCTATTTCACAAAAAATATTATGACTGGAGAAACAAATATGAGCAAGATAAATAGCAGATATATTTTAAAGTTGAAATTGGGGCTGCAGCTAATATATTTCACATGACGTCTTTGATGAACAAGTATTTTAGCTATATTTCAGGCATTTAACTTGAATGTACTCGAAAAGCTGTATCTGTTTACTCATATTTGTTTCCATTCACCTATTACGTGTACATATATTGATGGTTATCATAGAGTGTACATATATAGATGGTTATCATAGAGACAAAATATCAATTTAGAATGTTCCGATACTAAAATATGGAATTATATGAGGGTTTTGCTGTCTAAGAAAAGTTGAAACCACTTTATGTGAAATATCAGTTAGAACGAACTGCAGGCTAGGCACTATTAGTGCCTATTATATATTCTATTATACATTTATTTGTTACATATGAAGTAGTTAACATGAAATTTGAATTAATGTAAAAAAAAGCTATTCCTCTGAAAGTCAAATTCTTCAGGTAACACACTAAGTTAGAGTGCAAATCTCAACCAACTTGTTTATTTCTGGTGATATCAATTCAAATCCATAGCATCTATTCTATTGGTATATAACTTTTTAATACTTCTGTAAAGAAACCAGGCATAAAAAAATTAGGTGACAAATCAGATTCTTTAAGAAAGTATTACAAATTTATATTCTCAAAAGCAGTAGTTTAATTATTTTGATCTATTGGTATCTTTTATTCACATAGAAACAAGGAGCAAGCATTAAAGGAGAACTAGAGTCAGTATGTACATACCGATTGTCAAAATTTTCAATGTTCAAGTATCAGTTGTTACATTGAAAATATTTAAAGTAAATAAAAGTTTAATAAAGAATGCCAAGAAATTAACTTATATATTTAAAAGTATGCACTGGTTGTGACTGATGGACTTACCTGGTTAAAGATACTCCCCCCCCCCCCCAACTACAGGAAAATATTTATTCGATTTTTTTTTTTAATTACATTAAATCAAGACACAAATCATATTGTAATTGTTAATGTGTGTAAAAATTTCCTCAAAATCCAGAAGAAGGTGTATTGAAGTACTTTAATTGTAAATCCATTGACGCAGTTCTATAAAAATATAGGTATGCCATTCTTTTGGTTTTGCCACTTTGTTTTCTTTCGGTTAGTGACAGTGGCATAGCATTACACCTATTCAAATGGTAAAGAAACCAATATGCATATCTATTTGTTTAGAATTTAATGGGAACAGCAAACAACTGATATATATATAATTTTCGAAGCATATCAATTAATAAAAATTTTTAGTATAGAAAATTATTAGCACATCACTGGGTATATAGAGTGGGATGGATTACCCACCCTCTACACTGAATATTTTACCCAGGATTACATTGTAAGCCTGCATTTCTATTAATTTTAGATTAATTTTTAAAAAAAATTTCCACATTTTTTGTCCAAAATATTCCATTGTATGGCATTTTCTTTTAAATCAAACACATAGTTTTGTTTACAAACTTGCATAAATATTTGAAACAGACTTCAAAAAAGGTTATGGTAACCCAAATTTAAACGGTTATATATTTTGTTTTGGATAGCTAACTTGTTTTTTTGTAGTTAAAACATTAATAAAATAAAACAAATTGCCTCAAGTGCTATAAGTCATCAATGAAAATAGGATTAAAAAAGTTGCGATACACGTACGGAATACAACATAAAATGGGCATAAGGTGCCTTTAATAAACATAATACATATAACACAAGCATTTTAAACTGTATGCTGTATATACTTTTTTTCCCGTAAATGAAGCATTTTCATCATAGATCAAGTAGTAATAATAATAATATATTTTATTTAATTCTTTAGTTTAAAATCATATCAAAAGCAAATAAATATGTGTGTATGAAGTAAAATACTTGACGAGATGTATATAAGGAAAATGTAAACACGTATAATCTCGAAGATACTAGGCTCCGCCCATGACGTCATTTAACTTAGCCAATAGTGAAGAATCGGCCTCACAGCAGGGGGTTTAGCGGGTACGTTTTCGGAACATGCGTCCAGAACAGAGCACCAGGCGCGTAGCGCCTTTAATCTCCAATCTCTAGGTGTGGTTCTTATCTTCATACTGTGACATTATTTCATTGGTCTATAGTTGGAGGTTCGAGGTTTTTGATTTACTGTTTTTATTATTTGTCCTAGCTCCTAGTGTGGAAGTTTGTTGCACATTATAGAGGTTAAGCACTTTGGGGGGTTGATGCAGATCTGAGGGTAACCTAGCATTTTAGCAGTTTAGGATTTTAAACATTTTGTAGAAAACCAAAGATCGCGAGTTTTCTTTAATATCAACTGATTAAGGTGGGACGTTCCTAGTACCGAATATCAAAGTTAAGTACCGAGCGGGGTCTCTTACGAGATTTAGCCTTGCGATGATCATAGTCATGCAGATTAAATAATAGTTCATTTGGGACAGATGGCAGATTTTTGTAGAATTTAAGCGCTAGCTTTTTGATTTGGGCTCTAACAGTTTTTATTTTGAAGTCTTTCCTAATTACCGAGTTTCTTAAGTATCTAGGGGCTTTCCTTATAATCCTTAGGGTTTTGTTTTGTCTTGTCTCTAATAAGTCTATGGTAGTTTTGCAGGCATATCCCCATACGGGTGCTGCATACAGCATTCCCGGGCGGATGACCGATTTATAAATTAGGAGTTTATTTTGATAACTTAGATTTCCGTTTCCTATCATTGGGTATAAGGCTCCTATGGTTATATACGCTTTTTTGATTATGTTCGTTACGTGCAGTTTCCAAGTTAGGTGGGAGTCTATCGTTACACCTAGGTATTTAGTAGATTTTTCCGCTTTTAGGGCATGGTTGTTTATGTACAGAGGAGGCGGAGGCTTACGTTTTCTTGAGAAATAAATCCAATGACATTTATTGGGATTTAATTTTATTCGCCATTTTTCCAGCCATGTTTGGAGTATGTCTAAGTGTTGTTGTAGCTGTCTGTGCATTACTGAGACGTAAGGGTGTTTTGCAAGTATCGTGCTGTCGTCTGCATAGAGTGCCAGCTCCGTGTCTGGGGTCCTGGGAATGTCATTTAGATATAAGTTAAAGAGTGTCGGGCCCAGGATGGATCCTTGCGGTACACTACATTTAATGAGCTTGGGTGTACATAAGTTATTTTTTACTCTGACTTGAAAGTGTCTGTTATTTAAGTATGAAATTAAAAGTTTGACAAGTGCGTCAGGGACTTTTAGAGTGATCAATTTGTAAGCTAATCCACAGGCCACACTTTATCAAACGCTGATTTATCTGATTTTTGTTGGGAGGGGGGCATACCCCGGTGCCTTTCCTTTGTTCCAGGGGTTCTTCGGGCATTGCCTGAAGTTCGCCGGGTGATCTCCATTGCAGTTAGCACACGTTGCCTTCTCCGTCCTTAGTCTTTGGCAGTCCCGTGTGAAGTGTTCTTCAGCACACTTAAGGCACTTTGGTGGCATTCTGTAATTCTCAGAGGAATGATTGAATTGCTGGCACCGGTAGCAGATTTTGAAGCCCCGTGCTCTGAAAGCCTCTACCTTCACAGCCAAGTATCCTAATCTTGTCAGTCGGTATACCCTCTGCCAGTCTTCCGTAGGCTTAATGCTGACTAAGAAGATCGGCAGAGGCAATCTCGTTTTTGTGTTTCTCAGTTGAGAAACCCGGACTACATCTAATCCTTCGGATGTTAGAGTGATTTTTATTTCCTCAATGTTATAGTTTGTTGGTAGCCCCTTCAAAACTACCTATTTGGCCTTTCCGTCTTTAAGTTTAAACTGTGGAAGGGGATTTTCTCACTAGTCACTATACTGTTATTATAGATATGGAGAATTGTAGACCATGCCCATTTCCTTCTAAATACATTTCCCGAAACAAAAGAGGTAGTCGAAAACCCAGACCGCCGACACATCCTAGGACATAGCAGCTGTTTAGACTCAAATATTATTTATGTATATTTCGAACTGTACCAAATGATCAAGATCGTTTCTAGATATCAAAATGTTATAAATGACAATTACATTCATATTTTGTTATATTAATATTTGAGAAATAATTAGCTATAAATTGTAGAAAATAATTAAAATAAAAATAAGGAAATACATTCAATTCTAAGGTCACGAGTTTGAATTATAATAAGCCGTGTAAGGAAAACATCTTGAATTATATCTTTCCCCTTAGAGCAACGAAACATTCTCAGAGATCCAGCCATTTATGTTTAGTAGGTTAACCCCTGGACTACAGTGCCTATAAGTAAACCTCTTCTTGGTCCTGTAGCTTGACATACGAATTAAGAGACATGTAGTTTCAGGGTATAAACCACGCCCCCTACATTTCTGTAAGATCGGGATATAAACCACGCCCCTTACATTTCTGTAGCATTTGCACGTGACAAAATTTAAATTTGAACGTGTCCCACAGACGTCAATATCTAGAATGGCTTACGCAACATACAACGTAACGGAGACGTCGTTGTATCGTATAAGGCTCCTTTATATACGAGTTGACTCATCAAGCATATTGAAGCCCACCATAGCTGGAAGCGCAATCTATTAGCATTAGCTCAATTCGTATTTTCACTTTAGGAAGTATAATTTAAATAATTATGGGTGGTTGTTTTGCACCAAATTACTCTAATCATTCTAGAAAGGGTTTTAGGCTATTTCGCTTTCCTGGAAATGAAGAAAGAAGAAAACAATGGCTAATAAATAATTGGATACCCGGTACTGGAGCATACTTGTGCGAGCTATGTTCTACAATATTCTAATTCAAACTTCTTTTTTTATATAAATAATTTATTTTAAACATTTTTTTTATAATTTCTGTAACTATAGTATGGAATCCTATGGGCTTCAATATGCTTGATAAGTCAGCCTGTAGTAGAGGAGCTCTAGTATCGTAAGGTAAGTGTAAGTGTAGTTTCAGTCCGTAAGATTTGCACTTGACAAAATTTAAATCTGCGCGCATCTCACGGACGTTAATAATGGCATATGGAACATACGATGCACAGAATACTATATATTAATCTGTGATACGATGTATCCGAGACATCGTTGCATCAAAGAATATACATATAAAGAAGTGAAGCTTCCATTGGGTAAACACGAAATCCGGCGCATGCGCCATGAGAATTTGACTGAGGTATGCCGAGAAAACAACATTCCGAGGCAGCAACGCGTTGCTACACGTCACCCCCGGTAGAAAAGGCCGAACTGCTTTCCCCCCCTGTACCTCGTGACGTATGAAGTGTAGGCCCAATTCTGACCTTCGAATCCGAATTCCTCCGTCTCAACTTTTCTGGAAAGTTCTCCCCTAGTAGAGTAGCCCACACAAAGAAGTATCGTATGTGCAGTGCAGTACGTGGGCTCGCGCGTGTGGATGCATAACGGTCTTTTTATCGTATTTTTGAATGTCTTATATGTTAGTTCATGATTTTATAAACATTTTGACCAGCATACCTTCGACTACATACCTTATAACATTGGATTACTAATTACCTTATTCCCGTAATGTGAAAAACGGAAAATGCTATTTAGAAGTAAGTGCTTACCATTTTTTGCTTATTATCATGTCATTTAAAATTACATAGAATTTTAAATATATGGCAATCAAATTATTGCTATTCAATTAACGCTAAATGGATTCTAAATTGTTTTGTTGCTAATTATAACGTCAACAAACCTTTTAGAGTTTTCTTAGTTTGTTTTAAAATTTTATTGTTGTCACATTAATTAAGAAAACTGCCTAGACATTTGTAAAATTAAGCTTTGTTAAGTAATTGTGAAGTATTTAAAATCATTCAATGTTTAAAATGTATCTTTTATTAGGTTTAGCTTGTGTGATTCATTTCATTTACCTAGTATACTTAATATGTTGTCATAAATTATTCAGTTTCCTGTAAATATTTAAAATTATTTTAATAATGTTGTTAGTTGTGTGATATTTTTTAATAGACTAGCAGTATGTCCGTACTTCATACTGACCATATAATACAAGAAACCTAAAATTCAGAATTTGATGTGAAGTTTTAATATTTAGAGTCTCAATTTTTGAAATTTTATAATAATTCTAATGAAATGAAAATAGGTGATCTCTACCGTGCTGAGATAATAAACAGACAGATAGATGTACAACATACAATTTTATGCATACTGTTAATAGCAGATATACCCGACATTGCCCATGATTTAATATATGTGCAAATTCCTGCAGTATTCTAAATGACATTCTTACTCAAAACATTCTATTAAAATATTTCATTTAATTCTCCTTTCTGTGTTTTCTATACAAAATTATCTTCAAGCAGATCTGAATAAAACATCCTCGTTTGAAAACAAATTATAAAATATATATGAAATTGGATCAATATAAACTAAAATAAAAGCGCTAAAATTGTATAAAAATGGTTATAAAATTTTGTTTTATATTGATTTCTTTATTATTTAAATCTTAAAAAATTTAATAATCGTCTGCCTAATAAACACATTTGATTTAATTGCGTTGCTAAGCATCATGATATAATTTTCTTAATAAATTTGTGGAAAATATATCATCTGCATAATTCTATTTTTATGGAAGGTTTAATTGTGGGATTTTTATTCATATCTCGACAATCCCTGGTCCTAGAAACTCGAAACATGGACTAAATTTTAAGTAGGGCTATTTCAAAGCTACCCACAGAATGTTCATGAAATTCGATGCAGCAGTTCTACCGTGATGATGAGATAGATAAACACACAGACAGATACATGTATTTTCAATTTTATTTATATAGATAAAAAAATGTCATTATCTTTTTAAGATATTGTCAATAGTAAGAAATCGTAGCAATAAAAATGCTACACTAAAGTTATGAAAGTAAAATAATGTAAAATGGAATATTTCACACATCAAATAACATATTTTAACTGTTTGATAAGTAAGTAATTGCATATAAAAGATATAGTATCTTAATATATTGCACATATATTTTTTATTATTTGTTATGGCATGCTGAAATTTTAGAAGAATAGGTTAGGAAGTCATTTGTGTTTAGGTTGGGCACATTTTATTTTTTATGTAGCGAGTTATTAATTATGTTATTGAAAATTGTTAAAATAACTTGGAAAAAAGCAAAGTAACTAACTTACAATTTCAAGTTACCATTGTATATTTCATTATATTATAGTTAATGTTATTTTAATAATACAAAGCTAATTTAATCTTTCTTACATTTTCACTTCAATGGAATTGTAAATGAAATATTAATACCAAAAAGTTTTATTATACAGCTTTATTAAATTTTCAAAGCCCCTGAGGTATTTCAAACTCTATAATTAAGCAAAATTGTTTACAATTTGTTAATGTCTGGTAGTAAAAAAGGGAATATAAGATGTGCTATATTAGAAAACCTGAACTTCTACAATTTATAGTGCATAGGTTAATGAATGACATTCAACTAGTATTTTATCTTAATTCTAAATCATTTTACAATTTATAACAACAACAAAAAATGAATAAAATAAAATGAAATAAAAATAAATAAACACGTAAGCATATTAAAAGTTAAATTCTGAGTTTCTTTTTAATGATTGTCTTATGATATTTAAAGATATAGTATTCAGTAATCATTTTAGTTTCTGCATACTTTATCTGTAAGCACGCATACTTTAGCTGAATGTACTGAAGAATTATTCAAATAAAATGCCTGATTAAGTAATAAATATACAGGGTTCTTTTTCAAACTTTTATTAAAACACTAACTGAATGGAATCCTTTCATCTTTGCTCCTACAGTGAATGAGTGATTATAAATATTTTATTTTAAGGAAATGTACAGCAATATTAAGATTTTAAATCACCCATTTTAATGAACATTATCGAAAATACTTCCAAATTTCATGAATATTATTTGATTTACTGATAAATTATGATTCCTTTACATCGAACAGAGAATTAAAAGGGAAACAAATAGCAAAAGCTTCGATCGCGATCTGGAAGACCTACTCGCAGTGGGCCTACAAGCCAAGACGTCAAAAATTAGTGCTCCGGCCTCTGCTTTCGGAGGTGACGTGCTACAGTGGCTAGAATAGATAGTGTGCCGACCGAGGCGAAAAACAGGTTCCCTAAAAACCGCCTACGCCAGACGGCGTTGGTCTCGAACAAGCGGTCTAAAGCGGAGGAGTTAACATTGAAACTAATGGGAATTTAATTCAAACGAAATGATTGATATCTTTGGAAATAATTGAAGAATTTGTCTGAAATTTGGTGTAATTATTGCAAGTGGTATACACAAAAAGTCATTTGATTTTCAGAGAGATTGACCTAGGGATATATCCATATTTTAAAAATTTTATTTAGCTTTATCTGTGGTCGTTCAAAAATTTGAGATCCAAAATAATCAAATTCATTAATCACAGTAACGTGAAATTCGGTATGACGTTTTCTCTTGTGGTACATTTCAAGTCTTTCGATTTTGAAGCTTATCGGGCTAGCCCGTCCTTGGCCCGCCATATGACTTTACTTTTTGGTATAACTCGAGAACAGGTGTATCTAAAAATTCGAAGTTTAGCATATGCTTGTCATTTGCTGTATATTTTAACTCTTTGGATTAAAAATCTTATCGGGCTAGCCCGTCCTGAGCCCAACAAGAGAAATATATCGTTTTTTGAGAATAACTCAAAATTCGGAGCATCTACAATGTCTAAATTTAATATATCATTGTCTTTTGTGGTATATTATATTTCATTGCATTTCGAACTTTATCGGGCTAGCCCGTCTTGGCCCGCCAAAGAAATTTACTCGCTTTTCAAGAATATCTCGATCAAATGAAGTAGCTAAAGAATGTGAATTTTGCATATCATTTCCTTTTAGATGGATTTTAATTTAGATTTTGAACCCCATCGGGCTAGCCCGTCCTGAGCCCAACAAGAGGAATATATCGTTTTTTGAGGATAACTCAAAATTCGGAGCATCTAGAATGCCTAAATTTAATATATCATTGTCTTTTGTGGTATATTATATTTCATCGCATTTCGATCCTTATCGGGCTAGCCCGTCTTGGCCCGCCATAGAAATTTACTCGCTTTTCAAAAATAACTCTATCAAACGGAGTAGCTAAAGAATGTGAATTTTGTATATCAATTCCTTTTGGATGGATTTTAATTTAGATTTTGAACCCCATCGGGCTAGCCCGTCCTGAGCCCAACAAGAGGAATATATCGTTTTCTGTGAATAATTCAAAATTCGGAACATCTGGAATGTCTAAATTTAGTATATCATTGCCCTTTGTGGTATATTATATTTCATCACATTCGAACCTTATCGGGCTAGCCCGCCTTGGCCCGCCATAGAAATTTACTCGCTTTTCAAGAATAACTCGATCAGTCGGAGTAGCTAAAAAATGTAAATTTAGTATATCATTCCCTTTTGGATGGATTTTAATTTATAATATAGTATTCTCTTTTGGGATATATTTTAATTCTTTGGATTTTAAACTTTATTAGATTACCCCATCTTTGCCCAGCCTTAGGAATGCATTCGTTTTTGGAAAATAACTCGAAAATTGGAGAAAAATTATCATTTACCAAACAATTAAACAATTACATTAGTTCTCCTTAGGGATTATATTTGAGAAAGTATTTTGTACTGTTGTGTAAACCCACATTCGATCGTCGACCCCCCCCCTTATCCTAGATCTTGCCTACGCTTATATGCAAGAGAATTAAATAATGCGAAACCAGTCCACGGTGCACTTTAAAGATTCATAGTAATATAGTGATTCGTACTACATAGTATAATAGAAAGGGAAGTCTTGTGACGGGATTTTTGGATGCTGAAATTCGCAGATTATGAAATGTTAAGCGATTTTTTAGCCTATTCGTCGAAATGAAAAATAAAATAATATGCTGGATGAATCGAATTAATACATTTTTCTAGGCAATTTTACACAGAAAAGGCAATAATGATAATTACAACCCTACATTACACAGTTCTGTAGTTTCAGTACTACTAGAATTCTAGAACTTATCAAATCAAGTAAATACACGATGTCACACGACAAAATACGACGGTTCTTAGTAAAAACAAATTCGATCTCAGATGACCAATGTGCTAATGAGATACTTCCTATTGTATCTAGCGGCCACCCTGAAGGCAGTACAAAATGTCCTTCCCTGGTGTTCTACCCATTTCCAGAGCCCCCGCTGATTTGCGGATCTTTTGAGCATTGTTCGTGTAAGAGATGTGGCAATTTGCGGAAACGTATGTAAAGGAGACGCGCCTGTCGAAATAAAATAGCGGTCGATTACATGTCCACTCTCAACCGAAATTCTTATCAGCGCTATCTTTCACCGTATAAAGAGACAGCACTTGTAGGCAGCCCCCACCTTGTTCTAATGTTCAAGCGGCAATGGTGTTTCATGTTTTTCTTCCAAATTCACAGGGCCACCCACGGGCATTTTTCCTAGTAGCCGAACATATGAGATAAAACAAAATATTTGCCAGACATTCTCATACATTCTTTTTTTAGGTTTACATGGTAATATGTATCAAAATGCAAAACAAAAGTTTGGTTTTAAAGCATTCGTTCAAGTTATTCATATAATGCTTTTAAAAATTATTGAAAAATTTCAATTTCAAGTAAACAAAATCAATACGTGCGGTCCAAATTTCTGCTAAAGAAATAAAATTATCTTCGTAAAAAGCAGAATACCACTCAAAATACTAATATCGACCGGTTTCGAAGGCATAAAACCTCCTTCGTCAGATCACGCAGATCCGTAACCTTCACTCGTACTCCCAGTGCACCGACCCAACGACCGTGGACAAATTTCGCACTTCTTAGCTCATTTGCATATGGATGTAACTATGTATTTAGGACACAAGGGGGTCGACGATCGAATGAAGCTTATAGTACAAAATTCATTTTTTTTTTAAATATGGACAATTTTGAGAACTAATGTAATTGTTCGGCAAATGAGGGTTTTTACCACACATCCTATCTCCCATGCCTACGCCGCTAATTATAATTATATATACGCCGAAAATATTAAATTCTACCCGAAATGGAATTAATATACTAAATTTGGATTTTCTATCTGCTCAGTTTTCGGGTTATTCTAAAAAAATGAGTCTATTCCTATGGCAGGCACAGTACGAGCTAGCTGAATGAAGTTCAAATTCGAAAAAATGAAATATATCACAAAAGACAATAGCATGCTAAACTTGGAATTTTTAGCTACTCCGGTTCTCGAGTTATTTCATCAAACACGATCGCATTCCTAAGACGGACTCAAGACGATGAGGTTCAAATTATAAATTATGATAAACCCCAAAAGAAATTGATATACTAAATTTAGATTTTTTAGCTGCTCCAATTTACGAGTTATTCTCGAAAAATGAGTACATTACCACTATCTCGGGCCCAAGACGGGCGAGTCTGATAAGGTTCAAAATCCAAAGAAATAAAATATACCCTAAAAAACAATGATATACTAAATTTAGATATTCTAGCTGCTACAGTTTTGGAGTTATTTTTAAAAAACGAGTACATTCCTTTTGTTGGGACCGGAACGGGCTAGCCCGATCAGGTTTTAAATCCAATAAGCTGAGAGATACCGCAAATGACAACGACATTCTAAACTTGAAACTTTTTGATACTCCGGTTCTAGAGTTATTCCACTAAAAAAGTGAATTTCTAAGTCGGGCCCAAAACGGGTTGGCCCGATACGGTTCAAAAACAAAGGAATTAAAATATTCCCAAAAGATAAGGATGTACTAAATTTATATTTTCTAGTTTCCTCGATTTTCCAGGTATTCTAAAAAACGGGTCCATTCCTATGCCGGGCCCAGGACGGACTACCCCGATAAAGTTCAAATCCGAAGAAACTTAGATATACCCCAAAAGCCAACGACATGTTAAATATGGAATTTTTAGCTACTTCGGTTCTCGTCTTATTTTTCAAAAACGAATGCATTCTTCAGCAGATCCAAGACGGGCTAGCCCGACGAGCATCAAAATCTAAATTAAAATCCATTCAAACAGAAATGATATACTAAATTTATATTTTTCAGCTACTCCGATTGATCGAGTTATTTTTTAAAAGCGAGTAAATTTCTATGGCGGGCCCAAGACGGGCTAACCCGATACGGTTCGAAATGCGGTGAAATGTAATATACCCCAAAGGAAAATGACATATTAAATTTAAACCTGTGGGTGCGTAAGTCCTTCCGAGAGGTTGGTGGTAGGGGAAGGAGGGTACGGTCCCTGTGGATGCCTCCCCCACTGGGTTCCGGTTTAAATTGGGTGGCACTTCCCGGCCGTCCAAACAGTTGCCTTACACCTTTCTGGTAGGTCGGACGGTCTGGGTCTCAACAACAACAATATTCTAGATGCTCCGAATTTTTAGTTATTCTCAAAAAAAGATATATTCCTTTTGTTGAACTCAGGACGGGCTAGCTCGATAAAATTTTTATCCAAGGAATTAAAATATACAGCAAATGGCAAGGATATGCTGAACTTCGAATTTTTAGATGCACCTGTTCTCGATTTATACCGCAGAAACGGGTGAGTTTCTAAGGCGGGCCTAAGACGGGTTAACCCGGTACGGTTGAAAATTGAAAGAATTAAAATACACCCCAAAAGAAAACGATATATTAAACTTGGATTTCCAACGTTCTCTGATTTTCAAGTTATTCTCTAAAACCAGGTAATATCCTACGGCGGGCCCAGGACGGGCTAGCTCGATAAGCTTCAAAATCGAAAGAACTGAAATGTACCACAAGAGGAAACGTCATAACGAATTTCACGTTACTATGATAAATGAACCTGATTATTTTGGACCTCAAAGGTTTGAACGAACACCAGATCAAGTTAAATAAAATTTTAAAAATAAGAATATATCCCTTGCTCAATCTCTCTGAAAATCAAATGACTTTTTGTGTATACCACTTACAATAATCACACCCAATTTCACACAAATTCTTCAGTTATTTCGAAAGATATCAGTCATTTCATTTGCAATAAATTCCCATTTGTTTCAATGTTAACGCCTCCGCTTTAGACCGCTTATTCGAGACCAACGCCGTCTGGCGGAGGCGGCTTTTCAGGAACATCTCCCAGCATTGGGAGGTATAGGCGGTCGGCACACTATCCCTTCTAGACACTGTAGCGTTGCACTTCAGCTTTTTCTGTTGTTTTTTTTTAATGCCTACGAAATCTTTTTTACAAGACTTTGTAACATAAAATAGTTTTTATCGTTGTTTTGCGGTATTGTAATAGTAATAATACTGAAGTGATTTCAGTATAAGACAATTTTAAGATTATGCAAAACTGATCACGTTACATATTTCTTTCTTATAAATTCTGTATAACATGATTTGTTAAGTTTACAAAACAAACACATTTAGTTTTTTCTTAAATTTAGCAAAAATCGAAAATATTACAGTACTGTATGAATAAACTGCTTTGCTTTAAATGATTAAGAGGTCAAAATTGTTCGTATAACATGGAAAAATATTTTATGTTATGAAGAAATTCAAAAAAGAGTATGGAATGGGAATGTGTTTGTTTTTCAAATGCCGAAAATTTAAAATTATAGTTTCTGAATTTGTTTTCAAATATTCACATTAATTTCATATTGATAAAAAATTAGTTTTTTCACAGATTGTAAAATATATTAAAAACAGATGTTATTTACTTATTGATAAAAAAAATTAGAATAAAATTTACATATTAGTGAAATATGTGAATTTTTCCTTAACGAAAAGGAAAGCCTAATCAATCCATTGCCTTCACTTATGAAATGATATAAAAATTATTTTTAACAGATTATTATTTTATATACCGGGCGATTCAAAAGTTCGGAGCAAAAGTAAAACGCTATAAAAATATCTATGGGTCGGAGAGACATGCGATTTGCAGATTAATATTCACCGTGGTGGGGGATTTTGTATGGCATGAAAAAAAAGTAGTTCAAAATATCGACACTAGGGGGCGCTGCAGCGAAGAAAACAATGCGAGGTAAGAATTGTGAAATGAGATATTTTATTTCAGCATGATTTACAGTTGCAAGTGCTCAGTATGTGTCCACCACCACATTCCAGTACTGAGTGCAGTCGCGGTATTACGACTGATACAGCATGAAGCAGCGTATTAACGGGAATGGCTACCTCCTGCCGTAAGGTGTCTTTCAGTGTTGGTAAGGACTGGGACTTTCCTCTATAGACAAGTGATTTTTGGTATCCCCACAACGAGAAATCACAGGGTGTGAGATCTGGGGATCTCGCAGGCCAGTCATGTGTGCAATCACCTCCATGCATAAGTCAACTCCATGGTTTTATCTGCCCCAGCCCCCCAAGTGTCGAGAGTTTGAACTAATTTTTTTTCATGCCACACAAAATCCCCCACCACGGTGAATATTAATCTGCAAACAACATGTCTTTTCGACCCATACATATTTTTTTATAGCCTTTTACTTTTGTTCCGAACTTTTGAATCACCCGGTATATATATTCCTTAATTTTAATAAATGTAGAGAAAAAAATTAAGGGTATAAACATATTTCAAGAAATAATGTTAGTTCATAATCAAATTAGTTTTGCAAGGATAACTTAAATTTGTATATTTTGAGCGACAACATTAACATATAGCTTTAAAATATCTACTATTCCGTGCTTGAAAAATAAAGAAAATAAGATTTCTTTACACCAATCAAAAACGCAATTAACAGATTAGATAAACATAAATTTTCAGTTTTTTTTAATTCAAAATTTTTAAATTAAATTTTTAATTTTACTTAAAATTTAACACAACGAAAATATACTAAATTGTATGAATTAAATATTTTGCTTTAAATGATTGAAGGGCCAAAATTTTTAAGCAACGGCAATGTCTCAGAAAATAAACAGTCATTCCACTCTTTATTTTATCAAATAATCCAAATACGAAAAAGTGTTGTAAATTAATGTATTTGGAGACTCATTAAAATCAGTAGAAATTAAAAATGTAACATAGTCATTTCACAGTATAAATAATCTAAAAGTGTTTTATTTCTAATGCTATCTGCTTCAACACATCCAGCAAATCAGCCTGAATAGACAGAAAATAAAAAATAATTCTATCTCAAACAGGCTAAACAACTGGCTTATTTCAAGCTAATTAGTTGGCTTAAGATTAGTAAAATCAAAAGTTCTAAATACACAGATGAGTAAATATAATCATGATAAGAATCCTAAACGACAAGATCCCTTATTTCTAAAGGTGTTCATTGGGATTACATATGTATACTACAAAATCATACCAAAAACTAATCAGCACCAGGATCATACCCAAGTGACTTACCTACCAGATATTATGAAATTCGGTTCATAAGTTTTTGAGTTAGAGTGGAGACATACATTGTGCAGACACACGCACAGACGTCACGCTAAAAATGGTTTTTTCGTATTCTAGAGGTCTCGAAACGTGTAGATCCGTCGAAAACTCGAGTTGCGATTTTCGACATGATTCCAATACTTTCCCTATACCATGTAATGCAGGGAAAGTAAAAAGTAACGCACGGTAACTTACTTGTAACATTTCCTGACGTTATAAGAACAATACAAGAAATCATCACCGACAATTTCAGATACATCGTAATCAAATATCGCTAAGACATCCCAGTTCGTTCGTCACAATGTGTTGTTGAAAGTAGCGAACATTTCTACTTAGCGGAAAGCTTACAGTAATGCACTTCTGGCACATTTTGTGACGTTGTAGAAACATCATAATTAAGCATTGTGAAGACGTTCAAGTTCGCCACAGTGTGTAGCCGGAAAACGCAAATAATTACTTTCCCTGCAATACATGGAAATGTATAGGGAAAGTATTGAATGATGCCGAAAATCACTACTCGAGTTTTCGACGGATCTACACGTTTCGGGACCTCTAGAATACGAAAAAACTATTTCTAGCTTGACGTCAGTGTGTGTGTCTGTCTGTGTGTGTGTGTTTGTCTGTCTGTCTGTCTGTGTATCTGTGTAATGTATGTATCCACTCTAACTCAAAAACTTATGGACTGAATTTCATAAAATTTGGTAGGTAAGTCACTTGGGTATGACCCTGGTGCTGATTAGTTTTTAGTACGATTCGTAAAAACATAACCCGCCTTTTTTGCGAAAAGGCCCGTAAAATTTCATGTATCCAGTCTAGCTAAAATACCAATTGACCAAATTTCACAAAATTTGGTAGATAAGTTACATGTAGGATACTCTGGTGCTGATTAGATTTTGGTATTAATCGGAAAAGAACAACCTGCCTTTTTTTACGAAATGGCCCGCAAAAATGTCATGTATCCACTTAAGCTAAAATACTAATTAACCAAATTTCACAAAATTTGGTAGATAAGTTATTTGTGGGATACTCTGGTGCTGATTAGATTTTGGTATTATTTGGAAGAGAACTAACTGCCTTTTTTACGAAATGGCCCTTAAAAATCGCCAAAATCTAAAAACAAAGCTACGTATGTTCAAATATATCAATTAAATGCTTGTTTTTACGTAATTTTTGATGAGAAAAAAAAACAAGAACAACTCTATTACTCTAGGACTAACCGTTCTCGAGATATTTGAGATTTTTCGCATTTAGTTATGCCCTTATGGAAAAATATCCAATTACCAAATAAAAACAGAAATTGCATTAAAAATGCAAATTTAGTGTTATTTTGTGCAATTAAACTCAATTTAATGAAATATTAAAGAAACAAAGAAAAAATGAATTTGAGTCTGCAGGGAAAGTCATGTACTGAACACATCAGATTTTTTACTTTGCTGAAACTGCACAGTAATTAAATGTGACATTTTGTAAAATTAATTTAAACAATAAGAGAAACATGCTGGCTGGACCAGCATTCTATCCTAACCTCCGATATATAACAATTTTTGCTTTCCCTGCATTACATGGTAATGTATAGGGAAAGTATTGGAATCATGCGGAAAATCGCAACTCGAGTTTTCGACGGATCTACACGTTTCGAGACCTCTATAATACGAAAAAAACTATTTTTTAGCGTGACCTCTGTGTGTGTGTCTGTCTGTGCAGATTTTGTATCCACTCTAACTAAAAAACTAATGGACCGAATTTCATAAAATTTGGTAGGTAGGTAGGTCACTGTGGGCGAGTCTGGTGCGGATTAATTTTGGGTACGATGCGGAATAAAAAAAACCGCCTTTTTCTGCGAAATGGCCCGCAAAAGCTTGTATCCACTCTAGCGGAAAAACTAATCGACCGAATTTCACAAAATTCGGTAGATAAGTTACCTGTGGGACAATCTGGTGCTGATTAGATTTTTGGTATGATTCGGAAACAAATAACCTGCCTTTTTTTGAAAAATGGCTTGCAAAAATCGCCAAAATCTAAAATAAAACACTACGTATGCTCAAATATATCCATTATATACTTGTTTAATACGTAATTTTTGACGAAGAAAATAATAAGAACAACCCCATTACACTAGGACTAACCGTTCTCCAGATATTTGAGATATTTTAGTTTTTCGTATTTTCTCTACGCCACCTTTGAAAATAAGTCCCGTTATCAAATGAGAACGAAAATTGAATTAAAAGTGAATTAAATATAATTAAAATAAAGAAAACGTGAATATAAGTCTGCAGGGAAAGCCATGTGCTGCCCACATCAAATTTTTACTTTCCCTGCAATACATGGTAATGTATAGGGAAAATATTGGAATCATGCTGAAAATCGCAACTCGAGTTTTCGACGTATCTACACGTTTCGAGACCTTTAGAATACGAAAAACAATTTTTAGCGTGACGTCTGTGTGTGTGTCTGTCTGTGCAATGTATGTATCCACTCTAACTAAAAAACTAACAGACAGAATTTCATAAAATTTGGCATGTAAGTCACTTGTATATGACCCTGGTGCTGATTAGTTTTTGGTACAATTCGGAATAAACCAACTCGCCTTTTTTTGCGAAACGGCCCTCAAAAATTGCCTTTATTCACTGTAACTGAAAACCTAATTGATCAAATTTTACAAAATTTGGTACATAAGTCACTTATAGGTCACCCTGCTGCTGATTAGATTTTGATACGATTCGAAAAAGAAGAACTTGCATTTTTTTTACGAAATGATCCGCAAAAATATTATATTTCCACTCTAACTCAACTAATCGACTAAATTTCATAAAATTTGGTAGATAAATCACTTGTGGTCGACGCTGGTGCTGTATAGATTTTGGTACGATTCGGAAAAAGCACAACCTGCCTTTTTTTAGGAAATGGCCCGCAAAAATTTCATGTATCCACACTAGCTAAAGTACTAATTGACCAAATTCCACAAAATTTGGTAGATAAGTCACATGTGGGATACACTGCTGCTGATTACATTTTGGTACAATTCTAAGAACAACCTGACTTTTCTTACGAAGTGGCCCGCAAAATTCGCCAAAATCTAAAAAAAAGACTATATATGCTCAAACATATCAATTAAATTCTTGTTTTATACGCAATTTTTGACGAGGAAAATAATATAACTTACTCCATTAGGCTTTAGAACTAACCGTTCTCAAGATATTTGACATTTCTTGCATTTTTGTTACGCCGATTTCGGGAAAATGTCCAATTACCAAATAAAAATAAAAATTGAATTAAAAATGCAAATTTAGTGTTATTTGGCGCATTTAAACTCAATCTAACTAATTACTAAAGAAATAAAGAAAATATGAATTTGAGTCTGCAGGGAAAGTCATGTGTTGCCCACATCAGATTTTTAATTAATAAAACAATCGGGGGAAACAATGTACTGTCCATCTTTTTACTTTCCTTATATACATAGTATAATGTATAAGGAAAGTATTGTGATTGAGTCGAAAATTCGAATTCTAGTTTTTAACGGGAGAGCATCCTTGAACCGAATCAAACATTTTTGAGGTGATGTGTGTGTGTGTGAGAGAGAGAGAGAGAGAGAGAGAGAGAGAGAGAGAGAGAAGACAATATCTCATGGGATAGAGCGATTCAAACGAAATTTGGTCCAAAAATTACAATTCGTGAATACTGGAAGCCTATTGTTTTTATAAGCAATCGAATGTTCAGAACCCCCCCTAAATTTTCGAGTGAAATGTTGAAAAAATCGTCAAAAAATCAAAACCTCTAATAAAATTACGCAAATAGACATTTCTTATGTAAATTTCTCATTAGAAAACGATTGACATAACTTTTAGAACGCTAACATGAACCGTTCTCGAGATATTGCACATTTTAAAAAAAGTTATCAAAAAATCATATAAAATAAATAAAAAATTTAAAAAAACTAAAAAAAAATCATAAAATATAAAAATATTTGTTATTGAGAAACATGTCCACTTTTCATATGTAATACAATGCGATAAATTTGGTGACATCATTCTCGTGGATCTAGCGCGTTCCATTTATGAAAAAAGATAGTTTGAGTAATACTTTTGTATTTGAACGCCCAAAGTCATTTATCTGCTGTAAGAATAACTTATTTTTCCGTCCATAACGCTTGGCGAGATTTTGGCGACAAATTTGGTGAAATATCACCAACTTAGCGACTTTTTTAAATGTTGCTAGGTTAACGAAAATCTCGCCAAATGGATAAAAATGACACTAAATCGATGAAAATGACGACTCATCGACGAAAATTCAATATCTTGGAAAGAATATAAGTATCTACTATAAGAGTAACATTTTTTTAACTGTAAAAGTAGTAAATTCATTGGTATAAGGAAAGCCATGTGCTGCCCACATCAGATTTTTTTTTGATTGCAAAAGAAATAAATTCATTGCATTATATAAGGAATATCATGTGCTGCCCATACCAGATTTTTAAAATTATACTTTAGGCAATTTCTACAGCAAGTTTTAAAGCACATGAAAAATAATTTTACTTAATTTGAATTTCACTTTTGTGTACCGCCAACAAAGGTTCCGCCGCTTTGCGGTCGGCTTGATCTGACGAATTCTGCCCTACAGGAAGTCTTCAAAATTATAGAGCGGTGAATAGGAAATATGAAGATGTTTATAGAATTTGAAAGAGAGTTTTATAGTTTTTTAAAACTTATGACAGTGTGTGAGGTAAATAAACTTTCGATTATTATTTCCCTCAGTTTTCATTATAATTTATATTTATTTAACCTAACGATCGTAACTGGTTTGGTGTTTAGACGAATCACTAAGGTAGAGTAGGGATAAGTTCTTCGGTTAGGGAGGGAGGACTCAGTTTTGGGTCCTGTCTTGCGTGAGTTCGTTCTTATCGTGGGCTGGTCTTGTCTTGAGAAGGGTGCGTGGAAGAAAGAAAAACCCAGTGAATACTACGATGACTAGGAAAGGTCTAATATTCGGGGATTGGCCACAATACGGAGCGAGATAAAGGATTGCCAGTGGTAAGCATAAAATATTTCGAATCTTATCCATGAGCGATCACCAGGCCAGTTAATTGTGGTATCTTATATATATTGTAAATTATTCTGGACATGTGCAGTAATAATTATTACTTTCCTTATATACATAATGTATAAGGAAAGTATTGTGACGGGTTCGAAAATTCGAATTTGAGTTTTCGATGGGAGAGTACGTTTAAAGCATCCCTGATCACGAATCAAATATTTTTGAAGTGATGTCTGTGTGTGTGTGTGAAAGTATGTGAGTGTGAAAGTATGTGTGTGTGGGTATGTGTGTGTGTCAGTGAGTCTGTAGAGACAATATCTCGCAAACGAATTGAGCGATTCGAATGAAATTTGGTACAAAAATCACAATCCATGAATTCTGGAAGTCTATAGTTTTTAAACGGAACCGAATGTTCAGAATCCCACTAAATTTTCGAGTGAAATTTTGAAAAAATCATCAAAAACTCAAAACCGTTAATAAAGTTACGCAAATAGACATTTCTTATGTAATTTTTCATTAGAAAACGGTTAACATAAATTTTCGAACGCTAGCATGAACCGTTCTCGAGATATTACACATTTTTCAAAAAATTATATAAAATAAAAACAAGAAAGATCAATCATGCATGAGCATTGATTATGAAACACTTTCCAACTGAAATGCAATTTCATTTAAAAATCTCTAAAATGTAATACATTTAGTGGTGATATCTTTTACATTATCACAGTATACAGTAATTTATTATACCTAAATATTTAAAACTGTATCGAAATATAAATTGTGATTCTCTATGCAAAATCAACGAACATTTCATTCATATAACTTGTATTCCAGACTCCAGAGCTAAGTAATTTTGTGTGAAAAAAAAATTCAGCAATTCTTACGAGTATGTAACTCACCTTACAATCGCTTGAGATATTTGCATTCTGCATAAGTTAAAATTAGGCTTCGTTGAAGAAATAATAAAAGTTTAGGGATCATTTAAAATCACAACTATTGTAATTGCGTAGGCACGGAATTTAGATACACAGATAATATATGTGTGTGCGTGTGTATGTATTCAAAGTAATGGAATCGTGCCGAAAATCGGAACTCGAATTTTCGGAGGATCTACACGTTTTGGGACTTCTAGAACACGAAAAAACTATTTTTAGGAAGACGTCTGTGTGTGTAAGTGTGTATCTGTTTGTGTTTCTGTGAGGATATTGCATCCACTCTAACTGAAAAACTAATGGACCGAATTTCATAAAATTTGGTATGTTTTTTGTGGGAAACCCTGATGTTCATTAGATTATAGTACGATTCGTAATAAAAGAATCTGCCTTCTATGCGAATTGGCCGGCAGAAATTGACTTTATCCACTCTAGCTAAAAACGAATGGAACAAATTTAACAAAATTTGGTGTATAATATTTCAATAACCTACAAGTGATTTATATAACAAATTTTACAATATCTTTCTGGTAGGTCGCGCCAGCGAGTTCGCTACGGTCAGAATTGGCCACGGCCAGAATTTTCAAGGGTAGCGAACAGGCTGGTCGCTGAAGGCGGCTAGTGTTATAATATGTTTACATAATGCAGTGCTGAAAAATTTATTAGAACTAAATTTGACTACTTTGAGTCTTGTCATCAGGGCATGATTTATTTTTTTAAAATCAGTAGCAAAGTTTGCTAGTGCCGAAAAATGCTAGTAGCAAAAATACTCTATGACTAGTAAAAGCAAGTAATCTGACGACATGAATGTGAAACTATCATAGCCAATGTGAACAGCTAAATGGTGAATCATGATTAAGGTTCAAGCATGAGTAAGGTGTATGAGCCATGTAATGAATAGCTTTCAACCATAGACAGGTATTTTGCAGGCTTGTTTAAGCCTTAGATTTTCTGCCATGAGGTGCAGCAACATCAGTTCCAAGCCTGATAGAATTTTCCATCAATTGTAGAAAATTTAAATTGCAGGTCAATTCTGCATCCATTATATTTAGAATATCTTTTGAAGTGTTTGTTTCCAAGTCGATAAATTTCATAAAATGGTTAATGGCTTCTTGTTTGCAACAAATGAACCAGGAAAGATTTCTAGAAATCTTTGGAAGAGTGTTTTTATTTTACTAGCATTTAATTTTTTTTAACAAACAATTTGCTAATTGTTATTGATGAAATTACTTCCTGGTTGCTATACATTGATGTTGTAGCTTAGCCTGTCTATTCTTGACAACACTGAAAATGTATTTTATCACATTCTCACACAATGCAGTGCTGTTACCATATCCTCTACAAGTTACCATCAACAGTAACCAGTGGAAAGGCATCCTTTATTAGATATAACATTTTAAAGTATTCATAATTTCCCTGAAATTTACCAATTAGAAAATTTTTAGCAACAATTAGTTCTCCTTTTTGAGGGATTTGTATTCCCCCCCCCCCTTAAGAAATTTAAATTGTTTCCCATCTTGACTTTTGAACTGCAGAAATTGCTGTTACACCAGCAACTTCAGACAATAGCATACAACATTTACAATATCATGCGACAGTTTAAAGCTTGTTTCTCTTCATTGAAGAATTCAATTTGCTAGTTGTATGGTGCCAAGAAGTTTCTAAATTTTTTCATAAATACTAGACACAAAAAAAAATGATATTAAATGAAGCAAACCAGTACTTACAGTTTTATCTGCCATCCATGTCAAATCTTGTATTATGAATTTTTGAAGATTTATATGCAAATTCTAATAGTTTGTTCGATATAAATATAAAAAATAACCACCTTGCATACACTCACCAATACTGTGTAATTCAATCCTCTTTTGGGAGCTCAGCCCTCCCTTCCTTCATGTGATTACAGGCCTGTCACCAAAACAATTTTCAATTCAATTATATATAATATTTGCAATTTTAATGAGCTAAGTATACTTTTTCATAGATTGCAAAATGACGATTTGTGTAATACATGTATGCTTAGTTGAATTATAATTTTCTATAACTGTGTTTTAGAACATTCCAGTAGGTTTAGAAAAGTGTTCCAAATTACAGAAAAACCTGTTATCCAAAACTTCCAAGCATTCTGGATAATGGATCCCCTACTGTATCATTCTAATAGAGCTATGGAGTCAGTATACATCAAAAGTTAAACTCGAACTCCCCTTTTTTCCTACAGCCCAACTCAAACTCCTCTTGTTTTCTACTGTCTGACTCTGATACATAATAAATACTAAAGTATTAATTAGTAGTTTTTGTGAGATCTTCTATTTTTACAATTCTGTTGCCAAATACCCCTCATATACGTAGGAAATGCTGCCCTATCATGATCATTGCTATAAAATATAAAAATTCTGACAAAATTTTCTACATTGGTAATGTAAAAATGGTAGAAATTATCAAATTTTATGATTTAGGCAAAATTTTACATTGTTATGTGGTAAAATGGCCGATTGCTTTATTGGAGTCCAATATATATTACAGTACAGAATCTATTATCCGGAATGCTTGGGACTTCAGGCATTTTGGATAAGGTTTTTTTCCGCAATTCGGAACACTTTTTCTAAAACAGTAAAACAGTTTCCTAAACAGTGTAGAGTTAACAAAACGGTTAACTGGAAATGCCAAAAGTTAATTTTTATGTTAAGAATTTCAAAAATATGTCAAAATGAAATCCATGAACTGAAAATTATAAACTTACTAGTACACGAGAAAAAAAAATTAAAAATCTCTGCAAATTTCTTTAGATTCCGTAGCTTTTTCAAAAAGACCCAGTCACTTTGCAGTGAAAAACGTTATGATGTCACGTTATCACTACGAAGTCATCGAGGCATCAAACGAAAGCACACCCATTCTAAAAAAGGAAATATGTTTTTTTCCTAAAAATATAAGTTTTTATATTGTTTCACAAACAAACTATTTAGTCATTTGTCAAAAGTATGTTTATCTGACATGAAACAAATATATCCACAATGGAAGTAGAGTTCACTTTTGCCTCCATGATACTTGTAGTTTTCCTCTTCTTCCGGAAATATTTTTAGCAACATTTCCGGTGTGGTAAGTTGTAGATTCAGCCAGACCTTTGTTTATGTCAGGATCGCAAACAGTTGAAGTGAGAAAAATGTAGATTTCAATGCATTATTTTATAATATTAATATTGCTAATTAAGGCAAAAAATCATTTGGCAGGATTTTAAACAAAAAACCGCTATTTGGTGCAATTTTTGGCAAATAATTGAGTGTTGGTGCAGAATTTGGCATTATTTTGCCGCATTCCAGTTTTGGGAGAGTCTAGATATTGGGACGCCGGATAAGAGGACACGTACTGTACTATGAATTTAAAAACATATTTTTCATCCATATTTAATTAATATTTTATTTTTTATTTCATTAAGTATGAGTATTGCAATAAATCAAACTACTACATGTAAGATAAACACTTACAGGATTTCATTGAAAAATACAGACATATGCCAGTTAGGTGACTGCAATTGCTTTAAAGGCATTATAAGCTCCCTTCTTCAGGCCAAAAGAACTGGTAGAATAGTATGTGCACATAATAATCAAGTTAACAAAAGTTAGTTTGTTCTTAGTGGTTAGTAAATGTACATGCTATTATACTTGTCCATTTGGCCTGAAGAAGGGGTTTATGACACTTGAAACAATTGCACTAACTGACATATGCTTGCGTTTTTTAAGGAAATTCTGCAAGTGTTTAACTTTTGTTTCAGCAAAATATGTTTGTATTAATCCCTAATTACAATATTAATTTTTTATATCAATAGTTTTTTAATTGGTAAACATTTGATGTTTTTTATTTATTGCTTAAAAAATTAAATATATCCCAAAGCTATTTTAAAATAATTTTGTCTTACGTCAGAGTCAGAGACTGTACATGTTTGCTGACTTTAACTCCACCCCAAACTACTACAAACTCCAATTTCACCCCAAACTGATACCAACTTTGATTCCATAGCCCTATATCCTACCACAACATAACCAAATGTTATACAAATTTGTTTCCATCCTTAAAACTGTTATTTTGTGCACACTTTTAAGTTATTTTTTCAAAGAATTAACCCTTTCGCGACGGCGGCATTCCGGAACTGCCGCAGCCCATAGGATGGAGCGCTTTACTTCCGAACTGTTCCCAGGGAACGGCAATTTTATTGAGCTACGCCTAACTCTCGAAAAAAATTCACTAAAAATCACCTATTCAACACAGAAATCTACTTTTTTCGGGAATAAAAGAAATATTTATTTTCTATTTGATGTATATTTTTCATACAAATCTGAATACAAAATACTCATTAGTTGCTCGCATTCTTTTATCTGAAATAAACGAATAATTTCACTGCTTCTAAAACCCAAACAAAAAAAAAATACTCTCTTATATTCCTATGATTCACCAACGAAATCATAAAGCTGAAATCAAAATGAGACCCGGAACTCAATTATAAAATTGTTGATGCTGCAAGAAGTGCTCTGTCTGTTTATATTACAAAATTATGTTCCACCGCTCCAAATGGAGAAATAATTCATTGGATCCTCCCTATGCCAAGGTCATTTATCTGCAAAATACATTGAAGTCGTTTCCGCGGACATTTAACGCCATCTAGTAGACAAATAAATTCAAATAGAAACGTTTCAGATAGAAACACGCATACATGCCTCTCGCCGTTTAGGGTAAAGTTTTCTCCGTCACAATTGCGTGCCGTCTGCCCTTGAATGCATGTTCGCAGCCGGCACACGGGAATGCCAACCATCGCGAATGGGTTAAGAGCTTAGTTTATGCACTATCCTGAGAATTGTACTTTGCAAGAAATCAATAACTGAGTTTAGAGAGCAGCATTAAAATTTCTCATTTACCACTTCATAGCAAAACTCCAGAATTATTTTCGATCTTAGTCCCGAATTGCTTCTGAAATGCTTCACAAAATAATTTATTTCACGAGTACAAATAAAAGTTTAAACAGTCAAGCAATTTTTAAGATGGAACTTTTACTGATACACTTGTCAAGTACAAGGTTTATCAACAATATGAGTCTGGATATGTATACTCAAAGAATTGTAATCTTTGTAACTTTTCTGACACACAGCACAAGTAAATGTTTTTATGCCAGTATGAATAAGCATGTGACTCTTCAAATTATTATTACGGTTGAATATTTTCTGGCAAATTTCACAAGCAAATAGTTTTTCATTAGAGTGAATGAGCATATGAGTATCCAAAAGACATTTACTTTTGAAATGTTTTTGACATTCTTTACAAGTAAATGGCTTTTCATCAGAATGCGTAAGTATGTGACTATCCAAATTACACTTACGATTGAATTGTCTTTCACATACTTCACAAAAAAATGGTTTTTCACCAGTATGAATAAACATATGTTTATTCAAATTACCTCTATGAGTAAATTGTTTCTGACACACTTCACAAAAAAATGGTTTTTCACCAGTATGAATATAAATATGCTTATTTAAATCATTTTTGCGAGTGAATTGTTTCTGGCACACTTCACAAAAAAATGGTTTTTCACCAGTATGAATATAGGTATGTTGTTTCAAATCACCCCTACGGGCAAACTGCCTCTGGCACACATTACAACTAAATGGTTTTTCACCGATATGACAATAGGTATGTTGTTTCAAATCTTCCATACGTGAGAATTTTTTTGGGCACACTTCACATAAAATTGTTTTTTCATTAGGAAGATTAAAATTATGATTCACCATGTAAATTCGTTCACCAAATTCTTTTTCAAATTCAGACATGATTGATTTTTCTGAAGCATAAGATTGCATAAAATATTTTTATATGATACTTTTTGCAATCAATCCTTTTAACACATTTTGCAAATCATTAATTTCTCAGTAGCATGGATACACATCTTCTAATACTCAAAAGTAAAAAAAGAACAAAAAAGTTACACCAACAAAGTGATCTTTAGTTAGTATACATAAATTGACTCTCAAGTACCTACATAGGTTCAGAACTATCTGTCAAAAATGCTTCATTAATAATAAATTTATTCATTAAACTGAACTCTGATAAGCTTCCTATAAATTTATATGCATTAGATTTCAGCATACAACAGAAATATCAATGAAAATTCAGTACTTAGGCTATAAAAAATAATTATATATATGCATTTGATGTGAATAATTTTAAATATTTTGAATGATTAAAATTAACTGCAAAATAATATGCTAATATATTGTGAAATAGCTCTTAAATTAGATCAATAAAAGTAATTTAAAATAATTAATTTAATTCTGTTAATCTTAAATATTAAAATTTTTGTTACAAATAAATAAGTTTTCTCACATTCATTAAAAGTCTTTGGGTAGAACTGTAAAATTATGGCTTTCACTTAGTAAATTTAAACATATCTACATACAGCATTAATTTAATTGAATATACTACGAAATATCATCACAATTTTTCAAATAATATATGCATTAGGTAATGTATTGAACTTATGAATCCTTTATAACACATTATAAAATACTTTATATCAATTCTTAATATGAAGAATCACATTTTTTCTAAAAACCTACAAAATTGAAGCTTATTAGAATATTATGCAAGGACATTATTTTAAACAATGTTATTTGATTCTTGTTTTACATATGAAATAGTTGATTTTCTTGGTCAGGAGCAGTACTGAGAGCATTTAAATAACATCAACACACACTACAAAAATGTATTCAATATGAAAAACACAAGTTTATTTTTTAGAAAGGATTTTTTCACACAGGATGTATAAAGCATAAATGGTGCAAATTGGAAAATTAATTCGCATGTAAATATTGTTCAACTTCCTTATATGAAAATTAATTGAAAAGAAGTTTAAAACAAAACATCATAATATTGTTAGTATGTAATATCTACATTTCTCTACAGACACAAGATGGTAGCCCACTTTCCGGGCATCTGGAGTCTATAACAATGTTCAATGAACGATTTTGCGCTCCAAAAACTTAAATTCAAAATATATAGCTACGGCAGCACGACGCCAAAAAATTGAAATTGACACAAACATCAAGAGAAACACCAAATGTTTGGAAACTTAAAAACAACTCAGATTAACAGCTACAATAATAAACGAAGCGCTGAGGAGAGAAAAAGCGTACTCCAATCAGAGAATGTCATTCTTTCATGTGACCTGTTCTGTATTTCCCATACAGTCATGTGATAAATATATTGAGACAAGGTGTCTGTAGTACGTATGGGCAGGGCCGGGGGCGGGCCATTGTGACGTAAAAGCCCATACGTTACTTTGCTACCTCTTGTAATTAAGGTTATTATGCTGGATATAATTTTGCATTGAAATATCAATCAAGTATGCATAATAACGCATATTTTCTTTTAACAGTAATCTAACATCATTTCAAGATTGTTTTACATCAAATTCAAGTATTTACAAAAATATCAAATTCTTATCAATCGCGTATAAAAGTACACGCTAAAAGAGGTGTGGTCTGGGTCTTCAACGCTAAAAGAGGGAATATTTTGCACGCCACTGTGCACCGCATTATGAAAATACGCAACGCTGTTGGTCAAGTCGGAAGGGTTGGCAGGAACGTTATAGCTCGCTCAGAAATATTACCATGGGGAGAATAGCGAATGAGATAACCTGTTGCCTTGGCTACCACTGGCAATTTTGTTAACTACAAATAATTCGCCAATATCCTTGAAGCTTTCAATACCAAAATAATCTAAAGCCAAATTTTTTAACGATGAAATAACTAAAGTGAAAAAAGTGGCTATGGTGATTTTCTTGCATGAGAAATGTTTATCTAATCTTATGCATGCTGCAAAGAATCGCAGTATCCTCAGATCACGTGATAAAAGCGTTTAAGGATGAATATTCAAAATTTTGGTAAAGTTTTGAAGATTTTTTTCAAATTTACTTTCTTTTCAAAATTTTAGAAATTACAGAATTCGTCAAGTTCTGCAATTATAATCTTTTCAATTTTAGTTTTTTGGATTGATATTATTTTAAAGTTCAATTAAGAAATTACGTAACTTTTCAAGTTCTGTAAGTTTGAGCACAGAATTTTCACATTCTGTGCGTATTAATTTCCCTACATACATAGTGTAATGTATAAAGAAAGTATTGTGGCGGAGCCGAAAATACGAATTAGAGTTTGCGCCGGAAGAACACGTTTCAAGTATCCCTGAACTCGAATCGAATGATTTTGAGGTGATGTCTGTCTGTGTGTGCATCCGTGAGCATGGATGCGATATCTCAAGGACAAATAGAGTGTTTCAAACGTAATTACTGCGATCCATGAATACTGAATTCATATTGATTATAAATGCGATCGAACTTTCGACAGACCCCGAATTTTTTAATTAAATTTTAAAAATCAATAAAAAATCAAGATCTTCAATAATGTTATATAAAGCATCATTTTGTACGTATTTTTGTATTCTAAAACGACTGACGTTTTGGATGGCACACGACTATCACACGTGATGGAAGCCATTTCGTGGGACTGCCTATCTCCTCTAGTTGTGCTGCAAGCCAATCTGATGACATGCTTGTACTTCGACGATATTCTGCAGCCAATAGTTCTGCCTATGCTGTTAAACTACCTAAGTTCCATTTACCAACAAGCTAACGCTAGACCACATACTGCCATAGGCATAGAGCTATATGACCCATGGGGTTTGAGCTCCCCCCCCCCCCCCGTCCAATAACTTTCCCATAGACGTAAAAGATAGACAAACTCTTTGTCGGATCTTAACATTGAAAGTTCTTGTTAACAAGATCTCCGGTAAACTGCAAACGATATGTTTATAAGCATCGTTATAGGGGCTGCATTGGTTCTCGCTATTCGAAACAGCGATGACATCACAGGGGACAGTGATAAATCATATGTGGGCCGGTCTCCAGATCCATCCGACTCCTCTTTGCGGTTTTGGGTTTTAGAGGGGATCACTGTAAACAAAGACAATTTCTGTGAATCGAAAGAATGGCAGTGAGGGCAGTTTCTTTTCGAATCCTCTGATGATTTCTTACGAATACGTCTTAAGCATCCCTGAACTCGAATCGATCAGTTTCGGGGTGATGTCTGTGTGTCCGCGTTTCTCTAAAAACAATATAAGAATATTATCTATTTGTATAAAGTTAATAACCTTTGAAAATGTTTTCAAAATGAAATATTTTGAAAATGAAATGTTTTGAAAATGAAATGTTTTGAAAATGAAATGTTTTGATAACGTTTTATAAAATGTCCTTTACAGGTTGGAAATGAGCCAACCTACAAATAGATTGACTCATTTGTGCTGTTAAAATACATTATTTCAGTAATATTTATATGTATATTGTGCAAATTTCATTTCAGTTGATAAAATCAACAACAGATGTTGTGGTTTTAGGACCTCATGGACATGTTTAGATCTTAGGTATCTCACACATATGTCTAGTTTTATGTCTGTGAGAGAGACCTTAGGAGAGAGCATCAAATCGTTTAAAAATATTTACGATTTCCGCCTATGATGATTTCTGTAGGAATGCAAAGTTAGAGGGGGGACGCCACATAGGAAACTAGTGTGTTCGGGCAGAAAATTCGTTATTTCAATACTCTTTACCTGCACATTGTACTCAAAACTTTCATTTTCTTGTATTACACTTTTATCATTGTTATTGTCGTCCACACGGAAATTGTAAGAATTTTAAATTTTCTAAACGTGCTGTCAATTTTGAATATTACAATTTTTTTATCTAGTTACGCTTTTTACCTACTTTCTAAATATGAAATTTCATGGTTTACAAATGTATTTTACATCTCACAGACAAATGTTTTTCGCAAGTACTTTTAGGATATGATTCCAATTTGATTCAAATGTGTGATGATCGGAAGGCCTTAAAACGCATTTTCTCCGTCAGACGTCAACAATCTTCGAGTTAAGGTACTGAAAATAAATGATTTTAATTTTTTGACCAAACGTTCCCTGTTATGAGGGAGAACTGGGGAGTCCCTGTTTCCCAACAAATGAGGGAGAAATTTGGAACTTTCACCGAGAAACAGACAATAGGACTCAGACAAGTCCCAAGTCCGAGATGTTGTTAACGCTTTTCAGGCTTATAGCTTCGTCTATATATGTCTATGAACTTTCCAAGGTGAGCTGACCCCCTCCTTCACAATATTCTAACCGTCATACTTTTTATCTGTAGCAGTTACTCAGAGTTTCTCATTGTGCAGTACATAATTTTTTCCTGGAAGAATATTTCCAAAGAAAACAGCTTAAACTACATGGACACAGATCTTCCGAGATTGAACAGCCTGTATGTTTGCTTTGCTTTTCATGAGCTGAAGAACGTGCCATTGTGTTCTTTTAGGGTAAGGAAAATGCTGACCAGATGTTTGACAATTAATTTATTACACCCAAAGTTGGTCCCTGATTTATCTTCTGTCGGATCTCTACGTGAATCTAGCTAAATCGGAATATTCTAGATGTGGGGGAGTTCTGGAAAAGACTGAAAGAAATGCTCACTCATTACAAACCTTTTAAATAATGTATAGATTTATAACTTTTAATTATTTTTGAGACTTTAATTAATTAACTTTATTTTAAAATTAAAATTCTTTTAGAGTGTTTAAAATAAAATACATAAATGAATTGCTGACACAATGTTTCTTATGTAAATTTTTAATGTTGAGCTCAAAATTTTTCTCATTTTCAAAGTACCTTAACTTTTTGGTGTTCGAACATGCTTTACCCCCTTTCATTTTTCCATGTCATCTATTTTCATTTTTTTTCAAAATTTTTTGTAGAAAAGAGTTATTCTTAAACAAATCTATAGATATTTTTGCCTGCTTAATAACTAAAACTGTTTTGAAAGAAATGCCCACTCATTACAAACCTTTTAAATAATGTATAGCTTTATAACTTTTAATTATTTTTGAAACTTTAATTAATTAATTTTATTTTAAAATTAAAATTACTTTAGAGCGTTTAAAATAAAATATATAAATGAATTGCTGACAATCACGATGTTACCTGTGCAATTTCTTTTTTTTGAGCTTGAAAATTTTTCTCATTTTCAAAGTATCTTAACTCTTTGTTGTTCAAACATGCTTTACTCCCTTTCATTTTTCCGTGTCATCTATTTTCTTTTCTTTTCAAAATTTTTCTGTAGAAAAAGGTTATTCTTAAACAAATCTATAGATCTTTTTGTCTACTTAATAACTAAAACTGTGCTTAGATAAACAGTAAAAGCTGAAAACTAGTTATACAACTCCTGTATAGTATGGTAAGCAAAGAGTGGGCCTTCCTTCAGGGAGCAAGGCCGTCTGTATTGTGATCCCCCTCTACGAACATTTATCACGGGCCCTTTCTACATATTTGAATTTTTTCGTCAGGTGAGTCTTTTATGTTTCTCCCTCTCTAAGGAATGGGAGACTGTGTCCCCTACTTCCCACTCGAGTGGTACCCTCTCTACATATTTCATTTTCCCCTTCTTATGAATGTTTTATGTCTTCCCCTCCCTAAGAAATGCAAGGTTATACCCCTTCTTTCCACTCGAGTGGTGCCCCCATGGTGTCCTCTCTATATATTTGATTTTCCCCTTCTTATGAATCTTTTATGTCTTCCCCTCTCTAATAAATGAAAGGCTGTGCCCCCTCCTACTTCCCACTCGAGTGGTGCCCCCATGGGTGTTTCTGCGAGAATTTCCCAATCACGAAATTTTCTCTTAAAATGTCCAGTATTATTAAGAGTAAGCTGAAACGCTATACATCAGATATAGGAGTTCAGCCGTATTTAATATTAAATTACTTATGGCATTATTAATTTATATTTATATTGTTGTATTATTTTATATGTTCTTATAGAATTTCGTATATTGTATTATAATATTACAATAAATAAAACTGCCGCTTTTTGTAAGACAATAACTTACAGAACTTGCTTGAAGAAATAGGGCATGTCAGTCAAGTGTCTACAATTGATTCAAGAGCGTTATAAACCTCCTTCTTTAAGCCAAAAGAACAGTATGCGCCCTTAACAACCACCCAGAACGAACTGCGACGAGGCCTTTGAAGAGTAATTCAAATAGAGCTAAAACACCCATAGCGAAAAATTCTCTAGCAGGTGATATCAGCCATTGAAAACACAACCATAAGCATATAAACGTGATCCAATAAAAGGTCTCTCCCCGCCCGCGAAAATGAAAGCTTAAGCATTGGTATGAGATTTAATATAAATGAAAGAAAACATATATGAACCGTTAATTTATTGGTAAAAAAAGTGAAATAAATCAGAGTGAGGAAAAATAATAAAAATTCCAGGGAAATGGGGCAGTAATAGAATGAAGATGAAAATAACAAAAGAAAGTAAGCGGTTTTGAAAGTTAATTTCATCAATCAAACTACTATAAAATTAACAGTGAACTAGGTAAAAAATAGTATAACACAAAAAGAAGAAAAAATACGGATTTCAAAAGCTATGTGAAAGAACTTCATCAACTAGAAGAAAATATCAATCGAATAGTCAACTAAAAATATCAGTCAGTATGACTGGAATTAAGAAGGTTATAACTATATTAAAACAAAAATAACAGATTTTGGATGCTATATGAGCTAACTTTTAAAGTCAAATATTTCTCTAGCTGCGAAGATATAAGTAAATGCATGCTTAGCAATACATCTAATTCATCCATTTCCAAACATTGTTGGTCTTAAAATCATTCATTTCAATTTACTAAAGCAATAATTATCGCTCATGTCCGCATTATATCTGAATTAGATTTTTTGGAAGGGGCTTTTATTTACTTGAACTCTGGTAATCTTGTTAATGGTAAATCAGCAGCTCCTTACGTCTCCATGGCATGGAAAAATGTCCTTCATATATATTTCTAGCTAGCATATTTTAAACTGTTTTAGAAGCTATGTTAGCTCATATAGTTTCCAAAGCATTCTTCTGTTGGCAAATAAGTTCCTTCTCTTTTAATTCCAATCTCATTCAATTGTGGTTTAAAGTTGTTGGTCACTAGAATTTACTTAATCATATTAACTCGTATAGCTTACCTAACCAAAGAGGAATCCTCAGTGTTTCAAGCTTTGATTCGCTATCACTAGATGGCGCAATGTATTTGGAGATGAATCCGTTCGAAATTACTGAGGAGCGATAATTCGTCATTTCTAACTACCCCATGCCTCTAATAACATACATTGCGCGCCAAAAGATGAGTTTAATTTCCTCTATTGAGGGGTGACATATTTTCCCGGTACGAATTTCTCAGAAACAAGTTTGTCTACCCTGACCTCAACGCTGTGGACCTACCCTGTGTGGTCTAGTACCTCTCTATCTGGGGGATCAGGAGAGATAAAATACTTTGTGAATAAATAACTGGTGTTATTGCACAGGACAATTTTTATTGCGGATATTGCAAATATACACGGATATATCTCCTAATATTCGCGAATATAAGTACTACAGGTTCCATACAATTTTAGAGCTTATATTCTGCATATGTTGATTCAATTTCATATTTCTTGTAAATGTGTTTACGGGGTAAGCGGGACCATATTCTTCAGATCTACCCGTAAAGATAATTTTGTATAGCAAGAACATAGATTCTTAAACTTCTTTTTATGAACATTAAATTAAATACTTTAATAGAGTATTTTGATTAACAATGTCATTTAGTATACTATAGGAATTTGCACATGATTTTGAATTTTATGTTTTTTTTTATATTATATACTCGGAAAAATGGGTATACTGTTAGTATTCAATATGTTCCCGATATTGCAATATTTTCACACTATTTCGATGCTTTATTTCTGCTGTGCGTTACTTAACAAATGATAATTATTGTGAATTTCGATTATGTTTAAATGTCAACGACTTCATATTCTTGTCAAGGTGAAAATAATGATGAATAATGGTGAAAATTGCATCTGTATATGAGTTTTCTTATGCATAAAGCTGCTCTAACATTTTATAGTTTGAAATGGATTTGCTAGGTCTTCTAAATGTGACACATTCAAGCAAGTTAATGTTAAAGCAAAATGTTTTAAATTGAAACACATATTTTTAACGGTATACGTTACTGTTAATATAGATACATGTCATTAAAAGTTTAAATAAGCACATATATTTTATTTAGATATTATTTATATGTAATTATGTGCTCTTTATTTAAATATTGAATTACTTTATTATTAATTAATTCTCTTGTCTACCTTATAGAAGCGCATCTTAATTCTAGCCTTGGATTTTTACATAAAGAACCTATAAATTTCGTATGGATCTTTTTATCGAGGTAAAAATGAACACACACACACATATGCAGCTATTTTACCAAACATTAACAAAATGTTTTGATGAGTGTTAAAACAGATGATGTACCAAAACAAGAATAGCTACAAAAGTCTGAAATTTGAATTTTTTAAACAGTTTGTTAATACCGAATGAGGAATCGTGTAAGATATTTAGTATCAAGTTGAATAACAAAGTTGCTATATGCTGTGAATGTGCTTATCTGGAAATCATTTCTCCAAAACTTCTATATATTTTATCAAAATATCAAGATATTGCTTTCCTATTTCTTGTTTTGTTTTCCAATAATTTTTCGAGAAGATGAGCGTGTTTGGAATTTTATGTAATGGTTTTTAAAAATGGCCACTGAAAAGTTAAAATAAGGTGAAATTATTTTCAATATATATCTGAAAAATTCAAAAAGTTTTTTTTGCAAGTTACTTGTATAAACCTATGTTAATTTCTGCTAAAAAGTAAATTTCAGAGCTTTGATTTTCTTTAATACTTGGCTGCAAAGTACTGTTATTAAATAGTGTAAGTATATTATTGTTGTTGTTGTTGATGTTGAAACCCAGACCGTCCGACCTACCAGAAAGGTGTAAGGTAACTGTTTGGACGGTCGGGAAGTGCCACCCAATTTAGACCGGAACCCAGTGGGGGAGGCATCCACAGGGACCGTACCCTCCTTCCCCTACCACCAACCTCTCGGAAGGACTTTCGGACCCACATGTTTAACGTGATCGTACTCCGCATGAACACGGCGGCAGTTTTGGCAGTGGCTGGAATCGAACCCGGGCCTACCGAGTGCAACTCCAGCGCGCTAACCAATGGGCTACCGCGCCCCAAGTATATTATTGTGTAAAACTGAATAGCATTCACAAAGTTGAACCTCTAACTTCATGACAATTATTGAATTCAGTGTTTCTTTCAAGCATATTTCCAGACATTTTATGTTATCCCAGTTTCTATTTATGTGACACAGCGTTTAGATATATTTATATAGGGCAATTAGAAAACTTATCCCCCCCATCATTCGCACCCCCCCCCCTCATCCGGCCAAAAAGTCCTGAAAGAAACACTGAATGAATTGCTGATCATTTTCTGCAGTTTTGTTTTTATGTTTTGAATTTCACATGCAATTAGAAACTATAGTAGATTGTGCTATTTTTCTTGATTGCATAATTTTTTAATTTGCTTGCCATCAATCATTATCTGCCTTTAGCCGGAGAGTAAGTTATTCTATGGCCAAAGAACTTTTTATATTTTGCGGGACAGTTTCAAAAAATGTCCTTTAAATGAATGTGTCGTGAATTGAGAAAAGTAAATTAAATAGAGGTGTCCGTTAAATCAGGGTGTCCGGTATTGAGAAGTATCTGTTGAACGAATATGTCCGACTTTCAGTAGGGTCCATTAAAATGTCTTTACTATATATGCTTTTAAGAGGATAATCACACGAAATTAAAAAAAATGATTCTAGTTTTTACATAATATATCTACACATAAAATCTTATAACGATACGTGCATTCGTTTTGGAGGTATCGTGTCCGAACCTCATGTACACCACACACGCGTATGCATACAAACACACACACAAACATATATACAGACGGGCATTTTTCCGAAAATGTTCCACAAGTATTCAGGTGATCTTAAAACGTACATCCTCTCAAATTCGAAAATTTTCAAATTATTTTATAAGAAAGTAAAAATATGAATTGGGGTCGTATAGTAATTACATTTCATTGAGGTCGTATAGCAATTACATTTTCTTTGGGGTCGTAAAGTAATTACATTTTGTTAAGCCTATAGTAGTTTCCTTATGTTAAAGGGGATCGTGTAGTATTTACATTTTGCTAGCGAGTCATATAAAATTCGCCTTTTGTTAGGCGGAATTGTATCGTATAGTAATTACGTTTTGCTAAAAAGGATAGTAAAGTAATTACGTTTTGTTAAAAAGAATAGTATAGTAATTACGTTTTGTTAAAAAGAATAGTATAGTAATTACGTTTTTTTAAAAATAATAGTATAGTAATTACGTTTTGCTAAGGGGAATCGTATAGTAATTATGTTTTGTTAAGAGAATCGTATAGTAATTTAGTAATTATGTTTTGTTAAGAGGAATTGTACAGTAATTTAGTAATTATGTTGTGTTAAAGGGTATCGTATATTATTTAAATTTTTAGAGGATCGTATAAAGTTTTTTTAAAGGACCTCATATAGTAATTGCGTTTTGTTAGGAAGGATCGTATAGTAATTACGTTTTGTTAAGAGGATCGTATAAGAATTATGTTTTGTTCGAGGGACATATGGTAATTACTAATATTGATCGATAGAGGTGTGTAGTTCACGTGTGTCTGGGAATTTTATGATCACAAGTGCTACGGGCGGATAGGAGGAAATACTACTTTATACACAGCCTTACAGAGATCTAGTAAGGATAGTAGGTCTTTAATAAGAATTTAAATTTTATTGAGAGTTTCGCTATCTTGATTCAATAATAAAATTTTATTCAAAATTTGTCATCGTGATACAATAATAAAAATAATCTTATGTGTCATCCAACAATTTGTAGAATTAGATATTATTGGGGAAAACAGTACAAATTAGTGCTTATATTTACTAGATCTATAAAGTTTTACAATAAGCATATCAAATTTCGTGAAAATTGGTTAATTATTTCGAGATATACCGCGTTTCCTGCGAACAAATAATATTTGAGGTTAAAAACAGAGAAATTCTTGAAAATAAATAGGCCTCTTACGGTTAAAGACTGAAATAATTCTATCAATTTACACTCGAATCTCTCAATGTGTTTAAAAAACATACTGCATACATACAGGGTGATTTAAAACAATAGGGAAAAACTTTAAGGGGTGATAGAACACACCTAAACAAGCACTTTTCGTCATACAATGCAGGGTCATAACTCAAGTGGCTACTACCACGTACTGTTGCATGAAATGATGGAACACAGGAATGACAAAGGATGTATGAAGAAAATACAGAACGCATTTTAACGAACAACTTACAGAAACTGTTTAAAACAAGAAATCAAAAAATTACAAAACAAATTGTAATAAATAGCTTACAGAAATTGCTCAAAACAGCGACCACCAACATGAATGCAGGCCTCACAACTGCGATGTAGCGATCGTCGTACATTGGCAAAAACGCCATGCATTTATCGTACAGCGGTGGCAACAACAGATATCCTGACAACAAGGCCCTCATCGGAATCGGCGGGACTATCGTAAATGAAGTTTTTCAAATTGACCCATAGTAAAAAGTCCAGAGAAGAGAGATCGAGCGATTGTGCCCGCTAAGTGATGGGACCACCCTGACCAATCCATCATCCTGGGAATGTTGCATCCAAGGAGTTTCACACATCACTATGAAATGGGGTGGCGCTTCATCGTGTTGAAACCACATACGGATTTGGGCTTTCCTCACATTCTCATTCGCAACTCCGTACATGAAATGCATGTTGGCCTTATCCTGATTCGTGCAATAATCCAGCCCTTCTGAAATTCACGGTAGAGCTGGCGACGAGTGAGACAGCTGGCGTTTAATGCTTTCGCTGGATATCGCGTTCTAGCATTTAACCGTGTGAATTACGACCATGTATTGTATGGCGAAAAGTGATTGTTTAGGTGTGTTCTATCACCCCTTAAAGTTTTGCCCTATCGTTTTGAATCACCATGTATAAATTGAAAACATCATTGATTCGTAATTAAGGATAATCAAAATGCATAGCTCCAGCAAAATCTGAAAGTCAAATATTTACAGCTTTAGAAAATTTGAAATAAAGCAGCATACAGCTGCGTAGAGAATACTCTGGATCGATCTCAAGTTTTCTACATCCTTTACACAAAGTGTTTCTTTACTTATTGATTTACGGCTTTTTCCTAAACACAAAACCAGACTATAAAGATCGTTGCCAAAATTTCGGAAAGCATTCATGGACCGATTGCGCGCCAAAATGCAAGTTTCTTGCTTCCATTGATCCATATATCGGTTATTCCATGCTGATGAGCACATAATAAGCGCGAAACCGGTCCATGGATGCTGGTGGTATCTGTAATGGGAGTGTTTTCCGGATTTAAGGCTTTTATTTCACATCCGGTGTTAACAAAAAGAAGGCTAAATATCACGAATTAATACAATCGCACCCATCGAATCAAATTAAAAATAATTAAGAAATAAAATATAAATTAACATAATTCAAATTTAAAATCTGAAAGAATTAATGGAATTAAAAAAAAAAGATATAAATTTGAATAACATATGTTAAACTACATGTTGTAAAAAAAGTCCAGAAAAAGACGAAAACTGTGTCATTTTGAAACGGCGATTAAATGCCAAATCTGACAATCTATATTCTATCGCCAAAAATCCAGCGCAAGCGCAAAGAGACTTCCCATAGCCAGCCAAAGCTGTGTGTGGACAGTGGCGACATTAGGTAATCGTTATATTCGCGGAAAGGGAAAATAATCATTTATAGTAATTCTAAGCTTAGTAATACTCATCTAATGTCTTTAGTCATATCCAATAGTTTAATAAATTTATTAGTATAATATTTAAAATCACACAGCTCTAGTTTTTCAGGGAATAATAGTAGTTTAGATTTCATTTACATGACAGTTTTGGTCAGGCTAGTGATGGAAATGTTTAAAATTTAATTCCTACTTTCAAAAATTATTAATTAAGAATTTTCCTTTCATATTTGGTTTTTTTGTGTGTGTTTTTAACATTATCTAATGTAATGGACGTATTCTTTTTGGAATAGGGTCTTTTCCAAATTTTTTTTTTTTTGCAGGTTGAAATTAATGCTAATATTAATATTGCACATTGTAGACATAATTTCTATTGTACTATGACCACTGCCTGTGTTAAAAAGCATGTGTTTTTTCCTTCGGCCACAACAGAGTCTCTCAAATTTGTGACATGAATCATCATATTCAAATGTTTACGGATGAAAACCTATATATTTGTGAAGTATGCCAGAAAGAATTTAGTGATAAGACTAATTTAAAGCATCATATTCTTACTCATTCTGGGGAAAAGCCATATGCTTGTGGTGTATGTAAAAACAAATTCAATCAGAAAAATAATTTAAGTGATCATGTTTGTTCACATGCTGGTAAAAAACCACATATATGTGATGTGTGCCAAAAAGTATTCTCCTACTATAGTCATTTGACTGCTCATTTTCGTTCACATACTGGAGAAAAACCATATGTTTGTCAGGTATGTCTGAAAGAATTTAGTTATAAGAATCATTTGAAGCGTCATGCTTTTACTCATACTGGAGAAAAGCCATATGTTTGTGATGTTTGTCAGAAAAAATTCAGTCAACAGTGTTATTTAAATGCACATGTACGCTTACATACTGGCAAAAAACCACATATATGTGATGTGTGCCAGAAAGAATTTAATTGCAAAAATGCTTTAAATCGTCATTCTCTTTTTCATAGAGAATTAAAACCATATATTTGTAATGTATGCCAGAAAAAATTTAATCGCAAAAATAGTTTAAAACGTCATACTCTTGTTCATACTGGAAAAAAACCATATGTTTGTAATGTGTGCCATAAAGAATATAGTCACAATGATGATTTAAATTATCATTCTAAAAAAAAAACGTATGTTTGTAAAGTATGCTTAAAAGACTCCAGTAATAAGAATCATTTAAAGTGTCAAATTCTTACTCACACTGAAAGAAACCCATATATTTGTGATGTATGCCAGAAAGGGTTTACTCGCAAAAATGATTTAAATCGCCATACACTTCTTCATACTGGAGAAAAGCCATATGTTTGTGAGGTGTGTGACAGAGCATTCAATAAAAAAGGGAATTTAAATATTCATGTTCGCATTCATACTGGTGAAAAGCCATATATTTGTGATATATGTCAGAAAAAATTCATTGATAAAAATCATTTGAAGCTTCATATGTTTACACATACTGGAGAAAAGCCATATATTTGTGATGTATGTCAGAAAAAATTCAGTCGGAAGGGTTCTTTAAGTGCTCATTTTCGTTCACATACTGGTGAAAAGCCTCATGTGTGTGATGTGTGTCAGAAAGAATTTAATCACAAAAGTCAGTATAATCGCCATGTTTGTAGCCATTGGAAAAAGTCATATGTTTTAAAAGAAATGTGCTAGTGATGGGTTGAGCCTATCGAATGTAGAGGCATGGAGATACTTTAAAAATGTTAGTTAATTTTGCAGATACAAACAAAATTTCAATCTAGTCCTTTTCTTGATGTTTGCAACAATAATGTGTATATTATATCATATTTGAGTATAAAATACTCTAATAATTGTTTATTTTCATAATTTTCCTGTTGTCTTTTTTTTTTTTTTTTTTTTGTCAGAAATTATATTTTAACAAATTATATTTTAACATTTATGTTTACATTTTTATACTTTTTGTTTTTATTTTCCTGTTGTGATTGTATGAATACACACCTTTACAATATTTTATGTTAAATTTGCTGTAAAATGTGATTTAAAACATGTTTGTGTACATACTAGTGAGAAGTTATTTATTTGTGAGATGTGGCATTGAGAATTTGCAATAAATTACATGTAAATCATCTTCTGCATACTCATACTACTAAAAATCATATAAAAATATCAAGTGAAAATTTAAAAATAGTAGTCACAAAATTTTCATACACTTTAAATTCTATACAAAACATGCAATACAAATTTAAAGTGATTTATAACAGAAAAATAAAAGCTTTAAATTTTTATTTTAAAATAAGCAATCTTGCATAAGAAATAGTATAAACTAAAAAAGCTAATATACGAGTATGTTACACAAATGCAGGCCGCTTCATTAAATATTAACTTAGATTAGAAAAAATTTAGTCCTGAATTTCAATTTTTAAAATAACCTAATTGTACATATAAAGACTTATTTATTAGTGCCTGATTAGTGTTTAAAACATAATGCAATTATATTATGCCAGTCTAAAACTCATATATAAGTAAACATATATAAAAAAAATAATTTATGATTTTGCAGGATTTGAAATAAACATGCATTGAATACATACTGCTGCAGCTCCTATTGGTCACAAAGAATGTGACATTGGAATGCAGCTATGTGTTATTTATCTGTTCACCATACTACACCCTGTTTAACATAATGCCGGCACTGAATTAAGGAGGATGAGAAGTTGATGCATGTGGAGGAAGCCATGGAGTTCATTGGAAGCAAGTGAAGCTTGCTGTCAGAGCTGTGTGATATTATTGAATTATGCCACTTTTAGCTAAAATGCTTGTTCTTTCATTTCCAGAAATTCCACCCCAGCTGGAAAATGCCCACTAGGTGATAGTACGTAACAGCAAAAACAAAGTGGTTATTTTTCCAATGGGGCATTTTTTATACTTTTGGCACCTTTGCTATTTTTTAAAATAACTAAGAACCAGAGCAGTTAGAAAGTCCAAATTTAGTATGCCATTGTCTTTTGTAGTATATTTTAATTCTTTGAATTTTAAACCTCATCTGGCCAACCCATCTTGGCCCGTCATATGAATGTACTCATTTTTTCTAAATAACTTGAGAACCAGAGCATCTAGAAATTTCAAATTTAGTATGTTTTCATCTTTTTTAGACTATTTTAATTCTTTGAATTTTGAATGGATTAGCCTGTTTTGGGCCCTTCATATGAATGTATTTGTTTTTTGAAAATAACTCGACAACCAGAGCAGCTAGAAAATCCACATTTAACATGTTACTTCCTTTTACAGTATATTTTAATTCTTTGGATTTTGAACCATATCAGGCAAGTTAACATTTATCCATTACGCCTTCAATTTGAGCATATGCATTTAAGAAAAATATGGAACAAGTAAAAATGAATGCAAATATCAGTTCTATATTAAATTTGAAATATTTCTAATATTTTATTTTTCTATTTTACAGAATAAAACTTGTTATATGTTAAAAGTATTTACATATGTATGAATTTATGCTCTAATAAACATAATTAGATAATGAAAATTCGAAAATACAATCTGTTTCAATTTGCACTTGAAAGCTCTCATATCATGTCAAGGTATCAAATTTCATCATCCACTGTCATATAAATCTTCAGCTTGTTCTAGTTGTCACTGCCAGATTACTATTATCGCCTGATACTGTCACAAGGTTCTTGCCCACTTTTCGTGGGAATGTTATGGTTCCTCCTTTTAAACAATAGGATAGGGGCAAATGAACCAGCATTCTAGATAAAGGTGGCTATGATTAAATTCGACTTGGGGGTTGGAGTGGGATGGAACACAGAGTAGGGTTGTTGAAAATTCCTTGTGAAAAAGGGTTGGAGAACAAAGCTGAAAGAGGATTAAAAGCAGGGAGAAGAAATGGTAATTTTTATGTATGGAAAATGGTATTTTTAACATAATAAAAATGGTATGTTTAACATATGGTAAGCAGTAATCCATATAATAATATGAGAGGATTAAAAGCAAGAAGGGGATTGTAATTTTTACATATGAAAAATGGTATTTTTATGTAATAAAAATGGATTTTTTTAATGTATGGTAAACTGTAATCCATACATATGGAAACTGTAACTTTACATATGGTATGTTTATGGACAGTAATTCATACATATGAAAGTATTTTTTAATACTGTTTATTCACAAATGGTATTCTAAGAGATGTATTACCATTTTCTGTATAACACATATGATAATATAATATATATACCACTTAACATCAGTTATAATACCATATGTCTATTATTTGGGTTGGTCCTTATCAATGACAGGCTAGTTAAAAATAAAAATTAGTAAAGAAAAAGGAAAAATTTTTAAAAGGAAAATCTGAAATATGTTGATATGATATGTAAGTTGGATTAAAACAAATTTTAACTCCCTCAGTCTAAAAAAAATTACTTCCCTGCTATTTTTGGTTGATCCCCCTAACAAGTAAAATAAAAATATAAAATTTGAAAAATATTGTTAAACTAAAAAAAGTAAATAAATAAATAACTATGATGCAAATAATATTAGCATCAAAATTTATTTTCCAAACAAACAAGTTTCTAAATTTTATTCATATCAACTTGGAACATTTCCCATAAACACTTCTATTAACTTTTGTATTGATTTTCCCATAACTGTAAATAAATTATACAGTGAGTGTCATATGTGATTCAATGTTCCTTCCACAGAATTATATTTTATATTATTTATTTGCACAATGCTCTCATGCAATATTTTTCATATACCTGTAATTTAAAAACATTTTCAGCTTTGTTTAAAGCTCAAGGTTTTTTTAGACCAAGATTCAAACCAGCCACTTATATATCATGAAACCATATTTACTTGTAATACATAATCACGCAACAAAATTATATCATAACAGCTACACATATTGGTTTGTGAACAGGCAGCCGTGATGTCATATGCAGAGATAAAAAAAAAATAATGAAACAGGATTGGGCTGTTTGAGCAACCCAAGAAACAGCTGCATAGTGAGAGAGTATTTCAAAACTAAAGTTAAACAGTGAGCATGCTGGTTACCAGAGGTGACTGTATGAAATGCATGTGTTTAAGGGTGAGCGTCAGTGAATTTTCTGCCCTATCCGCGCTTTGTTAACTTTCGCGGCACACATATTTCGCCGAAATTCTGCTCAAGCAGTTGCGAAATATTTTCTTATAGATAAAATGCTATGCTTAGATTATATTAAAACTAAATTTAATACCCAATAAAGCATAGAATATATTTTTTATTTTAATCCAAAATATTTTTGGTGCTGCCATCTGTTGTCGTAATTTAATTCATACCGATTATTTTTATTTTTTAATGAACATTTTTAAATATCTATTCCTTCTAATACAGTGTTAAATACAACAACAGATCATATATAATAATGCCACAATCACGGAAAGGTAATTTATCATTCTATAAATTTGATAAGGGATCTGAATGTACATCACTGAGGACTGCAGTTTTGTCTTCAAGTCCAAGTTCAATTACATTTCCGTGATTATGGCATTATATATGATTTGTTGTTGTATTTAATAGCTTATTAGAAGGAATAGACATTTAAAAATGTTCATTAAAAAATAAAAATAGTCGGTATGAATTAAATGACAACAACAGATGGCAGCACCAAAAATATTTTAAATTAAAATAAAACATATATTCTATGTTTTATTGGGTATTAAATTTAGTTTTAATATAATCTAAGCATAGCATTTTATCTATAAGAAAATATTTCGCAACTGCTTGAGCAGAATTTCGGCGAAATATGTGTGCCGCGAAAGTTAACAAAGCGCGGATAGGGCAGAAAATTTACTGACGCTCACCCTTAAAAAAAAAAAATGAAAAAGATGGGTGACATATCAAATGTGTATGATGTCATATAGTGTTAAAACTATATGACACATTCTTTTATGTGTATTTTTACACAAGAAAAAAGTAAAACTATTAAAAGAAATGGAATCATGTTGCTGGTCTATAAAATAGCATTACTGAACTAGTTTTATTTGTATTAAATCTTAACAGCAGTGAAGAGCTGCAAGAAGGTGTGTACAATTTTGCCCCTCATAATGAATTCAAATTACTAAATGGCATAGTGTACTAGTGTACAGTCTGTAGAGAGGCAGAATGTTGGGTCACAGCCTGTCAGCTGCAACATGCTAGTGAGTAGCCATTTTTGTTGAAAATAGTGTGGTCAATCTTACTTTTTACTCGACAATTGTCTTATAAATTAATAATCATAAATTTAAACATTAATGTTAACTTTATGGCACTGAACTCCATTTCATCTACTGTATTTGAAACTGTAGTTTGTTTTTCTTATATTACTGCCTGTGTGTTTAGTGCCATAAGTGAGTACTGTTGCTTTGCTTGCAATTTCACCACCTGAGAGATTTATGCATTTGGCTGATGATGGGCAGTAGTGTCCCAAAGTTTACTGAGGCTCCCAAGCTAACTTTCATGAAAGGTCCCATCTGAACAATAAATGCAGTAAAACATCACAATCACAAATTCGAAAATTGGTAATCTGAAAAATCGATTATACGACAATTTATGTATGTTGTTTTTGCAAGTTTAAAAATAAATACAGATTCATTACATTAGTCTTTTTACTTTAGGTTTTGACATATAAATTTTGGCCCCCATATGGATCAACAATATTTTTAAGACCTTTGTGAAACATATTCCCTGACCCAAAACTACCATGTCACAATGGATATTCCAGCACTGGTCATATAACCATATATTTTTTCATCTAATACCTAAAGGTCCATAGCTATAGCTCAGGCAGAAAGAAGCAAGGCTGATTATGCAAATGCTTTTGAACCAAAGTGCATTAAGTTCTCCTGGAATCACAAAATTCTAAAACTTGAAGAGACCAAAACAAATACAAAACTCTACAGAGCCTACATTCACCAAATTACAGAGAGAGAGAGAGGGAGCGTATGTACTAAAATGTTCTAAAGAAGTCATATCTGAAACGTTGCAAAGACAACTATGTAAAGTAATAAAAAGGGATTCTATTTTACTATATGAACCCCTTTTTATTTACTTATAGCATTCTTCTATTTATAATTTTGACCCTGTTCAGGTCTTAAGTTATGCCTGGCAACTCGTTCTCAATTCCCTGCATGTTAAACCTTTGCATAGTTACATTGACTTGTAATTATTTTCTAAAATACTTATTACATTTTTAAAACTGTTTTTTTAAGTATTTATCTTTGAACTTTGTATAAATTATAATTTAAATCTGATTTATAATCCACTATTTAATGCAGCTGACATTTTCATGATATGCAAATTTTACTTAACAGCATTGAATTGTATTTAAGCACATTGGCATCTATTTCTAATTGTATTGCCACTGAGGGTGAACATGGAAGATGTTCGAAAGCGCTTTGGCTGTATTTACATCTAAAAGATGATTGTATAATAAAATGACTTATGGATCTGTTTAAGATTTGTCATTTGTTAGTAATTAGTATAATATGTGCTTGTTTTTATATTTATTGTCTGTAAACTTTTTTGAATTATGCAATGAGTTAATTTAAGCAATGAGTTTGTGACAAAGTCACATGTTCCTATTTTTTACTTCATCAGGTTGGCAGCTATGACATATTCAAAAGCATTTGAAACTATGGATTCATCTTAAAATGTTTTAGAAATAGACTTTTCTGTAACCATACTAACTGCACAAATTGAATACCATTCATCAGAAATTCCTCCACTTTCAAAACAATTTATCAAAATTTTCTTCATTAAATAGCTCTTCATTAAATTTGAATTCATAAACAGGAATAAATAATATAGATATTTCATAAGATATTGGTGCTACTGTTTCAGAATTTGTTGTTACAGTATTTGTTTGCTGAGCTTAGCCTATTCAGGTAAAATTTATTTTTCTCAAGCTGTCAATCCATGTCCTATTTAATTTTGAATAGCTACAACTTTAAACTACAACATATAACTACAACAGAAAGCATACAACTTTCTTATAAAAAGCCCCTACATTATTATTTTTATTCAAATAAGTGTATTAAAAATTTTTGCAGAAAAATTTTGTATATTTTGCAAAATGTCCTTTTATAAAAGCATAGTGCTGCCATCTTGTAATGCATTTAGCAACTAAAATCGACAGTTTAGTTGCTGAATGCGTTATAAGATGGCAGCACTACAAGATTTATCTACACTGTTTTGTGGTGGGGCTGCGAATTCAAAGCGACTCAGATAGAACGAAGATACAGTTTCAACAAGGCTAAGTAGAAAGTCTTTTTAGTCAGCCTTGAGTTTCAAGTGCTATATTGTGAGTTTGAATGAATGAATATGAACATTGGCTATTTTCAAAGCACTGTCTACCGCACATTGTTGAGTGTCTGTCACCAGAAAATGAGCAAATTTATGGTCGGTCTTCTAGAATTTGCATTATTTCATTATTGTAGCTGCGCTTAAGAATATGAATTTGACTGTTTCTGTTGCTTTCCAATATAGTTTTGTTATTTTTAAATAAAACGAATAAAATCACGGTTTATACAAGTATAATTTAGTTTATTTTTAAAGTTATATAAGCAATTCTATTTTAAAATTAATTTTCAGCAGTTTATTTTTTTTTAAATTATAAAAGATAGTATATAAGTCCGATCAAAAATTTGTGATATTCTCTACATTTATGTATACAAAGGGAAAGTGTGAGGGTTGAAGGGTTACATTTGTCTTTTTGAGGTATTTAAATATTGAAAACATCCTTCAACTTGAATGTAACATAATCTGCATGTGTGGCTGTTTATGCATGTAAGAGAGTCTGTGGACACAATATCCAAATAATGAATGAAGCGATTCAAACAACTTTATGTACAATTATATTGTCTATGAAGCATGAAATGCTACTTACTTTTAGTGAGTACAAATATACAGAACATACCCATATTTACATTTTTTAATATAAAATAAATAAATGGCACACACTCGTGTAAAATGTTTTGATGATCAAAATACATGATCATTTTATGAAAATTATTTTTAATATAAAACGTTTTTTTAATATAAAATAAATAACTGGCAGTTAATCATATACAATCTTTTGAGAATCTATATTCATACTCATTTTATAAAAGGTATTTTATAATCATCAGAAACCCAATTATGCAGTAATTTTATTATTATAGGAAACAAATAATACTGATTTTAAAACCCTGGCATGCCACGATTTTGAGATGTTGGTAGTTACTTTATGAATCGACTTATACTCGTATAATAAACTCTTCATGCAAAAATTGCAAAATAAATCGGTCAACTTCTTTCTACCGCAGCATTTTCACATTATAGCACATTTGGAAACAATGTTGAATAACGTCGCCATTAATGTAGCCAAAAATGTCAAACACTAATCAAAGTGATACGAAGCCAATATAACCTCTTTATATATTTGTTGTACGTGCATATACATGAGTGCAATTATTAGGTTCATGAAGGCGTTGATAACAAAAGAACCAAATTTTAATATATATGCGATTGATTCAACATGAATAACATTGTTCAAAGCTTTTTATACATGATTGTTACAGAAATTAACTTATCTCGGAACAAATTAAATTTATATGGAGTCTACATCATATGTTTTTGACTTTTGAATGCAAAATATTATGAAGAACAGTAAATATTTCATAGATGCCTATAAATCTAATATGATTTAACATTTCTTTTTGCAGCGCAGTGAATTCAAATATTAAATTCTAAAAAAATTATCAAATTTAACTATAAAACTAAGAAACTATAATTTCCTAAGATATTTAAAATGCATAATAAAAACCACTCTCGCAGCAAAATGTTGAATTTATAATAAAACTTGAAGTTTTACTATAAATTCAAGTTTTAGCAGCCAATTATAATTATACATAAACACATATATAAATATATTTTCAATTTATTTATATAGATATATATAAAACATGCTTCAATCAGTGTCCCTCTCTATGTATTGATCAAGAGCCGGCACTGGGAATAATCTAAAACATCACTAATTTTGTTTGGTCACAACGTTTTCTTTTTATTGTAGTTGTATTTTGAAGGTCACAGATTGATAATACAACATCACCTGCTTCTATTACTGATCCTAAATTGTTAATATCAATGAATGATTTTATATCAGCATCTAGTTGTTTGAGTTAATTAGGTTTTCCAGATATCTTTCTTAATAATTATTCTAAAAATCTTTCAAATATCCCTATTTATATTTTGTTTTCATCAAAACTTAATTCAACGCTTTGAAAACTTACTTCAACGCTTATTTATCTTACGAAAGTTTTTGTAAGATAAATAAGAGTTATTAAAGAATGCATTAACATTTATGTTTTTTTAACCTGCCATAACTGGGGGGAAAAAATTGTATAAAAGGCAGATATAAATTTCAAAGGTGTTACTCATCTCTGAATACGAAATTAAAATAATCCATTCGAAATGCTGCCACAATAGTCAAAAGGGTTGTTTCATTTTGAATAGGAACAGTAAAGTTTCAATTAATACATTTTAATTCTTGTTTTGTATCACATTTACTAACAAATAATTATATATGAAACAGTCGAAATTAAGGACAATAGTTTCATTGCATCCTTTTACAATGTTCAATATCATCATTCACTATACTAAAATTGGATAAACTAGCTCTCAAGCTACATGTGGCTCATGATGCACCCGAGACAATATTAGGGTGCATTGTCATTTTTCACAAAATTTTACATTAACCCTTTGAGATCCAGATATAAAATGGCAGGCTTCCTGAGATCCGAGTGGTATAAAATTTTGAAGTATACCATTGAAATCTTTGTTTTCAAAAGACTATGAAGAAAATTAAAACATGTTTTAAACAAATATGGATGATGCAATTGGACTCTGCAGCATCACTTTTCATGCAAGACACATGTTATGTGCTTGTGGCCAAGGAATTCCTAAGAGGAAGCAGATCTCACTAGTTTTGGTTTCCTTCTGATGCTTTTGGCCAAAAATGCATGTCATTATGATTTTGACAACAGATATAAGAAATTAAAAAAGCTAAAGCCATGTAATGAATTTCTTGTGAATGTTTTTTTTTATTGATGTCATGATTGAATGTCCTCTTATTGTACCTTCTGCCTGGGATGTTGCTTTAAGAGTAACAGAGCTTATTGAGCTCCAGGAAGGCTTGGGTTTGAAGGTAACATAGAAAAGTTTATCTCTAACTTTTGGAAATAAATCCCAGAAGCAAAATATCTCAATCTTCACAAAACTGCGGCTTCAGACTACTCTGATTTTAGATAACTTGCCGCTGTGAAACTCTCTTCTCTGTAATGAAATTTGTCAAGTCAAAACATTGTGCTATCCTCACTAACAGCCACCTAATTGAGTTTTTTAGAACAGATTTGATATCATACCAGCCAGATTTAAACTATTAATTGCAAAAATTAAGAGTCAATCAAAGTCTTTAACGAGTCTTTAACGTTAATCAAAGTCTTTAAGATTAAATATATTCTCCTTTGGTGAGCAAGACTACTATATAATTGTATTTTTTATTTATAAATACAATTTTCAAATATTTTCTGCGGATCAAGAACATTAAAAAATGTATGAAAAATATTTTATGTGTCTCTTCTTGTGGAAAACTTGACCACCCCTGCTTTATACCTACTGTTCCCTCCATTAGAAGCATGATTACAGTCAAAGTAGAGGGATGTCACAACATGATATGAAGGAAGTGCAGTTAACTCCTGATTTCCATAGCAATGGGGAGTACAAGTTCTGTTGTTAATCCAAATTAAATAGGAAATATAAACTACAAATACATGCATAATATAAGTTCAATGTTTTATTCAGTTGCAGTTATTATTGCAATCATACAAATACATACTGAAAAATTTGTGGTTTAAATCTTCTTAAAATAATCAGTTACTTGATTCTGTTTTCTCAATGCAAAACATTTTTGTTTAATTAAGGACAGAAGTCAGCACAAAACCAGCTTATCAGGTAATAACGCATCCTTTTGTCCTTCAAGGTACTCAAATAGTTAAAAGGCAAGAAACAGGTGTTCCTTGAGCTCGATGTTAACAAAACCAGGCGAGCAAAGCCTAATCTAGCTCTTTATACACTAACTGCTTCATTGATTTTCTTTTTTGATCATGGTAGATGAATTGACTAATGATGAAAATAACAAAAACATGTCCTTTTGTTTTAGAATGTCACAAACTGCTGTTTCTCATTTTCCATAACAGTAACATTATTATAGTAACAATATTAAAACAGTACAATGTTCTCGGCTCTTCGTAGAGACAACAAACAGTTAAAAAAACAGTGTAAGTGGTGCAAGTTTTAAAGAATTCAACCTGCAGTGAATTACTGGCTTTCTACTGCAGTATAGAGACCACGATTTTAAACCATTCTCACCAGTACAATTATTGAAAATCAACCAAGACCTACAGTAAAAAATAAGAGCATATGTAATTTGAGTTAGTATTTTTCTTAATGGGCCACTAAAAATTTTATACTTATCTGCATGGCTGCTATAAATGGTGTATGATTAGAGACCTTATATTTTAATGACTAAAATATTATTACAAGGTCATGGATAATTGAGTTGGCTGTAAATAGTTATTTACCAATATGAATAAGACCATATTATTCACATTACATGAATGTATGACTTCTCAAGACAGACAACATAAGTAAGTAATAACACAACTTTGCTTTGGGATTTTTTTTTTTTTTTAGCCCCACAAAGTAGTTACTTTTATTTTTGATAGCCACTTCTTAAAATTTGTAGTGATAGATTTTATTTTTTTAATTTTTATTATATTTTTTTCATATTTTATAAAGCTGACACATTCCCGCAATAATTAAAAAAATAAAATGAAATTTTTTAAAGTTACTTTAACACTATGTTAATTTTTGTGCGATAATTAAAAATTATTTTTTAAAAAACTTTGTATGAGATGTACAAAAAAAAAAAAAGAGTTTTTTAGCAAAGTTTTGCCACAATAAAAAAAAGTAGCCACTTGGATTTTTTTATCTTCTTCAACCCAGACTGTCCGACCTACCAGAAAGGTATAAGGTAAACATATAAGGTATTGGATGGCTGGGAAGTGCCACCCAATTTAGACTGGAACCCAGTGGGGAAGGCATCCACAGGGACCGTACCCTCCCTTTCCTACCACCAACCTCTCAGGACTTATGGACCCACATGTTTAACATGAAGTGACTAATGATGAAAATTACAGAACCATGTCCTTTTATTTTAGAATGTCACAAACTGCTGTTTTTCATTTTCCATAACAGTAACATTATTATAGTAACAGTATTAAAACAGTACAATGTTCTCGGCTCTTTGCAGAGACAACAAACAGTTAAAAAAACAGTGTAAGTGGTGCAAGTTTTAAAGAATTCAACCTGCAGTGAATTACTGGCTTTCTACTGCAGTATAGAGACCATAATTTTAAACCATTCTCATCAGTACAATTATTGAAAATCAACCAAGACCCAGGGTTCATCCTAGGTGTTTTTCGCGGGGCGGCCCGCCCCGCTGCCCTCAGAAATTAAAAAACCCGCCCTGCCTGCCCCAGTACTATAATTTTGCGCCCTGACATCGAAAAATACCGCCCTGCATGCCCTTTTCCAAAATGGGGCCATATCATGTATAGTCAAATTTTCAAAACATCCGTGATTGTGCGAAGTTTTTCCCCATTCATTATTAAAGCTGCACAAAAATCACTACAATATTGACAGCCAAATGAATGGGAAATGTACCAATATAACTGGACACCACTAGCTGAACTTCCACCCCACAGGGTGAAATCATATCCCTTTGAGCCCCAGGACCCAAGATAAGCTATATACCCTGGAGAGTCTCATTCTCAAGGTTTCTCCTTCCAGAAGTTATTGTTCCCCACTCCTCAGATAAACATTCCTTTCTCCCCAGCCCTGACATTGATAACAATGGGTTTTATTGCTTCTCTGTACCTCAAAGGCGTTTAAATTATATTGATCTTGAATGCAGGTGCCCACATAGATACCTTCTACGGCCGCCCTCAAAGAAAATTCGAAGAGAATTCCTAGGTTGCCTTTAAAGGGTTATAAAATCACATAAACACTTTAGCAAAAGCATCTATCCAATCAGGAGATGGGGGAATTCTTAAAAAGGTGGGGTGGGGGGAATTCTTGTTAAACTACAGATACTGAGGAATAAGTTATTTTACGAATTTCTGTAAGGTACAGTTTCAAAATTTACCTAGTTGTCCACTGCAAGTGCTCAGACATAATGCCTAACATACATAGAAGGGAGAGAGAAAATGATCGCCAGCTTGGACAAGATGCGTCAAAGTGCATGAAATTGACAAGTTTCTTTAGTGCACAGATAAGTTGTTTTTATTCTTTTAAATTATTTTATAAAAATGTGTATAAATCTGAAAATGAAACATGCAGAGCAGCCTGTATCTTAATGTTTGGGGTCCGACCTTGGACACCTGAATTTCAATGGGCAATTTACTGATATTTTAACACAGTTGCATTAATATTGAAAGATTAAATGATATCAACAATAAAATTCTTTTCTCTCCCCCCCCCCCCCCCGAAAAATTATTTAAAAAAACTATTTACTGCTTCAGTTGATTAATTTTCAGAAAATTATTCACTGCTTTAATTGTGCATTTTTTATTAATATCTCGAGAGCCCCAGATCCTATAAAAACTTTAAATATAGATTGAATTTTAAGTGGCTATTTCAAGTTTACGCCGAAATTTCGCCGAATTTCATCAAATCCGGTGCAGTCCTTCTCCCGGTGATGCTGAAACAAATACAAACACATATGCAGACAGATTTTCAATTTTATTTATATGGATTTCAATCTCATTAGACACTTGACTTCTTTAATCCCATTAATTTCTAGCAGAGACCACTAATCACAGACATAACTCTAGTTCAACAGTGTTTTGAATTAACTGATGTAACATAAATAGTAAACACTTGGGGGAAAATATTGCTAATGAGGAGTGTATGACAATCGTAGCCCAAATAATTATACTTAAAAATATTAGTTTGTAAAAAAGAAGAAACTTGCAATAATTTATCATATAGGAAAAAGAGTTCACTAATAAATAATTTTCCAGTCTTCTACTTTTTTTAGGAAAGGTGAAAGGAGGTGCTTTTGCCTTATTTCTTTTCTGATTTTGATCCTGTTAATAAAATTCGTATTTTTTTTTTTTTTGAGTGTGTGTGTGTGTGTGGGGGGGGGGGGGGGATAGCAATCCCTAATATTTTGATAATATACCTTACAGTTGAAGGTTGCGGCCTCGTCGTCAGCTCGGTTTCGTTTTGTATTTCGGATCGGAGATTCAGTAAAAAATTAGGAGTTTTAAGAGGTCCTTAAGAACAAAAAGTGAAGAGATTCTTGAGGAATTTTTAATGACTGAATGAACTAACTGTATATGTCTGTTTCTTCTATAGCGGGAAATCAAAGCGCCAGACAGCGGTGAAATTTGCTACATAGGTTCTTTCCTACTTCATCATGTGCATCTCGTCAAGATTTTTTTAAAAATTCGTATAAATATTTTAAAAGTAATTAAATTTTAAAGTTAAAAATCCTATTTTCCGTCATTTTGTCAAATCAAATCTATTCTTTTCTTGCCTCCGCAAAGGATAATTTGCAAGCAGGTGCTTTGATTAAATTGCAGACCTTTCATCTCAGTTGAAAACAGCTGGTGACACACTAAGTGTATTTATTTTTTGGGTTTTCTAAATTTACGAATTCTGAAGATTTCGTCCTAATTTTTTCAATTTAGCATTATATTATCATTATGAGTATTGGGTTAAAATTTTATTAAAATTGGATGAAAATTCGTTGAGATAGCAATAATTGTTTGAATATTGGTTCTGAATTAAAGGAATTTTTTTGCACCTTCAAGTATTTTCATTTATTTGTGTCGCGACTCACAAGAATGATTTTGGTTCAAAATAGGCGATTGTGTTGTATAATTTGTAAGGATGTTTACAATTTTGTATATGGCGTTGGCCGGTATTCACGCATTATTTTATTTTATTTTGTTATAAACGGGTGTATTGTTAAAGCGTTCCTTAGCTTCCCAGCATTTGCCGTGAGTTCCGGTGTAATTCTCATGAGATTTGCATCAAAATCCATGACCAACGCCGAGTACACTTGGTTGTATTTAATGATGAGCAATGAATATTTTGTATAAAATTGTTTTCGTATTTATCATAAAATTCAGTTAAATAATCAAACATAACTTAATACGTATAATTTTTATAATAAAATTATTTTTCAATAAAATTTGAGGGGGTGGGAATTTGGATCTGGATGCCGCAAATATCCCATTTCTCTCTGGGCCCCTACCCTATGCTTCTTGTTAAGCTTATAAACTTTGCTTAACCATACTTAATATTGAGAAGCAGTGGCATTCTTCAGTTAACAAGTCCCGGGCTCACCATCACCATAATGTACTTGTTTTTCCGGAATAATTCGAGATCCTGTGTAACTAAAAACACTACATTAGTGTACCGCTGTTTTCAGTGGTATATTTTAAGTTTTTGATTTTTAACCCAATCAAATCCGTCCTAAGCTCGCTATAGTACTCGTTTTAGGAAAATAACCTTTGAACCGGGGCAATTAGGAAGTCCAAATTTGGTACAGTACAACCTCGAAAATTCGGACGTTTTCCTTCGGGTTTTTTTTTTTTTTTTTTTTTTTCTCTCTCCTTCCCCCGGACTGACAAAGTCGCGGATTTAAAACAACAGGGTAAGATTATTTATATAGAATTATATTTTATAAACAAATATCGTATTTTCCGGTCGACTTTCTGAACCCGGAAATGAAACGAAAGTTTAGATGGACTGCCTTAGATCGGCTCGTGGTTGGAGAGTGAATGACGTTGTTTGTGTTAATCCTTCTTCCCCCTTATTCAAGTCACAACTCCCGATTAATTATTTCGCGTAAAATATACATCGATATTTAAATGCAGAATTTTTATTATCAAAATTTTCTTTTCTCATTATTGAAAAAGACATTTTTCTGAAACAATGTAATTTTTAATATTAAACACTTTAAAACGTTATCGTAATATTTTATCACAGATTGTTCAATTAAATCTAAAAATCCCGAGAATTTATATTAACGCTCACGGAAATTTATTTTGCTCACTTCGTAGTACGAATTCTATTCTTCAGAATCTCCTCCTCCTCCCAATATCTGACGATTTTTTCGTTTTCGTCGAACGTGTCAGCTTGAAATCGACTGTATATTTTGCTTTTGTTTAGAAAGCCATATTTAAATACTATAAATAGCAAATAAATAACTAAATAATATCGTATCGCACAGAACCGAGCAACAAGGTCATTAACGCACAGAGCTCTCAAAGGGATCGGCTGCGTTTACGATTAGGAACTAAGCAAATTCCTTTCTTCGCTTTCCCTGCCCCACCACGTCTCGGTGCTGCTGCAATCTAGTAATGACTCATCGTAATTTAAAAAATCATTGAGAGGAGAGGTATTTTTCTTTTTTGGAAAAGATATTTATTTTATCTACTGCGATATTTTTTACATATTTGACAATTACTTTTTTTACTTTTTACTTTTTTCAGACACATCAACCTTTTTTAAACATAACATTATATAGATGCTAGAAAATAAATACAACTTTTAAGTTCTTATTTTTTGTTTTTCGTTCATTAATAGCGAAAACGGTTTAAACACATTTACACCTTTAAATATATCGTCAAAGGTGCTAATCCTCGATCTTTATTAAATCTTCCGGCGCTTCATTAAATCTCGACAAAGCCGATATAACGGAAGTTCTGCACTGTGATGATGATGCGCCAATCGTAAATAAATTGAGTGATGGCGAAATTCGCGATATGATATTAAATAGAAAAAGATCAAAGTAACGACGATAAATGTGGAGAAGAAAAAATACCCATTGATAATCTTATGCAAACAATCGATCATGCAATTAAAGGTCTTGAATAAAGAAACTTTATAACCGAGCATAAATAATGTCCATCTCCAGGATAAAGAAAACTGCTTTCCCATAAAACAAAATTAATGAAATAACAAATGTTAATTCAAATATTTAAACGAAATGATAAAATGTAATTTTATCATTTCGTTTCGTTCACACATTCTAAATTATTAATGTGTAAATTTTTTTTTAGAAATTTCTTTTGCCCTATTTTTTAGATTAAATAATATGTTAACTTTTGCCATTATTTTTACTAAAAATAGTGCTTTATAGTGTATTTAGTTAATATTAAATCTGAATTTTATTCAAATTCTATAATCCGGAATCGGCAAAGTCTGGATTTTTGAGGTTGTACTATTTCATTGTTTTCCATACATTTAAGTTATATACATTTCAATAAACTTTTATACTAAAAGGGTGCTCTTTAATCTCAAGTTTTCTGCTTTTCCTTCTTTCATAATGAACTTACATTACATGAAACGTATATATTATATTTTTATTTATTTATTTATTTATTTTATATGCAATTTGTATTTATTTACATTTTCCAGTGTCTTAATATGCAACTAGATATTTTCATTGCTTCTTATATTGTGGATTATATCATTGATTTTAATTTTACATATACCAGCAAAGCCAGCATGCTTTTTTGCCACGCCCATGCATAGGAGATAGGAACCGGTGCACATCGACTCCCCGAACCGTTCTTAATATCCACAGACCAGACACATGCCAGCCATACACTCCTCCCATTTAATATTACCATTTCTTCTGTGACTTCCTATCAAGTATACATACTATCCCCTAACATAATGCAAATTATTTACTCTCCCCTAAACCCCTAACAAATGAATATATCAAGTTTAATATCTCAAACTTTTTACTAATTCGCCATGGTTCCGGTATAATTTTAATCAGAGGTTTGCATTTAAAATTCCGGGCACTGCTGCCTTATTTTTATACCATTAATATACTTTTCTAAAAATAATTATTTTAATAAATGTCTTAACTTTTATACAGCATTTTATACTGGTAAAACATAGTTTTATTTTAATTAACAAATTTTAGTATTTTCTTTTATTTATGTGTGCCCATACATTTTTGCTCATAGTATGTTTAGTTTAGATAAAGTAAACATTGGATCTTCAATAAATTTAAATTACTTGCATAAGATTGTGTTAATTCTAGTTTTTCTAATAAGTTAATATAATATTACTTTAAATTTTGAAAATTCATTATTTATTTTTCAATGTATTAACAATGCAGTTTAAGAAAAAATATTTTCTGTAATTTTTGGATTCGGGAACTCAAAACTTTTTAAGGAGGATCACTTATGTTTGTAACATATTTTGATTTTATTTATATAATTTTTTTTTTTATGAAGTTTTAATTTAAATATAAATTCTTTCCATTTTGCTTCAACTAAAATTTTTACAATAAACTAATCCTAAAATGATAAAATGCTGGCTACTTACTAGACTTAGTAGCCGTGTACATTAACTAGCCACTTTTTGCCAAAATATTGATACCATCTAAAGACTATGCTATTTTTTAGCAGCATCAAGCAGTATAATGTACCCTTTTGTTTTAATTTTTAATACTTATATTTGCATCACTAATTATTTTTATATAAATATGTAAAATAGATAAATTATCTGTATCCATTTTACGTGTGGGCCACATTATGCAATGCATTCTTTGGTTAAAATTTATAATTGTGCCCTTTTAAAAACATGTGCCTCTTTCATATGCAATGTGCCCTTTTATGATGACAATATGCCCTTTTTTGGAAGTCAGCACCCTGCCCTTTTGAAATCCTAGAATGAACCCTGCAAGACCTACAGTAAAAAATAAGAGCATATGTAATTTGAGTCAGGTTGAGTAAGGTTATACTCCGTGTGAACACATAGGCAGTTTTGGCAGTGGTGGAAATCGATCCCGGGCCGACTGAGTGCAATTCCCTTGCACTAACCACTGGGCTGTTGTGCTCCAGATTTTTTTATCGTAAGTGGTGAATTTAGCGATTGGTAGTGTGACGCCCGAGTTTGAGTAGTATGGATAAAAAAGTATAATCAGAGTATATTCTTCTTTTGCAACTTATATAAGCAGTATCCCCCTCCCCCCCCCCCCCCCCCCCCCCCGATATGAATTTAGTTACTTTCATTCAAAGTATCCTCTTTTAATTCAATATTTTCTGTCACTTCCAGAGTGCCAAATTTTGCAGCAGTATGAATATGCATATGTTTATTCAAATGACTCTTTCTGGTAAATTTTTTCTGACACTCCTCACAACTATATGGTTTTTCACCAGTATGAGTTCGGATATGTCTAGCCAAAGAACTATACTCTCTGTAAGTTTTTTTACATAAATCACAATTATAATGATTTTCCTCAGTATGAGTTCGGATATGTCGAGTTAAAGAACTGTACTCTCTGTAACTTCTCTGGCACAAATCACAAGTAAATGGCTTTTCACCATTATGAGTAAGTAGGTGATTAATCAAAGCACACTTATCTCTGTATCTTTTCTGGCACACTTCACAAGTAAAAGGTTTTTCTCCAGTATGAGTAAAGATATGTCTCCTTAAAACTTCCTTTTTATTGAACTGTTTTTGACACATCTCACATGTAAATGGCTTTTCACCAGTATGAGAGCGCATATGGCTATTCAAATTACTTTTAGAATTGAATTGTTTCTGGCACACTTCACAAAAAAAATGTTTTTCACCAGTATGAATAAAGCTATGTGTATTCAGAGAACTCTTATGAAAGAATGTTTTTTGGCATATCTCACAAATGTATGGTTTTTCACCAGTATGAGTTCGGGCATGTTTAATCAGAGAACTTTTATCTCTATAACTTTTTTGGCATACATCACAAACAAATGGTTTTTCAGAAGTATGAGTAAGCATGTGACTACTTAATTTACTCTTATGACTGAATATTTTATGGCAAACTTCACACATAAAAGATTTTTCATCAGAATGAATGAGCATATGAGTGTCTAAATGACATTTGCGTTTAAACTGTTTCTGGCAGACAGTACATGTAAATGATTTGTCATCAGAATGAGTAAGCATATGGCTATTCAAATTACCCTTACGACCAAATTGTTTCTTACATACTTCACAAGAAAATGGTCTTTCACCAGTGTGAATAAGGGTATGTTTTTTCAAATCAACGTTTCGAGTAAAACGTCTTTGGCACACATCACAAGAGAAGGGTTTTTCACCAGTATGAATGAAAGTATGTTGTTTTAAGTCAATCATACGAGTGAATTGTTTCTGGCATACTTCACAAATAAATTTCTTTTTGGAAGAAGGAATAGGGGTATCACTATTCAAACTCATCCCATCAAATTCTGTTTTAAATAACTCAGACATTATTGGTCTTTCTGCCATATAAGCAAATATAAATTTATAAACCTTGCTCCATTGAATTCTTTTTGCATATCTGACAAATAGTTTTCTTTTACACCAGTATTGATATGAGTAAATATAATCAAAATATTTTAGAAATTGTTTTACACATATTTTATAAATTTGATTTTTATTTACAAGATATTGGACTTTTATTATTTTAAACTACGTATTATGTCGAAAGGTGAACTGAAATTGGTTTATATGGACTGATTAAATATCTCTCAATTTTTGGTAGTAAATACAATAATGGCATTGCTACTAACACAAAATAAATTACTTTCAATATAGACATGGATGAGGAGCAGTCAAATTACTTTTACAATATAATTCTGAGGAGCAGTCAAATTACTTTTACAATATAATTCTATGACACATGATATAAATCTATTTATTATCAGATTACGTTTGAACTCTAGTGAAATTATGGACTATTAATCTTTTCTAATGCATAAATGAGTTTCACTAACTAGATATAATGGTATTTGGCTATGCAATTGTTATTATTTTTTTTTTATTATTTCTCATAAATTAATAGATTAGTAGAACATACAGGGGAATCATATTTTAAGGATTACTTCTTGAATATTACTGGAAATTTTTTATAAATGACAGGTTTTCATGGATGGGTACACTATGTAGTATATTCAATTAACTACGCTTAAAGCACGTCACAAATATCGAATTTTATTTAATATTCAAAAAGCATGTTAGTAAATTCAAATAAATGTAAATTGATATAAAGAAAATGCTTTTAAAAAACTGTCAATTTTGTTAAACGACATCTGATCTGAATCACATCTTCGGATGCATTCATTCATTGATTCTGAGAGGAATGACTCTCTCTGTATTAAGCGGCTTAGCGGATAGCACAAACAGTATTTACCGAACGCATAGAGCATGGGCACGTGACGTCACACGGAATATTCGTTTTTTTTAGCAGTATGGAAATTTTCATTATTTCTGTATTAAAACGGTTACTTTAGAAACTCACAATCGTTTGACCTCTAATTTTAGTAAGATATATCTAAATTTATCTTCATTGATGGATATTTTTAATTAATCGAAAAATAAAATACTTACTTTAATTAAAATATATACACGAGTTTTTTTTAAAGAAAAATCATTATATATCTTTCCCTTCTCGCTCGCATATACATTGCAGAATTTGTTAGTAAATGTATACATCTTTAGAACGCTAGTTAGTGACTACGGTAATAATGAGTAGTAGTGTACATTTAGCAAATGAAATCTTTAAATATATTCAAGTATTACTAAATATTCAAGTATTCTAAATAACTTATTTTCAGCACAAAGATAAATTTTCAATTTTTATTTGCCATCATCGTCCGTTTACCTTTACACGATATGGTAAAACTGAATTCCTTTTGCCCTTACATTTCTTCATATTCTATTACGCAGGTTGTTTATTTACGGTGTTGCCCATGTTCTATTGAGGACCGATTTCATCAACATGGATTAACTTTTTGACCGGACAAAATTGAACCGCCGATTTCGAGGACGGGGTTTAGCAAAATGCCCAGGAGGGGAAAATCCCCCCCCCCCCTGTTAAACATCGAGCTTTTTCGGGAGAAAGGAATAGAGAAGATGGGTGGTTTCATAAATAGATAGCGTTTACATCGAGAGTGTGCTCGAAGGGGGGGGGGGAGGCGACCATCAGATTCGGGCCCTTCTCCGAGTCATCAGAAAGGGAAAGAACTAGGGCCCAAAAAGCAGGCACGGGAAAATTAAGAAGGGTAGTGGGGCGCCCCTAGGGGCATAGGGCCTTAAGCTTGAGAGGTAGAAATGGACGGGATAGCTATCAGGGGTACGAGGTTCGATGCAGAGTGACGAGTTCCCAAATGTTAGGGATGGGTACGGAATTAGCTAGAAGTTCGTTAATTATAAAGAGTAGAGCAGTTATAAAACAAGTCTAGACGAGTCGCACCCGCTCGAGGAGGAAGTACATATCCTTTGTGCGAAGCCCTCGGACTCTTGTGCGCCTTGGGGTTACAAGGGTTGTACTCCGGGATACTATCTAACTTGGGATTATTTACTCCACTGAGATCTTCGGAAGAGCATTTGACAAGTTTTTAAATATATTCTAAAAATTATCTAATATTGAGGTCTCTGTATACAGGCCAGACGTAGCTTGGAAATCTGATAAAAGAGCTCAATGCTGTATTTTGCATAACTTGAAGCTTCCTAAGGTGAGTCTCCACTGCAGTTCCCCAGATTGGGAATCCGTGTTGTTGTTGTTGAGACCCAGACCGTCCGACCTACCAGAAAGGTGTAAGGTAACTGTTTGGACGGCCGGGAAGTGCCACCCAATTTAGACCGGAACCCAGTAGGGGAGGCATCCACAGGGACCGTACCCTCCTTCCCCTACCACCAACCTCTCGGAAGGACTTACGGACTCACATGTTTAACGTGATCGTACTCCGCGTGAACACGGCGGCAGTTTTGGTAGTGGCTGGTATCGAACCCGGGCCTATCGAGTGCAACTTCAGCGCGCTAATCAATGGGCTACCGCGCCCCGGTGGGTGGGAATCCGTGTCGAAAGCCCAGGCCAGCCGACTCGTCCGAAGACTTAGAGCAGCAAGGTGGATGGCCGGTGGGAATCCGAGTGGAAACCCCAGGCCGTCCGACTCATCCAGAGGACTTGAGTAACTATTTGGACGACCGGGAAGGGTGGGAATCCGTGTTGAAGACCCAGACCGTCCGGCTCGTCCTGAGGACTTGAGCATCTATTTGGACGGCCGGGTGGGAATCCGTGTTGAAAACCCAGGCCGTCCGGCTCGTCAACAAGGACTTGAGCATCCATTTGGACGGCCGGCGGTGGGAATCCGTGTCGAAAGCCGAGACCAACCGACTCGTCCAAAGACTTAGAGTAACAAATTGGGTGGCCGGAATTGGGGGTGGGAATCCGTGTGTCATAACTGGACGTATGTGGACTTATACAGCAATAACTTATTTCTCGTGGACAGACCGTTGCTTCCAGCCAAGAAGGGCACATATGGGCGAATGCAGACTTCACTTTCCGACAAATTTCGGAGATAAAGTCTCCATCTGAGATTGGAATCCAAATACACACCAAGGTACTTGTAGCAGGCACGTAGACAGGGGGCTCAAGGGGCTGAAGCCCCCCTGAAATCTAAAAAATAAATGAAATCTCTAGCACGAATGAAACTTGACGTTCAACATTTTCTTCAATGTAAAGCACCATTTTAGTTCCAAAAATGAAATATTCCATTACTCGTTTTTTAACATGCTGCCTGTAGGCAGTTTATAGTAATTGCGTTCTCATTTCAGCAGCAGTGGAATTTCCTTAAATATAATACTATCGCCCCCTAAAATTCGCCTTAGTTTACAATCGCCGCTAAGAGAGGTGTATACTTGAAACTTGATAAGTTTTTTTTTACTCCTCACTAACGGTTTCCCGGCCGTTCATTTTTGCAGCTCTATATCTTCGGATGAGTCGGACAGCCTGGGTTCTCGACCCCTCACTAGCGCCGGCTTCGTGGGGGGATCGAGATCCCACGGCCCAAGCAGAACCGAATTGCAGATGCATGATATTTTGTTTTTTTGTTGTCATAGACGGACCTTGAAAGTTGGTCCTGCGGGGCCCCATGCAGATTTTGAAAACCCGGCGCTTATATTACCCCTAGTGTTTCGTTCTATTTTGAAATGTTTCTAGGATCTCACTTCTATATAATAAAAGGCAATGTCTGTGTGTGTGTCTTATACACTGATCTTAGGTCTGTACCTCTGGTCCTCCGTCTGCTGGGGGAAAATCAATCGGGTTACCTGGTTGACGATGAACTGTCTGCCGAACCAGTGAGTCGCTCAGGCCCCGACTCTTCCAGGTGGTCGCGCCCATAGACTGTGCCTATTCATGGCCTGAGCCAAGGACTGACAGGTGGTTGGTGTCGAGTTTGATGGACGTTCTCTCGGACCCTGCCCGGTGAATGATTCCATCAAGTCAGCGACCTGGCTGCGGCTCCGCTGGAGTGGAGATTTGGTAACCCCAGTGGCTGGTCTTAATAGTAGGCGTAAACTTCATGGTTGTCTGGCCAGTTGCATAAACCTGTCTTATACACTATAGGCTCAGCAACCGCGCGTCGCAGAACTATGAAATTTGGCAGTCGGAGATCCGAGAAGGGGGGGTGGTAACAAGTGAAAACCGATTTTTAAAATTTAAATTATTTTTTTTGTTATTTAATGATTTATGCGATTTCGACTGTTTTTTTCCCCTTTTTTCTCCACCATCCAGACGTCGTAGAAAAAAATCACACGATCGGAAAGAGCAGTCAATTGCAAGTAAAAATATATCAATTTCAAATCTCAATTTCAATTTCTAATATTTTTAAAGATTTTAAAACAAAAGTCACTTTCGGCTCAAAAAAACGAACTTTCGTTTTTAAATCCTTGCATCCGAAAAAGTACCGACATTTTCGACTAATAATTTACATTTTTAGAAAGCTCAAAGATCTGGCTTTCTTACAAGTTCAATCTGGTCAAGAAATAATTATAAATAGCAGCCCGATCCTGATTTTAAAGAAGTAATGATTTTAAATTTCTCGGCGATTTCTCGGGAAGTTCTGACCGACTTCCCACTTACCCTGCGCACGCAGCCAGGGACGTCACACCGTTTCCATGGAGATCGTGAATCGGATCGGGTTATTATGATAGAATTAAGAGCTTAGTATATGGTCATTATAAAACTTAAATGATTGAATTATGGTGGATTGAATTGTGGTGATGTATTATATACATCGGATGAAATTATAATATTTATATTTTAAATGATGGAACGATATGGATTTTTTAAATGGATATTTTAATTTATGGATATTTGAAATGGATATTTTAATTTTATGGATATTTTAAATGATGGAACGAGGAAATGAGGATGATGCAATCGGAAGTCCTTCCGAGAGGTTGGTGCTAGGGGAAGGAGGGTACGGTACCTGTAGATGCCTCCCTCACTGGGTTCCAGCCTAATTTGGGTGAATAAAAAGAAAGTTATGGAGATTGTCACAGAGGGCGCGGTAGCCCAGTGGTCAGCGAGCGAGAGCATTAAAAATGAAATTCAGGAAATATTTAATTCTGCTTCGCAGCTTGCAGAGGTAGTGTTCCAAACTGAATTGAAGATTCCAAAACTCACATTAAAGCAAACAACACTTGCAAATCCTCCAACTACTTCTGTTTAAAAATACTACACGGTGACTATATTCATTCCTTGTGTTGATAGTCTGATTCAAAATTTACACGATAAATTCGTTTCAAATGAGAATATTCTACCAAGTTTCCAGATACTTCTTCCTGGATTTACTCCTGTTGATGACACAAGCAAGTTGGAAAGTCTGTCTCCATATTTCCACGATAAAATGTCACTCTCAAAACTGAAAGCTGAATATGAACTGTGGTGTTGTTGTTGTTGAGACCCAGACCGTCCGATCTACCAGAAAGGTGTAAGGTAACAGTGAACTGTGGTGTTGTTGTTGAAACCCAGACCGTCCGACCTACCAGAAAGGTGTAAGGTAAATGTTTGGACGGTCGGGAAGTGCCACCCAATTCAGACCGGAACCCAGTGGGGGAGGCATCCACAGGGACCGTACCCTCCTTCCCCTACCACCAACCTCTCGGAAGGACTTTCGGACCCACATGTTTAACGTGATCGTACTCCGCATGAACACGGCGGCAGTTTTGGCAGTGGCTGGAATCGAACCCGGGCCTACCGAGTGCAACTCCAGCGCGCTAACCAATGGGCTACCGCGCCCAGTGAACTGTGGTGTTGTTGTTGTTGAAACCCAGACCGTCCGACCTACCAGAAAGGTGTAAGGTAACTGTTTGGACGGTCGGGAAGTGCCACCCAATTTAGACCGGAACCCAGTGGTGGAGGAGTGAACTGTGGTGTGAAAGAGTTTTAACTATTGACACTAACATTGAGGTCCTGAAAGTGTTAGAGCATTGTAATGGTACCTATTATTGTACAATCAGGTACCTCTTTACTGTCTTGTCCACATTACCAGTAACAACTGCTAGTGTAGAAAGATCCTTTTCGACACTGAAAAGGGTGAAAACTTTGCCCCGTAGTGTAATGAGTGATGACAGACTGACTGCACTTGCCATGATTTCAATTCACTCCAACATTACTGTGGAACCGGATAAGATCATAAAAATTATGGCAGGGAAAAAGTCGAGGAGATTGCTTCTGTAGCAAATAAAAAATGTTGATCTGCGATTGAGCTTGTATGGCAGTTAATTCGCTGTTGGAATTTGAATCAGTAAAATATAAATAAAATAAGTAAATTATAAGTTTCCACCTTCAAAGTTTTTATAATTATAGGCATCTGTGGTAATAATTTTTTAATTTAAAAATACTGAAGTAACTAATTTTACTTCCTTAGACTAAATAATTAAGGTGTAACAAGCTTAAGTTGGTATATATAAAAATCAAAAGGAAAAATGAAATCGAAAGAAAGAAAATCTGATGTGGGCAACACATGACTTTCCTTATATAATGCAGTGAATTTACTGCTTTTACAGTAAAAAAATAGGTTTTTCTTATAGTAGATACTTATATAATTTCCAAAATATTGAATTTTCGATAATTAGTCGTCATTTCAATTGATTTAGCGTTATTTTTATCCATTTGGCGAGATTTTCGTTAATTTGGCAACATTTAAAAAAGTCGCCAAGTTCGCGACATTCCGCCAAATTCGTCGTCAAAATCTCCCAAGCGTTATGGACGGAGAAATAAGTTATTCTTATAGCATATAAATGACTATTTGCGTTCAAATGCAAAAGTACTACTCAAAGTATCTTTTCTCATGAATGGAACGAGCTAGATCTACGAGAATTACGAACTATTAAAGAAAGATATTTAATATTTAATTATATTTTTATACAATATAGCATATAAATGACTATTTGCGTTCAAATGCAAAAGTACTACTCAAAGTATCTTTTCTCATGAATGGAACGAGCTAGATCTACGAGAATTACGAACTATTAAAGAAAGATATTTAATATTTAATTATATTTTTATACAATACATTGAATTTCAAGTGCTGGTCAAGATCTGGCCCTAAGGTGACTTGTCTAAAATGTTCCTATTCCAATAAGGCATATTCGCCATCATAAATGTGGTTTTGCTTGCACTTTGGTCAAATACCTTTAAAATTAAATAATTAAATTAGGAGGCTCAGGGTTCCTATTTTGATTTTTACCTTGGGGGGGGGGGGGGGGCAGAAGGGAGGAAGAAAATTATATATATATAAATGTAATTTATTTATAGTTGAATAGTTTGTTAGAAAAACACATTCTTTGCAACATATGAACACTTTTAATACTAAATAACAGACTTCATATATTACAAATAGATAAAAAGAAAAAAGTGGAAAAGTTTACAAACTTGTTTACAGATTCAATGAAAATATCAGGTATGGAAATTTAAAGAAATACTGTATAAACGTTGTTAATGTAAGAACAAAATGCTAAAATATATGGGAATGATAAATTAACAATGATTGTTAAATTTAATCAATAAAATATTAAATGGTAGCAAAATATAACATTGTGTGAATAAAAGTAGAAAGAAACAATTTTATGATATTTCTCGTATAAATATTTTCCAGAGTTTCAATAAATAATCGAAATATCAGGCATGAAAATCTAAATACTTAGTAAACCTTGTTAATTCACAAACAAAATGTTAAAATATATGGAAATGATGCAAATTAACAATGACTGTTAAATTTGATCAATAAAGTATTGACAAATGGTAGCAAATCCTAACATTGTGTGAATAAACATAGAAATAAACAATTTTGTGATATTCCTCATATAAATATTTTTCAGAATTTGCCAAAATATTGTGCTGACCGTTCCACAATGATTCTGGGTGACCCATCTGCAAAAAAGTTTCATTGGTGTGTGGCATTATCTGCTATGAAGTGAGAATTGTATTGCCTATGCTACTTGTGAAAAGTATCAAGGGAAGCCAGGATATATCTGCTGCTTCTGTACTATTTAGAAGTGCAACCATCCTAAGATGGCCAGAGCCTACACTGGACTGTTGAGTCTGATAATGATACTCTGTAGTCATTTTAAACTGTGATAAGCTAGTATTTTCACTGGAAAATTTATACGGATATGATTATAGAAGAAAGCTATCATTTAAAAGAACATTGTGAAATTTACAATACAGCAAAAACTATTGGTCAAATACAAACAATTAAAATATTATATAGAACTACTAAGTAACTTAACGATACAGAATTTCTACAGAACATTTTTAAGAGTTTAGGACAGTGGTATAGTCAACTCAGTAGTATGGGGAAGTCTGTTGTGTAACATGCTGAAACCAAATATTGCTTTAGAAAGCACATTATATGGTATTTATTATGGTATTGGTTTTTTATTATATGGTGATATTAGAAAACCATACTGTTAAATTTTGAAAGAGTAATATATAACAGATGTTTTTTTGTAATGTATTATGAATCGAACAAGAAATGAATTGTAATGTAATATGCATTGACTTTCAAAGAGAAAATTTTAAAGAGATTTTGAAACCTACAACACAGTATTTTAAAGTATTTTGAAGAGAGTGGTGAATTCCCAAGGATGTGCTTACTTTTCAAAGATGAAGACTGGCTATGGGTTCTCACATTTCTTACCAATATAAAAGAGCATCTGAACAATTTAAGTTCACATTTTTAAGGAAAAGATTGCCTTTTCCCAACATTGCTGTATTTTGTATCATTTTGCATGACTAAAATTTTACTTTTTTCTAATGATTTTTCTCAAAATAAATTATTACAATTGGGTTGAATGCAAGAACAAGCAGAAATATGTGAAAAAAACCCAAATTATGAGAGGAACAAAAATTTAATATCTATTTTACAGGATATTTTTGGAACAAGATTTTGTGACTTACAGAATAATAAGAAAAATATTGAACTTTTACAACCCTTTTTTGATTAACGTTAAAAGACCTAAATTACTATCCTCCAGACATGCAGTATAGAAATTATTAATCTACAGCAAAATATTGCACTTATAATGAAATAATATAGGCAAATATAATGAAATAATTTCCATTTCAGCCAATTTAAATTATGTTGAATTATGGAATTTTCTTCCAGTTCCTGATGATTTTCTGACTTTACACAAATCAGCACCGAGGTACTATTGTAGGTTTAGCTCAAACTGTCACTTGTGAATGATTGTTTTCAGTAACTAATTTTATTAAAACTAAATATCATCTAAAATTAATTGATACACACCCGAATAATTTAATGTTGCTTGTTTGTTCAGAAGTGTACAAGTATACAAGAAATTAGAAGAAAGAAAGAAAGTAAAAACCAGACAAATTTAATAACTGCATTAAAATTTTATAAATTACATTTTCCTTGTGAGTTACAAACATGTGTTGTTCATTGTAATATGGTCCAAGAATGATAAAATGGTAATAAACCTTATATAACAGAAGATATTGTGTTTAAATTTAAACCTCATACAGATCTAATTAATTAGGAGAAAAGGTGACATGAGTGGCACACACAAGATACAAGTGGTACATGGGTGGTATTTATATCCTCTAAAAAAGTGGTGGTCAAAGGTTGGCACCACTTATTTAAGGGATATGGGTAACCTGCCCAATCATATTCAGAAAAATTAATTTAACCTTTTGCTTACGGATGGGGCAGTGTCCATCCCAAACAAAGAATCTCTCAAAAAGACAGGTATTTGACATACCGTATTCCAAACAGTCCGATCCTTCTTTGCAGACATTGGCACCAATGCCTGCAAAGGGGGATCGAACTGTTTGAGATAGGGTATGTCAAACACCTGTTTTTTTTTTAGATTCTTTGTTTGGGATGGACGCTGTCTCACCAGTAAGCAAAAGGTTAAATAGATGAGAAAGCTAGCTATTTCATTTCTTAATGGTTGTAATTAATTGGGACAAACTATGTTTTTAGCATTTGTGTAATAGTGTTTGTTAATGATATTGACAGAAAAGTGTAAAAATCAATCAAATAATATAGGTAGTTTCAAAGAATCAAATTAGCTCAAATCCAACACCATGAAATATTTAAATGCTTTAAAATAGAGAAAAAAATTCTAGAATACGAACTAGAATTATGTTTAACAATTTACAATGCTAATTATGTTAACACAGAATTATGTTAACTACAAGTTTAAAAGCACAAAAGTGTATTTTAAATATGTTCTGTTTATAACTTATTTTGAAGTTTAAGATGCAAGTTTAGGTTTTTCATTTAAGGCTTTTAACCTAAAAAATGCTTTTTGTAGTTTATACCCAAGTAATAAATTGTATTCAAAATAACCCAAGTTTCTGCTTTTAGTTGTAATAAAACAATATGAAACTTGAGCAAATAAAAAATTGAATTATTAGATGTACAATATATTATCATTTAAAAAAATAATAAATAGTTTCAAACTAATTTAAACAAGGGGTTCAAAAATGTTTTAGCTCCAAGTTCCTAATTGTCTTAAATGCACTCTAGTTAGCTGTTTGCTTATATTTTCTTTTTTGAGTTTCACTCATATTTATTGACAATATGAAATTTTTTGCATTTAAATTTCCTTGTACAGAGAACTAGAGGAAGTTATGATGACAGAAATCATGACTTGTAACTTTTCTTGATATGCATGATTTCAGCAGTAGTTTAAGCAACCTTTTTACTTTAAATGATATAATCTAAAAAAATATGATGATTATGATTTAATTACAAGTTGAGTTTTCACTGTAAATACATCGGAGGGATCACTAGATACCAAACTGGAATTTTGTCAGTGTGTGGGTGTCAAATCATTGGCTCTTCGTAATCTCAAAAATTACTCAAGCGATTTGGATCAAATTGTGGATGACAAGTTCCATATATTATGTGGATGCAAATGCAAAGGAAGAAAAAAAAAAGAAAATTCTGAAAAATTTATATAGTTCAGCTATAAAACAGGATTTTGTCAAAATCATTGACCTTTCACAATCTGAAAAATCATTGATGCAATTTGAAACAAGTTTGAATGGTATAAGTGGCAAAGCATCAAGGGAGATAGCATCTATCTAAATAATTTATGATTAAATAACTTTTACTTTAATTATATATATTAACCCGCATAAATGTATAAAATATTTTCTGTTTAAATAAACATATTTTTGTTCCGTCTGATGCAGAGCTCAAATTCTAGTGTCTTTCTGGTTTTCTCTAGGCATCAGTCAGAATTTTCAGGAAAAATGATAATCTGTCTACCCACGTTTGGAGAAATTCCATTAAAAATGGAACCAAATTAAAATGCGTAGGATTTTTACCCGACCTACATACAGTTCTTTAATATAACCTGTTTTCTATGCTATAAGGAAAGAGTTGATTTACCATATTGTCATTTATATGCTAAATTCTACAAATCTGGCATTTTTTCAACCCTTTAGCATATTTTTATCTTGACATAAAATGTTAATTATTTCCTCATTTTAAAGGCATTTTAGCATTTTTAACACTTTCTAACATAGTTGTAAAGTGTTTATGGCTTTGTTCATTCTGTCTGTCTGTCCGTTCGCACTATAACTGCCATAAAAATTGCTTTATCAAAATGAAATTTTAGTATGTTGTTGACATGGTCTGTGGGACATACGGGAATGTAAAGAATAATATCACCCAATTAGTTTTAGATTCAACACGCATTGAAAAAAGGAAATACATTGTACCCTATGGAACCTAATTTTTCAAGCATTTTTTTAAGCGGAGTTGAAATTCATAAATTGCTTTGAAAATTTTAAGAAATATTCAAATTATCATGTAAAATATATAAAAAAAAATTTTCATCAAAATACGTTAAGTAGTTTATTTAAATAAACATTGAAATAATAATTACACCCATATCATATGAATCGATCACATGACTCATTGCAAAATAAAATATGGCATCCATTTTTTTTTCACTTAGTGAAAATCATGATTTTTGAAACCATTTAAATACATATTTAGTGTTACATTCATCCTAAAACCGTTTTATTTTTGCATAATATTTGTGTAGGAATTATGATCTGACCTATCTGAATTCTGTGCCTACGCAATTACAATATTTTTGATTTTAAATGATCACAAATCTTTGATTATTTCTACAACAAAGCCTAATTTTAACATATGCAGAATGTAAACAAATCAAGCGATTGTAAGATAAGTTGTGTATAAGAATTGCTGCAATTTTTTAACACAAAATTATTTAGCGCTTGAGTCTGGAATATAAGTGACATGAATGAAATATTCATTGATTTTGCTTTTATCATTGTCTTTTATCATGAAGTTTTAAGTTTCTAAGTAAAATAAATTATTGCACTGTGATAATTTTTAAAATATCATCGCTGAATATATCGCATTTTAGAGCTATTTAAATAAAATTGCATTTCAGTTGGAAAGTGATGAATAATCAATGCTTTATGCCTGATTAATTTTTCTTATTTTTCTATAAAAATGTCACAATAACAAAATTTCCTCCCCGCTCCACTTAAATATTAGTGAAAAACTGAAATTATCAATATTTGAGTTATGATCACTTTTTGGTGGTAAAACTGCAGAAGTTCTTTCGAGGAATTTGGTGTGATTTTTATTCATATAAATCTATAAATACATTCATGTCAGACAATGTTCATATTTATTACTTTCCCTATATATATAATATAATGTATAAGGAAAGTATTGTAAAGAAGATAAAAATTCGAATTTGAGTTTCAATGGAAGAGCATGTTTCAAGCATTCCTGAACTAGAACAGAATGTTTTTAAGGTGATGTCTGTATGTGTGTTCGTGAGTCTGTGGATTCAATATCTCGTGAATAAATGGAGTATTTCGAACAAAATTTGAAACAAATATTAGAATCGGTAAATTATGGAAGTCTATTGATTTTAAACATAATCGAATGTTCGGAAGACCCCTTAAATTTTTTAATAAAATTTGGAAAAAAGCATTTAAAAAGCAAAACCTTCAATGTTACGTAAATGATGATTTCATATGTAATTTTTCATTAAAAAATGAATGACACAAACTTTAGAATACTAGGATCTGTTAACAAGATATTGCACGTTTTTCTAATAAAATTTATCAGAAATGTTACAAAAAGTTAAAAAAAATATTAACTATCATGAAATACGTTCCCTTTTCATGTAAAATATTACATGCAAAAAATTGATTAACATACAATCTTGTAGATCTAGTTCATTTCATTCATGAGAGAAGATACTTGTGTAATGGTTTTGTATCTTTACAAAAAATTTGGCAGCAGATATTTATATATAAGAAAATAAACACAAAATTGGGGTTCTACTGCAATAAAATTGCAAAATGCCAATTTATTTTCATTGTAATTCAGTTATTACAGTAAATTTTGGGTTATCTGGCATCCCATGTTTCGGAACATCCGATAGCCTAGCATGCTTCTCAAATCAGTTTCAGGTCTATCCGGCTATACTGGGGTACATTCACTGTAATATATTAAACACTTTTATATGCAGATTTATGTGCATTGAATTTTAAATATTTTTCCATGTACTGTACAGTGTAATTCAGTCTGGTATGGGTATGGTAGTGCCATACAAATTCGCAACAAAATCTCTGCCCTAGATGTAATATATAACACAATAGCAGTAACATTATTAATGATCATTAAATGTCATTAAATTCCATGAGTATTGTAATAATGCGGGAAGTAGGATGCAATATGTATGAACTGGGTTTTGACTAGGATCTGCCACTGGTAGTCATACATATTTTAACTATTTTAAAAGTTTTATTCATTGATTTTTTATATATGCCAATATATTCTGACACCAGCACCAAGTTCTCACCTATACTCAGCAAGCACCTAACCCGTAGCACTGTGTAGGCTATGAGAGACTTTTCACTTAGGCGTCGGTGATTGAGTTGCCAGATCAAGCACCTGATGTGAATTTTGACGACAAGGAATTATTTAAAAGAAATTTTTCACTCGCACAGTATTTCTAAAGTACAATTGATTATATGCATATAGAATTACATTTGCTTAAGAATGTGAATATAAACTCATGTATGAACATATACAATTAAGAAAAATTATAATATTAAAGTAAATTAATCGACTCATGCTGTGAATTCAAAGGTTCATAGAATTCATGTTAACCATAGTTATTCATTACTCATATGAAATTTGGCATGTTGTTATCTTCTGTGGTACACGTTAGTTTCATTTTGAACCTTATCGAGTTAGCCTGTCCTGCATGCGCCATATGGAAGTACATGTTTTTTGGGGGAATAATTCGAGAATCAGAGCAGCTATGTCATTTTCTTTTATGAAATATTTTATTTTTGTAATATTTTTGCTGTTTAACCTTGTTTATATATCCTTTTTCTTGTAAACGTCTTTGAAATGTTTCAGAATGTACATTAGGATAAGAAACATTGTCATTTGTCAATAATGATTACACTGCTTTGTTTGATATTCGGATATCCATTCATTTTCCCATGATAGTCTTCAGCATTCGTAGTAGGATTAAAAAGTTCCTGGACTGAGTCTATAACTTAAAAATATTATCAATTGAAATGCTGAAACACATCCTCCTTCGAAATAAGACCCTTGCACAACACACTTTTACCATCGCTTGTAAAGGTCATCAAAACACTTCTGGAATCCATTTTTAGTCATGTTCTTTAACTCAGCCAGCGATGCACTTTTAACTTCATTTGCGGATTGAAATCAATGACCCTGCAAGCGACTTGCCAGTTCAGGAAATAGGCTGAAGTCGTAGGGGGTGAGATCAGGGGAGTAAAGAGGATGTGGCAAAACAGTTGTTTGCGTTTTCGCAAGTAAGTCAGCAATTAGGAGGGATCGGTGTGCAGCAGCGTTGTCCTGCAAAAGTACTCATGATTCATGATCTGATCCCTTTTGGTCTTCGGTTAACATGCGGGGAACGATGTGTTGACACACCCTATGCATGTTATGATCCTTAGTCAGTATCCGTTGACATGTGGCCTTGGATATCCCAACTGATTCTGCTATTTCCGCTATTGTTTGCTGACTGTTCCCACATACCGTCGCAGAAACCTGTTTTCAGCGGTGAGGGAAGTCTGCGGACGGCCAACGCATTCGTCGTCATTAGCACTTTCCCTGCCTTCTCTGAAACGTCGATGCCACTCAAAAGCTTGCGTTCGTGATAATGTATCACTGCTTCAACATTTCGTAAACCTCCGTAGCACTCTTTCCCAAGCGAACACAAAATTTGCTATTAATTCTCGGCTCAACAAACTCTATTTCTTTCAATCACTCGTTACTATGTACACCCGTCTATAAAATACGAAGCCGTGGTGAGCCACTGACCACGTGATTTGGGTCAAACCACTTTTAGAGCAGGGAGAGAAAGTAGTAATACAGAAACGTTATCGTAGTCGCTCTACTACAAATATTTTTTTAGACTCAGTCTGGGAACTTTTGAATCCTACCTCGTATATTTTGGCTTGTAACATTTCACAAGCATTTAACGAAACCATTGTCGTTTCCAGAGTGTATTAAAATAAGTCTGGTCCTTTTCCTGATTGAGATTTCAATCCACGTGACAAACCACTTGAAAAAGCTTGTTTTGCAGTCTATTTGTAGGAAATGTTGGAAAAATAAACATAAAATATTAAATCACAGATCAAATAACAGCATGTTAATATAAAATGCTTGGCTGTAAAAGAAAAAAAATAAAACTTATCCAAATCTGCCGGTAATAATGTGAAAATAAATTTATAATATATATTCTTTTAATTCAAAATACATTTTTATCATGCTAGGTACGTATTTAGGGTGAAATTTTCTGAAAATTTCAAATCCACTTAAATTTTGATTCTATTTTTAATAGTTTTGAAAATAGAAAGTTTGACTGGAAATAAAACATAAATTTTAACTTTTACAAAAACAATTGTGGTCTGTTGTACAAGGTTTCAGCATGATGATATCTCGCCAAGATCAAGCCAATTCATTTTTCCATATACAGAGAGGAATACAAATATTTCACATCCAATTATAAGCAAAAAATATTTAGATTTTATCTTAAATCTATTTTATTTAATCTTTCTATTCATTTTCCAGTTGAGATATCAAAGGAATCTGGTTTAAAAATTGTTTTTTTGCAACTTTTATGGTGCATTATTTCTTTTGGTGGAAGAATAAATTTCATACCTTCTACTTCACTACAGGTTAGGTGTTCGGGCGCGGTAGCCCATTGGTTAGCGCGCTGGAGTTGCACTCGGTAGGCCCGGGTTCGATTCCAGCCACTGCCAAAACTGCCGCCGTGTTCATGCGGAGTACGATCACGTTAAACATGTGGGTCCGAAAGTCCTTCCGAGAGGTTGGTGGTAGGGGAAGGAGGGTACGGTCCCTGTGGATGCCTCCCCCACTGGGTTCCGGTCTAAATTGGGTGGCACTTCCCGACCGTCCAAACAGTTACCTTACACCTTTCTGGTAGGTCGGACGGTCTGGGTTTCAACAACAACAGGTTAGGTGTTCGTCAAGTATAGCTACTACCATGTTTTGTACAATTTTAGTTGGTGACTGAATATAAAAAATATTTCTCATTCTGAATTGGAGCAATAGAGGGGGCACTGTCTTCTGTAACCCCTCAGGGTGGCTACAGGATCTCGAATAAAAAAATTCCCCGATTTTCAGATAATATCTTGAAAAATTCTCTGATATGTATCACAATTTACTTTTACTGAATATCATTTTAACAAGCATAAAAATGTTTATTAATAAAATTGAAAGTGATACTTAGAATAAATAATTAAAATTAAATACTTTCAGCATTGAAAAGTATAATACTTCAAGCATTAAAATTTTAAATAAGCTATAAAGTTCAGCAGTGTTCTGCAAAATTAGTGAAGAATTCATATAGTTAAATATCACTTATTGCAATAAAATTATGTAATAGCAGAAAAGGCATCTTTTTAATCTGCTTTTCCTGTCTTATAAAATATCTTGGCAACTTTCAAAACAATTGAGATGAGAGGTATCACTGAGAAACATTAGAAATTTTAAAACTCTTTTTTAATGAGGTAATCAATAGATTGTCACCCATCACATGAAATGCGAATAAGGAATTTTATACATGTGTATTGTCATGAGTCAGAAGAAAGCTGCGATTACCATAAAAATTCCCAATTTCCCTGATTTAACAGTTTTATTTTAGAAATTCCCTTATTTTTTCAGAATGCTGATATTCCCTGATTTCCAGGTTCTGTAGTCACACTGCCCCTTTGTAGAACTGCTAATGTGAAAATATTGTTAGTTATGGGCTAGAGATACAGATATTTGGGTAGCTATCAGATAAGAGTAATACAAATTTTGAAAGTTTAAAATATTATAGTTAAAAATGAGTTCCATCCTGGAAAATGTAAAACAGTCTCTGAAGAAGAAATGGTTACCTTAATTACAAGCCAAGAGCCAAGATGCTTCATTATGGCCTGCCTGGGACCGAAGGCCCCTCACGGCCACATTGAAATTAACAAAGTCCACTTTATGTAGTTTTGTTCAATAGCAATATGCGATGAACTTGCACTCTTCTACTCGAAGGTGCTGTGCAGGAGTCAGAGGCGGCTGATGTTATGCCGCCTTCGTCTTGGAGTGGCTGCAGATGGCTGAGTATTGGGCTGTGGCCCAATGTAATATATAACTGGCAGTCTGTAATATATAATTAACTAGTTATATATTACAGACGTTATTTCAATTTGATTTATAGGAAATAGAAAACTTATCACTGGCTGATGATTCTTATTGGTTGACACTTTCAACCAATAAGAATCTTAGTGACCTTCCCCAACAGTCACTTCTTTCTGACAAGTATCATGGAGCTTATAAAAAGTAATTTTTTATGGGCAATTTTACTCCTTTCTTAAAATTGGAAGAGTAATTTTTCAAATTAGGGAGTATTTAAAATAAACCAAGATATATTATAAATTGTGGTATATTATAAATTATTTTAATATTTCTTTTTTAAATATATACATAAATAAAAACCTACATCTTTAAATGTTTACCTGTTTTGATGGAATGACTGATTGACTCTTATCCTGAAGAAATCTCATATTTCACTGAAGCTGGTTGATACCTTTACATTTTTGGAATACATTTTCATTGCAGATAACATCAAAGAACCAGTTTTGCACTGATTCAGCATGAAGTAGCTAATCTCTGCAGTGGCAAATAAAAAACTTGCTATATACTGCAATAATTTTGTGAACGTCTAAGGTAATTGATAAATTTAGTTTTACTATAAAGTCGTTTTTAAATTTCACAAAAATTTAACTCAGGCTATACAAGACTGTAATGGCCAAGTTCATAGTCACAGAACCCACCTGCAGGAGGAAATTTCCAAAAATATTGGAATATACGCTCATTGCATATGCATATATATAACACATATATATAAAATTGAAATATAAGAAAAAAAATTAGAAGAGGAATTTCCATTTTACAGCTATAAATTTCAATGCATATTCCACACTGTTAAAATTTTGGTGAGTAAATATGTATTTCTATGCATACTAGTAGTGTTTCTTTCAAACATACATCCGGGGAGGGGGAAGGAATAAATTCCCTTAAATGACAATTTCTCCCTTCCCCCCAGGCATTTTGTTATGGAGCTAAATGTTAATAAATTTAGAAAATTTGCATGTTAACTGCACATTTATCTTAGTTTCCACTTATGTGGCAGCACTTAGATCATTATATAACTTAATTTTGTGATTGACTATTTTCAGGATGAGATTTTGTAGCTGTAGTCCAATTTGCAATATTTTGAAATCCACTCCTACTTTAACAAGAAAAAGTATGTTCGCAGAATTTTTGAATAAGTAATTACTATATATATAGAATTTACTTTTATAGGATACAAGTATAATAGTTAAATTATTAGAAAACATGCCTCCCTCCCCCAAGGATCCATTCCTCCTCAGATAAAGTCCTGAAATAAACAATGTCTACCAGGCACATAATTACACATTTGGGCACACTCTTGATTACATACAGTATTTTATCAGTATAAGTACATGATACTGTATATTTTAATAACTACATAACTTTTCTGGTATACTTTAAAAGTAAACGGTGTTTCAATGATATGAATGTACATATATTCATTCAAGGAACATGTTCAATTGAATTTGGTTTGGTAAATTTTTTCTCAGAATGAATATGAGAATGTTTTTTCAAAGAACTAATAGAATTGAATGTTTTTGAACACACTTCACAAGTAAATAATAGCTTTTCATCAGTATGAGTACGACAATGTAACTTCAACGATCTCATTCTTATGAATTTTTTCTGGCACACCTCACAAGTAAAGAGTTTTTCACCCTTATGAGTTTTGATATGCTCATTCAAACAACTCTTTTTACTAAATTTTTTATGACACACTTTACAAGGAAAAGATTTTTCATGAGAATGAGTAAGGACATGCTTATTCAAAGAACTTTTATTACTGAATTTTTTCTGGCACACATCACAAGGAAATGGTTTTTCACCAGTATGAGTACGGGTATGTATAGTCAAATGTTGCTTATTCTTGAATCTTTTCTCACACACATCACAAGGAAATTTTTTTTCACCTGTGTGAATAAGGATATGACTAGTCAAATGATGTTTCTTCTTAAATTTTTTCTGGCACATCTCACAAGTAAATGGTTTTTCACCAGTATGAGTGCGGATGTGGTCTTTCAAATTAGTTATTTGAGTAAATTTTTTCTGGCACACTTCGCAAGTAAATGGTTTTTCTCCAGTATGAGTTAGAAAGTGGGTACTCAAATGATGCTTTTGAAAGAATTTTTTTTCACATACCTCACATGTAAATGGTTTTTCACCAGTATGACTACGAGCGTGTATACTCAAAGAACTTTTACTATTAAATTTTTTCGGGCACGCTTCGCATATAAACGATTTTTCAGCAGCAGGCGCAATGATATGAATGGTCGGACTAAATTCTTTTTTGAAGAACTCTAGAACTTTGAGTTTTTCTGCAGTATGTGCATCCATAGCTCTTTTACAATCACAAACAAACCTTTTTACTAATCATATAAGTATTTAAATTTTGACTAGTATCAATAAAAATATCTGCATTCAAAGTATTATGAATTGTTTTTTTCCCACGCAACAAAATTGAACATTATGAAAACATTATTTATGTTCTTGTTAGTATAAGAACCAAAGGTGAGCTGAACTTTGTTTTTATGAATCAGTTTTTCAACGTTTTATCTGTTTAGAAGTTAAAGAAACAAGGAACAAATAGCATAGATTTTAAATGAACAACATGTAGTCTAAAGTAAAATGCGCTTAATAGTAGTGTCACCCACTATCATATGGATAAATTCAGAAATTTTTCCTATTGGCAACAAAAGTCGAACTAAAAAAATTATATAAGTAATCATTTTCTGTAAACACTAAAATTTTAATCCGATCAATTAACACTAAGACATTTACGTAATATAAAAACAAAGTGGGTCAGAGCGAAAAAGTCCCTACAGTTAGTCGTCTAATGTTCTTACAAAAATCCCTACGATGCAATAAAGGACTCGTAAAGACACAAGTTGCAACACCTCCGTTTTGATATCGCAGTTTGCAAGAACGTGAAGCGCAAGAGTGAAGCACGAAATGACAAATACCAACGTTTTTTTGAGCTCGTGTCGGATTGGTTGAAGTGTTTTTTGTAAAGGGGTTACATACAGACTTGGAGTTGGCGAAATCATGCATTCGTTCATGTTCTTGATTTGTTTATGTTTAAGGTGTGTACAGACGATCAGTGAATGTTTGTCAAAGATGTCGATTCTCAGAATTGTGTTTGAAGTGCGCTTTGTCCACACGGGCACACATATTTGACGTCTTATGATAATGAGCCAGTTTCCTTTCATATCTAGTAGATGGCGCTGTTGTACTTGTTTACTAATTTCGTTTGTTTTCAAATCAAGAAAGTGGAAACAAAATTAAAAGTATCCCAAATCGTTACAATCAGTGACTTATCCTGACTCTAAAAAGTGGAGGGGGGGGGGGAATGTTTAACATTTGCTTAAGCCAGAGTTATTTTAAATGAAAAATACGCATAACATTAAAAAGCCTTGAAAATTGGTGGAGGGGGGGGGGGGGGGGCAAGCGTACGTTACTGGTTACAATGACTGTTAACAATATATAATTAATTCAAATATATTGTTTTATAATTGTTATTTAGTTTTGTTTTATTGTCAGTAGAGTACTCGATCGATTAGTACCTGTTGATTATTTTTATTTTTTTTTTGCAAACGTATCTGTAGTTAATTATGGCTAAGCAAGCAAATATTAAAGCTGCTTGTGCAAAAGAACTAAAAACTGTTTTAAGGTTGACATCAAAATTATAATTTATATATATGTTTTGTTTTCTTAACCTTTTACTTTTTTCAATAAATATAAAAAAAATATGGTACTTTTGACTCATTCTGTATTTTCCATTTCACATAAATATCCTCTATATAAAAGGAAAAACACAACTATATCTTGAACCATGAGATGGATTTTGATAATTTGACCCTGCAGCAAAATACAGAATAAGGAAGACTAAAAACCTCTTCCAATCTCATACCAGGGCTGTGGAATCTGAGTCGGTAACAGTTTGGGTGAAGTTATTAACAAAATACTAACTTGGGCTCAAAAAAACATTTAAAAATTCTAATTGTTTAATAGTTTTTAGGCGATAAATTATGAAACATCAAATGTTTTACAAATTAAAAAAAGTATGAAAAGTAATGTTATTAATATAACGAAGTATGTTTAAAGCAAAATAATTAAATATAAAATGTTAGCGGAGTAAATTTGCATTCAATGAGCACTTTTTTTTATGTATAAATGCAAAGAAATATTTTAGACGTCATGCACGATATCACACATGAATGAAAGTACTTTTAATCAAAAACAAATTAACATCATTGTTTAGTAGTTATGAACTGTTCTTAAAATATTATAACATATAAATATATAATATACTGTAATTAATAACATAATAACAGTTCATTCACATTATAAAAACAGATTTACACAACCTGAACATAACATAATTTTGTTTTATTATGCCATGACAAATAATCAAAATATGCGTGCAATATATCAAGATACAAATTTTTTACATACAATTACTTACTTGACACATTCTTAAAAATATGTAATTTCACTTCTTCACCTACATCATAATCTAAATCATGCACATGCAAAATATCAAGATACTAAAATTACTACATGAAGCTACTTACATGCCACACTGTACATAAAATCACACATTTTTCAAATCTGCGAGACAAGAAAAATATCCTCAAAAGTTTTCAGGAAAAACAAAACGAAAAAAAACACTAGAAAGATTGCTGACATTTTATATAAGCAGCATAATTCTCTAGTAATTATCTTTGTATGACTGTAGTGGAAAAAACCGAACTATAATTTAGAAATCTCATTGTACAATCCAAGCATTAAACTGAAATTAAAAGAAACACCGAAAGGGCACATAGAATAATACTCAATTCATGAAATAAATGCAGGGCTGGCTGCACATTCCAATGAATAAACAATATACACTCTTGTTAGAAAACATACAGTTCTGTTAATTATTCACCAGAAACATGCAAAATTGTTAGAATGTACGCAATCTATTAAAAACATGTCATTTCAATTCTTAAGTTCCAACTTAGTCTAAGTTATAAACAGGCAAAATATCAAGATGCTAAAATTATTACATGAAACTACTTACGTAAAATCAAACATTCTTCAATTCTGTGAGATGAGAAAATATCCTTGAAGATTTTCAGCCAAAAAACCACTAGAAAGATTGTTGACATTTTATAAGCAACATAGCTCTCTAGTGATTATTTAGCTTTATATGACTGTAGTGGAAGACACCGTAATATTATATATCCCATTGTACAATCCAAACATTAAACTGAAATTAAAAGATACACAGAATGGGTACATAGATTCATGAAATAAATGCAGGGTTGCACATTGGAATCAACAAACAAAATACACTCTTGTTAGAAAACATACAGTTCTGTTAATTATTTCCCCGAAACATGCAAAATTGTTAGAATTCATGCAATCTATTAAAAACATGCTATTTCAATTCTTGAGCTCTAAATTTGACAAAGTTATAAAGATGCAAAACATTAAGATGCTAAAATTATTACATGTAACTACTTACGTAAAATCAAACATTCTTTAATTCAGTGAGATGAGAAAAATATCGTTGAAGATTTCCAGCCAAAAAACCACTAGAAATATTGTTGACATTTTATAAGCAACATAACTCTCTAGTGATTATTTAGCTTTATATGACTGTAGTGGAAGACACCGTAAATATACTTATAAATCCTATTGTACAATCCAAACATTAAACTGAAATTAAAAGATACACAGAATGGGTATATAGAATAATACTCAATTTATGAAATAAATGCAGGGTTGCACATTGAAATCAACAAACAAAATACACGTCACTCTTGTTAGAAAACATAGACTTCTGTTAATTATTTCCCAGAAACATGCAAAATTGTTAGAATTCATGTAATCTATTAAAAACATGCTATTTCAATTCTTAAACTCTAACTTAGACTAAGTTATAAACATGCAAAATATCAAGATGTTAAAATTATTACATGCAACTACTTACGTAAAAGCAAACAATTTCCAATTCTATGAAATGAAAAATATATCCTTGAAGGTTTTCAGTCAAAAAACACTTGGAAGATAGAGCATAACTCGCTAGTAATTACACTTTATAAAACTGAAATTAAAAGGCACACAGAAAGGGTACATAGAATAATACTCAATTCATGGAATAAATGCAGGGTTGCTCACTGAAATCAGCAAACAATGAATGAATTAAAAAAATCACAGAAAAGAAAAAGACTACAAATAACAAACAAACGGTGATGGTTGAAAATGCTATGGTTTTTCCCGCGGTTAGCCGCGGAGGTAGTCGGTCGTATTGTGAAGCGCTTGTTTTGAAAGTTGAAAATGCGTATGTGAAGAGTGATGGGAAATGGAGAAAGCCGGTGATGGCTTTGGAAAAAGGAAAGCGGATAGTCAAGAAAGTTCTAACGAAAGGAAAGGAAAACGAAGTGAGGAATTGTGGTGTGAAAGGAATATTACAGGGGAAAAGAAACTCGACTTTGCGTTTGAGAATGGTGCCACGCAGGCACGTGTTGTTTTGATGAACGCAAGCGGAGGAAGAATACCAACTTCAAACCCGGTAGAATTTAAAAAGGAAATAATTAATACAGTGGGAAAAGAAGAGGCGATAATCCGAGTGGACATCACCAGGAAAGGAAATTTAGCAATTACAGTAAACAACAAAGTCAGTGCAAACAACTTATTGGAGAAAAAACAATTTTGCGGAGTGGAAGTCAGTGCTAGACTAATAGAGGACTCTATAAGCTCGAAATTCATAATAAGGAACATAGACCCGGAGTTAAAATTAGAAAAAATAGCGGAAGAACTTGTGGAACAGGGGATTCAATGGAGTGAAATAACTAGATTTACAAAACCAAGAAGTGAGGAAAAAATCCCAATCATACTACTCGGAGAACTAGGGAAAATAAACAGAGAGGAAGTAAAGTTGGGATTTCTAAGAGTCAAAACATCAATATATATAGAGAGCCCAAGGATCTGCCAAAAGTGCCTGGAATTCAATCACTATAGGCATGAATGCAAAGGGAAATTAGCTTGTAGAGTATGCGGAGGTGAACACGATGTCCAGAACTGCCAAATTGAAATACCAAAGTGCTTCAGGTGCGGGGAAGAGCACGTAGCAACAAGCAAAAACTGCAAAGTTATACAAAAAGAGACAGAAATACAAAACACCATAAAGAAAGAAAACATACCATATAGAGAGGCAAGGAGTAAAGTTGAACAAAAAAGAACATACGCAACAGCATGCAAAAAAGTAGCACAAGCTGAAAATTTAGAAGAGACAAGGGAAGAAGATAAGACAGAGAAACTAAAACAAACTATAGAAAACCGGAAACTAATAGAAAACATTAAGGAAACAGAAAACCGAGAAATAACAAACAGAGGAAAAGTACAAGAGGATATAACATTGCTAAAGCAAGAAAATTCCGAACTAAGGGCAGAAATAGAAGGAGTCAAAAAAGAAAATGAAAAGTTTAAAATCACAATTGAGGCTCTCAAGAAAGAGTACGAAGACATAAAGGCTACAATAAAGAATCAAAAAACAGAGGAACAAACTGTCAGTGGAGGACCGGCAGAAACAGCAAAAATTAACAGCCGATCCAAACAGAGGAGGGTCGTTTCGTTTTCGGAGCAGGGGCTCTAAGCGAGACGATTATCTTCTGTGGTGGTGCAGTTGCAGTTACTCAAAACTAAATTCTCGTCGACATTTTTTATCCTGTTATCATAACTCTCCCTGTTTCGGGGTTGAAACCCAACCTTCCAGTAATTTAAAAGGAGATGAACTTTACAGACTTAAATGACCTTTTTCAAAGTGTGAGAGGAAAGGCTAAGTGCCATACCCTCTGAGTTTTAGCTCCTTGGAGCGAAATAGAATAGAATAGAAAATGCTATGCACGCTTAGTCTGTAGTCATATTAGTGAAAATTAATTATTTGTAATTCGGAATAGAAAGGAATTTATGAATTTTTTTAACTTACTGTACTCATTCATGCCATACTTACTTATATGTACTCATGCATGCCCACTTATTATCAAGTGTGCCAGAATGGAAATTTTTGTGTTAAACTGGCGGAATTTAGGAAAAAGGTTTCCTGAAAAATAGTTAATACCAATTCTCTACAATGCCCGAAGTCTGAGAAACATCTAATTTAAGGGATATATTAGCACTTCATCATGACTTTGCAATTATTTTATTGTGAATTGTAAAATTTTCACATATCAAGTAAGAAATGCTCGTATATAACAAATGCTGCATGCAGTGTTAGCAAAAGAATCTTATTTGTACTCGGTGAGGAGTGTTAGATTGTTAAAATTTTTTAGACTGAAACTGCTCTTGTTATTATTTTATGAAATCCGTTTTATTAAAATTATAATATACTCAATGTTTTATGTATTTCACACTTTTAGATATTGATAGTATTCTCCAGTGTTTTATATAAGTTTATATTATTTTTAACAATTAATTTCTAATTATTAAAAATTAGAGAACAGTTGCACCAACAAGCTCAAGTGAAGTTATGGATGCTAATAGTAATTTAAATAAACATCTATACTTATTTATTATTATGCACAGATTTCTATAAATGTTTGAAGTATTTTGGTTTCCTTTATGTGCTAATAATATTTAATAATAAGTACTTTGAAGAGATTTATGCATACTGCAGAAAAATATTTTATGTACAAATTGCTCAAGAAAAAATAAGAAATAAGTGTGGTGTGAGTAATTAATTCCTTATTTGTACTAAAAAATGTCATTAATTTGTGAGGTGTGCCAGAAAAAATGTATTACCAATGAAATATTAAATGCATGACATATCCTTGCTCATTCTGGCAAAAAACCATTTACATGTGAGATATGCCTGAAAGGGTACAATAGGAAACAATTACTGAAAAATCATATCCTTACTCATACTAGTGAAAAACCATTTATTTGTGAAGTGTGTATAAAAGGATTCACTTGGAATAATTCTTTGAATATACACATTCTCACTCATACAGGTGAAAAACCATATACGTGTGAGGTGTGCCAGAAGGGATTTGTTCAAAAGCATGTATTAAACAACCATATTCTCACTCATACTGGTGAAAAACCATTTACTTGTGAAATAATCAAACATGGATTATCCAAAAAACTCACTACTAATGTTATCACAGCAAAGCAACAGCCAATGCTATTTAGCATGACAACTTTAAAAAAAAATTCAAATAAGAGAGAAGTAGAAGCAAGAAGCAGAACTGAAAATGGCAGCATTTGTTGCGGAGCACAATATGTCCCTCGACATCATTTAACATTTACCTGAACTTATACAATCTATGGTCCCAGATTCAGATATTGCACAGAAAATTAAGTGTGGGCCAATGAACTGTTGCCAGTTAATTAAAAATGTGATTAGTGCCCAAAGCAAAGATGATGTGTTAAAGATTCTCTAAGGTAATAATTGTTTCTTAATAGCTGATGAAATCACTGATCGAAGTTGCATTATATATTTATATTTAGTAGCTCATTATATAATGGATACATTTGAAGTAAATGATGACCTTGCACTTTTAGAAGTTAAAGATGCAAGTGTACAAGGGTTATACACAACAATCACTGAATTTTTCAGTGAGAATAATATCCTATATAAGGAAAATATTCTAAGATTTTCTTTTGATGGTGTAAATTTTATGTATTCCTACCAAATTTTATGAAATTCAGTGGATGCATATATTGTTAATACATATTGTGGGTACATATATATTTAAAGTGGATACATATATTGCACAGACAGACACACGCACATACGTCACGCTAAAAATAGTTTTTCATATTCTAAAGGTTCCAAAATGTGTAGATCCATCAAAAACTCGAGTTGCAATTTTCGACACAATTCCAATACATTCCATATACATTACCATATATTGCAGGGAAAGTAAAAATTAACATTTGGAATATTTCAGTAGTAAAATGTACAATTTACACTGATCAATTTATTTGAAAATATTGATCAATATATAGTTGTATATATTGAATTAATTTTTTCCTAATTTTTTTTTATTATGAATAATGTTTCATTTTCCTTATAATTTTGTTTAATAAATATTTTCTTATAATGTTATTATGAATGCAATCTTTTCAACATGGGAAAGTTTTCCATTTAAATAATCATGACATTTTATATGTTCATGTAATATATCCAAATACATTTTCAGGAAGAAAATTTATATAATTTTTTAATTGCAAAAATTTTATTATCTATATCTGTTAACAAAAAATATTAAACTGCATTAATGACTTGTGATAATAATTTAGTTATCTAGGTAAATATTTAATTTCAGCGATATTTGTCCGAAATTGCCTGGGTTTATGTGATAAAATATAAATTTATTAATAACATAGAAGGTTTTGTGTCCTTTATAGTTGATAATATGAATAAAATCTTTTTTTTATACATATTATCAAAGACTCAACAAATTAAATAATTCTCGACAAATTCTCTACAAATGATATAAAATAACATATAGATACACACATATTTAATAGTGCTGTAATTCACTGATAAACAGTTAAAGTAGAATTTCTTTATTTAAAACAGTGTTGTGAAACATTTAAAAACTCTTAGTATTTTTCAATTTGAATAATTATAATATTTTTTTAGAAAAGATAAAATATCTATTAATGTAACTCTGTTTTCATAATTTGCTTCGAATATGACTTTCATTCCTAGTTCCTATGCTAGTTGATGTTCGTTTAATGGCTCCACATTTTTATTCTTGAGCATTTTAGTCATTTGCATGCATTTGCAGGTTTATTTGGTCGAATGTCTTATTTTTTTCCCTGTTAAATTTGCTTATTTATATAATACTACTATAGATATATTTGAGGGAGAAAATAACCATCCTTTATTCTGTTGTTAAGAGAAGAAATAATTTATTTTCATGGAATTTGCTCTTAAAAGTTATAATTAATAAACAATAGTTTTTCTTATTCTTTATTAATTTTAGTTGTTAATTATTGATTTCAGTTTAGTTGTGAATTCATATACCCTATTCTACATTTAGATAAGTGTAGGAAAACATATGCTATAATATTTCATTTTATAGCATATGTTTATTTTTGTCTTTGTAAATTTTGTATTCAGTGTTTCTTGCATATAATTAGCATAATAGTGCAATGACTTGACTATATTTACACTGACTACTTCTAATTAGAAATTCGAGTTCTGATGTTAATTTAAACCTGTTGCAAGGGTTAAAATTTTGCCTGAAAGTGTTTAAAAATAATTAGCAACTTATTGTTTACCTAAAATTATAAATTACACGTATCTCTCTATATTAAAAAAAAGTAGCTGCCACCAACGCTGTTTGACAAATTTCTCGAGATTCTTTGCTTCGTAACACGAAAGCTATTTCATATAAAAATATAAAATTTGGTCCACTTGTAGAGAAAGCTTTAGGGAATACGCTGAAATAAACCGTTTTTTATATATGTAGTAGTTTAAGAAATATTTAATGTCAAAGTCAAAGACAAAATATTTGAGCTGTGAGTTCGCATCTTGGATAGACTAACAATAGCAAGATCACGAATTTTTACAGACAGGTACCTACATGGGTCGATTTTTGCAGGGCAGAGCCCCTTTTTTTTATTTCGATATAGTTTTTGAGATATTTCACTTTTTATGCACTTCTGAAGTGAACTTTGTTTTCGTATCGTCACGTCTCTGTCTCATACCGTAAAAACTATAGCATACAAAAATATGAAATTTGGTACATTTATAGAGAAATAATAGGGTGACACGATGAAATAAACCGTTTATTGATTTAAACTTTAGTTTGGCATGAAATAGCTCACGAAGCAAGTTCATGATCAAGGAATTCAGTTTTTGAATTCCCTGGGCTAAGAAAAATCCCTGCTTTTCTCTCTTGCAGAAAATACGCAGGGATAGAAAAGAGATTTTTTAAAGGAGAATTTTTAGGAAAGTTAGATATGAATCGAACGTAGCGAGTTGGAGGCGAAGCCTCCCGAATTTGGTTTCGCGAACGTAGCGAGCAGGGGTAGAGCCCCCTAGTATTTATCTAAAATGAGGGAGATAAGAAAAGTGAATACAATTTGTATATGTTATACACTTTTACATTGAAACATTTAAAAACTTCTAGTATTATCAGAAAGGTTTGGGAATTTATCCTCCAAATTGTAAACATAAATTCATGGTTACGTTCCAATGCAGATAGTAAACCTTTTTTATTTTAGCAGATATCAACCTTTTATTAATTTACTTTCTTTGTGCTTATCGCTTTTATTTTTATAAGTTTTTGTTGCAGACAGGACAGGATAGGCAAATGCATCTGAAAGATCATGGTACCATATACATACTTCTGCCTGCACCTACACTTTGATTTGTTTTTATATCGATCATGTGCAAGGAGATTTAAATATGTTGGATTGAATATATTGAGTTGAGCTGTTTCTAAAATTTTTATTCATTAGTTAAATTGCGATTTGTCAAAATTAAAGAGACAAAAGACACCAAATTAAAAAATATATTTAGATTATTTTTAGCCAAGGAATGATGTTTTAGCTAATACATAACTTTGTCTTTTTAAAACCTGTGGTAAGAACATGAAATATGTTCAGTTCTGAATATAGGAATGATTCTGATTACGTCATGCATAGCATCCAATCAGATTGTTGTGTTAAATTGTCATTTATCATGTGAGCATAAAATTTAGGGAATTTTTTCCCAGATCTAGTTTGAAGAGTTGAAAAGAGTCTGGGAACACTGCAAGGATCCCCAGTTTGTGGATATTTCGCACAAGCTACAAAGTGTGCTTATTTACCAATTATAGTTTTTTTTATAAATTCATGCTTTTGTTTATTTATAAAATGTATTAAAAATGAAACATAATTTATACCCGATAAAATTGATAAAGCAACTATAAGACATCTCTGTGCGGTTCTAGGAATGTGTAGTCGCAAAGGACACAGACAGGTTATCTCAGTTGATAAATCGGGGAGCGTCTGCGCCTGCTAAAGAGCTAAGTATCTTCGAGAAGACCGCTCCGTTAAAAGTAATAGCTCGTAGTGCAAGATGTCGGTGCGACTCAAAACCATAGACCGATTATAAATAGCGTCTCTTCGTAGGACTGGGTATCGAATCAATAGATTGATGGAAATATGCTAAGATGAATCAGAAGCTCCTTCAGTGCATTAGATAAGAGTTAGTTTTGGTTGAAAACAAATTAAATTTATTATGATCAGCAAATATGGTATAGGATACAATATAACATAATATTATGCGAGGAAGCATGTGAGACGAGCAGTCGTGAACAATCGACTTGCTCCTACAAAGATGTTAAAGCGTCTCTCTCTTTCGTGCCCCTAATTGTGTATATATTCGGGCCTTAATCTCAAGACCACCCCGGATAGAACATTGGAATGTTTCTCAGGCCTCCGGTGTCAAGGACCACCAAACCTTCGTATCATGGGAATCTCGCTCCCATCTCTTGATGACAACTAAAATTGCGCGCTTTTCTCCGAAATCTGAGGGAAGTTTATAGCTTTGTTTTCCAAAGTCTCTAAGTTGGAGGTCCAGGGTGTATGACCCCAAAGATACTGGGCAAAATGGCGAGGATTTAGTATCGAAAAAGATATAAGCTTCTTACATGCCCCTCCTAGAGAAAAACTCGGATTAAACACCCAGCTTTTTCCAACATAACCTGAGAAGCATTTTGACATACATCAGATTTCTCACACTATCTGTGTCGGTCCACCTGGTCATCTATGGCTGGTTGCTGTGGACACATTCATCACCACAAAAAACAACATAACACACAATATGAAATAAAATGAAATAAAACAGAAGTTTCCTTCTATCTGGATCTCTAGATCCCTTGTCCATTGATTTGGCCACTAAGTTTTTGGTCATGCTAAGTCCTTGACCAGTCACCAACAAGTCCTCTAAAGTTGTATAGTACAAGTACGATAACTAAGTACAAGTAGTAGTTTGTATAGTACAAGTTCGATAACTCAGACAGTCTTATGTATTTCTTAAAAGAAATCACCAATCTTGTAACACACACAGTTTCAAGTAAACTCAAAATTTGAAAACACACCAAGAACTCGATCCGAACTCCAGAGTTTCTGGTATAAGTTTGAGTATTGTTTACTTCCCCAGTAACCCTTTACCCTGGCTGTCCCCTCAGGATCCCGTGTTTATATAAATATTTTCATTGCAAGAACAAAATAAACATTCCCCGAAATCCCCTCCAAAAGACCAAAATAAGACCCCGGTAATTAAAGTACTTTAGACGTATCCATAATATCAAACATACAAACACAAATTTCAATTTCATTATATCCCCACCTTTTTATATATTTATCTACGTGTTTACTTAACATACCCCTTTAGATAATCCTCAGTTCCGTTTGCACTATCTTTACTCGAATCCTTTTTTACGCTCATTCACAACCCGTATACTAATATATAAACAAAAATCACGCAAGAAAATCTGTACACTGATATATAAAATCGAAACTGACTCTCCCCTTTCCTTTCTTTCTTCGCTCTGCTCTTCCCCTCATCAGCTGTTCCGACCATATGTTTATACCTTTCCGAGGACGAGGGAGTTTCATCTGACCTATTTCTCAAACAACCCATCTTCCTGTCCCTCCCGCATTCGGCTCGCTCTCTAGCCCATACCTATTCTCTGCCGTGGTGTATAGCGATGAGAAAGACTCTCCGTCCCACTCCTTCTCCTATCCGTCCCGCGTCGCATTGCACGATCGGCATTATTCAGCGCCAAAACTGCGCTGTGGCTTCTTACAGGCCTCGCATCTCGGATTTCCCCCTTTGAAATCGAAAGTCTCCGTGATGGGATGTTTCGCTCCTTACCTCCGCTCTCGTGTTACACTTCCCCCGTTTTAAAACTTGCTCGGGACACCTTCCATTTTCGCCCTCCGGAACATTTAACTGCCCAGCGCCTGTATTTAGATCCTCGAAGTACCCCTCAGTCCTCGTTTGCATTAAGAGAATTTCTAACGGCCTCAAATGAGTTCGCTGCCTTTTCTCCGACCTGCTCCTTCTCGGAACAACCAATCGCCTGTTGTTTCCCACTAACTCCATTCCTGGGAGCTTTCCATCCTTTCCCATCTCTAAATCTACAACCTCTGCGGGTTGTTTCTCCTCCGATTCCGAAACTAGATCTTCTGGAAGGCTCGACTCCTCCGACCTGCGAGTTTCGTTATCGCCCGCGACCTTCTCCATGTGTTCGCGTTCCTGCGGTGCGGTGGCGTTTGCCTCCCCATTTTCCTTACTACCTTCGATTCGGAGCTTGGACTCCGAGAGTGTAGGACGTTCTTGATGAGTGCTCCCGCGACGAATAGTGAAGCCCAGGTAGCGCCTGGGCACGTGGTTATGGAGAGTTGTGTGAACGATGTTGTTGTTGAGAATGATGATGTTACACAGTGTAACAGTACCGAGTCTAACCTTTCTAAAAAGCATACTACGGAGGAATTACTGAAATTGAAACAGGTGGTTACGGACCTTGAACTGGACTTGATCTGCCGGCAACAGGCGAAAAAGACTACGACTGACAAAGTGAACTTTGCAAGATTCAAGACCAGACTGGAGAGACTAGAAGCCGAGCTGATCGAGATGGCTGAAGAACTGGGCTGCGGTGGTAAGTACAGTTTAACTTTACCCCCTCCCCCCACTGTTGTTGAGGATACGGCTTCTAAAGCCACTGATTTATCTACTGCTAATTATAGTACTGATCATAATTATGCTTCTACTAGTAACTCTGAGGGTTCTAAAACCCAGATTTCTGGAAACTTAAACTTTAATGACAAAACTAAACTTGAACAGGCCGCCCACGAGGCAACAAAACAAATTAGTAACTTAAACTTAAATGCTGGAAATTCTTCTAAAAATAATGATAATTATAATGAATTAAGCAATGCTGCAAAACGTAGCGCCACTAATGGCAACTATACCCCGAGAACTTTTACTGATGAGGAAGGATTTGTACATAAAATATCTAAGTCATCAAGAACTACTGCAGACTCTGCAGATTCTGAGCCGTCAATAGGAAAGCATCTATGACCGGACACGGTAAGGACGGCCCCTCGGCAAACTTGCCAACTCCCTCGCCTCCCACCACGCCTCCGCTGTTGATCAGCGCTTCTCAGCCTGACTGGCCCTCGATCTTATTTAACCTGAAAAGGTTTGCACCGAAAATTGTTCCGGTCCTAGACCGACAATTTTTCAAAGTGCACGTTAAAAGTGACGACGAATTCAGGAACTGTACAAATTACCTGAAGAAAATAGGCGTGCAGTTCAAAACTTACTCCCTAAAAGAGGACTTACCAGTCAAGGTTGTCATCAGAGGGCTTCCCGTGGTGACGGATGTTAAACTTATTACTAAAGCAAAGGAAGCAATGGGCTTTACAATTCTTAACAACTTTAGGCTGACTAGTAGAGGGAGAAAACAGCCCCTCCCTCTCTATTACCTGCAGATAGCACCCGGGACTAACCCGGAAGACCTTTATGAAATAAATATGCTCTTGGGCACGGAAATGAAGCTGGAGCCGTACATCGGACGCAGAGGCTTCGCTAGCCAGTGCTATTCGTGCAATGGATTTTTCCATAGCAGTCTAGCCTGTAACTTGCCGAAGCGGTGCGTCAAGTGTGCCGGTCCCCACGCCGCCAGTGATTGCAAAGCAGACTTCCTGCTCTGCTGCAATTGTAGTGGTCAACATGCTGTAAACTGGCGCGGTTGCCCGAAAAATCCGGGCAACTCGTCCCTGACCAAGAGTAGCAGGGCTCCCCAGACTAAATCTAAAAATAACTCTCGCCCCCCCCCTCCCAGGATTAAACCCTGGGAACCCAGGTCGTCCTTACCGACCAGCTGGCATCAAGCCTAATCTTACCTTTGCAACCGTCGTTTCTGACATTCCACAGGAACAATCTGCCCCCCCCTACTAAAACTACCGGACAAATTGCTGAGGCTCAGTCGGTCCCAGTTGTCGCCGCCCCAAATTCCAAAACTCCAGTTGATAGCACCCCTATCAACCACACCGACTTCCTATTAACTCTCTTGGCCATGAGAAATACTCATGACAAGGAATTACTCCTTGCCGCCTTCGAGCGAGCACTTCCTGCGCTGCGTGAGACGACCACGCAAATTAATATGGTCTGGACTCTCTGCCGGAGCTATGATGCTCTGGCTAGATAAGTCCCCCCCTACTGTTCTTCCTGGCTTTCGCCATGTTCTCTCTTTCGGCGTTTCGTACCTTGCAGTCTCTCAAAGTCGGCTTTTGGAACGCCAATGGAGTGCGTTCAAGGCTCGACGAGATGCGTGATTATGTTGTAGATGAAAACTTCGACATTTTTATGGTGAATGCGACCCACCTTACCCCCCCCTCCCCAGCAATCTGTAATTGCACAGATTACTTCTCGTATAGAACGAGGGCTGGGGCGGTGGCGAGGGGTGTCAATGGCGGAACTGCACTCTATGTTAAAAACAACATTCCTCATCATAGGTTAAATGTCCCGGCCTTCACGAAGCTTGAGGCCACAGCTATCAAAGTCACTATTCCAAATTTGGTCCCGATTGCACTTGCTTCAGTGTATATCCCACCTGCTAACAATACTAGATTACCTTCATCGGAGATTGAAGCACTTTTAGGACTGAGGAGTAATATTATTATCTCTGGTGACCTAAACTCTCGCCACTTTTCCTGGGACACAGCTTCGAACGGAAAAGGCAGAGAACTAAAACGTTTAGCCCAGTGCGCCAACTTCAGGATCATAGCTCCGCCCACTCCCTCTCACTTCTTTACAGGATGGTCCCCAACAGTAATTGATCTGGCTCTTTTTAGAAACATTCCTTTTCATCATACGATCAGAGTCGATAATAAGTTGACGTCTGATCACCTTCCTGTAATACTTACCCTTAATTTTAATAGTATCTCTTTGGACTACCCGGTGGAGCTATATACAAATTGGGACGATTTTCGTCACTCTCTTAATACTTCTAGTACTGGCCCCCCACTCAAAATTACCAGCACGGACGATATTGATAATAGCGTTCAAGATTTTAATCACTTACTGCTAGAGGCTTATGCTGCAGCCTCGAAACCAAATCGTTCACGTGTGAACTATCGCTCCCGAGTGATATCAAAACCAAAATTAAGCAGCGTAACCGGTTACGGAGAAATTGGCAGCGCAGTAGGTATCCTCCTTTTCAAGCGCAACTCCGTAATCTTCATAGCGAGGTCAAGTCTATGATTCGAACTCACACCCAGCAACGCTGGCGTACTCACCTTGAGGGACTTACACCCACGAATCACAGTCTCTGGCGAACAGCTAAAAACATGTGAACCACGAGAACAACAATTCCACCCATTAATGGCCCAAACTCTCTCGCCCAGACTGCGGAGGAAAAAGCTAATGCAATTGCAGATAGCTTGGAACTCCAATTCTCACCACACGAAGACCCGAACTTCAGCCATCTCTACACAAGCACTCTACACGATTTCCAACAGACCAATCAGAATGCACTTAACGTACAAGCACCAAACGACCTCGAGTCCATACACTTGGCTGAAGTTCATAACATCATACACAGCTTCAAAGTGAAGAAATCACCCGGCTCTGATAAGATCAGCAACAGAATGCTGAAGAACCTTCCCCTTGCGTATGAGTGCTGGCTCACCGTGCTCCTTAATCATTTGTTGAATCTTCGTTACTTTCCCCAGAGTTGGAAAACCGCTGATGTTATCCCTCTGATCCAAATTAATCAAAATCCTAAATTAGCAGAAAGCTACAGACCCATTAGTCTTCTTTCTAGCATCTCCAAAATTTTTGAGTTAGTGTTGCTTAGACGTTTGACTAGTTTCTGCAGATCGAAAGACATTTTAATTCCTGAACAGCACGGCTTTCGATCTGATTTTTCCACGCATTCCCAACTCATGCGTGTAGTGGAAACTATTCACAAAAACTCTACCAACAAGCAGTATACCAGCATAGTGTTTTTCGATATCAGTAAGGCTTTTGATAAAGCATTTATCCTGGGTCTGCTAACCAAGCTGGTCCGACTTGGTATTTCGACACAACTTTTGGCTCTCATCAACTCGTATCTTGCTAATCGTTCTTTCCGCGTGCGAGTTGAACATTCTTACTCTTCTCATCGGCCAATCAGAGCCGGGATTCCACAGGGCGGTAACCTCAGCCCGCTACTTTTCAATCTGTATATCAATGATTTACCCAGGATCCCACAGGTACAGCTGGCCATCTTTGCTGATGACACGGCATTGATTTCGAGAAGCTCTTCACCACACAACGCTATCAATACACTCCAAAGCTACATAAAGAATAGTCTTGAGCACTGGCTCCTGACCTGGAGAATCTAAATTAATCCGACCAAGAGTGCAGTCGTCATATTTCGTCCTAACTACCGAGAACTTAGTCCTAACTTCTCCCTTAAAATTGTCAATGATCCGATCCCCTTTCCACTGTCCGCAAAGTATTTGGGTCTCACATTGGACGCCAAATTAACTTTCGCAGAGCACATCATGAATAAGGTTGTAACAGTCAATAAAACCTTTGTAGCCCTTCTCCCACTTCTCGGTAGAAAGTCTCACCTGTCCTTTTATAATAAACTGATCATCTACAAACAAATCATCGCACCTGCGTTTTTGTATGCCTGCCCTGTTTGGGGTTCGGCTGCAAAAATGCACATTGAGAAACTGCAAGTGTTTCAGAATAAAGTTTTGCGCTGTATTGTAAATGCGCCCTGGTTTGTCCAGAACGAGGTGATTCATCATGATCTTAAAGTCCCATACGTTGCTGGGCATATTCGGAAAACTTCTCAAAAATTTTTCAGGAAGAACTCTAGCAAGCTCTGCCTGAGAAACGTAGATAGCCGCTACGACACTTCCACATCTTCCTACCTTGGAAAAAGAAGGCCTAGACACCTTCTTTCCGGGCCTACGGCGCCCCCGTGGAAGCGCCCCAGATATATTACGCCCCAGGCAGGTGTTTCCTAACCTTTGCTTGCCGGACGGCGGAGAAGGCGACCATTACACCCTGGGAATGCCTCGCAAACCTGGAGTGAAATGGAGAATCATGATTCGTCCTCCCCGGCGAGCTCTCAATCCTTTGTTATACTTTGGTTTGCCCGCGTATTTGATGCCAGCCCGGTCCTCTTATATGTCAGCAAACGCTGACTCTGGATAGCACTGTTGCTTCTGTAAATAACTTGAACTGTATTTTTATTTAAACTGTTTAATTTATTTGTATTGTGTGCCTGATAAGGGCCTTCTTTTTTCGCAGCACGGGTGACACCCTTGTAAAATTTTTAAATTGCAATCGTAATCCTTTAAAGTGTATTTCTCTGAATTCTAAATTGGTAAACTTTTTCTGTAAACTTCATTTACACTTTTATTGTCTAAACTTAAGTTTTAAACCTAAATGTATTTGTAAACTTAAATTTATTATTGTAAACTTTAATTTCTTTATGTAAAACAGTAAATATCGCTCTGCACTTCTACAGGATTTCCTATTAGCCCGTCAGTCCTTGACTCCGCCCTCCCCTTCTCTTTCAGCCACCACAGCTCAGTACTCTGCCATATTATTGTAAACTCCAAGCGAAGACGAAGCTGGGCCTTCCAGCCACTCCAAGACGAAGGCGGCACACCATCAGCCGCCACTGACTTCTACTCAGCACCCTTCCATAAAGATGTGTGCATATTGCTACCAAAACTCCATGAGGCAACTACATACAGAGACATTTGTATATTCTGATGTGGGCGTAAGGGACCTTCGGTCCCATGGTAGCCCGAAAGTAAGCGTCTTGGCTCTTGGCTTACCACATTCTAGCAATTACCTTACCTAAGGGGGTAATAGTACCTGCTCCGCCATATCCTATACTACCGCGCATGCAACCTCCTGCTGGGGCGCACTATCGCTCTCCCCCCTGACCAATCAACGGGATACTTATCACCGGACATTCTATGGCCGGCCCGAATACTCCTTGCAAGTATAGCGCCGCCTCGTCCGTCCATGACTCGCTTGGCACCAGGTCGCTCCTCATAACCGCGCCCGAGTCTACCAGGGCCCACGCCACTTTATTATTGACACTCACCGGTACCCTCTCTACACAGCATAGCGGTTTCCTTTCCGTATCCTCTGGATACTCCGCCCTTATAGCATCCACCCTGGCTACGTTTCTGTGGTCGTGGAGACTCCCTCTGATCAGCTGCACGTCTACCCCTTGGACCATTCGCTCTCCCCTGCCTCGTTTGAAGACAGTCCCATTGAAAATGGCTCCGAGAGCCGCATCCAAAACATTGCCCTTTTTGGCCCCCCTTCTCGGGCCCCCCCCTTAAAATGTCGTGCCTTTCCGCCCTCGGGTCGAGATTGGTCACGCTCCTCCTTTTTGAACACACTGGACCTTACCGTCCCCTGTTCAGACGCCGCATATGACTTTTCCCAGGCCGCGAAGTACATATCGCACTCCTTAGCCAGTTCCCTGGGTCTAAACCAGCCTTATCCTTGCCTTATGCCTATATGTGCGTACGTCTCGACGTCCAAGCCTTGGGTTATTTTGTCCGCAACTATTAAATGATTTACTGTTTCTAAATCCTTAGCCCCCTTTAAGCTACAGTAGCACTCCCACATGGACGTCGCCCGAGTCGCGAACTGCACGAAGCTCTCGTCAGTTCGACGGCTCGCTTTCCTGAACTTTTCCAGGCACACTTGTGGTGGCGGTTGGAAATTCTCCAACACGACCCCGTCACAATCGTATAATCCCCATATTGCTTACCTGGTACTTGCGTTAGCAAGTCCGCTGCCTTATCCCCTAATAAATTTAACAAGATGGTTGCCGTAAACTACATCGGCACCTTTTCCGAAGCGAACGCTCTCTCTAAACTTGAAAAAAATATGCCCACTGGTCGTTGGTACCTTGACTGTTAGCAGTCTTATTATTCGTACCGTTTCCTCTACTGTCCTGAAGCTCATCGGCGTAGTATCGCTTATATAGCTCATCGGCTTTGTATAGGGCCGGCGAACTTGCAAGATAAATTTTTTTTATTTGTGCTTATGTTTTAACGTGGTTTTCATTCTATTTGCCATTTCACTTTGTTGCCATAATAGCATCTGTCTCCATCTTCTTCACTCAATCATCACAAGGTTCATTTTTTCCGTAAGTTCAAGCTCATTCTCACTTCCACAATAAATATAGATTACTTATCACCTTTTCTTAACAGGATTTAATTATTAAGCTTTTATTCCGAATTTGGACGGTGGCACGCCGGCCACCCCCTTTCGGATCGCTCCGAATGTATATCCTCTCTCAAACAAATCCAAGGGTCGAAGGGGTCGGGATCACTGGAGTACACTACGGTGACAGGGTCCGAGGTTGCCTTTGATTGGCTCGCTCCTTCCTCTGACCACTGTTGTTACCAAGCGTGGAGGCTTCATGAAAGATCTGGAAGCTTCTCCAAAAAGGGGTTCACGATGTGACCGCACCTTCGTGCTTGTCGGCGATGACCGATGCAGTATAGTTCGCACAACACATGTCTGATAAAACTTATCAAGACATATCCCTTCCACACCAAACAAAAACAAAAGAGCTGATGTCCGTCCGACTCACTTCACCTACCTTCATAAAATGTTCTAAGTGTCCACATCATTCAAGAGTCTTAACAAAAACAAAACCAATGTCTGGTACAACTTGTACCAAGACACAAAGCAGTCATGCTTAAGGAGTTTCTTAATTCTTCATTGTACAGAAATGATGAAAATAGCATTAATCATACAAACTTTTAAAATTAACTCTGAGATGTAATGAAACAAGATTTCATATTATAGGATTATTATTATCAGTTGTATCAATATTGCATGTTTCTACAGTATGCTGTGAAAGAGGCTTCTGACATGAATCTAAAAAAAAAAATGAAATTCCAATCATCAATGGAAATTGAAATTTTAAATGACTTATTATGATCCATATGAATGGTCTGTTTGCGGAAGATTTTAATCTTTCAAAATCTGTGAATGAATGGTATTTTGCTTCAAAAATCAAAAGTCATGTACATTGTCAGCGCAGATAAAGAGCAGCATGACTTCATATGTGCACAGTAAAACTGCTAATATAAAAATACTTTAAATTTGAATATTTTTATATTATGCTATTATTTTTTGTTCCCCTTATAAATTTAAATTTGAAATAATCAAAATTAAATTAAAATATTTTAAGTGTGTGAGTTAACCTTTGTGTGTAGTTGTAGCAGTAACTATTTATCATAAGTTTTTTTTAACAAGTAATCAAATTACAAAATACTGTAAGGGAAATTTGTCGACCACTAGTTTAAACGCTGTGTCCAGAAAAAAACCATATGTACCATATGTCTGGCGCAGCATATCCTCTTTGGATCTTGTGCCATTAAACCATAATCAACCAACCAACCAACCAGAAAAAAAAATTGTACTAAACCATCTAGAATATGTTATAAATTATAGTTATTTTGCTTAGAATGTGATGAAAATAAATATAAAATATTTTACTGGGAAACAAAAAAGACTGGTACATCCCCTCCCCCCTTTTCTGACCGGTAATAATTGGAGTAGACAGCTAAATCTTGATTTGATTCTTTTCTCCTAAATTCTTACACCACTAGCTTACTCCGGCCATCCAAACAGTTACCTTACACCTTTTTGGTAGATCGGACGGTCTGGGTCTCAACCACTAGCTTACTGCATGCACCAAAACAGCATTTTTTCCCCACAGTGACGTAAAATTTACGTCACACTGTGACTTTGATACGTCGCAGTACGTCTCGGCAATGTCATACTGATGTCACAGCGAAGTCATTTTGGGTAAGGCTCCTATATATACAGGCTGGCGCAAGAGCGGCCATTGAAGCTCCTGTGGGATCGACCGCTGTGCTTGGCGAAAAGCGGGGTTACTTTCTCTTGCAATTTATCGCTATAATGGCGCATTTCTATGCGTCCTTTTTTAAGCTATCGACTGTCAAACTCGGATTTTATCCGAGTCTCGAAAAATTTTATGTTTTTAAAACGCGCATTTTAAATGTAATATTTTATATAAAATATAATACTTCTTATTTTGATTAGAATGAAAAGTGTTATTAATCAAATTTTGCATGCAATGTTTCTATTTTGAGTATTTTTGTAATAATTTGACAAGAATTAATGAGTTTAAAAATAGTAACAATTCTAAAAAAAATTTTAAACAATATAAAAACGTCTTTGACTGTTAACATATTTATACCTATTTTGATATTACTCGATAGCGTACTTTAAACAGACATTAACAGATTATTATTATGATTTATTTCACTTTATTTATTTGGGATGAAGGGGGGGGGGATATTTGTCTAAATTTAATAAAAACTGGAAACTTCCAACTGTGTTTTGCGTAATTGTTTTTACGATATGGTGGTGGGGGCTTTCGTTTATAAACCCTGCTTTATCATTAAAATTAAATTTCTGATCCTGAAAAATAAATGGGGGTGGGGGGTGCATTTTGACATGGACGCCAAAAGCCCTTCGACAATAATGAAGTTATGCAATTCATATTACTACAAACAAAATATAGCAACTGCAGAAATGTTAAAAATCTCTGGCAGCATAAGTCTATGCTAACTTAAAATGAGAAATAGGCAATCAAAAACATATTTGCTTGTAACGTTCTAGTATGTACACTGAATACTTAATCATAAAAAAAAAATATTAATTTTATAAATGCTTTGGAGACAATCAAAATAGCATGTTTTTATTTTTTTTTTAAATGCAGCTTTTATATATTTCTACAAACAATTGTTAAAATTTTATATTAATGCGCATATTTTATAAATGAAATACCAAACAGTCTTTAAAGTACAATAATTACATAAAAACACAAATTTCAAAGTCAAAGCTTGCTATCTTGGCGATAAGTCATCGATAAACCCACGCCAAAATGAGATAGCAACCCTAGAATTGCATTGTAAGAAAAAAACCTATTTAACTATTATAAAAAATTAATTTATTGAAAGTTCAGCTTTAAAAAACCAATTTTTAAACCTTCTTTTCAAGATCTTAACATACATTTACTTTTAAAAAGACAAAAGGAAGCATAAAATATGAAACTACTTACAGTGCGCAATTCAGGTGAATATCCAGGAATCTATCCATTTCTTCGGTAGTTTATAAAGCCATATTTTCCTTTTCTCGGGATCTTGAGGAAATTTAAACATTTCCAACTTCTTCCTCCAGTGATTAGTGCCATTTATTATACCACAATCACCCATTTTACAGATAAATTACGTATCAAACTTCAGACAAGTAACGTGCGCTCGCCATTGAAATAGCATAGGCAGACGGTAACAGACAGTCACGGCAGGAGCTTCAATGGCGGTTGCGCCAGCCTGTCTATATAGGAGCCTTAATTTTGGGTCATTTTCATGGTCGTTCGTGACGTCGCATATTAACTTGTTTGTGACGTCACATTGTAATTGCCATTGTAATGTTATCACATTGTTACGTGTTAATTAAATTGTGGAAACGTCACAGAATATGGTCACAAAAAGTTACAAAGTTACTAATACGTAACGTCACAAATATGATGTCACAAATATGAGTCACAAAATAAAGTAAAAGCATAAAAGTCACAAATATGATGTCACATTTTGACCCAGTTGTCACGTGACTACAACGTCACTGTCACACATGTGACAATCTATGCTGTGAGGGCAATATCATCAAAGTTAACAAAAACTTTTTAAAATTAATTATTTAAATGTAAACAAAAGCATTTTAAAATTTACATTATTGAAAGAAACATAAGCAAAGGTTTTTATTTATTTATTTGCATTTTTGTGTGAATAACATCTATGCTTGGAGTATTTATGGTGAAATCGGAGTGTTAAGAAAAATGTGAACACCAAAAAATTGTACTGTTTCTTTTTCAGCTGTTCTACCACTGAAGCCATTCCTCATCACGTTTTCATCACGTGTTCATGAATAGCATATTGAATATATGATCAATTGTGATTATCATATTTTTTGCTTTTGCGGAGAATGTGTGCGATTTGAAGTGTGCAATTTTTGAATCAAAGCTTTTTTAAATTGTATTCAAATACATTATTTAAGCAGTGGGTACTTTAATTATTTAATTACCTGTATGCTGTGGACCCTTGTTTAGAACCCAGGTGTTTTGCTCTAGGCCATAATAATAGAAGTTGTATCTGTTTATCTGTATCATCTGTAATGGAAAATCTAAGCTACACAAAGCCATGAAATTTGCTACAGGGGTAACCCGACTCTCAAAGGGAAGCACATTGTTGAATTTTTTTTATTTCATGCTAGTAGTTTAGTTATTTAATGTTGATGTGCCATTTTAAACAATTTTTGCCCAAATTGGTTCCTTAGCAATTGAAAATATTATGAAAATATTGAAAATATACAGAGCTTTCATCTTGACACCATGATTAAAGATTGAAATACGATATCTTCAATGAGATTTAAATCAAATCAATAAGACAATTATTCTATATTTCAAAAAAGTTTTTAAATTTCATATTAATATACATACATTATGAAATTTCATAAACTATGCATATTGTTGCATTTCAAAATTGAAGAATCGTACGATTTAAACTTTTGGCATGGAGTAATGTCTTCACATTCTATTAAAATAATTTTTCTCAATTACCAAATTTCAGAATTTTTTAAACTTATCATCATTGTTTCTTTCAGACATGCCTCTGGGGTGGGGTGGAGTGGGGGAATTCGCTCCCCGAAGACATTTTATGTTAACCTAGTTTCTATTTATGTCACACATCATTTAGATATATTTATATAGAGCAAATAACCCCCACCCCCCAAAATTTCATTCGCCCCCCTGGCCAAAATGCCTTGAAAGAAACACTGCTTCTCATGCATTTTCAAATTAATTATAGCAGTGTAATGGATCACATTTTTGTCCTTGAACTTCAAATAGATTACTTGTGACATATTGTGCGCATCGGGAGGAAGAGGGAATGAGCCCTGTGGAATATTCTCCAAAGTCCTGACATAAAATGTCACCCCCCCTCCCAGGAGATATTTTATTTTAACCTAGTTTCTATTTATGTGGCATAACATTTAAATATATTTATATAAAGCAAATAGAAAATTCTCCCCCTCTTGGCCAAAACGTCTGGAAAGAAACTCTGCTTCTCATACATATTCAAATGAATTATAGCAATGTAACGGATCTCATTTTTGGTTATTGAACTTCAAACAGGTTACATCTGACGTATTGTGCGTATCAGGATGAAGGGGGAATGCGCCCTATGTCCCCTCTAAAGTCTTGACGTCGTTAGAAGGACTGCTTTTTTCCAGGAGAGCTTGAACATTGTAAATGTTTTTGATATTATATTTTAATGTTATATGTTAATCAATATTATATATTAATAAGGATGATTTTATGCTCAGTTGTAGATTGCAATTATTGAATAGTAACAAATTCCTTTATATATATATATATATATATATGTATATATATATATATATATATATATATATATATATATATATATATATTTGCATTTTTCCATTTGCTTGGTGATTCGCTATTTAATACTTCTTTTTATTATGTAGGTTTTATTTAAAGTTGGGATTCTTGAGTTGCAGCTTCTTTCTATTCTGTCATTGGAATTTCAAACTATTATATATATATATATATATTCCTTATATATAATAATAATAATAAAAATATAGAGTTAATGAAGCTAATATATAGAATATGAAATAAATGGTATATATATATATATATATATATATATATATATATATACATATATATATACAGGGTGTCCCAAAAGCATTGACCTCAGTTTTTATTCCTTAAATATTGATCTTAGACATATATAATAAATTATAAAGTTTCTTAAAAAAGGTACAGAATTTTATGAAATCGATAAAAATTTTCAGGGGATTAAATTTGAAAAAATACAAAATTTAAATTTTTATACGGCCCACGTAGAAAGACATTTCCAATGAGTAAAATGCACCCCATACATTAATAAGGTGATGAACAAAATTTCAGCATTTTATCATAGAAAGATATATATAAAGATCTCTAAAAAACATTCAAATAAAAAAAAGTTTGGAATCAAAATCACAGAAGTTTGGAAGTCCAGTGGTATAGATAATCAAGCATCTTAAATATTTGGCTTTTGGAAGTTTTGTTTTGTAAATATATTTTTTTTAATTTTTAAATGTGTGGGCATGTTCCTATCTATAATTGCCATTAAAGAAATCTGTGATTTTCGATGCTAAGGATTAGCATTTACTCATATAAATTAATATACATACATGCACATATCTACACTAGTAAAACACGTCGAACCATATATGTGTATTTGCATGCATGTATCCAGTGGTGTCATTCAGCCAGTTACGGAAAGTGGTTGTTAAAATATGAATAAAATTGGAAAGAGGTTGTTAATGGGCTAAGTTGACTGGTGTCATGTTTTGGTCAGGATCAATAAATATTTATTTTATAAATTTTCTGCGACCATCTAATTGTAAACCAGTAAAATAATGTATACAATTTTCTGAAATAATTTTACCAGAGTGACGAATTTTAAAATAAAAGAATGTAATGAATGTTTATAATGTATATAATATATTAAAAATTGCATTATTAATGAATTGCAAGCCATCACTGCAAAAACACTATAAATAATGGGATATCCTAAAACGGATAGAAAATGGTTATCATGCCGAAAAAAGAAGAGTAATACTAGGTCTAAATTGGATGTTAATTCAAAATCGATTCATTATCAAGATTGAACATCCATTACAAATTAACCCAAAACAAATGCTTGTTTTTGAGATGATGTTAGCACACCATATGCTCAATCGACAATCATCATTAGAAAATCAGGATTGAAAAACATTAAGAAATCAAGTAATTACCAGGAACCACGCAAAAGCATCTAGACAGAGTGTACAAGTTTCTCACATTTTCATAATCCATACTCTCATACCCTTATAATGGGAACTAAGCTTTTTCAAATAATGCAGATTTGAGCGAGGACAGGTTCAACTTTCTCATACATTCCGCATTTATTTATTTATTATTTTTATTTCAATGCAACATTACAATTGTGAAATTGCTTAGTTCTAATTATGTTTTGAAATAAAAGTAACTTAATACTTCTAATTATTCATGTCCAATTGATCGTACAATTAAACTAATTGTAATGGATTTTACAACAGCATACACTTTTACAAGGAAAAATAATGCATGTCTTATTTTAAACAAATTGTTGATTTATAAACGTTTCAAATTTTGGAATGCAGTTTTTTTAGCAATACAGGTATCTTCTGGTATATTGAAAATAATTTTAGTTGCTTAAATTTGTGGTTGCCACCTTGTGCAGCCTGAATGAAAGTTTGAAGACATTGGAAGTATTAGACTATGTGGTAGATTTTTATTTTGCACAGTTCATGAGCAGAAAGCACTGCATTCAGAGGGTTAACTCCTCAACTCACATTTGATGAAATGTTGCATTGTTATCTGAAATACGTATCTGTGTAAAATTTTAAGAAAATTGACTTGATAGAAGTGGACCTAAACAAATATTTGACCTAAACAAATTTGACCTAACAAACAAATTTGACCTAAACAAATTTGACCTAAACAAATAAGCAGAAAACTAAGCTAAATAAAACAGTGTGAAAAAACAAAACTTATTAGGGCAACATGCGATTTTCTTTAAATAGTATAAGACATTTACTCACTTGCACAAAATGATCATGGACTGCCAAAACAACTAACTATAAATGCAATAAGTAAAATATACGGAATGGGCGCAAAAGGAAGTAGAGGGGATTATATACCCAAAATTATATTAATCCAGGTCTTGGGTATATGATCTCTTCTGCTTCTTCCTTTTGCACCCATTCCTCTTTTGGATCTCAAGTTTTTCGACTAGCCCTTGTATATTGTGAAAAATGCACAGTGCCCAATGTTTTGTTTCACAACTGCAATTCATATTATGACACGGTCAAAGGAGTCTACAGCTGTCTCAGTAAAGTTATAAAGAAATATTGCTGTCTTATTATTCAGCATATTTAAACTTTCATAACTATAAGTAGATGATATAGGTGTAATAAGTCTTTTCTGCATGGATTTATAGGATAAAATGGACATCTTTGTAAAATAAAAGCAAATATGATCGGACCTTTGTGTCACAGAAATTCAAGCTGTAAATTCCGGGAGTGATTCTTATGTTAGACAACAAAAGCTAAAATGATATTAAAATTTTTATGTGTAAAAGCTATGATGTAAGCATCCACTTAGTACTTAAAGATAAATATATGTAAAATAAGATATGTTAATGGTAAATATATATAAATAAAGCATATATCATTATTATCTTAATCACTATACATCATTTAAATGTAATTAGTTTGTATTGAAGTTCAACTATAGAAAAATGAATAACATATTTTCACACCTCTCTTCTACACTTTTCTAAAAAATACATAATGCAATAGGAGAAATGTGATAAATCGAAAATCTGAAATCAAGTTTTGAATGAATTTACAAGATCTGAAATTCTTAGAAAACTAATGGAATATTTTCTTTATAATGTTTAAGTATCTGCGCATTTTCACAGTAGCATAAGCAGGGAGGCTGGGGGGTGGGGAGGGGTAATACTCCCAATTGATGAAACATTTACATTAGTTTTCCATATGATCCATATTTGAAAGTAATATTTAGCAGTGTAAACACTCCTTTTGGTTGAACCCCACCCTCCGAGATCCTGGCTATGCCTATGCATTTATATATTAAAAAATATTTTACAGAATTTATTGAAGTTGGGTGGTAAGTATATTGTATAATGTGATAATAATTAGATTTTCAAAATAGAAAATATATAAAGAAATAGGTATGAATGGTAGGTGGTACTGGAAATATTGGATTTTTCAAATATACGACGAAGGTTAGAAAGGCAATTTCATTAGAGTGCATTTCTTCCCCTAACCCCTGTAGCTTTGTCTATAGGTATAAGCAGAGCTTGACTTACAGTAGATGAGACCCAGGGCCTAATTGTGCATTTGGGAGACTCCTACAAAACATTTTAATATTTACTTCTACCATAAATATTAAATAAATGTTTAGAGCAAAAGGCATTATGGGAATCAAGTCTCCAACAATATTAATTTCAGAAATTTTGAATAATTTTGTTGAACTTTCCTTATATATCATTGTGACAAAATTTGGGAGACCAGGGCCATGGCCCCAGTAGCCTGTGCATAAATCAGGCCCTGAGTATGAATTTACAAAGGCAATTAGGAAATTATGATGAATTAATAAACCCAAAATTGAGTTTTAAATGACACAATTTGCAAATCTTAGAGAACAAATGTACCATTTTCAGCTTAGTGTTTAAGTGTCTATACATTTACATAATGACATAGATAGGGAGGTTGGGGGTCATTCCATCCACCCATTGCTTGAAAATTTAGATTAGCTCTCCATAAGGTTCATATTGAAAAGCAGAGTTAGGCACTGTAACCCCCCCCCTATACACATCCTTTTAAGATCTTGTTACGGTTATGTATTTACATATAAAAAAATCTAATATGGGAAGGAAGCACAAGATTTTCCCCATATAATGCAAGATTCACGAAACAACGTTTTTAATGCCGAATTGTACATTCATTGACTTCTTTTCCAGATGACATCATGCATAACTATTTCCAAGCAAACAATTAACATATATTTCAGGTAACTCTAAATTGTCTATTATTAATATTGATAGAATCCGCAATATAAAAAATATTGTCCACATAATTAAATATTTTAATAATTAATTCATCAATTTGGTGTAATTTTCATTAATTTAGCCACATTTTTGTAATTTTGGTGATATTTTCATCAATTTGGGGTGCAATATCGAAATTTTTCTTCTAAAAAGGCTATATTTTTCTCATCTAAATTTCCACAATCATTATCACTATTTTCAGCAAATATTGCATTAATTTGATTTTGTATCACCTCAAACTGCCCTGATCTGAATTTTCTGTAGCAAGACTTTTGTGTTGTTCACAACCACATAGCCTGCCAATACTAGCATGGCCGCAGTTTCTTCCAGTGCAAAATCTCAAAATACAAATGACTTTTGAAAACCCTTGGTCAAGCTTCCTTTGTATAAAACCTTACAATAAGCCTCTATTATTGTTGTATATGAAAAGAATGCCATTTTTTCCCAATGCACTTGAATGCAGACGAGACACACATTTTGTATACAGGTATTACAGGTATCATTAAACCAGATTGGGACAAATGAGTCCCTTATGATATACACTATTACTACAGATGTACAGCTGAGGGAAAATAAAAGAGACCTCTTGTCCTTCGAGCTTTTTTTCTTCAACCCAGCCAGTCCAACCTAACTGAGGTCTAAGGTATCTATTTCGATGGCCGGGAAGTGCCACCCAATTTAGACTGGAACCCAGTGGGGGAGGCATCCACAGGGAGTGTATCCTCCTTACCCTACCACCAAGGCTCCAACCTCTCTGAAGGACTTACAGACCCACATGTCTAACATGATTGTACTCAGCATGAACATGGCGAAAATTTAGGCAGAGGTGGGAATTGAACTCAGGTCATCCGAGTGCAATCCCCATGCACTAACCACTGGGCTTTTGCACCCCGGCCTTTGAGTCTTGTTCATTGTAGAGCAAATTTAGAGATACTATTCGATTTAAAATAATGACCTCTACAAATTCTTGTGCGTAAAATTTGTATAATGGGCTGTATTTATATTAAGGCGTGCATAAACTTTGAAACCAAATTTGACAATATATTTCGAATCTAGAGCAAAATTTAGTCTCTGAAACCAAAGTTCAAGTCATTTCGATAAAGCGTTTCTGAGTTATGAGGATTTATGATTTTGAACTCCTAATGTTAAATCTGTTTCCCAAAGTTTTATTAACACTTTACAACATAGTTAAAAAGTGTTTATAACTGTTCATTCTGTCTGTCTGTCTGTCAGTCTGTTAGCATGCCGTAAACTGCCGTAAAAATTGCATCCGTTAACTGCCGTAAAAATGAGTTTATCAAAATGAAATTTTAGTATGTTGTTCAGACGGTCTGTGGGACCTATGGGAATATAAATGAATAATATCACCCAATTGGTTTTGGATTGAAAAAATGAATTTGGATTGAAAAAGTGAAATACATTGAACCTTATGGGACCTAATTTTTCAAACATTTTTTAAGCGAATTTAAAATTTACAATTTGCTTCGAAAGTTTTAGGAAATATTCAAGTTATCCCATAAAATATATAAAAAAAATTTCAGCAAAGTATATTCAGTAATTTTTTAAATAAAAATTAAAATAATAATTACACCCTTTATGTGAAGAGATCGCATGACCATAGAGATCATGTGACCCACTTCAAAATAAAAAATGGCATCTATCTTGTGTCAAAATCGTGATTTTTAAAGTTCTTTTTAATTCATATTTAGTGTTGTATCTATCCTAAAACCGCTTTATTTTTGCTTAAATCTGTGCATCTACATACTGAAACAACGTAATTACAATATATTTGAGTTTAAATGATCACCAAACATTGATTATTTCTGCAACGAAGCCTAATTTTCACTTATGGAGAATGTAAACACCAAAAGATGTAGAATGAGTTGTATAAGAATTGCTGCATTTCTTTAATGCAAAATTATTTAGCTCATGGAGTCTGCAATATAGCTGATATGAATGCAACATTCATTGATATTACACAGAGAACAGAGAAGCAAACGATTTTTGAGATGAAGTTTTAAGCATAGAGTTAAATTACTTGTACCTCCATGGTTTTAAGTTTTTAAATAAAATAAATTATTATAGTATTGTGATGAATGAAAGGAATGGGAAAAAGTAATGAATGAAATGCTGCTTTTATAGAGAGAGCCAGGCGATTTATATTTCAATGACGTCATTTGAAGAAAGTTCATTTGTTATCGATGGAGTTTTCAAATATAATAAATTATTGTGCATTATGATAGTTTTAAAAATATTACAGAGGAATGTATCACATTTTAGAGATGTTTAAACCAGGCAATTTATATTTGAATGCCGTCATTTGAATGAATCATTTTTTCTTCGATAAAGTTTTAAGTTTTCAAATATAATAAATTAATGTAGTATTGTGATAATTTTAAAAATATTACCCAGGAATGTATCGCATTTTAGAGATTTTTAAATAAAATTGTATTTCAGTTGGAAAATGTTTCATAATCAATGCTTTATGCATGATTGATCTTTCTTGTTTATATCTTCTGTAACAATTATATTTTCATGGCATGCTGATATTTTGTATTATTTTACTATCAAGCAACCCAAACACAATTGCATGAATTTTATTTTTTAAAATACATTTTTGTAAAAAATATGAATTATAAAATTATTAGATGAAAAAAATATGAATAGTAACTTAGCTGTTTTTATATCCTCTGGATATAGAGATTGGAATTGTGTGAAAATCTATATTTGAACTAATTTGGATGTCTAGAATGTGTTTGTGACGCCAAAATCGGGTGTTGCCATTGAAAATTTTGGAGTTTGTATACATATAATATGAAGATGGCTCTTTATGCAAATTCTATGCTTATGAGGTAATAGAGGACGCCATTCCTAATCTAATGGCAACTTTAAATTTGCTCTATGACGAATAAAGCTCGAATAACAAGGGGTGAGCCATTTTTCCCCTCACCTGTACAAAATACGCATATTTTTTACTTTCGATGGAATAATGCTTATTAATTGCAAAGAAAATAATAAATGGTTTCAAAATAATCTTACAAAAATATTTTATTACATATTAATTTTTCTTTAATTGGACAACAAAAATTTTCAAACTACTATTGTTGAAAAATTATTTAAAATACAAAATATTTCCTTAAAATTATTTTAATAAATTGTGAGTAACCTGATGTTAATAAATCCTATTCTATATTAATATTAAAGTAGAATCATTTTTTAAAATAAAACTAAAAACAACAAAAAATAAAATATAAAAGGGGTGCTGTTGTCTATTTTGCGTCAAAAGGTTAAGATGGCTTTAAAAGATCCACCAGTTCACCTTTTGTCAACAGATGGCAATGAATATCACAGGTTTGGCAAGATTCAACTTAGTGCCAAACAGCGATTATGTTCAATTTGCGGCAACGCTTTTCACTTCCGGTTAATAATCTTGGAACCATATGTTATGAAATACATTCAATGCCAAGCAAAACTGCTTGAAGTTTTCTATTCACAGACTAATAAATTAAGAAATGGACTATAAATAAAAGTATGATAAATAAAAGTATGAATTTAACTTTCTTCATATTGATAGTAATGTTTTCATTACGCCATCATGTTTTCATTACATATATGCGCAGATCAGAATAAAATTTAAAACATGTATTTCAAATTCGTAGCTTAACTGACTTATTAAATTATTTCTGTTAAAGTGTATTTGAAATTTTTACACTTTAAATAGGTTTGCTTGTTGTGGGCTGAGCTTCTGTAAATGCGCCATGACATCATTTGAGTACCAATAGCCGCCAATGTTTGGCATTTTTCTGGAGTTACATTTATTTTCGGAAATGATCATCAGGCTTGGCATTTTTAAAAAGCATTATACTTCCAATGAAATGTTGCAGTACAGAACATATATTTGTTTCATTCATTTATAATGTGTGACAAAAATTCATTATAATAAAACTATGTACTGATTTAATGATTTTATCTAAGGTTGGAAAAATACAAATATAACACTGTTTTAATAAACTTTTGTAAAATAAACACTTTTGCTTAGATTAGAAAATAACATTATTTATTTTAATAAAAGTGCGTACTGATTTAATGATTTTATTTAAGTTTGGAAAAATACAAATATAATGTTGTTTTAATGAACTTTAGTAAAATAAACATTTCTGTTTAGATTATAAAATATTTAGGAGCTAATGAACACTTTTAAAAGATATAAAAACCATGGGTTGAGCAGAAAACTATATTGTAGTATATTTAAATATTTGTTTTAACATATCAGTGCTGTATCATAGCCAAAATTTCACAGAGGTTGGGAGTGCTGATCAAAAAGAGGACATTTAGAATGCTTAATTTTGTTTTGCAATAGGGATTCTATTCATAACTAATGTCAATGCACAGCAAATGGGGGAGAGGTTATGACTCTCAAATGCACCTGCCTATATTAGTTATTTAAATTATTTTAATAATTTTATTATTTAAAAACATTTCATTATCTTATACATTATATTTATATACAAGTTTTCTGTTCAAACCCTGGTCCTTCTATTATTTTCCAAAGTAATTGTCTTTCTTCAATTAGTACCAGGTGCATAAGCAGGGGCGCTTAGAGGTCATGACCCCTCCCCATTTGACATTAGTTAGCATTGAAATTAGTAAGCATTAACATTATTTATCAATAGAATCCCTATTGCAAAATGAAATCTAGCACTTGAAATGTCCTCTATTCGATCGCCATCTCCTCTCTGTAACATTCTGGTTACAATACAGCACAGATATGTTAAAATAAATATTTAAATATTCTATCATTACCTTCTTATAAGTTTTCTGGTCACTCCATGGTTTTTATACCTTTTAAAAGTGTTCATTAGCTCCTAAATATTTTATAATATAAGCAAAACTGTTTATTTTTCTAAAGTTCATTAAACTGCGTTATATATGTATTTTACAAAATGACTATTCTAAATTATTAAATCAGTACATAGTTTTAAATATACCATTATAAATGAATGAAACAAATAAATATTTTGAAATATCTGAGTGAAACTAATATTCCATAAAGTAACATTTCATTGGAAGTATCATGCTTGTCCAGAAACCACTGCATTGCCAAGAATTGACGGGAGGGAAAAAAACCACATCCTATTTCATGCCATCATTCCAATATCATGACTACCCTACTCGAATCGTCTGCATTAGTGATAAAATTTACTTCAGCGCATTTGCGGAAGGTCAGCCATTTTGTGTGATAACATAAAACAAATCAGGCTTCAATTAGCACTGTACCAATTGAAAATTTATAATTTCCTTTTTAACACAAGAATCTCATTAAATGTAGGTTTATTTTCGTTTTAATGAATTTTTCATAATACATCCATAAATTATTTTTAACAGTATTTTTATGGCTATGTCTAGTAAAGGAAGACTAATTTTTAAATTTTGTTTGGAACACCTCACAAATAAATATTTAGTTTCACATCATTAGTATGTATATAATTCTTCAAATGACTATTCTGAGCAAATTTTTTGACACACTTCAAAAGTATATGGTTTTTCACCAGTGTGTATAACCAAATGACGTCTCAAAGAGCACTGCATATTAACTTTTTTTTGGCATACCTCACAAGTAAATGATTTCTCACCAGTATGATTATGGATATAATTATTCAATGTCCATTTATGAATGAATCCTCTGTGACATACATTACATGTATATGGTTTTTTTATCAGTATGAGTAAGAATATGATTGTTCAAACATTGCATTCGATTGAAACCTTTCTGGCATACCTCACAAGAAAATAGTGTTTTTTTAGAATGAATAAGGTAATGAATATATAAATCCTTCTTTCGAATAAATTCTTTTTGACACACCTCACAGGAAAACGGTTTTTCAACAGTATGAATTAGAATATGTTGACTTAAATTATCTTTTCTCATAAATACTTTTTGACAAAATTCACAAGTGAATGTTTTTTCACCTTTATGCATAAACATATGTTTTTATTTTAAATTAGCCCTCTGAGAAAGTTTTTTCAGGCACATCTCACAAGTAAATGGTTTCTCACCAGTGTGTATAATACTGTGTCTCCTCAAAAAACTTGTTTTATAAAACATTTTCTGGAATACCTCACAAGTATATGGTTTTTTATCAGTGCATGTACGTACATATATGTATATTTAAAGATTGCTTATGGTTGAATTCTTTTTGACACATTTCACAAGTATACAGGTGTGTACGACCATGGATAGTTAAATAATTCATTGTATTGAATTTTTTATGGCACACCTCATAAGTATATGGTTTCTCAACTGTATGAGTTCGCATATGGATACCAAACTGATCCTGCTTGAAATTTTTTCTGACATAATTCAGACATCATTTACCTATATGTATAAGGATATGTATTAAAATTACTCATCTGACTAAATTCTTTCTGGTACACCTCACAAATTGTTTCTCACCAGTATTATACCACATGTATATATATTTAAAGAACACTTATGTTTGAATTTTTTATTATTTTGACTAAACATTTATTGAATTTTTTATTTATTGATTACCTATATTGATTTTTTTATTATTTTGATTAACCATATATTTGTAAAGAATACAAATATATGGTTTGTCATGAGTACGAACGTAGCTATTTAAAGAACGCATCACATTACATTTTATTGGCACTTCTTAGAAATATATAGTTTTTTACCAATATGTGTACTTATTTAAATCACTGTTGTTTCTGTAAAGAAAATTTCCTATTTTATATGCAAATAGCTTTTACACAACAGGAGTAAGTAGATGGCTATTAAAAGACCTTATTTATCTATTTATTCTGAAATACGTCACGGTAAAATGCAGCCTATATTTCTTAAACAAATCAAGTTATGACATAGTGTTTGAGTGCAGTCAAATATATGATGACATAATGAAAAATAAATAAAGATAAATGATACAAATGTTTGGTTATTCACTAATGCGCAATCTGCTTTATAATTTATCATAACAGTGACAGGGGAAGAAGTTATGTTAGTAAACAAATAAAGAAAAATATAAGCAGAGTGACGAAGCGTTAGAAAGGCGTGCTGCTCTCTCCAATCAGAAATAAGAGACGTTCAAGTCCGCCCAATCCTAATTCAAATGCTGCCCTCTCTTTTGCAGGGCACTATCACGTGAATCGCTTCACAGTATTCTTTTTGTCAGAGTATTGATGGTCCGCGCTGGTGTTCGGACGCACTTCAACGTTGCTCTAGGATTATTCTACCACGTGGAGATTTTTAGTGCTTTTGCTTAGGCGTGTGAAGCCTAATTACGGTTGAGCATGTCGGGCAAAGCTAAGGATATGAAATCTGTGCCAACGCCAAAGATAAGTATTGTAAATGGAGGCAGCACCGATGAAAAGCCAAAGGAAGTCGGATCTAATATGCAAGAGGAACTGGAAAAACATAACGCAGATTACGCATGTTCTAAAAAGCTGAAGGAGGCAGAAAAACAACGCGCATTGGAATTGAAGGAAGCTGAGAGACAGCGTGCCACAGAGGACCTAGAAAATGGAGCCAAAAGGAAGGAAAAGAATCTGTTCGAGCGACACAGACTCGACAAGGAGAAGCTCACCTGGGCAGAGTCTATGGAAATTGATGATGAAGAAAAGAAAAAGAGAAAGGTAGCAGACAGTGACGCTCGGAGGGAGAAGCCGGCGCAATATGCTGATGACGATCGACAAGCACGCGCACCCCCTTTTTCATCAATGGCGGATAGATGTGTGGCTAGCTTGGGCTACGTTCCAGACCAATCTAAAGATGTAGCTTTCCGGATTTACAGTCACTGCAAAGCGTATGACTGGGTGATACAGAATATGCAAAATGAGATAGCCATCCAAGAGGCGGAAGACGTGGACAAGGCGGAACCCACCAAAGAACTCTTGGTAATTATACATTCGGAAGCTATTCTCCTAGCGGAGTCCCCAACTCCTGAGACCCTCGTGGCAAGGAAGTCTTACCATGCCACGAAATGCGTCGTAGTTAGACTCAGATACCCAACGACGGGTGAGGACGTGTTGTACGAGGAGTACAAAGAAGCGATCGCCAATAGTTTTGGCTTAAACTTCAAAGCTCCGCGCAATAAGCGCAGGAAGCCAAGCGAGGGGATTAGCCCCACTGAGCGCCCAGAGGCCATGCCTCCCTTAAAAAACAGTTTTCAGCCCCTGGAAAACCAGGTAGATAGCACAGAAAATGACCCCAAACCAAGTAAAGTCTCCTCCTTTTATGTGGACTCCTCAAGCAATTGGGGAGCCCTCATAATCGGACTAAACCAAGTGTTAGATTTCCCTGTTCAAGGACTGCTGATGGGAAGGGTGATTCGGATCACTCCTGGGTCCGTTGAGGACTACAGGAGAGTTCAGAGTCATCTAACCCAATTAGAGGTCCCCTTCAGTGCAATAAATCTAAAATCTGAGCGACCCAAAAAAGTAGTCATCAAAGGTATGCCCGCGAACACTGACATTGGAGACCTGAAGGATGCAATTGCATCCCAGGGTTTCCAACTAGTCAGGGTTACGCAACTCAAAAGTAGGCGTGATAGATCCCCCCTCCCCATCTTCTTAGTCTGCCTCCAGCCGGCTGAGAAATGGGAGAGGATATATGAGATAGACAACCTTTTAAGCATGAGAATCAGGATCCAGGCATTCAAAAGTAAAGGATATACGATGTGTTTTAACTGTCAGCTTTTTAATCATTCCTCAGAGAACTGCAGTCTCCCACCTAGGTGTGTTAAGTGTGGCGAAGGCCACGAGACCCGCTCGTGCGAAAAGTCAAGACAAACCCCGGCTAAATGTGCAAATTGTGGTGGAGCTCACCCCGCCAACTTTCGGCACTGCCCAAAAAATCCACATTATCGAAAACTAATGCGTAGCCAAAACCCTGGACCCAAAAATCCTAAAAATACTCTTCCCCTCCGTGATGAGGAAAATTTCCCTAAACTTCCACAAAGCAGTAAAGTTCCTGCTCAGATGACTATGACCCCTGCCGAGATGGAGCAAGGAATCTCCAAAGAGCAGGAGAACACCAAGTCATCTGAACATAGTACTAAAACCCCCGATCAGGGCACTAATTTATTTTTAGAATTCTTAAAATTCTTTAAAGAGCTTGAGACAGTATTTAAAATCACAGACATCCAGGGTCTCCTTCGGGAAGTCATGAATATACTAAAATCCGACAGAGATCCCATGGCTAAAACTTTCGAGTTAATAAAGTACCTCTCAAATCTTAAAAGTCAGGAAAACCCCCCGAACAATTCTTAACTTGATTGCTGTGGTTTTGTACAGCTGCGGCAGGCTGCAGTTCTCCAGTACTCCTCGTGCAACTCTTTCCATTGGAAGGACCGCCCACCTCGGCAACTGGAAGACCGCCCACACTGGAAACTTAAGACCACCCACCTCCACTCCAGGAGGATTTCCATTGGTCAACCTGCAATCCGTACAACTAATACCATATCTTCAGGATACTCCAGCCACAGTCCGAAGTCTAAAGCATAATGTGCTAGGCACTTCTTCAATCAAGAAACCATCGAGTATTCTTTGAGTCGATTCATATTATGAATGATTCACCACTTAGTAAGCAACTCTATTTGGAATTTTGTAGTAAATGCACTTAGTATGAAGATTTAAATATATACGTCTGCGTTCTGAACTGCTTGTGACATATCACTTTATGTAGTGCATACACTTTACTATTCGAATTTTTATTTATATTCGAACACTAACTCTGTTTTGATTAATGTGCTTGTTCTGGAAATAAAGTAAAGTATGAATATTTAAATCTGTGTATGATTGTATCCTAATACATTTGTAAGTTGTAGGACTTGCCCATAATAATTTGATATGGAAATTATTTATATTAATACTTATACCATGCATATGATGGTGAAAAACAGTATAATTGTGATGTGTTCGAAAAAAGATTTTATGAAAGAAATCAACTGAACACCCGTTTTCTTGCTATTGAAAATTCATTTTTCTCTTAGAATGGAGGGATTTGATTCAAAACAAGTGATTACTCATCAATGCACTGATACTGTTGAAAAACTGTTCTTTTGTGAAGTGTGCCGTAAAGGGTTTAATCGCAAGAATGTTTTGAATATTCATCTCCGTACTCATACTGATAAAAAAAATTTTATTTGTGATATTTGCCAGGAAGGATTTACTAACAGGTGTAATTTGAATACTCATCTTCGAACTCATACTGGTAAGAAACCTTTTATTTGTGAGATTTGCCAAAAAGGATTTAATCATAGGTCTAATATGAAAAATCATCTTCTTACTCATACTGATGAAAAACTTTTTGTTTGTGAGGTTTGCTTGAAGGGATTTAATCAAAGGGGTGTTTTGAATATACATCTTCGTACTCATACTAATGAAAAACAGTTTATTTGTAATGTTTGCCAGAAAGGATTTAATCAAAAGAGTAATTTAAATAGACATCTCTTGACTCATACTGATAAGAAACTTTTTAATTGTGAAGTATGCCATAAAGGATTTAATCGAAGAAGTAATTTGAATAATCATTTTTTTACTCATAGTGACGAAAAACCATTTACTTGTAATGTGTGCCAGAAAGGATTTAATCAACGTAGTACTTTGAATAGCCATCTCCTTACTCATACTGAAGAAAAACCATTTACTTGTGAGATTTGTCAGAAAGGATTTACTCAATGCAGTGCTTTGAATACACATCTCCTTTCTCATATTGGTAAAAAGAGGTATATTTGTGAGGTGTGCCATACAGGATTTAATGAAAGAAGTACATTGAATATGCATCTTCGTACTCATACTGGTGAGAAACCTTTTATTTGCGAGATATGTCAAAAAGGATTTAATCGTAAGAATTCTTTGACTAGTCATCTCCTTACTCATACTGATGAAAAACCATTTACTTGTCATGTGTGCCAGAAGAAATTTAAATTTAGAAGTAATTTGTATTGCCATCTCCGTATACATAGTGGTAAAAAAAAGTATATTTGTTGGGTGTGTCAAAAAGGATTTTATCAGAGTAGTAATTTGAATACTCATCTTCGTACTCATACTGATAAGAAATCGTCTGATATGTGAAAAAATTATATGAAATGTTCTAGGAATGAATTTATCAAAAGGGTAATTTGTATGCTGAACTCCATACTCAAGTTGGTGAAAAACAATTTCTTTGAGAAGGGTGCCAGAGAAATGTTAATTACAGAATTAGTATTAATACTTATCCCTGTATTCATATTGGTTAAAAAATTTTTTTGAGTTTTTGTGCCAGAAAAGATTTAATTGAAGGAGCTATTTAAGTATTCATCTTTATTCTAATATTCATGCTTGAATACAATTCACTGTTATAGCAGAAGTCTCCTCATCTTTGTACTCATACTTGTAAAAAACAGTTTATTTACGAGGCGTATCAGATCAGAAAATACTTCTGAAAGGTGATTTGAATATTTATCTCTACTCATACTAAATAGATATTTGTGAGGTGTGTCAGAAATTTTATCAAAAGAGTAGGTTGAACAGTCTTCTTGGTGTGTAATGGATTAGAAACCCTTTATTTATGAGGTGTGCCAGAAAGGCTTTGTTGTAATTAATAATTTAAATATTCTCTGTACATATACTTTCAAGAACCCTTTATTGTGAAGTATGTTAGAATTCACAAAAAATGTAATCATAACATTAATTTGAATATTTATCCATGCTTATATCCAGGAAAAAGTATCTTATTCTACTTTTGGAAGAAATTACTCAAAAGTGAAATATGATTACTCGTCTACAAACTAATACTGATCAGGGTTCTTACTGCCGATTATCATTGTGCTAAATTGCAATAAAATGTTTTTGGGTTAGAATTTGGATCAATATGTGAAAGCTCAATGTATATATAAGGGAGGAAGGAGGGTGGGTGGGGGGGGGGATAACAAACAATATTGGAAATAATCGATAGTTTTGATAAAAATAAAACCGAAAAAAAAAATCTGAAATTATTAAATTGTAAAAAAAATATGGATTTAAAATTTCCTCAAAAGTATTTAAATAATAGATGGTAAATAAAAATTTTAAGGATATCCTGCAATTTATGAAATACCTGAAAAACATATTTTGTTTAAAATCATTGGTATGATTTTAAACAAAATAAGAAAGTATCTAGCAGCCATAAATATTTAGAACATTCAGAAATGAACTAAATATAAAATTAAATAAAAAATGTAAATAAATATATACAATCTGTAAATTTGGGAAACTTTTAAGAAATGAGGAAAAGGAAATAATTTAAAGATAAATTTTAAATTGAAAAATGTTAAGAAATAAGTTTAAAAAATATAATAAATACTGAAAATAAGATGGTAGTAATTATAAATGCATATTAATAATATTACTGTATAAAAAATATAAGTATTTCTGTGAATTTTTGTTGATGTTAATTTTAGCAGAAAAATAAAAAGTAAGCAGTGTAAAAAATTTATAAGAAGTGTGTATTTTATTGTGAATATTTTTTAATCTCTCCTGAAACATTTTAAAATTCCCCCTCATAACCCAAAGTAGTGTGTGGGGGGGAGGGGAGATTTTTCTTCTTGATTATAGAACCCTGAATAAACAAATGATTGAATTTGCCAAATTGCAAGTGGTCTAATTATAGATTTTCTCAAACCTCTATAAGTGTTTTAGCTGTTTTTTTTAAATACTCAAAATAAAAGAAATAGCTTTTAATTATGATTGTGAGGAATGTAATCAAAATCTTAGTGATTGTGAAAGTTTTTATTTCTATTCTCTTAAAGTTTCTTTTCTTCTGAAATCAGCACTTCATTAGCGGAATCAAAAGTATAAATGAAAGAAGCAAAACATTCTGCTTAGCTTACCCTCTCTTTCTGAACAAAAAAAAAAAGTCTACATAGATACTGATAGCTTGTTGAATTGTGCTCTATCTTGTCTGCCTCATAAATTACTATAAGTTTCTTTTCTTTTGCAAAGTTCAAAATTTTCTCAGTTATAGTTTGGTTGGTGTCGAACCTGAGAAGGGCGGCCAAGGTGGAAGGTTGTCTTGGTTCACGGGTCTTGTGTGTGTGTCATGTTGTGTTTTGGTATCCTGCTGTCTATGTGGTGTTTGTTTTCTGGTGTTCGTGGTTTGGAATAAGTAATGTGCAGTTTTGTTTTCCCCTTTTTTAGTTTTTAGGTTGGTATTTATCTGACTTGGTCAGCTGTTTTGCTTTTATCTTATGTCCCTTAACTGGGTGGCTCTTAGTGTGTCAGAATGAACTGGTCATCACTTGCTGAAGTTTTAATTCCCCTGGGCAATGAGTTTGGTTATGAAAGACTTTTCATTTCCCATAATCACTTGATTTTTGACGTCATTGACTTTCCTGTACTTGAGTGTTGCAGAGAAATTCATGTTTTTTAACCCAAATACTGGTGGTATCCCCCAAAACAAGCCTAAACCCTTGAAGGAAGATTTAGAAAGAAAAGTAAAAAATTCTAAAGAAATAAACTACCTTTGAATTTCAAGAAATGGCCAACTTTTGGTTGTTAAACTAATGAGCTTGCTAAAGAATTAGTAAATATAACAAATGTCTTAGGAATTGAAATGACAGCTAATTTACAATTAGAAGGATTAACAAACAGATTCCTTCTATAGACGGGTAGCATTTGATGTCACAGCTCAACTGCGTCATCTGCTCTTTCGAACTGGAGTCCTGCAGCTATGCTTTCAAGCTTTCAATATGGTGTTCTGTACTATTTTCAATTGTTTTCATCATACTGAACGGCATAAGCAATTTTCATTTTATAGAATCCCGTCTGTAAAGTCAACTTGTTCATCAGAACTCGAAGCTTTGAAAAAAAAACAGAAGATATTTTTTTATTCAGAGATTAAACTGGAAAGAATTCACCGAATTTAGTGTTAGTCAAAACTAAACTTTTGGAAATAATGAAAACGTAACTTATAACACTAAGGAATGACCCTACTCGCACCCCCCCCCCCCCCCCCTCCCTAATTGAAATTTGCAACTTCATAACTGAACATTCAATTTAAACATTGAATAGAATCAATGCTTAGATCCATCATTATGTAAATCATGCTTCTTATTTTTTTTAACTCTTAGTAAAAATGTTAGGTTAAGCCCCCTGACTACTGTATGACCTTGCTTTTAGATGAATAAATTATTCACTTGTAAAATAGCTATGGCTTTCCAGTGATTTTTATGTTCTCCTTTGCTGCAAAATGTTAAAAATGTTTAAAGTACCTAATGGTGCAATATATCCCTATACCCTATTTAAGGAAAAAGTTCTGATCTTTTTCATAAAGTTCTAATCCTTTTTTTTTTTTTTTTTTTTTGCATAATAATTGCAATTCGATGCATATAAATTCACTACAATGAAGTACCATGATTAGATAATAAAACAGTCCAGCACTAAAAATAATTAATTGAAAAATATTTTATAGACTAATACGGTATAACTCAGTCTACACGCTATCGTAATCTCTTTATATTTTATAGATCATAGGAGCTTAAAATTCAACTCTATAAAGTAGACTCGAATCACCACATAGCATATTTGGACTCCAGTTGTAAGAAGCTGAAATTTGCATCGGCCGTTGCTACAGTGACATAACGTCAATGCTACCCCCTCTATACAATATCTCTGCTGATATACAGTCAACCTTCCTATAATGCTGTACTATCATAATGCGGTTTCTATGTAAAGTGGAGCAAAAATTGGGGTATCCCTCTCATAACGTGGTACTCATACAACACAGTTTCCATACAACGTGGTAGTCTTATAACACTGTTTCACTATAATACAACTCAATTAGTTTAAGCAGTCTCCTTATAGCATGAATTTTTCTATTACATTTTTGCAGTTGATATTAATGGGGTATTCCCCTATTTTTTCATCAACGTACATCACCATTTTTCAATTTCAGTTATCAGGGAAATCCCCTGTTAAAATATTAATACATTCACCTCAAATGCATTGTTAGATGAAAATATGGATGAAGAATGGCCTGCAAATTTCATTTTAAATGATGTCAAAAGGGGACTGAATTTGGGTAAACAATTAGAAAATTACTTTATAGAAATGATCCTTCAACAGTGCGAAGTGCCAAGTTTAAAAGAGAATTACAAAATTGCTTAGCACCTTATAGAGAGATTTTGGTAGAGTTACAAAATAAAACTACATTTGAAAACGAAAATGAAGATATACAAAGTGAAGAGGACGTTAAAAGAAAAATTAGGCCACTAATATTTGACAACAATGAGGAACGTTAATAGGATTTTTATTGGAAAAAAGTTATTAAATTTATATTTCAAATTGTTTTTTTAATTTTCTTATATGAAGTCTTAAACTCAATAAAAATTATTTGAAATATGTAAACGTATATTCGTTGCCTTTTGTATCTATAAACTTATATTTCATAACCATATTCATCATAACAAGATTCGCTAAAACTCCTTTATATAACTTAAAACAAATCAGCGTGATTTATATGTTTTGAGTTTCACTTTATGGGGTTTCCATATAACGCACTACAAATTGTTCTGTTTTATTCAAACTCTGAGAGTTTCTTATAAAGCTGTTTCCATACAACACAGTATGTGGTTTCCATATAACACGGTATGGATTAATCTGATTTGCACTAATCTGACACTGTACAAATTGTGTTTTAGGAGGTTTGAATGTATCACAAATTGACCTTGTAAATGAAATAGAAGCTGACAATAATATAAAAATCCAAGAAGTTTGAAGATTTACAAAAAAATCTCTATTTGGGCAAACCCCCACTGAAATTATCCTAAGAACCATGTTTAGCACCAACATTCCTAATGAAATCAGATTCTGGTCAAATTTACAATAAAATGACATATTTGTTGATAGGCCAAGTCAATGCCTGAAATGTCGTAAATATGACCATGCAAACCCAAATGTAAGATGGCGGAACCTATATGTCTTAAATTCTCAGATATGCATTTGCTGAAACAAGGAAAGAATATAAAAATCAGGATCATAAAGCCTATGCTGGTGCTGTAAAAAGAAAGAGGGAGAAAAAGACAGAATCAAACTACATAAGTAAACAAGATCTAGTTGAAATATTGAAAAACCAAATGGAGGACATAATAAATCTGATAAAACAAGTCCTAGTTCAACACTCGGAAATGATGACAAAAATGTTCCATGATATTACAGAAAGAGTAACAGAAAAAGCCACTAAAGTGGTGTTAAAGAAAGTGAAAGAAATGCTGGAAATAAGAGATGAGAATAAAATGGAAGAGGGAGATGACTCAGAGTCAAGTGCTCTAGAAAAAAAGAAGAAAAAACACAAAAGCAATACTGAAGACTCATGGAATAGAAAGTTGACTGAAAATTCATCTCAAAATATGGATATGAGCTTGTACAAAGTAAAAAGTTATGAGAAGAAGGGTGATCAGTCGAGCTCTTAGCATATGCTGTTTTATTTGTGCCCTGGTTGGATCTTTTCTTCTTTGTCTCCCTTTTTTTATATGATCTATGTCTCATTATTTTGTACAATGGAATGCAAGAGGTATCTGTAGAAGCTCATTGGCTCAATGTCACTTATTTTTTAAATTCTTTGATTCTTGTGGTACAAGAAACCTTTTGAAAGCATAACCACCCTTTTCATCTACTAAAGAAAAACATTTGTTGTAAAGATTGTATATCTACTCATGGTGAGGGTTTTTTGACTGTGGTAAGCAATAAATTACCTTCCTGTGGACTGTGTCTATATACACCCTAAACGACAGATATTGAGACTCAAGGTGTGAAGATCTGGATTAATGGTGTGGGACTGACCATTATTAATATTTACTCGCCACATTGTTTAATACATCCTTTTTTTCTTCCTTCACGCTATAATACTATTATGGTTATTATGCTGGATATAATTTTTTAATGAAGTATCAATCAAGTAATTGTTATATTTTAATATGTATAACAATGCAAATTTCCTCTAAACAATAATCTGACATCATTTCAAGATTGTTTTATATCAAATTCAAGTATTATTTACAAAAATATCAAATTCTTATCAATCGTGTATAAAAGTACATGCTAAAAAAGTGTATATTTTGTTAAATGTCTGAAAGGCTAGATGAACACAGTGAAGATTTTGCTGTTTATAAAATCTCAGCAAACTTCCCAGTGTTTTTCTGACCAAGAATTTGTAAAGATATCTATATGTAATAATTATTATACATTTGTAACTGATCATACCAGCACCTTTTTACACAAACCACTCCATGCCTGCTAATAAATAGTTATAGAATGCAGACATACACACATGTAGATACTTTATATATTTTAGCTAATTTTGTATGTACTTTTGGACAAACATTCATTCAACAAGCTTTCTTTTGTAGATGCAAGTAATTTTGTTGCGATATTCATTTTCTGTTATCATTTATGTTGAACAAGACTTGGTCCAGCTTTGAAACAATCAATGATTGCCATTGATTTTATTGTATAACTTTTGCACACGTCAAGAGCGTGTTTGAAAAGTTAACTGAACGGTCATCCCCATTAACAATTTTTTATTAGTTATCAGGCCACTCACCAGAGAAAATAACAGTATTGTTATTCTGCTCAGTTCCAGATAGCAATTTAAGCAAAACATGTGTATTTATTATGTGACCACATATCATCGATGGAGAAAATCCTTGGTCATTCTGGTTCTAACTGCAGTGTGACCGAAATAAGTTTTCAATGGCAGTGGTTATGAAAAAGTTTTCAAATGTTCTGGTCATGACTTGTGGTCACCTGTCATAATTGTAGAAACTTTTCAAATGTTTTTCGAATATTACCAGTTTTAATTAGATTTTGTCCAGTGGTATGCAGTCCATAGAAGCAATGCAAGCATTGCTTACCTAACATCAGTTTAAAAAAATAAAATTTTTTTACTATAATATTTCAGCAAAATTTGTGAAACGGTGGTTGATGATAGATTATTGGTCACCAAGCTCAAATTAATTTTCCCGATATTAATGTTGCTTTGCATGCTTACAATGTCAGTGCCAACAGAAAAGTCTAATTAACACAAAATATACTGATTAGAGAAGCAATATGTCAATTTCTTATTGATTTGTGATGACGCATGATCTAATAGCAAAAATACAAATTTTTGTTGTATCTTAAAAAGTTTTCTTCAAATTTGAGATATAAGAACTCTTAATTTCCACGAAAATGTCTTTCATGCGTTTGCAAAAAAAAAAAAGTAGAAGATTGGAATTTATGTACAATTAGGTTCAACAGTACAGTCAACCCTCCCATAATGCGATTACCACTAGAATGACTGATATTTTGAATAACCTAGAAGGACGGGCAGCGGTCAGTTTGACCGCCATAGAAAAAGTGCAACATACCTTTACTTCAAAAGCAAAACATCATAATTACAACATTTAGGATGTTTCTTCGACACAATTTTTGCAAATAAAATAAGAAAAGTCATAAAATTTCAATGGGTTGGGATTAGTCGTTTTGGAGGAATTATTTCTCGAGGTAGTTATGCGGCCAAAATGACTACTTTCGTCATTCTAGTGTTAATTCATACCGCGTTATATGAAACTCAGATTAGTGCCAATCAGATTAATTCGTACCATGTTATATGGAAACTGCATACCACCTTGTAAGAAACTCAGAATTAATACAATACAGAACAATTCGTATCGTGTTATACGAAAACCGCATTAAGTGGAACTCACAACATATAAATCAGGCTGGTTGATTCTACGTTATATAAAACTGCATTTTTAGAGTACCATGTTATGATGAATATGGTTGCGAAATATAAGTTTATACATACAAAAGGCAATAAATATATGATTACATATTTCGAATTATTTTTATTGACTTTACTAGTCGTCTTCAGCGACCAACCTCTTTGCTACCCTTGAAATTTCTGATCGTGGCAAACTCGCTGGCGCGACCTTCCAGAAAGGTGTAAGGTAACTATTTGGACGTCCAGGCCACCTAATTTAGACCGGAACCCAGTGGGGAAGACATCCACAGGGATCGTACCCTCCTTCCCCTACCACCAACCTCTCGGAAGGACTTACGGACCCACATGTTTAACGCGATCATACACCGCCTGAATACGGCTGCAGTTTTGACAGTGGTGGGAATCGAACCCGTGCCTACCGAATGCTATTCCCGCGCGCTAACCACTGGGCTACCGCGCACTCATCTACAATCTCCATAACTTTCATTTTATTCACCCAATTTAGACCGGAACTCGGTGGGGGAGGCATCCACAGGGACCGTACCCTCCTTCCCGTACCACCAACCTCTCGGAAGGACTTTCGGACCCACATGTTTATCGTGATCGTACTTCGCCTGAACACGACGGCAGTTTTGGCCGCGGCGGGAATCGAACCCGGGCCTACCGAGTGCAATTCCCGCGCGCTAACAAACTGGGCTACCGCGCCTTCCGCGACAATCTCCATAACTTTCTTTTTATTCGTCCAATTTAGACCGGAACCCAGTGGGAGAGGCATCCACAAGGACCGTACCCTCCTTCCCCTACCACCAACCTCTCGGAAGGACTTATGGACCCACATGTTTAACGTGATCGTACTCCGCGTGAACACGGCGACAGTTTTGACAGTGGCGGGAATCGAACTCTGGTATACCGAGTGCAATTACCACGCGTTAATTTAAATTTTGTAACGACCTTAAAAAATTTTAATTTGACCATATGCTAAGCTCTTAATTCCATCATTTCAAAAATAACGTAATATCATTTAAAATATCCTCATTCCATCGTTCCATCATTTAGAATATCCATAAATTAAAATACCCATTTAAAATGACCATATGCTAAGCTCTTAATTCCATCATTTAAAATATCACGTAATTTTTTAACCCGTCTCCATGGAAACACGTGACGTCCCCGGCTGGAGAAAAATCGGAATTTCACCGAAAATTATCCGAGAAATTTAAAATCATTACTTTTTTAAAATTCTGATCCTGCGGCCATTTTTAATTATTTCTTGACCAGATTGGGCTTGTAAGAAAGCGTGATGTTTGAACTTTCTAAAAATGTAAATTATTAGTCGAAATTGTAGGAACTTTTCCTGATACGAGGATTTAAAAACGAAAGTTCGCTTTTTTGAGCCGAAAGTGACTTTTGTTTTAAAATCTTTAAAAAATATTAGAAATTGAAATTGAGATTTAAAATTGATATATTTTTACTCGCAATTGACTGCTGTTTCCGGTCGTGTGATTTGTTTTTTTCTACGACGTCTGGATGGTGGAGAAAAAAGGGAAAAAACGGTCGAAATCGCATAAAGCATTAAATAACAAAAAAAAATAATTCAAATTTTAAAAATCGGTTTTGACGTGTCCCCTCCCCCCCCCCCCTACCCCGGGTCTCCGATTGCCAAATTTCGTGGCTCTGCGACACGCGGTCGCTGAACCTATAGTGTATAAGACAGACACACACATTGCCTTTTATTATATAGAAGACTAGCCGCCTTCGGCGGTCAGCCTGTTTGCTACCCTTGAAAATTCTGACCGTGGCAAACTCGCTGGTGCCATAACCTCATGGAGTTGTTGGTAAAGTAACTATTTGGACGGCCGGGAAGTGCCACCCAATTTAGACCGGAACCCAATGGGGGAGCCATCCACAGGGACCGTACCCTCCTTTCCCTACCACCAACCTCTCGGAAGGACTTACGGACCCACATGTTTAACGTGATCGTACTCCGCCTGAACACGGCGGCAGATTTCGCAGTGGCGGGAATCGAACCCGGGCCTACCGAGTGCAATTCGCGCGTTAACCACTGGGCTACCGCGCCCTCAACCCCGTGGAGTTAACAAAGTTTGGTTTAGTTTAATGACGTTAAAACTAATAATGAAATTTTAAGGCACCGTGACAATCTCCATACCAACTTAGACCGGAACCCAGTGGGGTAGGCATCCACAGAGACCGTACCCTCCTTCCCCTACCACTAACCTCTCGGAAGGACTTCCGACCTACCAGAAAGATGTAAGGTAACTATTTGGATGGCCAGGAAGTGCCACCCAATTTAGACCGGAACCCAGTGGGGGAGGCATCCACAGGGACCGTACCCTCTTTCCCCTACCTCTCGGAAGGACTTACGGACCCACATGTTTAACGTGATCGTACTCTGCGTGAACACGGCGGCAGTTTTGGCAGTGGCGGGAATCGAACCCGGACCTACCGAGTGCAACTCCAGCGCGCTAACCAATGGGATACCGCGTCCTCAACCCCGTGGAGTTAACAAAGTTTGGTTTAGCTTAATGACGTTAAAACTGATAATGAAATTTTAAGATGAAAAATAATGTTCTAGTGGGGATTCTTGGCAACTGATTTGTAAAGTGAATTTATTCTAATGTTTGTGAACTGTGATAACCCCTTGGAGTTAACAAAGTTTGTTTTAGTTTAATGACGTTAAAACCATAATTCAATCACTTAAATTTTTTAATGACCATATGCTAAGCTCCTAATTCCATCATTTAATATATAACGTAATTTTCTAATAAATATAATAATTTCATATGACCATATGCTAAGCTCTTAATTCCATCATTTAAAATATAACGTCTAACCCGATGCACAATCTCCGTAACTTTCTTTTTATTTATTTTTTCCCCATGGAAACACCTTGACGTCCCCTCCACCTCCCGTGCATCTGCGCGCGCATGTGGGAGAAGAATCGGAACAGCCCGAGAATTCGCCGAGAAATTTAAAATCATTACTTCTTTAAAATCTGGATCGGGCGGCTATTTTTTTTAATTATTTCTTGACCAGATTGGACTTGTAAGAATGCCTGGTGTTTGAGCTTTATAAAAATGTAAATTATTAGTCGAAATTTTAGGAAGTTTTTCCGATGCGAGGTTTTAAAAACGAAAGTTCGTTTGTTGAGCCGAAAGTGACTTTTGCTTTAAAATTTAAAAAAAATATTAGAATTTGTCCCTGAGATTTGAAATTGATATATTTTTACTCGCAGTCTACTCTTATCGGTCGTGTGATTTGTTTTTTTCTACGACGTATGGATGGTGGATAAAAAAGGGGAAAAAGCCAAAAAAACGATCGAAATCGCGTAAAACATTAAATAACAAAAAAAAAATAATTCATGTTTTAAAAATCGGTTTTCACGTGTGTCCCCCCCCCCCCCCCTCGGGTTTCCAATTGTCAAATTTCGTAGGTCTGCGACGCGCGGTCGCTAAGCCTATAGTGTATAAGACGGACAGACAGGCATTGACTTTTATTATATAGATAAGAAAATTAAAAAAACAATGTAAAATATACACTAATAAATTTTCTCCAACAAAAATCCTACTAATATTCCTCATCGCTGTTAAATATTATTTAGTGGTCTAATTTTTTAATGTCCTCTTCACTTTGCATATCTTCATTTTCGTTTTCAAATGTAGTTTTAATTTGTAACTCTACCAAAATTTCTCTGAATGGAGCTAAGCAATTTTGTAATTCTCTTTTAAACTTTGCAATTCGCACTGATGAAGGATCATTTTCAATAAAGTAATTTTCTAATTGTTTACCCAATCTACAGCGGGGGTCTGAAAGAACTTTATGTCTCTATCAGAACGATTTCCGCATTTGAAAACACCAGGAACGGTAGGCATAATAACAAATATAAACTTTTATAACATTATACAAGTGAGTATAACAGTATATTTTATATATATATATATATATATATATCATATATATATATATATATATTATATATATTATATATATTTTTATAACAGTATACAAGTGACATTTGCAACTCAAAAACATGCAATGTTTGTCTATCAGCAACGGATGCTAGGTGTATGCTTGCGTATTTCCATTATGCGGTTCGGAGTGACAAGCTTGGCGAATTGGCGACATTTGCTGTAAAGAAATTTTCTCGCCAAGTGTGCCTTAAACATCTCTGTTGTGATCTGCACGAAATGGATTCGTATTTTTGTATATCAATATAAATTATTAAAATTCTTTACAAAGGGTTGTCAATATTCCAATATTCACTTTAAGTCATTATTTAGATTCTGCAATCGCGTGTATTACAATGTTATGTGCTTGTAATTATAGAATTTCACACTGTTCTTAAAGTGTTATGTGTGTTCTTAAAATTCTTAAAGTTAAAGTGTTCACTGTTAATAAAGTGGTAATATGGTATAATATTAGTGGTATATAAGCTTAAAAGAAATAATTTAATATTTATGCATGTGCTTTACACTTGTCATTCAGATTCAATCTTGAAAACTACTGTCTTTTGTGCATTATAAATGTTACTTTTATCCGTATAAACCCACAAATTTAAAACTTAGATATGATAACTTAAAATAGGTATTTCCCAGAAAATAAACTTCTGCAATAACTGGTTTAGCATATGGGAGAAATTAGCATATAAGCCATATTCATCCTTGTGTATGGAAGTTCTTAGTAATGTAAATGTGAAATAAGTGTTTACTTAATCATACTTGAACCAGGTTTTCGATAGGTTTCGGTATAGAATGGGTAATGCAGATAACTATATTGTTGTTGTTGAAACCCAGACCGTCCGACCTACCAGAAAGGTGTAAGGTAACTGTTTGGACGGCCGGAAAGTGCCACCCAATTTAGACCGGAACCCAGTGGGGGAGACATCCACAGGGACCGTACCGTCCTTCCCCTACCACCAAACTCTCGGAAGGACTTACGGACCCACATGTTTAACGTGATCGTACTCCGCATGAACACTGCGGCAGTTGTGGCCGTGCAAATCGAACGCGCAAACCACCGGGCTACCGCGCCCGAAATGTGCCAACAGTACGCGGTGTTCCCAGGTGGTCACCCACCCAAGTGCTAACCGCGCCCGATGCTGCATTGTGGAAAGGGTCATACAAAAGTGATAGAAAACTTCAAATTTGTTGGCGTCAAAGCACAAGTTTTGTAAAATGTCTCTTTTCTAAGGAATAATGCTACATGTGGATTGTTAATAGAAGTTGCAATATCGCATTTGTTAAATCCACCCATTTAACCATGTTTAATGTATTTTAAATTTTATGACTTTCAGAAAATTTCAAATAATGTGGTGCAATAGTAAGAACAGTCATTTTAAAGTTAGTGTAATTCGATATTTTAATGTAAAGTTTCTCGAAACGGAATTAAACAGAAATATTTAAAAATTTAGGCATTTTGAATATTTGATTTCAATCAAAATCAATTGTTTCATTATTCAATAATTCTAATAATTATACACAATTTTTTGATGTGAACAGCTTCCATGCTTGGGGATCTATATATCTGTGACAGAAATTGGAGCGTTACAAAAAATGTAAACACTTCAGATGATAATATCTCTGAACCTAATATATAAAGAAGTAAATAATTTTTCTTATTTTGTTGAAAATAAGAATAACTATTCACATCTTGTCAAGATTATGAATATATATAAATAATTTCAATATTTTAATATCTTGAATTTTTTTTTAAATAACTTGCTTGCATCTTATAAATTAAAAGTGCTAGCAATGGGCAATAGAGCATCGGCATGAGCGTAAATAAACAGCCTGCATAGTAGAAAGTACAGAAAAGTAAAGGTATTATTTTTATTATAGCAGATAATGGTAAACTGATGATGATGGTAAATAAAAACTAAAAAATCTGATGTGGGCAACACATGACTTTCCTTATATAATGCAATGAATTTACTACTTTTACAGTTAAAAAAAATGTTATTCTTATAGTAGATACTTATATTCTTTCCAAGATATTGAATTTTTTTCAATTAGTCGTCATTTTCATTGATTTAGCATCATTTTTATTCATTTGGCGAGATTTTTGTTAATTTGGCAACAATTAAAAATATCGCCAAGTTGGCGACATTCCACCAAATTCGTCGCCAAAATCTCGCCAAGCGTTATGGACGGAGAAATAAGTTATTCTTATAGCAGATAAATGGCTATTGGCGTTCAAATGCAAAAGTATTACTCAAATTATCTTTTTCCATGAATGGAACGAGCTAGATCCACGAGAATGATGTCACCAAATTTGTCGCATGGTATTACATATGAAAAGTGAACATGTTTCTCAATAGGAAATATTTTTTTTTTTTTTATATAACTTTTTGATAATTTTTTTGAAAAATGTACAATATCTCGAGAACGGTTCATGTTAGCGTTCTAAAACTTATGTAAATCGTTTTCTAATGAAAAATTACATAAGAAATGTCTATTTGCGTGACTTTGTTAGCGGTTTGGATTTTTTGACGATTTTTTTTAAATTTCACTCGAAAATTTCGGGTGGTTCTGAACATTCGATTGCGTATAAAAACAATAGGCTTCCAGTGTTCACGGATTGTGATTTTTGTACCAAATTTCGTTCGAATCGATCCATTTGTTCGTTAGTTATCGTCTCCACAGACTCACTAACACACACACACACAGACAGACATCACTTCAAAAATGTTTGATTCGTAATCAGGGATGCTTGAAACGTGCTCTCTCGTCGAAAACTCGAATTCGAATTTTCGACCCCGTTACAATACTTTCCTTATACATTATGTATATAAGGAAAGTAACTAGGCCCATTAAACATCAAAATTTATCTTTGTGCTGAAGTTATTTAGAATACTTGAGAAATGACATATGTTTAAAAATTTCATTTACTAAAATGCATAAAATGCACTTTAAGTGATTTTAAGTGAATGTACAATACCACTCAATTTTACTGTAATCACTAGCTAGCATTCTGAAGATGTATAACATTTACTAGCAAATTCTGCAGTGTATATGCGAGTGAGTGAAAAGTACATAACAAATTTTCTTAAAACTCTATATATTTTATTGAAAGTCAATAATTTATTTTCCGGTAAATTAAAAATATCCATAAAAGAAGATAAATTTAAATATATTGTAATTAGAGGTTAAACGATTTTAAATTTCTAAAACAGACATTTTTCATACAGGAAATAATGGAAGTTTCATACTGTTAAGCATACGAATATTTTGTTTTTGAACAAGGGCAAACATAAGGGTAAAATTTTCTATGTGACGTCACGTGGCCATGCTCTTTAATCAAGAAATTATATCTTTTTGAAATTCCTACAAGTGTATGTAATTGAATTTTGGATTGAGATCATAGTTTTCAAAGCATATTGGTTATAATTTTAATATTCTAGTATTTTAATCTAGGTTTTCCAATGGGTGGGAAAGATGTAATATATATTTTAAATATCACAATTGTTGCAGCTCAATCTATTTACTTACTCCTTGGTGAAGATTGGTGCATAAGCACGAGATATTTTATTTAGTTTAAAAAAATTAGGAGGTTAAATGAATTTGGGGATTCTATAGATGTTTAATGATTGCTGAGTTTTGACCAAAATAGATGGAAATATACGTATTCAAGTACATATTTATGTGCTGACGGACAATTTTATAGATAAATTTGAAATAATTGATCTCATCAGATATATTGCATAAGTTAATTTATATACCGCCAAACAAGTTAGTAAAATAATTTGGTATTTTAATGTGAAGTCCATGGTCGAAGTATCCAGATGAAACCCAGGTGAAACCTAAAAGTGCTATCTAGCTATAAATTGCTAACGAGTAGTTTGTAGCAATTTGAAAGTTTGTAAACGAAACACATGAGTCTGAAAAATTGATTACTTATTCGACTTTACAGTTTTATTTTATAAAATGCTATTCACGCAAAACCATTTCGACTCTGTTGGACTGGAACCACTGAATATTTTTTATTTTTTTTTATTATTTGCTTAATATGTTTTCAAAATATGTTCATTGACTGTTATACATACCATCTCAAACACATTCAATTTCAGTTCAAGAATGCCTAAAGCATGTCAATCTGTCGAAAACCCTGAATAGGATTTTCGACCACATAATAATACTTTTATTTTTGGGTATATAAGGAAAGAAAAAAATTGCTAAACATATAAAAGAATATAATAAATCTAATTTTAAATTATATCGATAACTACATACTCTGTACACTCAATGAGCGGCAGTAGAATCATCAGAAAAATATTTCAGTGGGGTACCAGATATTGTGTTCCATTGCTTTACTGTATACAGTGAAGCGACTTCTGCCAAGTCATAGGACAAAAATTACTGAACTTAAAATTTTTTCAACAACCAACAGAGCTCAAATAATGTCCAGTACTGTTGATGGTTATAAGTAAATATTTTAACACTTCTACAAAAAGCAAAATTATCGCAACACTAGCGGCGCGTAGATATAATTCTCAAAGCATTATGGTATTTTAACGCCTTATATCCCTAGAAGATTTTCCGCCTTACTTCTAATTCCAAGCTCATATCACTCATAGAGTTTCGTCCAGAACAGAGCACCAGGCGCGAAGCGCCTTTAATCTCCAATCTCTAGGTGTGGTTCTTATCTTCATACTGTGACATTATTTCATTGGTCCATAGTTGGAGGTTCGAGGTTCTTGATTTACTGTTTTTATTATTTGTCCTAGCTCCTAGTGTGGCAGTTTGTTGCACATTAAGAGTTAAAGCAGTTTGGGGGGTTGATGCAGATCTGAGGGTAACCTAGCATTTTAGCAGTTTAGGATTTTAAACATTTTGTAGAAAACCAAAGATCGCGAGTTTTCGTTAATATCAACTGATTAAGGTGGGACGTTCCTAGTACCGAATATCAAAGTTAAGTACCGAGCGGGGTCTCTTACAAGATTTAGCCTTGCGATGATCATAGTCATGCAGATTAAATAATAGTTCATTTGGGACAGATGGCAGATTTTTGTAGAATTTAAGCGCTAGCTTTTTGATTTGGGCTCTAACAGTTTTTATTTTGAAGTCTTTCCTAATTACCGAGTTTCTTAAGTATCTAGGGGCTTTCCTTATAATCCTTAGGGTTTTGTTTTGTCTTGTCTCTAATAAGTCTATGGTAGTTTTACAGGCATATCCCCATACGGGTGCTGCATACAGCATTCCTGGGCAGATGACCGATTTATAAATTAGGAGTTTATTTTGATAACTTAGATTTCCGTTTCCTATCATTGGGTATAAGGCTCCTATGGTTATATACGCTTTTTTGATTATGTTCGTTACGTGCAGTTTCCAAGTTAGGTGGGAATCTATCGTTACACCTAGGTATTTAGTAGATTTTTCCGCTTTTAGGGCATGGTTGTTTATGTACAGAGGAGGCGGAGGTTTACGTTTTCTTGAGAAATAAATCCAATGACATTTATTGGGATTTAATTTTATTCGCCATTTTTCCAGCCATGTTTGGAGTATGTCTAAGTGTTGTTGTAGCTGTCTGTGCATTACTGAGACGTAAGGGTGTTTTGCAAGTATCGCGCTGTCGTCTGCATAGAGTGCCAGCTCCGTGTCTGGGGTCCTGGGAATGTCATTTAGATATATGTTAAAGAGTGTCGGGCCCAGGATGGATCCTTGCGGTACACTACTTTTAATGAGCTTGGGTGTAGATAAGTTATTTTTTACTCTGACTTGAAAGTGTCTGTTATTTAGGTATGAAATTAAAAGTTTGACAAGTGCGTCAGGGACTTTTAGAGTGATCAATTTGTAAGCTAATCCACTGTGCCACACTTTATCAAAGGCTTTTTGGATGTCAAGAAAAATCGCAGCTGTGGGTGTCTTATTATTAAAACCAGAAGAAATGTACTCTACCACTCTCAGCAATTGATGAGTGGTGGAGTGTTTTGGCCGAAATCCAAACTGCTCCGGAATGATAATGTCATTCTCACTAAGGTGCGTGTTCAGTCTCTTAAGAATTATTTTCTCAGTAATTTTACTAAGTGTCGGCAACAAACTGATTGGTCTGTAGTTGGCTGGAATTGAGGCATCCTCACCAGGTTTATGGATCGCTATAATTATCGCTTCCTTCCATTCTTTGGGGAAATAATTTAGTTCTAGTATTTTATTTATTTAGATGGTCAAGTAAAATATTATATTTAAGGGTAGGTTTTTTACCGCGATATTCCTGATTTTGTCGTGCCCTGGGCTTTTACGGTTTTTGATAATCTCTACTATTTCTTGCGGGGTGGCTGGGCTGAAATTGTTTAGAGTTTGCCTAACCATTCTTAGGGTGTCCTGACACATTAGATCGTGGTTTGGTTCAAATTGCTTTTCGTAATGCCTAGCAAGCGCCTCTGCCTTTTCTTCGTCTGAGTACGCAATATTAGCGCCATCTATTAGTGGCGGGAGTTTAATTTGAGGTTTTCTGAGTCTTTTAGCGAATTGCCAGAGCGATACGTCTTCCGAGCTAAGGGATTCACTGTTGCTGCTTTTCTGCGACAATTTTATCCCTGACTTTCCACGTGAGTCTGTTAAGCTCCCTTTTGAGGGTAGGGTCTCTATTAGCCTGCCATGTCTTACGCATTCTGTTCCTTTGCCTAACTAATTGTTTGACATGGTGGGAAAGTGTGGGCATTTTTGGTGACTCACGATGTGTTGTGGCAGATGCAATAGCTCTCCTGATTTCTGTTGTGAGTGTGTGCGTGGCAGAGTCAATATCCGCCGTGCTCATAATGTTGGGTACTGCTAAATGCGGCTCGAAAAGTGCTCTTTTGAATACGTTCCAGTTCACCCTCTCTTGTCCCATAGAGGCTGGAAGGGGAGTGTTCAAATCGAATGTCACCAGTACCGGTAGATGATCCGAGTCGAATTCATCCAGGGTATCAATTGTGTGAGCGTATTCTATGTTTCTCGTTAGGACAAAGTCTATGAATGAGCCATTGGCACCTGAGAAGCAGGCTGGTCTCGACGGTGCAATGATGTCAGTGTTTGTTGTGTTTAGCAATCTATGTATCTGTGTACCGCGTGTGTTGGCTCTCCTGCTGCCCCACGTTCGGTGGTGTGCATTGAAGTCGCCCGCGAGTATTGTGTTTGGATATCGCGAGAAAAGCAGTTCCAGCTGCGCAGCTACATTTATACCACTCATGTTTTTGACATATATTGAAGTTAGGATAAATGGGTTTACATTATTTATTTTAATTTTTATACTAGTATTTTCTATACCTTGAAGATTTATGTTGTTTATTTCCTCGTGGGGAATATTACTTTTAATATATATTGCTGTTCCTCCATGGGGATTTCTAGCAGTTATATTTGAGCTAAGGGTATGATAGCTATTATAGTTTGCTATTATAGTTTCCTTGATTGGACGGAGCTCCACTCTTCTGCCACGAGCACAATCCGTGACGTCAGTTGGAGTTGGAGTTTACTTGCAGCGCGCGGCACAAGATGGCGCGGCAGGCGCGCGGGTTTTTTTTTATTTTTTGTTTGAAACAAGTGTATTTTTAAAGTGTATATTGGTTTCAAAGACTTCTTACAAGTTCAACTAGAATTTTAATCAAAGATTTGCATCTTAAATTCCAGGCAATGCTAGATTTCTTTATGTGTTCTTTTCGTAATATAATGTATATTTTAGAGTCGTGTTTCCCAACCTCATATACATGCAAAAATTTCAGTATTGAAGAATAGGACTCATTTAAATTCGTTTATTAAACCAAAGATATTTTTTATTAAGAAATTAATGACTAAAAGTACATTTATATTTTCAAAATTTATTTATATTCCTTTTTTAAAAGTTGAATAATGCAAATTTTGATCAAACATTTTCTTTTAAAGTAGTTAACATTGTAAAATTTATATTAATTTGGGAAAATGCACTTCTTTCTTGAAACATTAGTTTAGTGCATGAAGTTCCATTATGTAGGATTTTTAAATCTTAAAAGACGAAAGTACAGTATACTTTTCATTCATTTTACACAAGTTATTTGTATCTTTATATATTTTCTAATGATATTCTTGTAATTTTTGAAAAATCTAACAGGATTTAATCTCGCACATTTTATATTAATTAAATTTTATTACATTACATTTTATTAGTTAAATTTTATTACATTACATTTTATTAATTAAATTTTATTACATTAAAAAAAAGGGGGGGGGGTACGATTTAAGAAAATAAACAGGCGCGGGTCTTCAAGGGGATAAAGGTTGGGAACCGCTGTTTTAAATCAGATTGCAAGTTGTGTACATGTATGTGCATGCAAATTGTGTACAAAATTGTGAACAAAATTCTTATAAATTATAGAAGCATCACTTAAATCGTTTACTAGTTAGGCATAAGTACATCCCTCCCCCCCCCCTAAAAAGACATAAAATTGTTAGTGTTAGCGTTTTAATTATTGTTTTGATTTTCAATTATTAGAGATAACATAATCGAAAATAACTTTTTTTATATTTATATGCATTTACAAATAAATTACGCCATGTTTATTTGTGTATAATGAAAATTTTAGAATGATGGCTTGTTTAGAAAACTTTCCGAACATATTTTTGTAAATTCGCGTATTTAAAACAAAAGTCATATACATTATAGAAGCATCACTTAAATCGTTTACTAGTTAGGCATAAGTACATTCCCCCCCTAAAAAGACATAAAACTCTTAGTGTTAGCGTTTTAATTATTGTTTTGATTTAATCTCGCATATTTTATATTAATTAAATTTTATTACATTACATTTTATTAATTAAATTTTATTACATTCAAAAAATGGAGGGGGGGGGGGGGGTTACGATTTAAGAAAATAAACAGCTTGCCCGTATATTTTTCATCATGAATCAATATACTATAATACATTTAATTTATTATTCTGAAAGTATATCATAGTGTGTGTTAAACGATTAGTTTCTATATTTTTATATGTTTATATTGAATTTCGATTTGATATAAATTCTCTTTTTGATCTAAAAAAAACTAATAAAATCATGTGTTTAGCAATAAGTTCTTCACTATAAAAGCATCACTTAAATTGTTTACTAGTTAAGCATAAGTACATCCCCCCCCCCCTAAAAAGACATAAAATTCTTAGTGTTAGCGTTTTAATTATTGTTTTGATTTTCAATTATTAGAGATAACATAATCGAAAATAACTTTATTTATATGCATTTAGAAAGAAATTACGCGATGTTTATTTGTGCATAATGAAAATTTTAGAATGATTGCTTGTTTAGAAAACTTTCCGAACATATTTCTGTAAATTCGTGTATTTAAAACAAAATTCATTAAAAATAACATCGCCTCCTGTAATAACATTGACTGGTTTCAAAAAGCGAAACGAAACTTTCAGATGATTTATATTTTTCAGAAAGGGAAATACAGTTTTATTATATATGTACCCTTCCAAGAAAACCCTGTACAGCATATTTAAGGTGGATTTCGGCCGCTTTCCACCCATGTTAAAGTATAGGCCATTTCTATTACAACAACCGCGAAAGAACGGCTGCACAAATCCCTTTGGAATTTGTACGAGTGATAGAATGATATATGTAGTATCTTGTGTAGTCAGAAAATTCGTATAATATTAATTAATTAATTATCTATAAATAAAACACTCAAACAAAATTATAAAGTTTTAGTTTTACAGCTTCTAACTAGAGGGCGCTATAGAGGCGTCACACAGCTATCGGGGTACTTTAATAGTCGTTTTCTTATTTCCTGCGCCAGATATTTTAAATTACACAAGACTACACAAGAAAATAGAGCTATAGCTTTATCATTTACATAAATTTTTCTAACATTCTGTTCAGTCATTAAGGTGGATTTCGGTCGTTTTCCACCCATGTTAAAGTATAGGCCATTTCTATTACAACAACCGCGAAAGAACGGCTGCACAAATCCCTTTGGAATTTGTACGAGTGATAGAATGATATATGTAGTATCTTGTGTAGTCAGAAAATTCGTATAATATTAATTAATTAATTATCTATAAATAAAACACTCAAACAAAATTATAAAGTTTTAGTTTTACAGCTTCTAACTAGAGGGCGCTATAGAGGCGTCACACAGCTATCGGGGTACTTTAATAGTCGTTTTCTTATTTCCTGCGCCAGATATTTTAAATTACACAAGACTACACAAGAAAATAGAGCTATAGCTTTATCATTTACATAATTTTTTCTAACATTCTGTTCACGCAATGGATCGGAACAGACGGATCTAAAAGCATAAAAGGAACAGGCTTCAGTATATACCAAAGTGAACAAATCACGAGAAGTATTCGCCTCCCCAAAATATGCTCCATATTTACCGCAGAACTCGCAGCAATAATTTATGCAGTTGACTACTTAATAGACGAAGGAAAATATACGATCATCTCTGATAGCAAAAGTGTCTTAGAAGCGCTTGCAAATGACAGCAAAAAAGCTGAAGACCTTATCAAATATACAAGAGCCAAAATAAAGTCAAAATCAAAAAAAGCGAAAATCAAACTAATATGGGTACCAGGACACTCTGGAATTCACCGAAACAAAAAAGCAGATGAACTGGCAAAAAATGCAGCTAATAACACGCATTGTGCTACTCTGGGAATATGCATGTATTCAGACATCAAGAAACTGGTAAAATATAGGCAGAGAACATGTTGGGATCAAAAATGGAAAAACTCGAAATTTCACTCAAAATTCCCATACATAAACCCTTTTAGTAAAAAGGCTTACAAAACAGTCGAATCGAGAAAAGATTCCACAACTCTTATGAAAATCCGGACTAAATCCTACATCACCAACAGTTTAAGAGCTAAATGGGACCCAAACATTAACCCAAATTGTAACCAATGCCAAGTTCCCGAAACCCTTGAACATTTGATTCAGATCTGTCCTCAATACAACGAAATCCGCAGAAAGTACGAGGAAAATGTTAAAAAATTTAAAAGACAACCAGGAACTATTCTTGATCAGAATCTTGACATTTTTAACTTTCTAGATCCTGCTAGAGCAGCTAAATACCTTGTGAAATACATCTATGATATTGAGAGGTGCAAATCGGCTTTCTCGATGTAGACTATCTTTGAAATATCAACTAATCTTACGGACCTTGTCCTTTCAGTGTTTTACTTTGTATCTAACCAACTACGAGCGGATAAATAGCACCGGACCCACTCAGACGTCATGATGTGGCGTCACCCAACGTCAATATCAACAACCAATAGTAGCTTCAGGGAACTGCGCCTGTGCACGGAGATGGTAGTTTATAATACGAACTCATCATCACTCAGCTGTACTATCGTATACTAGTATTATTTGATAGTTTAGAATATTAAATTCTAAGTTATAGTTGATGCTTAAAATGAACTACACCTGTGCAAGGAGTATTTTGTTTTAATTACGATCTCGGTATTATTCAAGGAAATTTAAATATATTTAAATATCCTTCGTATTATTGGATAGAATAGAATATTAAACTCTATAATTGATGGCTAAATGTGACATATAGATATAATTTAGTCATTTTGAGAGCCATGTGTCAATGGCATCTGACCAATTTTTCCCATTTAAAAAAAATTGTTCTATATAGATGCAATTTAAAAATTATTTGCTTTGTTTATATTATGCAACTCACAAAATCAATCTCCTTTCATTAGTCATGCATTAATTAGATTGTCAAGATGAAACATTGTTCTTTGCAACATTCAAGTTGCCAAGTTCAATTTAAAATTCACAATCATGTGCAAATTCCTATAATATATTAAATGACATTGTTAATCAAAATATTCTATTAAAATATTTAATTCAATGCTCCTAAAAAGAAGTTTAAGAATATCTGTTCTAGCTATACAAAATTATCTTCACGGGTAGATCTGAAGAATAAAATGTCCTGGTCTTGTTTGTAAACAAATTTACAAAATATATGAAGTTGAATAAATATATGCAAAATAAAAGAGCTAAAACTGTATAGGACTCATACTACAACTTATGAGTTTCTAAAATCTTCACCAAAATAAAGCAGATAACATAATAAATTGACAATATCAATAATTCCGTAGTCTTAAAACCTAAAAGACCGTAATTGATTCCAATATATGCCAAAATATGTGCTAATATACTTGTACTGCTTATATTCTCATGGAGTAGAAGCAGCAGCGTATGTTGGGGGGGGGGGCAGGCCTCCCTACTTTTCAAGGCTTTTTATTGTTACGCGTATTTTTCATTTAAAATAACCCTGGCATAAGAGAATGCTAAACAGTTGCCCCCCCCCCCCCCACACACACACACACTTTTTAGAATCAGGATAAGCCACTGAATAGAAGATATACCCATGCATTTGTAGAATATTACTCGGTACTACGTACAATGAGTTTCAAAAATTTTTGCAAAAATAAAACAATGACATAATAAACTGAAAATATCAATAGTAATACTATTTAAACCTGAAGACCATAATTGATATAATCCAGTCAAAAATGCAATATCGTTAAAATTTACTTTATATATATATCTTTATTATTTAAATCGGATAGGATATAATAAGAATCAGCTGCCGTATAAACAAATTGGATTTAAATTTGTTTCTAAACGACATGATAAAATTTTCTTCAAATAAATGGGCGGGAAAAATATCATCTGCTTAATGCTATATGAAAGGTTTAATTGTTCGTTTTTAATTAATATCTGGGCAACCCCTGGTCTTAGAAACTCAAAACATGGACTAAATTTTAAGTCTGGATATTTCAAAGCTATTTACAAAATTTCATTTAAATTCGATTCAGTTGTTCTCCCATGATGATGAGACACACATACAGACAGATTTTCAATTTTATTTATATAGATTTAGAGAAATAGATTGAAAATAAGCAAAATGAGTAAACTTGCATTATATCTATTAAAAGTCTACATTTGGATAATTTTAATCCAGAATCAGTCATTCATAAATGATATGTTTCAGCTGACAAATGTAAATATATCAATAGCTAGGAAGAAATTGTTATCCACTCAAACATTTTACTCAATTTTGTATTTTTGTTATTTTCTTACATATCATTATCAGCTTATGTAGGAATGTACTAAAATTTGTATTTACACAATACTTTACAGTTATGTGCATATTTATGTTATTTTATATTTTTGACATAGCAATTGCATAATCTATATAAAGAAAATTGAAAATCTGTCAATTTTTTTCTTACAATTTTTCTTAAGTAAATATACTGGAAAATATCTTTTTGCAATTGCACATTTTAGAAAACTTTTCCGTTTTCTGTGAGTTTTTGGCTTGTGAAGTGTTTGGTCCATCCTTAAGCTTTGAATCAATATTCATATTTCTCAAAAAGAAAAAATTCACGAAACTTAAATTTGCCGCGAATGCTAAATAAAAACTCCCCTAACCAGAATCAACGTGTACCCTACGTCATCGGGTACGTCAATCGCATCATCGTCAGTTGTGGTTCCTTGTTGGTCGAATCGGAGTGGGTCCGGTGCTATTTATCCGCTCGTAACCAACTAACTAGTTTCTATGGAATCAATCTCTCATCTAATTTGTTGGGCAGCTAAAGCGTTTTCAGCAAGCTGCCGTTAAGCCCCCTTCGCGAAGGTGAAGGAAAGAAGAAAGAAAGAGCGGTTTTGTTTACGAGCTGACGTTGGATGTACGAATGTTAAGTTTTGAAGTAAAGTTTCTGGTTCCTGAAAAGCAGTTGTAATTATTTTCGTACATATTGAAACGTGTGAAGTTGGGTAAATTTCTACGGCGTTTCTGACACAGTGTGGCAGTAAGCATATTGCTGAAATTTATTTTAAATGCACATAGGCTTGTGCACTCAGGTGAGACACACACCATTTCCATGTGAAATATTCTAGAACACAGTTTTACAAAAAGATGTTTTAAATAGACAAATAAACTTGTGCAAACAAGAGAGAAAGGATTTCCATCTGAAATGCGCCAGAACTCTTTTCACTAAAATGTAGTTTAGTTCAACACTTATTCACATGGGTGAGAAACTATTTGCAGGTAACATATGCCAGAAAGTGTTAATAAAGATCAATTTAAATCAAAATTAACATGACACCAGGTGAGAAACCATTTGCATGTGAATTGTGCCAGAAAGCATTTTCACAAAAAAAGATTTTAAATAAGCACAAACTTGTGCACACAGCTGAGAAGCCATTTGCATGTGAAATATGCCAGAAAATATTTTCAAGTAAAAGTCATTTAGTTGAACACAAACGAGTGCATACAGGTGAGAAACCATTTGCATGTGAAATATGCCAGAAAACATTTTCACAAAAAAATAATTTAAATGCGCACAAACTTGTGCACACAGGTGAGAAACCATATGCATGTGAAATATGCCAGAAAGCATTTTCAAAAAGAAGTATTTTAAATGTGCACAAACTTGTTCATACAGGTGAGAAACCATTTGCATGTGAAATGTGCCAGAAAACATTTTTAAGTAAAGGTAGTTTAGTTGTACACAAACGTGTGCATACAGGTTTGAAACCATTTACATGTGAAATATGCCAGAAAGCATTTTCACAAAAAATTATTTTAAATGTTCACAAACTTGTTCACACAGGTGAGAAACCATTTACATGTGAAATGTGCCAGAAGGCATTTTCACATAAACATAATTTAAATAAGCACAAACTTGTGCACACAGGTGAGAAGCCATTTGCATGTGAAATATGCCGGAAAATATTGTCAAGTAAAAGTCATTTAGATGAACACAAACGAGTGCATACAGGTGAGAAACCATTTGCATGTAAAATATGCCAGAAAGCATTTTCGCAAAAAAATATTTTAAATGCGCACAAACTTGTTCACACAGGTGAGAAACCATTTACATGTGAAATGTGCCAGAAAGCATTTTCACATAAACATAATTTAAATAAGCACAAACTTGTGCATACAGGTGAGAAACCTTTTGCATGTGAAATATGCGAGAAAGCATTTTCACAAAAAAATATTTTAAATGCGCACAAACTTGTTCACACAGGTGAAAAACCATTTACATGTGAAATGTGCCAGAAAGCATTTTCACATAAACATAATTTAAATGAGCACAAACTTGTGCACACAGGTGAGAAGCCATTTGCATGTGAAATATGCCAGAAAACATTTTTAAGAAAAAGTAGTTTAGTTGCACACAAACGTTTACATACAGGTGAGAAACCATTTGCATGTGAAATGTGCCAGAAAACATTTTTAAGTAAAAGTAGTTTAGTTGCACACAAACGTGTGCATACAGGTTTGACACCATTTGCATGTGAGATATGCCATAAAGCATTTTCACAAAAATTTATTTTAAATGCGCACAAACTTGTTCACACAGCTGAGAAACCATTTACATGTGAAATGTGCCAGAAAGCATTTTCATATAAACGTAATTTAAATAAGCACAAACTTGTGCACACAGGTGAAAAACCATTTGCATGTGAAATGTGCCAGAAAACATTTTTAAGAAAAAGTAGTTTAGTTGCACACAAACGTGTGCATACAGGTGAGAAAACATTTGCATGTGAAATATGCCAGAAAGCATTTTCACAAAAAATTATTTTAAATAGGCACAAACTTGTGCACACAGGTGAGAAACCATTTACATGTGAAATGTGCCAGAAAGCATTTTCACATAAACATAATTTAAATAAGCACAAACTCGTGCACACAGGTGAGAAACCATTTGCATATGAAATGTGCCAGAAAGCATTTTCACATAAAAATAATTTAAATAATCACAAACTTGTGCACACAGGTGAGAAACCATTTGTATGTGAAATATGCGAGAAAGCATTTTCACAAAAAAATATTTTAAATACGCACAAACTTGTGCACACAGGTGAGAAACCATTTACATGTGAAATGTGCCAGAAAGCATTTTCAACAAAAAGTTATTTAGTTAGACACAAACATGTGCACACAGTTAAATAACCATTTGCATATGATGTGTGATAGAAAGCATTTCTAAATTAAAGTTAATTAGTTCAACACAAACATGTGCATACAGGTGAGAAACCTGTAACTGAAATATGCCACAACGCATTTTGAGAAAAACTTAATTTAGATAAGGACAAATATGTATACACAAGAAAGAAACCATTTGCATGTGAAATTTGCCTAAAAGCACTTTCAAGTAAAGGTACTTTAATTCAACACAAACATGTGCTTATAGGTAAGAAACCATTTGTATGTGAAATGTGCCACAAAGCATTTTCATAAAAAAGTGTTTTAGACACAAACTTGTGCATACAGGTGAGAAACCATTTGAATGTGAAGTATGCTAGATGCCATTTTCACGAAAAAGTAATTTAAATACGCACAAACTTTGTCACACAGGTGAGAAACTATTTGCATGTGAAATATGCCAGAAAGCATTTTCAATTAAAGGTAGTTTAGTTGAACACAAACGTGTGCATACAGGTGAGAAACCATTTACATGTAAAATATGCGAAAAAGCATTTTCACAAAAAAATATTTTAAATACGCACAAACTTGTGCACACAGGTGAGAAACCATTTGCATGTGAAATATGCCAGAAAGCATTTTCACAAAGAAATATTTTAAATGCTCACAATCTTGTGCATACATGTGGGAAACCATTTGCATATGAAATGTGTCAGGTAGCATTTTCACAAAAAAGTTGTTTGGATATACATAAACTTGTGCACACAGGTGAGAATCTATTTTCATAGGAAATGTGCCATAAAGTATTTTTACAAAAAAGTTGTTTAGATATGCACAAACTTGTGCATGCAGGTGAAAAACTTTGCATATGAAATGAGCCAGTAGGCATTTTCACAAAAATTATTTTAAATATGCACACATGGAAGTAACCATTTGCATGTGAAATGTGTTTGACAGTATTTACACAATGAAACAGAATTAATGAAACACGTGCACTCTAGCGAAACATGATAAAATAATTTTGTTAGATAGAAAATTGGAAACTAAAATTAGCAAATAGTTTTATTCTACGATATATTTTAACATGGTTTCAAATAAAATATAGAATAATCTTTCGATAATCTGGTATATTCTGGACTTTAGCTTTGCCGAGTTTTCAAATTTTCCCAATTATTGGGTGTTGAACTGAAATGGCGTACAAAATGTGACGATTAATTTGAAATAAAATAATGGACAATAAATATTATGCTTTTTGCATAGAGAATTATACATTAACTTCATTTAGTTTATACAATTATCAAAATTCAGAGAATATGAAGCATTTTTATAAGTAACTTATGATTTTTCTATATACACAACTTCTTACTTTTTTTTAATAACAATTTGGGAATCTGTGCTTTATGATGATTCTGTTTTGCTAACTTCTTTTTATTCCTTTGACTACAGATTTTTGTTAGTGATTTGATAAAGTTCTTAAGTTATTTAAAAGCTAGTGAGATTTCTGATACAGGTGATAACTTTTTATGATAAAGGATCTTATTAAGAGTGTGATTTAAAATACTCTTCAATATGCTCATATTCATCAGAAAGGAATGTAAATGATATAATGTTAACATAATATTTTAACATAATTCAAAGTAGAATTTCCCAGTTACAAATTGGTAAAACATAACAGAATGATATCATTTAATGAAATAAAGGAAAATTTATATTCAGTTGTAAAAATAAAGATATCTAAAATGTATGTCAACCTTATTATAAGATCAGCTTTCACTCTTAATACCACTCTACCACTCATGATAAAAGGTATATACAGGTAAAACACCCAGATTTTGTTTTCTAATTGAATTGTCGCATGAAAATTCCCTTATGAAGTTTCTTGTTTTTGCAAGCAATTATTCAACTGTGCGTGATATCAGTTTGTATCCTCTAAATCATCACATCTCACATTTATCAAAACTTTTAGAAATAAAAAAAGTTAATATTGTGAAACCTTGACAAGTTGTCTTTGAAGGTACCAAGAAAATTCAAGGACTTAAGTGGAGTGGAGTACTAACTAGTGAAAGTACTGAATATGCATTACTGTAATGATCATTTAAATTTCAAATGTATGATGATATTGATAACAGTTATATAAATTAATAGTTAGAAGTACTGTTGAATTATGTAATGATAAAAAAGAAGTTAACTTTATTTCGTTTGCAGTTTACTTGAACATTCTTCAAGCTTTTATACTACCATTTTACATACATATTATGATACCATGTACTTGTCAAAAATATATTGAAATGTATACTTATCGGTCAAATTAGCTTTTTTCTTTAAAACAGTTGAGCTCTGAATTCATCCTGTGTAGTACCAATGAACTGGCATAAGATCGGGGCACAATTCCTAACAAAAAAGTGCAGGAGCCCTATGGTTATGCAGTATTTTCCTGTGCACCAAAACAACAATAATTGCAATGCTTATCCATCGCTACTAACATACAAACATTTATTTGGGAGGGGGAGGGGTATGCCCCCCCCCACACACACACACACTGGGTACACCCTTGCCCATCTGTATTTCTTATTGCATAGTCCACTGTGGTCCATTGTTGTACTATTTTTCAGTAGCTGGCTAGATATTTTACTATTTTTCAATCACTGCCCAAATTTTTTATGTACTATTTACTATTACAGGATTTGTGGGACTAGCAAGGCTATTTATTGGTAAGAAAATTAACTAAAAATAAGTAGTAGTATTAAAATAATTGACCCTGGTCCACTGTGCCCTTGATTTTCTTTCACTAAAATTATTGCAAATAATAGTATACAATAGATATTACTTATTATTTTTAACTTGCCTACTTGCATAATCTCATTGTGAAAAAAATTTATGAAAAATATTCCACATGAAGTGTGTTTTCCAGTAACAAATCAGGATTTTCATCTTTCCCTTTCCTATTTTTCGTCTGGTTGTCAATTGCACTGTGACCACTTGCTATCCACGAACTTACATATGACCCTTGTTCAAATTTGTTAATGGAAGGGCCAACCAGACTAATAAACATTAAATTCGATAATGTGTGAATATTAAGGGAAACACGCTGTGGTGTACAAATCAAGTTCATCATTGAAAACCCTCTTTCATACTTGACATTTGATACAGGGATAAAATTGACCGATGAAATCAATTTTTTAGGTTCAGTCTTAATTTCTTTTCCAGAAAATTCTTTGAAAATTCTGAAGTCCCATAAGGCTGTTCATTCATTGAGGTGAAACCTTTTGCACAATTCCATGATTTCTTCATCTCCAAATGTAACTTCAATGGATTTTCCACCAGGTCAAAATGTTGGATAAATAATTTGATTTCTTTGTGGTCTATTCCAACATTTCTTGAACGAACAGAAAGTAGCCTGCTCTCAATGGAGTCAGTTAAGCATCTGTAAAGTTGACTATGTTCAATTTTAGGCATAGCTTTCTGCTTTCTTGTAAACATGCATTTTTAAACTTCATGATTTTGACACCTTGAAGAGTCTCAGAAGTGTGTTTTCCAGGTTTAGACATTCTGGATTTAAACACCTGTATTTGTAGGCTTATTAATCGATGAGCATCAACTAATGTTGTTTGTCTATTTTGTAATTCTAGAGATAAATCCTCAGTTTGTCCATGAAGATTTTGAAATTTTTGACACCTGCTACTATCTTGATAGTATCACCAGCACTAAGTTCTAAGCTCTGATTTAAGTAATGTCAGACAGTAATATCTGGAAACTTATAGAGCATTAGTTTACAAAGTCCAGATTTTTTCCCAAGCATAACTGAAACCCCATCGTAAGTTATTGTAACTAATGTTCCTGTAGAATATATTCATCAATTTTATATCACTTAATTTCGGCTAGCAAAGAGTTTAATATATTCCATTTGCATTTGTATCTTCTAATTCATTTAAGCTTAAATATATGTTTACCAGATTTTCCATGTCTAAAAACTGAGTTTGCAAATACAAAATGAGACATGCTTTATTACTGAGTAATGTTGATTCATCAAGAATCAATGGAAATTTCAGTTTTTCATCCACAACTTTTTTTGCAAGAGTTTCTTGTATACTTCTTGAAATGTGTGTCACAATATTCATTGTTGAAACATTTGAGTGTTAAATCTTCTCCATATCCAGTCCATTGAGAATTTGCACATCAATTTCCTTCTCAAATTCATAAAATGTTTTATTCTGCTTCGCTAAATGATATGCAGTTCTAAAATTCTGCTCCGTCAGAGCCTGTTCTTCTTTTTCTTTAGAGGATACCATTATGTTGATTTGATTTTTATTTTTGTCTTTTTCAATTTTTTCAGCTGTTAGATGCATTTTGGAAACCTTGTGTTCACAAATCTTCTGTAAAGATTTCTTTTGATGAAATTTAGTTTCTCCATTTGGGCCGACATTTACAGTTTTCCAGTTGCTTTCACTTGAAAAAGATGATCCTTGGGCTCTAAATGTACCCAAGCTAGAAACGATTTGGCAAGTGCAACATCTTAATTTTTGGTCCATGAATAGCAACCACAGATTTTTTTGAAGAAAAATTCATATCTTGTTGTTTTGACCAGCATGATGGTAAATTCTCTGAAAAGTGTGAGATGCTGTTTTCTTCTCGATTTTCTTCTCTTAATCACTTGATGTTGAAACACATGACTTGTTCGATACATTTGTCATCTGGAGTTCATTTTCAATCAGAATCTCCTTGGATGGCTCAATCAAAGCTGCTTTTTTATGCTCGAAGAACCAAAATAATCATAAATTATTTGCTTACTCTTATTTCAATTCATATCTTCATCCCTATGTGAAAACAAAAAACTAATAAAATGTAGTGGGAATGAGAACAATTACAAATCAAAACATTGCCACCTAATTTGCTGAAAATGAGCTCAGTTAGTGCATGGCCCCTGTTACATTATGCCCTTCGTATTCTGCGGTAACTAGGCAACACTTACATCATAGTTTCCCCAGCTAGGGGGAATTTTTGTTGTGTATTGACTTTAATTAGGCATGGAAGCCTTTTGGCAGGTTGACATATACTGATGGATTCTTTCATCAAGAAGAAGAAATCAAAATATGTGCATGGCCATGGCCTTTGCCGTCGCCAGCTTTCCTGTTAGACAAAAGCGATTGCAAAATACTCAAAAACTGGAAAGAAAATTACTAATAATTTCATTTCAATTTTGGAGTGCTCCAGGTCCAAAAAGAGTATCCACTGAATGGCTCCGGCAAATATTTAAATATTCCCCAAAATTAAAGAAGTACCGGAGCAGGGTTCCAGTGGGCTTCGGCCCCAAATAAGCCCTGTGTAAGATTAAATTCTCAAGAACTTGTTTTTTATTAGATGGTGAAAGAATTTCCTCATGTTCACACTTTTCTTCTGAAAATTCTGAAGTTAATAAATAAATCTGTAGTCTTTTATGGTTGCTTAAGGACATACTGGAACATTGTTATCCATGTATATGAATCATTAATGTCAGAACAACAGTAAAATGATTTTCATTTACTTTTTCTAATAAATTCAGTTAAGAATCAGGGTCAGGTCTTTATTTTATTTGTTATCAGACACAAACCCTAAATGTTTAAATCATTTTTTATTGTTTGAGACGGAATTCCAACTTCTGGGAATGTATTGGCAGCATTAAAAATGGATAATTTTAACATGTTTTATTCCACTATTTTTATCAATTGCTTTTATTTGTTTATTGATAAATATAATTAACAGGCCCAGTTTAAGATGTGGTTGGCATGGGCAATTGCCCACAGCGGCCGAATTAGGGGTGGCCATTGGGAAGAGAAATTAGGTGTAGTAAGAATGGCTTTTGTTGTATTAAAGAATTTTGAAAATGAACCAATTTATGCCACTTTAATATAAATGAATTAATGTACTATTTTATATAGTACTAGCAGCATACCCATTCATCGTACGGAGTATATAATATAAATAAACTGAAAATTCACAATCATGTGCAAATTCCTATAGTATACTAAATGGCATTTTTACTCAAAATATTCTGTTAAAATATTTAACATAATACTCCTGAAAAGAAGTTAAGGAATGGCTGTTCTTGCTATTCAAAATTATCTTCATGGGTAGATCTGAAGAATAAAATATCCTGGCCTCTTTTGTAAGCAAATTTACAAAAAATATGGAATTGTATCAATATATGCAAAATAAAAGCGTATTGTATGGGACCCGTACTACTTGTATATGCAAATATTAGAAGATATTACCTGTATTAGTAGATTACATATATAAATTGAATATATCAATAAGTCCGTAATCTTAAAACCAAAAGGCAGTTATTAATTCCAATATATGCCGAAATGAAAGTGCTAAAATTATACGGGAAGATATACCCGTACTACTTATAATGTCATAGATTAGAAGATATGTCCTAGTGTTAATAAAAGATTACCTGTATTATAATATTTAATCTCAAAAATTTTTACCAATTTATAACAGATTACATAATAAATTAAAAACATCAATAATCCCCGTAATTTTCATACCGGAAGGTTTGATTCCAATATATGTCAAAATATATGCCAATATACCTGTACTACTTATATTCTCTTAGATTAGAAGATATATCCGTGCATTTGTAGAAGATTACTCGTACAATGTGCAATATATGAGTTACAACAATTTTTGCCGCAATAAAACAATGGCATAAGAATTTGAAAATATCAATAATCTCTGAATCAATAATCCCCTAAAACATCAATAATAATAATGCTTACACCTGAAGATCATAATTGATATTATCCAGTCAAAAATGTGATGGCAATGAAATTTATTTTTTATATACATATCTTCATTATTAAAATCGGAAAAGATTTAATAAAAATCTTCTTCATAAATACACTGGATTTAAATCCGTTGCTAAGCAATATGTTATGATTTGCTTCAAATAAATTGGTGATCAAAATATCGTCTGAATAATGCTATCTGTAATAAGGGTTTGGCAACATTTTAAAAAGTCGTCAAATGTATCACCAAGTGGGACTCTTAGAACTGAAAGTCCCACTTTGAGATAAATTGACGAACCATCATCAAAATATTATCCTCTAAAAAAACACAATTTCATTTATAAAGTGCAATTTTATCAATTTCAAAATATTTTTATGGATTTATAAACATTTTTATCAATTTGGTGACATTTTAAAAATTCGCTAAATGTGTTACTAAGTAGGACGGTTGGACTGAGAGACAAATGCTAACAAAACACCATTTCAGTACTTTCTTCTAACAAAACAAAATAAATTTTATTCATTTACGTTATTTTTATAAATTTGGGGACATTTCAATCAATATGGCAACATTTAAGAAATTTGCCAAGTTAGCGATATCCAGCCAAATTCGTAGCTCTAAATTTGCAGCTCTGAATAAAATATCGTGATCCAGTTTGTATATACTAAATGAAAACACTAAAATATTATTAGTAGATATACCCGTTCTACTCTTTTTCTGTTTCAACAATGGATAAATGGATTTATCGGGTAAAGAGAATATATGAGTTTATTAGCTAAACACAATATATAAGCTTGAAACCTCTTTACCAAAATAAATGAAAGTAATGTACGCAGTTCGCAATTAATATAATTAATAGAAAAACTAAACCATTGATTTATAAGATATATTTTAATATCCATTTATTTATTATTCAAATCGAAAAAATAATAAGCATTAACAAACATTTAATTTCATTCCGTTGCCGAGCAACATGATATAAGATAGAATCTTCCTCATAAAGTGCAAAATTAAATAGCCATTTTCATTTCTTTATACTGTTCATCGTTCAGTAAAAGCTTCTGAAAGATAAACCATGGAGTTAGATTTTTCCATTTAAATTCATGATTCAAACAATTCATGCTTTCAGATAGTGACTAATTAATTCAAAAATCCTGCACCAAACTCAGAAATAAAGTTTTAATTCGCTTTGACATTTTAAACAAACGATTTTCATCCTTTCTGTTTGGATAAATCACGTAGTTGGAGAGTAGAACGCCTAGGAAAAAGTTAAGTTTTTCATTAATATCTCGACAACCCCTAGTTCTAGAAATTCGAAACTTGGACAAAATTTATGGGGATCTATTTCAAGGCTACCCCCAAAATTTCATTAATTTCAGTTTAGCCCTTCTCTTTTTATGATGAAGCAAACGAAAGTTTCGTTTTTTACTAATATCTTGAGAAACACTGACCATAAGAACTCCTATCATGGACTAAATTTTGAGTGGGACTATTTCTAGGCTGTCCACAAAATTTCATCAAATTCAGTTCAGCCGTTCTCCCGTGATGACGGGACAAACAAACAGACAGACAGATTTTCAATTTTATTTATATAGATTAAAACATTAAAAGGATAAAATCGACTTTCTCCCATAATTATATCTTTTTGGAAGTAATGTATAGTTCTGCTTGAAAATACGCACAATATGCTCATACGAAATAAGCTCATACACTTAGGAGATTATGAGATTTTATACAACTTGCAGCTGGGTGCAGCCTACAATCCCTGAGGCTGTGTTTCCCAAATACTGGAAAAAACCCAAAGGACAATTCCCAGAATTTATTTCTGCTTTCAAATTCAAATTGGAAACACATAGATGCAGTCTTGTATGATCACACTTTTAAAAGGACGTCACATTAGTCCAGATGGTCATTCTTTTGGTCATCTATCATTTTAGCTCATTTAGGCATTGAGCCTAGCTGGAGGCCATTGCAGGTAACACAGTGACTAGAAGTAAAAAGCTACTTCTTAATGTTCAGAGTGTTGTGTTAGGCTGCTGTGCAAGATTCCCAAATTCATGTTCGTCAAATATGACTTCTTTTTAAATATTTGGGTAACTTTTTTTCAATTATTTAAAATATTTTCATAAAATTTCTTAATTGACTATGTCTTTTGTTGATTTTTAATGTGTTTTAACAAATAAAATGAATTTTATGCTGAAATTAGTCAATGGCATTAGCCCCAGAACAATACTGAGAAAAGAATAATTTTTTCACGTTTTTATCCAAAATAATATCTATAGGTCTCGTAGCTGTTCTATAAAGAATTTCAGAGGCAAATAATTTAGCAATGGTGTAAAATGATCTTAATTTTGTGATTTTTCCAGTTTCATTGCAAAACGAAAAAAAAAAAAATATGGTATAAAATAATTTTGAAGCAAAATATTCCTTTGTGAATATTTGCATAAAAATGCAAAAGGTTTCTAAATTGCTAGAGCTGTTTTACAAATTAATAAATTTAATCTCTGGATCCAATCTGCGAATTTGACAGATGCTTATGCATAAAAATTTTTGTCTAGATATTCATTCAATAATCTGTAAATATTATTTTATTTTTGAATAATTATACTTTTAGTTATAATTATAATGTAATACACTTTTAGGTAAAATCTTAAAATTTGTAATACACATTTTGATATTGTGTGTTTTTATATTTCTACTCAAACAATTCATTACCCTATCCCCATGTTCTAGTCAATTTAAAACTTTCGAGTTATTATTCTTGTATAACGTTTTATTGTATAATATGTGGTATTTTAATTTGTCCATTTTTTTGTCAAAACTGAGAAAAAATGAAATAGTGAAATTCCTCTTTTCCAACGAATGGAATTTTTTTAATTCTTAATACACCCTATTTTTATTACTCCACTCGATAGTCATATTTTTTTAATTTCTATCCCTGCCTCTCCTTTTTTGAATTAATTTGGAGGGGGGGGGGGTATTTCCTTGTGTTTCTGTTGGGCCCATGTATTTCTAAATTCTTTTCGTTTATTATTTTTTCCAAAATTACTAAAAAAATATTGCGTTTTTTACCACCTTGTCCTCCAATGATTGTAAATATGATTCGCTTCCCTCCCCCTCTTAGTTTTGTGATGCTCTTTATCTTTTGGTAGAAAATCAGAATATTTTTTAATTTTTACTCCCCTCCCCCTTTCCTTCCTATTTGTTGTCCCTTTTTCAATTGTTTTTTTGGTGCCTTTGGATTAGATTTTGTATCTTCTAACATTTTAAATATATTTTCGTTCACTTGTCACAAACTCAGGGACATTTTAAACATTGCATTTCTGTTGTCTTCACCCCCAGTGAATCTATAATAATAAAAAGAAGAATCTGTCTGTTTGTTTGTCCACAATACCGCGCGATAGCTATCGCACCGAATTTTTCCACACACACAGTCACATCTATACCTGAACTAATGCGTGTCGAAGGCCTCTTTCCAAAATTTAAATTAGGTTTTTTAACGTATTTTTAAATTCCAAAATTAGTTAATCTCCAGCTACTGATATGACCTTACAGCTATATTCGCGATGTAACAGTTATAGAACCTCCAGCCATCGATATGATCTAACAGCAACCCATACGATTTAACAGCTACCGTAACGATTTAATGCATCGTTCATCTCCTAGAGGTTATTAATCTTTCATGAATTTATTTTTTGCATTACGGCGAGCGTGTATTTTCGTTTTGCTTTGTGGATAGCGTACTGGTAATTTTGCGTCGGTTTAGGTTTTGAAAAAAAATTGAATAGTGTTATCTGTAAATGTATTATTCAAGTAGCGGGGTTTTTTATTTACATCCCGATCAACACTGGGCAATTCGTTCAAGTGATACAATAAAACAAATGTTAAATTCATCAAGGTTGTTGTTGTTGAGACCCTGACCGTCCGATCTACCAGAAGGGTGTAAAGTTAAGGTAACCGTTTGGACGGCCGGAAAGTGCCACCCAATTTAGACCAGAACCCAGTGGGGGACGTATCCACAGGGACCGTACCCTCCTTCCCCTACCACCAACCTCTCGGAAGGATTTACGGACCCACATGTTTAACGTGATCGTACTCCGCATGAACACTGCGGCAGTTGTGGCAGCGTGCAAATCCTGCGTGAAAACCACCGGGCTACCGCGTCCGAAATGTGCCAACAGCACGCGGTGTTGTTCCCAGGTGGTCACCCACACAAGTACTAACCGCGCCCGATGTAGCTTGACTTCGGTGATCTAACGAGAACCGGTGTTTTTAGCATGGTAGGGCCGTTGGCATAAAAATCGTTGGCATAAATTCATCAAGGTGTAAAACTTTATTATAATTTGGATAGTATTTCATTATTCTGTATCTATGTCCCTGCAGTATTTGAATCAGATTTTAGAGGGGGCTACAATGAACAGTAACAAACAGCTTCGAAATAGGATTCCAGGTTTTTATCTGCGAATTCCGAAACGCAACAAATTTAAATAATTTTGCGTTTTTAATTTAATATTTAAATATTAGCTATTTAAATAAATTGCTGATAATAACCTGCAAAATTCTGAATTGTCCTGTTATATTATATCTTAGCTTTTTAGAGATTGAAATGCTTTTCCTTCATCTCTCCTCTTTCCTAATTTATTCATGAGATCATTTGTTTGATTTGTTTATAATCTTTTACTGCTAAGATGTACAAATAATTCATGAGATTTTTTTAATTATAGATTAAAATTTTATTTTAAAAAATAATGAGAGCAATTTTTATGATACTACATGCAGTAAGTTACTTCTGACTCCTGATAAATTCAGAAAAATATAATCGGCGGTGGCTCTAGTCCAATGGAGCTGAAATTGTTTTGCGTGAATAATATTTTGTAAGATAAAACTCCAATAAAGTTCAATAAGTTTATTCGATTTCTTCAGATTTATTTGTTTCGTTTACAGGCCTTCAAACAATGCAAATTACTCGCTAATTATTTATAGCTAGCTAGCGCTTTTAGTTTTCTCCCCGATTTCATCTGAAAACTCCGGCCAGACTCCACTTTAATATATTCGATTATTTTACTAACTTGATTTGCTGTATAAAAATTAAATTTCCTGACGAGATTTTACATTCTAGCTAATCTATAAACTTGCCTGATGGCACATATCCGTACCTGAATACGTTTATTTCCACCTATTCTGTTCAAACCTCACCACTCATTGAACATATTTAGAATCCCCAAGTTCATTTAACTTCCTAATTTATTTTAAACAAAACAAAATATCTCGTGCTAGTGCACCAATATTTCACAAAAGAGTAAGTGACCAAATTGAACTGCAACAATCGTGGCATTTTAAATGTTACAGCTTTCCCACCCCTTGGAAAACTTGGATTTTGAAGTATACTGGTTATAATTTCGATATGTTAAAATATCGACATTATGACCACTATACTTTAAAAAACAAAGTGACATAAATCTAATTATATACACTTGTAGGATTTTTAAAGAGCAATAAATTCATGCTTATTTTTTATAGCTATCACTTTTAGTTTTTAAGATAAGCATTACAAACTTGAAAAACATCAAATTTTAAAACTTCTTTCAAACTTTCAAAAGACAATTACTCGAAAACTATAAAAGCTTTTTTAAATATACATATAAATTTAGAAACTAAATTTCCTCATACATATTTTTGTCACTTACTAATTATATCGATCTTTTATATTTTCGAAGATATTTCGAGTGAAAGTCTGAAACATGGAAAAAAACTCATTTTTAAGTTTTAAAGTTTAAGCTTCCCCTCCCACCCTCCACCTCTCAACAAATTTTTGATCTAAAATCCAATTATATACACTTGTAGAGCTTTCAAAGAGCTTCAAATTCGTGCTTATTGTTCAAGGTTAGATCTTTTAGTTTTTGAGATGTTACAATCTTGAAAACTGAAAATTTTTTAATCTTCTTCAATTTGACAAGACGATTACTCGAAAACTATGAAAGTTTTTTAATAAATATAGATTTTGATACTAAATTTCTCCTAGTACGTATGTTTGTCGTTTACTATTTATATTTATATTTTATAGTTTAAAATGAAAACAAGAATAAAAAAAACACTCTCTAGGACAGATATTTTTTGTTTTCTAAAGAAAAGTTCTAAATATTAAAATATTGAAATTATGATTATTAGAGGCCAAAGAATTTACATTTTCCGTAAACCTTCATTTTCCCTCCACAGAAACCCCAAATATAGATATTATTCACGTAAACAAAACACTTATATCCACGTTCTAGAATTTATTTTACAATAATGTTAGCAGTGTATTAATTAACGTAAACAAAAATTTATAGCATTATTGAACAACACAAAATTAACTTGTCTTTTCTCGTGAATGAAACTTGCTATATATACGAGAATGTTGATAATAGATTTATCGTATAAATACACTTTTATTAATTTTATGCATCATTTTTATCCATATATTTTAAAAACGTGCAATAGCAAGAGAACACTGTTCATGCTGTCGTTCTAAAGTAAGTTCCATTTCATTTCTAATGGAAACTTACATGTAACATAATTGTTTATTTACTTTTTTTGGATGTCTGTTTTTTTTTTTATGATTTAAATGAAGTTTAAAAATTTGCAATCTTTCAGATGTTCTTTTCCCTTTAAAATCATAAATTTTATTCGCTTCATTCCATTCGTTCTAGAAATTTTGTCTCTCTAGATTTCGATACGTACTCATACATACATTACACTCACATATGCACAGACATCCCTTTCAAAATAATTGATTCAGGTTAAAGGATGTCCAGAACGTATATTTATCCATCGAAAATTTGAGTTTTCGACTCCATCAATATTTCTCCTATACATTATTTGTGCGCCGGGAAATTACAAATAAAGTTCAAAATTCAGTTATGTATTATAAATTATTGCTGCATTATATATGTATGTATGTAGAAAGAAATGTAAAGAATTACATTTCCTAAACCGCTAATTAGAGCTCTCTCTTAGAAATTTAGATGAGAATAAAATTTGATATGTCATTGGAATAAAATAAAATAATTTTCGTAAGGTGATGTTGATCCTGTTGTATGTATGTAGAAAGAAATGTAAAGAATTACATTTCCTAAACCGCTAATTAGAGCTCTCTCTTAGAAATTTAGATGAGAATAAAATTTGATAGGTCATTGGAATAAAATAAAATAATTTTCGTAAGGTGATGTTGATCCTGTTTCTAAATTCCGTATCACATTCAACAACTTTTGGAACAACCAACTATTTCAGACAACTCTTCCCACAATTTTTCGGGGGAAAAGTTGGTGATAGTGTTACTGACAGTTTGAAGAAGTTGTGTTAAATGACAAAACTGCAGCGGTATGTTTATCGCTTTTTGGCTATTTGTACATCTATTTTTCGGCAGGTAGCAAGTATCTGTTGACTTCTCACTTCGACTTCGGCAGTAGAATAAGGCTTAGTACTTACTTTTGTAACATTTATTACTTTATAATTATGACTCAGTTGTTATCAGCTGCAGAGAAAAAACAAATATGCCTTAGCATAATGACGCTAGGATTATTCTTGCTTAAGAAGAAAAAGAAACAATGCAAATCGAAAAGGATGTGGACAAGATCTTGGCTTCTGAGACGTAAAAAATTTGGATGTTACAATAATCTGATGAAAGAACTTGCTCTAGAGGTAAGTCAAATTAGTTTATTTGAGAACTTTTTTTATTATTTCTGCTAGCTTTTAAAAATAACAAGGCAGGATTTTATTTAATTGTGAAAGCAGGTAAATGCCGTTCTCATATTTCCCATTCATATTACAATTTATTATTTTGGTAAGTTAAAACTTCCGTACGTGTTCTTTTATTCATTTGTTTACATTCGATTATAGTGAAAAGTGAGGGTTTCAAAATTTCGTTTGAAAGATATTAAAAAAACGTTAAATTATTTTTAAAAAAAAATGAATATATATGTTTTACATTTTTTGCTATTATTAGAATTATGCAGCAAGGCCTACACTTTGCAGGAGTGAGGGGGTATGAATGTCTGACATACTCTAACCCCAAGAAAATAAAAACACCTTTTAATATATTCTTATAGTTTCAATTTTTTTCTAATCTCTGTGCTAGTCTCTGAAGCATATGCTTATGTGCCACATTTAACAATTTTATGCAATGTCAACATTTCTATTCAATATACATTTTTAGCATATCCATTGATGTAGCCAAGAGCGAGGATCATGGGCCTGTCCCCTACCTTAAATTATAATTATTGATCAATTATAAAGGTGTTTCATTTTAAACATAATGTTATGTTTTCATCAGAAATTGTGGGCCCTTTCAACATTATTTTCTTCCTATGTGCCTGGAAATATGTGTTTAATTTGGTAGTTTCAATGTGTTTTTAAGTTATTAAAAGTTTGACAATAAATGTATCGTTAATATTGTTTTACAATTTAAAATGATGTTTTTTTAATAGGATGCAGAGGCATATAGAGGGTGGATCCGAATGAATACAGCAACATTTGCTCGACTTGGTCACTCCTTTAATTTCAAAGAAAGATACTCGTGAATGGATATCAGCAGGAGAACGCTTAACACTTACATTACGGCAGTGGTTCCCAAACTTTCCGGTCCGCGGACCCCCTCAAAGAAGAAAAAAATTCGCGGACCCCTTAAAACCATATTGCAAGGGGAGAGGCGGGAGACGTTCGCTACGTCCCCCTCTATTCAAAGTTGACGTCATCCGGTCTCTAGTAGTATTCTCTAGTAGTCCGGTCTCTAGTAGTATTCTTTAGTAGTCCGGTCTCTAGTAGTATTCTCTAGTAGTCCTGTCTCTAGTAGCATTGTTCGAAGTTACAAGTGCTTTGACGTCCGAGCTACATCAGAATATCGTCTCCGTTAAGCATGGCATTGTGCCAAAACGAAACCTACTCCCAAACAATTTAATTCTGTTTGAAGATATAACCTATCAGTTTGAAATTCATTTCATGAATGTATTTAATTCAAAGTTATTTAGAAAAAAGTTCATTATTATTTAATTTAACAAAATAAAATTAAAATAAGAGTGGAGAAAAATAATGAATTTTATTTTTTTAAAGCTAACTATTGATTAGTTAAATATTGCGTGTTGTTCGCGGACCCCCTAAAGCCTCGTCGCGGACCCCCAGGGGTCCAGGGACCCCAGTTTGGGAACCACTGCATTACGGTATTTGGCAACTCTGGTAAGAATTTATATTAACATTATAAATTGATTGTTTAAAATATTTGATTATATTTTGATAATTCAAATTCAAAATTTTTCTCTTTGTGAAATGGAAAAGTATTTTTTTTAAAATATATGAAACATATAAAATAGAAAAAGGTAATCTTTCATACACGTAAAGTAATGTTTTTTTACTTTACGTGTATACTTTACGTAAAGTTTTTAATATAGCAGTATAAAAAATACTTATGATTGATCTGTTTCAATTATCTAGTATTCCATCATGTAGTATTTACAATATATAAAAATAGTATTTCTGATACTACCAATGATGCAGTTTCTTTCTTTTGGAGGGGGGGGGGGGAGATTAGCATTTTATACATTTTATTTATTTAAGTATAGGAAACAACTAATTACACAGTCTACTTTATTGCAAAATGTATATAAGTTATTTTGAATATCTACGAAACTTCAAGGTCAATCATTTTGTCTACAGTTCATGCAACATATATATTAAAATTAAGTATATTTATTTGGAACGTTAATAACTTTTTTTTTCTTAATTTCAGATGAAACTGAAATTCAGTCTCTGAAATTTCAGTTCCGTATTGCACAAAGTACGATTTCTGGAATTTTGCCAATTGTCTGCAATGCTATTTATGATGTATTAAAGAAAGAGTATTTGGGAATCCCCCAAACTGTTGAAGATTGGACTAAAATTTCTCAAAAATTTGAGATATTATGGAATTTCCCAATGTGCGTTGGAGCCATGGATGGCAAACATGTCAAAATTGTACCTCCTACTGGCTCTAGTGCACAATATTACAATTATAAAAATGAATTTAGTATAGTGCTGCTAGCCCTTGTCGATGCAGAGTTAAAATTTCTCTGTGTTGATGGTAGAATTAGTGATGGAGGGGTTTGGGGAATATCTTGAGAAAAGCAGTCAGTAATAATACGCTTAATATTTATTCCTGCAGCTAATCTACTTCCGGGGACAAGTCCTATCTCGTTGCAGATGATGCTTTTCCCCTCGGCGAAAGAATTATGAAGCCCTATGTAGAGAAACAGCTGCAAATGGAACAGTGAATCTTTAATTATAGGCTGTCCAGGGTTCGCCGAGTGTCGGAAAATGCATTTGGCATCCTGACAATGCGGTTTCGCATATTCAAAGACAGCATCCAAACCTCTATGAAAAATGTCCAAAAAATTGTTTTAGCTGCTTGTGCCCTACACAACTTACTTAGAACAGAATCAGGGTATATTTCTGAAGGGAATTGTGATAATGAGGATTTGTATAGCAAAACTGTTAGCCCTGGAGAATGGCACAAATTTAAAAATGCATTTGTGGATCTACAAAACGTAAAATGTAAGTCAACAGATAAGGGTCAAGAAGTTCGTGACAGGTTCAAAACATATTTTAATTCGAATGGTGCTGTGTCCTGGCAGCAGGATATGTGCCTGCTACATTGATACCCCAAAGTCACAAAAGTCTTCGTACACTTAAAAAAACTCTACATACAGTAAATATTGTAATATTTCGGCAAATTAGTACTTAGTAGGATATCGTCTAGCATCCACAACCATAGGCGCCGACTACGGGGGGGCAGAGGGGCACGAGCCCCCGCTGAACTTTTCCAGAGGGGGCTTTGCCCCCTCTGAGAAATTTCAAGATTTTTTTTTTCTAACTTCATATTTTACTAAATACCAAAAAATAAAATGTTTTTAACATAAAAATAATTGAAAGAAAATCCTATCAACGTAAATGTCACATTTCAGTTCAGTCTTGTTCCCATCTTCCTTACCATAGCTCTCTAAACTATCTCGCACGTAAACCAAGCTCATCTTTACTCCCAGGAAACATGTTTACGCTCATGACAAAAACACCTGGTTACCAGAACTTTTTCGACTGACCACCTAATGCAAAGAAAAATGGAATATTTACAGCCATGTTAATAGCATTTTCAAAAAATAGCTGTTTCCCTCCAGTAATAACTATAAATTATTAATTACCACGAAGTAGAGATAACTTATTTTATCTTCTTAAAATTATCTTATCTGTAATTACCCCTGGATTCTATATACCAGTGCTGTCTTTACAGGTGACATCCATTCCGTTTGCAGTTGCAAACCCCGCGGGTAACTTCATTCCAGGTGAGCACCCGGTCGTTTGGCACAGCACCGTAGTCAGGCAAGAGCCAGAGGGAGCTAAGCCCCCCCCCTACACATACACTAGGTATACTCAGCCCACCCACCCTGATAAAAATATTGAAGTTTTAGTTGTGATAAGAAATTTCAACCAACATGTCATTCAAATTTTGCATAAAAATATTATTTATGAGATTTTTTTATAAATTGCTTTGTTTCAAAGATTTTTTTTATTTTAGCTGAATGTGTAGTTATAGTGATGATTAATTTATTTAAATATTTAATTTAAAACTATTTAAATAGAGACAATAGTATTTAGATACTTTTGTATTATTGCTGGGTTCATTGTTTTAATTTATTGTGTCAAAATCAACGGATAGGTAGTTAAGAGTTGATATTAAGCGTTTACCTATATTAACTTTCAGATTTTTTTTATTAATTAGCAGCTTTGCTACTAGTTAATTCTTATATTAAAATCCATTGTAATTATTATATATTATAATATTGATGCATAGTAACTATATGAATTTTCTAATCAATTCTTAGCTTACAAATATAAATAGACCTAAAAAGACTGAAAATATTTATCGTACAATAAATAAAACTGCTGATATCTTTCTTTCGACCCAGCCCGTCCGACCTACCCGAAGGTGTAAGATATCTGTTTAGACCGCCCAGACAATGACATCTAATTTAGACTGGAACCCAGTGGAGGCGACATCCACAGGGACCGACCCTCCTTCCTTTGCTACCCACCGCTCGGAAGGACTTTCAAACTCACAAATGTAACGTGCTCGTACACGGGAGCATTTTAAGCAAAGTCAGAAATCGAACTCAGGTCCTCCGAGTACAATCCTCGTGACTTAAACCACTCGGTTATCTCACTCCAAAACTGCTGCTTGTAAGACAATAACTTACAAAACTTCCTTGAGGAAATCATATATATGTCAGTTAGGTGACTACAGTTGCTTCGATGGCATTATAACCCCCCATTTTTAGGCCAAAATAACAGCATGCGGTCTTAACAACCACTACTGCCGTTCTTTGGGCAGTTCATTCTTGGCGTTGTTAAGGGCGCATACTTTTCTTTTGGCCTGAAGAAGGGGCTTAAAACGACCTCGAACCAATTGTAGTCACCTGACTGACATATATTTGCTTTCTGCAAGGCGGCCTTATAAGTTGTTATACCTTTATCGACTTTGAATCTTTTATATAACTTTATCGGATTGTGCCCCCCCTGAGATTTTGAAAACTCGGCGCCTATGTCCACAACAGCTTTTAAACATCTGTGAATAGAGTTGAATAGCTTTTTTGTAATTTCATATTGTATAATCATCAATGTTCCTCTATTCTTCATTCATTATTGTTTTTAGTTCGCTTTTCATTTTAATGTCATGTCTTCGTACTCGAATCACAATTTCTCTCCAAATGTGTTTGGACTGATAATTTTAAATTGTCTTTTAAAATATTTAAATAAAGAGCATGATTCATTATGCCATCAATAAATACCAAATTACCTAGTCCTGATGCTGACATGCACCCCCACACAAGGGCACCTCCACCGCCATGCTTTACTTTTCCAACTAAGTTCCTCATTTTTTCTTCTCCATACATTACATATGCCCATTGGACACACATATGCCCATTGGAAGCAAAAATGTTAAATTTGCTTTCATCTGCAAATAAGACATGATTCCAATATGTTTCGGCTTATTTATCATTGATTTTGCGAAGGAAAGCCCAAGTTTTCTATTTTTCACACTTTCCAAAAAAATTTCTTTGGGCAGAACGCCCATGTAATCCAGCTGATTTGAGCAATCGTCAAACAGTTTCTGGTGAAATTGAAGTAGAAAATTTTTTAGTAAATTCTGTAGAAATTTTTATAGCACTCAAACGTGGATTTGTCACTTATATTCTAACTACAAATCTCTGATCACGTTAACTTTGCCGGGCGACTTTTTCTTACCTTGTTTTCGATCCGATTTTCTTCTGGAAGCGAGCAATTATCCGAAGAATGGTTATAATTTTGACAATTGTAACAAATTTTTACTCCTTTTGATTTGAAGGCTTGCACTACGATTCTCATGTAGAGAATGGAGGTGAGGTTGTAAATTTTCTCCCACCCCTCAGCCGGCTCTAGGCAGACCAAGAAGATGGGGAGAGGTGATCTATCACGGCGATTTCTAAGCTGTGAAATCCTAACAATCCTGAATCCTTCACGGGATATAGCTTCTTTAATAGAGTCTATGCTAGTGTTGATTGGCAGCCCTTTTATCACTACTTTTTTTGGTCTTTCGTTTTTTAAGCATATGGAGCTAAAAGGGATTTTATTCTGAGTCAGGTGAGTCTGCACGCTCCTGTAATCCTCAACGGATCCAGGAGTGAACCTAATCACCCTCCCCATCAGAAGTCCCTCAATTTTAGTGCCTAAAGTTTTGTTTAATTCTTCTATGAGGGCTCCCCAATTACTCGAGGAGTCAACATAGAAGGAAGAAATTTTGGGATTAGGTTTTGGGTCACTATTTCCATTCTCTTCTTCCTGATTATCAAGCGGCATGGATTTATTTTTAAGTATAGGGAAGTCCTTACTAGATGCAGCCTCACGTGGCATGGCCTCAGCTAACTCAGCAGCCGTAATCTCATCATTAGGCTTCCTGCGCTTATTGCGCGGGAGCTCAAAATTTAGTTTGAAATATTTCGCGATTTTGGTTTTGTATTGACTATACAAAAATTCCTCAGATAAGCTATTCCATGTTTTGATGACATAAGCAGTAGCCTGATAGGATTTCCTAACCAAGAGGTTCTCAGGGGTAGGGGTATCCGCTAGCAAGATAGCATCAGAAGTTATGCTTACCAATATCTCTTTGATTTGTGCCGCCTTGTCGATGTCCTCGGCTTCCTCGATGGCGATTTCGTCATCCAGGTGTCTCTTGGCCCATTCATAGATTTCACAGTGCCTGTGGATATCGAAGGCTTCATTTTTGGGTGTCTCAGGGATATATCCCACGTTTGCTTCGCATCTGGCAGCGAAGGATGTGAAGTGCTCAGGAGTCTTGTGCACCTGTCGCACCAGCTTCTCAGCACGTGCTGCTCCGTCCAAGTCTTTTCTTTTTTCTTTTCCTCCTCGTCGATCTCCATGGCATCTATCCAGCTAAGAGTCTCTTTTTCCTTGTCCTTCCTGCGCCTTTCGAAAATATTTTTTTCCTTACTCTTGGTCTGTCTGCCTTTCACGTCCTCCTCTTTGTCTTGGGGTATCTCCTTACTGTCGTTGGGTTTCTTGCCTTTAGGCCTAGGCATCTCGGCTATCTTCTGTCGTCCCTCAGTTTGTACACTTTCCTTTGAAATCCAATTATATTCCTCTAGTTTCTCCTGTACCTCCTCCTCTGTTTTTCCAAAGCTCTTAACAAATAAATCTTTAATAAGCAGTAATTTCTCTTTTTCCTCCGGTGAAAACATCTTGATTAGCTTAGCCTTAGCCCGATATATTTTACCAAAACTTGGTACAATTATACCCAGGCTAGCACTAAAAGTCACCACGTCCAATAGTCTCAGGAGCTAGCACGAACACGTCCGAACACCAGCTCGACCAGTCTCCGATGAAAATCGTTTGTTTAAAACGTCAAAGCGAATTAAAACTTTATTTCTGAGTTTGGTGCAGGATTTTTGCATTAATTAGTCACTATCTGAAAGCATGAATTGTTTGAAACATGAATTTAAATGGGAAAACCTACCTCCATGGTTTATCTTTCAGAAGCTTTTACTCAACGATGAACAGTATAAAGAAATGAAAACGGCTATTTAATTTCGCATTTTATGAGGAAGATTCTATCTTATATCATGTTGCTCGGCAATGGAATGATATTAAATGTTTGTTAATGATTATTATTATTTTTTCGATTTGAATAATAAATTAATGGATATTAAAATATATCTTATAAATGAACGGTTTGATTGTTCTTTTAATTATATTAATTGCGAACTGCGTACATAAATTTCATTTATTTTGGCAAAGAGGTTTCAAGCTTATATATTGTGTTTAGCATAACTCATATATTCTCTTTACCCGATAAATCCATTTATCCAATTGTTGAAACAGAAAAAGAGTAGATAGAACGAGTATATCTACTAATAATATTTAGTGTTTTCATTTAGTATATACAAACTGGATCAAATTTAGAGCTGCAGATCTGCAAATTTAGAGCTACGAATTTGGCTGGATATCGCTAATTTGGCAAATTTCTTAAAAGTTGCCAAATTGATTGAAATGTCCCCAAATTGATAAAGATAACGTAAATCAATGAAATTTATTTCGTTTTTCAGAAGAAAGTACGGAAATGGTGTTTGTTAGCATTTGTCTGTCAGTCCAACCGTCCTACTTAGTAACACATTTAGCGAATTTTTAAAATGTCACCAAATTGATAAAAATGTTTATAAATCCATAAAAATATTTTGAAATCGATAAAATTGCACGAAATAAATGAAATTGTGTTTTTCTAGAGGATAATATTTTGATGATGGTTCGTCAATTTATCGCAAAGTGGGACTGTCAGTTCTAAGAGTCCCACTTGGCGATAAATTTGACGATTTTTTAAAATATTGCCAAACCTTCATTAGAGATAGCATTATTCAGACGATATTTTGACCACCAATTTATTTGAAGCAAATCATTACATGTTGCTTAGCAACGAATTTAAATCTAGTATGTTTATGAAGAAGATTTTTATTAAATCTTTTCCGATTTTAATAATGAAGATATGTATATAAAATAAATTTCATTGCCATCGTATTTTTGCCTGGATAATATCAATTACGATCATCAGGTGTAAACATTATTATTATTGATGTTTTAGGAGATTATTGATTCAGAGATTATTGATATTTTCAATTTCTTATGCCATTGTTTTATTGCGGCAAAAATTGTTGAAACTCATATATTGTTCGTTGTACGAGTAATCTTCTACAAATGCACGGGTATATCTTCTAATCTAAGGGAATATAAGTACTACAGGTATATTGGCATATATTGTGACATATATTGGAATCAAGCCTTCCGGTATGAAGATTATGGGGATTATTGATATTTTTAACACTTTACAACAAAGTTGAAAAGTGTTTATGACTTTGTTCATTCTGTCTGTCTGTCCGTTAGCACGATAACTGCCGTAAAAATGACTTAATCAAAATTAAATTTTAGTATGTTGTTCCGACGCTCTGCAGGACCTATGGGAATATAAATGGATAATATCACCCAATTAGTTTTGGATTGAACCCGGGTTAAAAAAATGAAATACATTGAGCCCTATGGGAACTAATTTTTCAAACATTTTTTAAGCGGATTTAAAATTCACAAATTCCTTCGAAAATTTTAGGTAATATTCAAATTATTCCATAAAATATATAAAAAAAAATTCAGCAAAATATATTCAGTAGTTTTTAAAATAAAAATTAAAATAATAATTATACCTCTTATATGAAACGATCGCGTGACCATGATATGAAACGATCACATGACCCACTTCAATATGATATATGGCATCCATCTTGTTTCAAAATCGTGATTTTTAAGTTATTTTTAATTCATAATGAGTGTTGTATCCGTCCTAAAACTACTTTGTTTTTGCTTAAATTCTGTGCATCTACATACTGAAACAACGCATTAACACGTGGAACTGTACTAACACGTGGAATTTTACGAACTTTGCGTGCGGTTGTTAGCGGTTTTTCAGAAGAGAAAGGAGATCTGTAAACGCTTGTTTATCATATCAGTTATAAATTATGGCTCCGTCTTGTTATTAACACCCCTTGCAAGATGAACGAAGACTGAAGACATGACAGCAATGTCGGACTTTCTGAGCTGACCGCCATTTTGGACACTGAATGGGAGCCTGGCGACATCCTTGATGACGAACAAGTCCTCACTGTTGAATACGCCCTGCAGCTACAGAATCTTGCCAGAGCAGCGGTAGCATATCTCCAGCTCAACAAAGACTCAATGGATGCAGACTGCCAACTGAGGACGAACCAAGCCATCAGAGGTATGTGCTCTGATCTTGTTATATTAAAATGCTCCCCCCCTAAATTTAACGAAATTAACTTCAACTTAATTTTTGCTACGCAAGAGAAATTTGAAGAACTTAAATCTTATTACTTAAAAGATGATTTCACCTTAGTTGAAAATAAAAGGACCACAAGGTCAACCAAAAAACCGAAAACTATTGTAACTAAAGCAAAAACCCTAAAATCAAAACTTCCATTGGTGTAAAGCACCCTAAAAACTCAAACCAAGAATGGGAAACTGACATCTCTGAATCCGAAGGAAATGACTGTGACGCCATTCCTAAATTTAAAGAACTCCAAATAGCGGCGCATGAATTCTTAAAACCAAGTAACCCCCCCCCCACACACACACACAAATCATAATCAAACTAGAATAACTAAAAGTAAAGTAAACACCCCTTCCACCAGCAACAGCAATGAAGAACCCCCCCCCCCTCAAACAATCAGTAGAGATAAATATCCTGACCCTTTTTATGTAGAACTTAATGACAACCCAAAACAGTTAATGATAGATTTAAGCAAACTTACGGAAGATCAGGTCAGAGCCAAACTAACTGGCGAAATTCTCAGAATATATACAAAAACAGCAAACCATTATCGTATAGTACAAGACTACTTAACAAAAAATAAGCTGAAATTCCATTCAATCAACCTAAAAGAAGAAAGACCAAAAAAGGTTGTAATTAAAGGACTCCCCCCCCCCATTACCCCCCCTGAAGAAATTAAAGAATTTTTTGAAGCAAATGGATATCAACCACTTAAAATACACCCCATGAGAAGCCTGAGAACGAAACTCCCACTCCCTCATGCACCTCCCCCCAACCACAGACTTAAAAGCAATATATCAAATTAGGCATATAAATTATATATTTGCAGAAATCGTCCCATTCATCTCAAAGGGTTACGCTCAATGTTATAGGTGCCAGGGGTGGTAACACTCGTCAGACCGGTGTTCGCACGACTACAGATGTTTAAAATGTGCCGGCCATCACCCAACTCGTGAATGTACCAAGCCTCGGTCCACCCCTGCAACTTGTGCAAATTGTGGAGGCCCTCAGCCTGTGAATTATAGATCTTGTCCTGAAAACCCAGAAAATAAAATAAATCCCCCCCCCCTCCCTCCTGGACCAATTACAACTATACACCTCAAAATTCCATTCCAAATTCAAGGAACCACTCACCGGTCAGAAACCAAAACTCTTACCAAGTTAACCAAACGAACCGAGCAAACAACCAACCCACCCCGCGTAGGTTCCCCCCTCCCCCCTCAAACGCCTGGAATCTTCCATGCAACAATCTGCAATGCAAGGACATCCCCTCAGTTAAAAAACAAATGGAAAACGTTCAAACAAATAAAGCAACAATCAGTCCCCCCCCCTCCCCAACAGAGTAATGAAAATCAAACCATTGATCCACTCTCCACCCATAAAAACCATACAAAAAGCAGTGAAATAAATGAAAACCATAAAACCAAAACACCAACTCGTGTAAATAGCACAACTCAAATTTCTGGAAACCAAAAATGTACTCCTCCTCCCCCCCCACCCCCCCAATATGAACCAAACTTCCAAGTCAGGACAATCAATGATAACATCAATGGAGAACGCAGAAATCCTCCCAACAATCATACTGATCAAGACAAAACCTCCCCATTTAACGATTTGCTAAAAATTTACAACGAAGCCAAAGTATTATTCCAATACCTAAACATAAACAAAATCCTAAAATTTCTTAAAGAACTAGGCAAAATTTTTCAAACTAACATCTCCATTATTGACAAAGGCCTTTAAATATTAGTACTAGTAGATCACCATTTTAATCAGAGCCCCAATAGCCAATCATGATCCCCCCCCCCCCCCCCACCAAATGCTTTCACCATCATATCGTGGAACGTCAACGGAATCAAAAGCAAGATTCACGAGCTCAGAGATTTCATCGAAGAACATAAACCTCATATCTTACTAATTCAAGAAACCAAGATCAAAGACCCCCCCCCAACAATTTCCGCATTCCAAATTACTCTTCATTCCACACACCTCGTCCTAGCAACACTAATACACAGCACGGCGGTACCGCAATTTACATTAAAAGCAACATTGAACACGTAAACATAACTCCTTTAGACACTAACATTATCGAACACACATTAATTAAATTTAAACTTTCTAACTCTCATTACATTCTTATAGACTCTATATACGCAACACATAAGTCAAGACATAACATAGCAGACAATCTCTCTGCCTTATTTGGCATTCATGACAGATCAATTATGATGGGGGACTTCAATGCCCACCATACTAATTGGGGCTGCAGCCGAAGGACCAAATATGGCATAGACATCAACACACACATAAACAACACAAATCTCAGACACCTTTTCCCTAATACATCCACCACAAACAACACTAGAACAACCTCTATAATTGATTTTGCCCTTCTTAATAACATTCCCGCCCCTCACGAAATCCACACCATAATTGACCTTTGCTCAGACCATCTCCCCATAAAACTCACTCTTTATTTTAATACTAACTTCCCAATCACTTCCTCAATTAAATCCACAAATTGGAAAAAATTTATTGGAATCCTTTCTAACTCCCCACTTTTAATAGCAAAAATAAATAACTCCCAGGATATAGATGACTGCACACAAAAACTCACCAATGAAATTAAATCTGCTATCGCCACAGTGACCTCTTACAACCCTCCCCCCCCCCCCACACACATCACAAACTTCCCTTTCATATAAAAAAACTAATTAAAAAACGCAACGAAACCAGACACAGATGGCAAACTACTCGCTTCCCCCCCTTTAAAACACACCTTAACAATTTAAGCAAACAAGTTAAAATTCAAATTAAATCACACAAACAGCATCAATGGAAACGCTTCATCAACACGCTCGCTCCCACAGATAACTCACTGTGGGAGTTTGTCAAAAAAATTAAAACTCCTAGAACACACATTACTCACCTTACCACCAACCAAGGCACCATACACACAAACACTGAAATTGCTAATGCACTTGCAAACAACTACGAAGAGCAATTTTCAGAAAACCTTAACCTTGACTGCCCTCTAATTGAAAATGAAGTAACGTCTGAATTAGTTTCCTTTTTCAATAGCCCCCCCAGAAACACAACTATTCCTGCACCTCCCTCGGAAGTAATCAATAAAATCAAAAAACTCAAAAATAGAAAAGCCCCCGGAAACGATAATATTAATAATAAAGCAATTAAATCCCTTCCCATCAACATTATCTATTATCTAACTACAATCATTAATTCCATCCTAAAATTAAACTATTTCCCCAAAAAATGGAAGACAGCAGTTGTCATTGGCATCCCGAAACCAGGCGAAGACCACACCCTAGCCCAAAATTATAGACCGATCAGCCTTCTAAACTCTTTAAGCAAACTTACGGAGTGAATTATCCACAATAGAATCAAACAACACATAGAATCCAATGACATTATTAAACCGGAACAATTCGGCTTTAGGCCTCTACACTCAACAACACACCAGCTGGTCAGGGTCACCGAATTCATCACCGAAGGTCTTGAAATCGGCCTCTCCACTGGATTTCTTCTTATTGACGTCTCGAAGGCATTTGATAAGCTGTGGCATGATGCTTTAATATACAAATTAATTCAGCAAAACATGCCAGACTCACTCATCCATTTAAAAAACTCCTACCTTCGAGACAGATCATTTATCGTCCGCTACAAAAACACGTACTCCAATCACAAACCTCTCAGGGCCGGAGTCCCACAAGGCTCACAATTGGCTCCGACCCTTTTTAATCTTTACATTAATGACATACCTAGAGCACCTAACAATCACCTCACTATGTACGCGGACGACACAGCCATCTACACTAGAAGCTCAAAAAGATTTGTAATTCGCTCCAGACTTCAAAAGCACATAAACACAATTTCCGCCTGGTTCCGCAATTGGAAAATAAAAATTAATGAAAGCAAAACTAAATGCATCCTTTTCTCGAAAAAACATAAAAAACCCAAAGAAATTAAAATTAATGACAATACCATTCCATATGTAAATACTGCTAAATATCTTGGGCTAACCCTCGATGCCAAAATGACTTGGAAACCCCATATTAAAAATACCATCAAGAAATTTCATGCAGCCAGAAACATGCTGTCTTCCATAATGCACTCCCCCCATGCCAGCTACCAAAATAAAACACTTCTATATAAAACAGTTCTTCGACCAATCTTGCTTTACGGTTCCACGATATGGGGATTTACTGAAGCTACCAACTTAAAAAAAATACAGAGAGTTCAAAACAAAACCCTTCGTTTCATAAGAAAAGCCCCCAGATTCCTTAGGAATGACGTCATACTTCAAGACTTCGGGATCAATAAAATTTATAACTAGATTCCTAAAAATGCAAATAAATTCTTCCAAAATCTTAAGAAAATTCCCAATGAAGAGATCTGTAATCTCCCTGAATATGATCCGCACCAATGGAAGTTCAGGAAAAGGCCCAGAGCCTCTACAATATTAGTATAACCTCTAAGCCAATCAAATTTAATCTTCTAAACTTATGAATAACAGTAAATTTTGAAAACTTCAAATAAATTCTTTATACTTCTCCTTCATTGTACTTATAATTGTACACAGTTGCACATCCCATTACCAAGTTTAAATATATATTTGATAACAATAAATGTATATAAAAATTAAAAAAAAAAAAGAAAAAAAAATAGAGAAACATCCTTCACTTGACTTTTCGCACATCCAAATCATTCTATTAAGCATTTTCATCCCCCTTTTATGGATCATTTTATGTATTTCAGAGCACAAGACCCTAGAAAGACATCCATCCTACGGCCAAATTTGGCCAGGTGCTCCTGAACGACAACCCAAGGCTGCTGTGTACAGAAACAACGCAATTATAATATATTTAAGTATAAATGCTCATCCAAATTTGATTATTTCTATAACGAAGCCTATTTTTCACCTATGTAAAATGTAAACAGCAAAATATGTAGAATGAGTTGTATTAGAATTGCTATATATCTTTTAACACAAAATAATTTAGTCCATGGAGTCTGCATGGCTGATATGAATGAAATATTAATTGATTTTATAAAGAGAAGGACAATTTTTTTCGATGAAATTTTAAGCATAGGGTTTAATTACTTGTAGCTCCATGGTCTTGATTTTTAAATAAAATAAATTATTATAGTATTGTGATGAATGAAATGAATGGGAGAAAGTTATGAATGGAATCCTGTTTTTATAGAGAGTTCCAGGCGAGTTATTTTTTCTATGACGTCATTTGAATTAATTTCAGTTGTTTTCGATGAAGTTTTTAAATATAATAAATTATCGTAGTATTATGATAGTTTTAAAAATATTACCGTGGAATGTATCGCGTTTTAGAGATATTTAAACCAGGCAATTTATATTTCAATGCCGTCATTTGAATAAAGTTCATTTTCTTCAATGAAGGTTTAAGTTTTCAAATATAATAAATAAATGTAGTATTGTGATAAGTTTTAAAATATTACCGAGGAATGACTTTTTTTCGACTTTTTTAAAATAAAATTGCATTGAAGTTGGAAAATGTTTCATAATCAATGCTTTAAGCATGACTGATCTTTCTTGTTAATTTATTACGTAATCTGTTATACATTGGCAAAAATTGTTGAAACTAAATATTATAAGACGTGCAATCTTTTACTAACACTAGGACATATCTTCTAATCTATGACATTATAAGTAGTACGGGTATATCTTCCCATATAATTTCAGCACTTTCATTTCGGCACATATTGGAATTAATTACTGCCTTCTGGTTTAAAGATTACGGATTTATTGATATTTTCAATTTATACATGTAATCTACTAATACAGGTAATATCTTCTAATATTCGCATATATAAGTAGTACGGGTTCCATACAATACGCTTTTATTTTGCATATATTGATTCAATTCCATATTTTTTGTAAATTTGCTTACAAAAGAGGCCAAGATATTTTATTCTTCAGATCTACCCGTGAAGATAACTTTGAATAGCGAGAACAGCCATTCCTTAACTTCTTTTCAGGAGCATTATGTTAAATATTTTAACAGAATATTTTGAGTAAAAATGCCATTTAGTATACTATAGGAATTTGCACATGATTGTGAATTTTAAGTTTATTTATATTATATACTTCGTACGGTGAACGGGTATGCTGCTAGTACTATATAAAATAGTACATTAATTCATTTATATTAAAGTGGCATAAATTGGTTCATTTTCAAAATTCTTTAATACAACAACAAAAGCCATTCTTACTACACCTAATTTCCCTTCCAAATGGCCACCCCTTATTCGGCCGCTGTGGGCAATTGCCCATGCCAATCACATCTTAAACCGGGCCTGTTAATTATTATATTTATCAATAAACAAATAAAAGCAATTGATAAAAAGAGTGGAATTAAACATGTTTAAAGTATCCATTTTTAATGCTGCCCATTACATTCCCAGAAATTGGAATTCCGTCTCAAACAATAAAAAATGATTTAAACATTTAGGGTTTGTGTCTGATAACAAATAAAATAATGTTTAAAATGAAAACTTGACCCTGATTCTTTACTGAATTTATAATAAAAATTAAATGCATGTGAATGCACTCTTCTGACATTAATGTACTCTTCTGTTGTTCTGACATTAATGATTCATATACATGGATAACAATGTCATTCAAGCAACCATAAAAGCCAACAGATTTATTTATTAACTTCAGAATTTTTAGAAGAAAAGTGTGAAAATGAGGAAATTCTTTCACCATCTAATAAAAAACAAGTTCTTGAGAATTTAATCTTACACGGGGTTTATTTGGGGCCGAAGCCCACTGGAGCCCTGCTCCGGTACTTCTTTAATTTTGGCAAATATTTAAATATTTGCCGGAGCCATTCAGTGGATACATTTTTTGGACTCTGGAGCACTCCAAAATTGAAATGAAATTATTAGTAATTTTCTTTCCAGTTTTTGAGTATTTTGCAATCGCTTTTGCCAAATAGGAAAGCTGGCAAAGACCATGGCCATGCACATATATTGATTTCTTTGTCTTGATGAAATAATCCATCAGTATATGTCAACCTGCCAAAAGGCTTCCATGCCTAATTAAAGTCAATACACAACAAAAATTCCCCCTAGCTGGGGCAACTACGATGTAAGTGTTGCCTAGTTACCGCAGAATACGAAGGGCATAAAGTAACAGGGGCCATGCACTAACTGAGCTCATTTTCAGCAAATTAGGTGGCAATGCTTTGATTCGTAATTGTTCTCATTCCCACTACATTTTATTAGCTTTTTTTTCACATAGGGATGAAGATATAAATTGAAATAAGAGTAAGCAAATAATTTATGTTTATTTTGGTTCTTCGAGCATAAAAAAGTAGCTTAGATTGAGCCATCCAAGCAGATTCTGATTGAAAACAAACTCCAGATGACGAATGTATCAAACAAGTCATGTGTTTCAACATCGAGTGATTAAGAGAAGAAAATCGAGAAGAAAACAGCATCTCACACTTTCCAGAGAATTTACCCTCATGCTGGTTAAAACAACAAGATATGAATTTTTCTTTAAAAAAATCTGTGGTTGCTATTCAAGGACCAAAAATTAGGATGTTGTACTTGCCAAATCATTTGTAGCTTGGGTACATTTAGAGCCCAAGGATCATCTTTTCCAAGTGAAAGCAACTGGAATACTGTTAATGTTGGCCCAAATGGAGAAACTAAATTTCATCAAAAAAAATCTTTACAGAAGATTTGGTTTCCAAAATGCATCTAACAGCTGAAAAAATTGAAAAAGACAAAAATAAAAATCAAATCAACATAATGGTATCCTCTAAAGGAAAAGAAGAACAGGCTGTGACGGAGCAGAATTTTAGAACTGCATATTATTTAGCGAAGCAGAATAAAACATTTTATGAATTTGAAAAGGAAATTGATGTGCAAATTCTCGATGGACTGGATATGAGGAAGATTTTACACTCAAATGTTTCCCGGCCGTCCAAATGGATGCTCTAGTCCTTGTTGACGAGTCGGACGGCCTGGGTTTTCAACACTCGAATGTTTCAGCAATGAATATTGTGTCACACATTTCAAAGAGTATACAAGAAACTCTTGCAAAAAAAGTTGTGGATGAAAAACTGAAATTTGCATTGATTCTTGATGAATCAACATTACTCAGTAATAAAGCATGTCTCATTATGTATTTGTAAACTCAGCTTTTGGACATGGAAAATCTGGTAAACATATTTTTAAGTTTAAATGAATTAGAAGATACAAATGCAAATGGAAAATATTAAACTCTTTGCTAGCCGAACTTAAGTGATATAAAATTCATGAATATATTCTTCAGGAACATTAGTTACAATAACTTATGATAGGCTTCAGTTATGCTTGGGGAAAAAATCTGGACTTTGTAAACTAATGCTCTATAAGTTTCCAGATATTACTGTCTGACATTGCTTAAATCACAGCTTAGAACTTAGTGCTGGTGATACTATTAAGATAGTAGCAGATGTCAAAAATTTCAAAATCTTCATGGACAAACTGAGGATTTATCTCTAGAATTACAAAATAGACAAACAACATTAGTTGATGCTCATCGATTAATAAGCCTACAAATACAGGTGTTTAAATCCCGAATGTCTAAACCTGGAAAAAACACTTCTGAGTCTCATCAAGGTGTCAAAATCATGAAGTTTAAAAATACATGTTTACCCTAAAATTGAACATAGTCAATTTTACAGATGCTTAGCTGACTCGATTGAGAGCAGGCTTTCTGTTCGTTCAAGAAATGTTGTAACAGACCACAAAGAAATCAAAGTATGTATCCAAAACTTTGACCTGGTGGAAAATCCATTGAAGTTAAGTTTGAAGATGAAGAAATCATGGAATTGTACAAAAGATTTCATCTCAATGAACGAACAGCTTTTTGGGACTTCAGAATTTTCAAGGAATCTTCTGGAAAAAAAATTAAGAATGAACTTATGAAAATCTGGTAAACATATTTTTAAATTTACATGAGTTAGAAGATACTAATGCAAATGGAATATATTAAACTCTTTGCTAATTACACACTTCTGAGTCTCTTCAAAGTGTCAAAATCATGAAGTTTAAAAATGCATGTTTACAAGAAAGCAGAAAGGCTATGCCTAAAATTGAACATAGTCAATTTTACAGATGCTTAGCCCACTCAATTTAGAGCAGGCAACTTTCAGTTTGTTCAAGAAATTTTAGAACAGATCACAAAGAAATCATTAAAGAGATTAAAATTCTTTATCCAAAATTTTGACCTGATGGAAAATCCATTGAAGTTATATTTGGAGATGAAGAAATCATGGAATTGTGCAAAAGGTTTCATCTCAATGAATGAATAGCCTTATGGGACTTTAGAATTTTCAAAGAATCTTCTGGAAAAGAAATAAAGACTGAACTTAAAAAATTGATTTCATCGGTCAATTTTATCCCTGTATCAAATATCAAGTGTGAAAGAGGGTTTTCAATGATGAATTTGATTTGTACTCCACAGCGTGTTTCCCTTAACATTCACACATTATCGAATTTAATGTTTATTAGTCTGGTTGGCCCTTCCATTTACAAATTTGAACAAGGGTCATATGTACGATCGTGGATAGCAAGTGGTCACAGTGCAATTGACAACCAGACGAAAAATAGGAAAGGGAAAGATGAAAATCCTGATTTGTTACTGGAAAACACACTTCATGTGGAATATTTTTCATAAATTTTTTTCACAATGAGATTATGCAAGAAGGCAAATTAAAAATAATAAATAATGTCTATTGTATACTATTATTTGCAATAATTTTAGTGATAGAAAATCAAGGGCACAGTGGACCAGGGTCAATTATTTTAATACTACTATTTATTTTTAGTTAATTTTCTTACCAATAAATGGCCCTGCTAGTCCAACAAATCCTGTAATAGTAAATAGTATATAAAAAATTTGGGCAGTGATTGAAAAATAGTAAAATATCTAGCCAGCTACTAAAAAATAGTAGGACCATGGACCACACTGGACTGTGCAATAAGAAATACAGATGGGCAAGGGTGTACCCAGTATGTGTTGGGGGGGGGGGAATACCTCCCCCCTCCAAAATAAAAGTTTGTATGCTAGTAGCGATGGACAAGCATTGCAATTATTGTTGTTTTGGTGCACTGGAAAATACTGCATAACGATAGGGCTCCTGCACTTTTTTTTGTTAGGAATTATGCCCCAATCTTACGCCAGTTCATTGGTACTACACAGAATGAATTCAGAGCTCAACTGTTTTAAAGAAAAAAGCTAATTTGACCGATAAGTATACATTTCAATATATTTTAGACAAGTACATGGTATCATAATATGTATGTAAAATGGTAGTATAAAAGCTTGAAGAATGTTCAAGTAAACTGCAAACGAAATAAAGTTAACTTCTTTTTTATCATTACATAATTCAACAGTACTTCTAACTATTAATTTATATAACTGTTATCAATATCATCATACATTTGAAATTTAAATGATCATTACAGTAATGCATATTCAGTACTTTCACTAATTAGTACTCCACTCCACTTAAGTCCTCGAATTTTCTTGGTACCTTGAATGACAACTTGTCAAGGTTTTACAATATTAACTTTTTTTAATTCCAAAAGTTTTGATAAAAGTGAGATGTGATGATTTAGAGCATACAAACTGATATCACGCACAGTTGAATAATTGTTTGCAAAAACAAGAAACTTCATAAGGGAATTTTCTTGCTAGAATTTAATTAGAAAACAAAATATGGGTGTTTTATCTGTATATACCTTTTATCATGAGTGGTAGACTGGTATTAAGAGTGAAAGCTGATTTTAAAATAAGGTTGGCGTACATTTTAGATATCTTTATTTTTACAACTGAATATATATTTTCCTTTATTTCATTAAATGATGTCATTCTGTTATGATTTACCAATTTGTAACTGGGAAATTCTACTTTGAATTATGTTAAAATATTATGTTAACATTATATCATTTATATTCCTTTCTGATGAATATGAGCATATTGAAGAGTATTTTAAATCACACTTTTAATAAGATCCTTTATCATAAAAAGTTATCACTTGTATCAGAAATCTCACTCGCTTTTAAATAACTTTAGAACTTTATCAAATCACTAACAAAAATCTGTAGTCAAAGGAATAAAAAGAAGTTAGCAAAACAGATTCATCATAAAGCACAGATTCCCAAATTGTTATTAAAAAAAAGTAAGAAGTTGTGGAAATAGAAAAATCATAAGTTACTTATAAAAATGCTTCATATTCTCTGAAATTTGATAATTGTATAAACTAAATGAAGTTAATGTATAATTCTCTATGCAAAAAGCATAATATTTATTGTCCATTATTTTATTTCAAATTAATCGTCACATTTTGTATGCCATTTTAGTTCGACACCCAATAATTGGGAAAATTTGATAACTCGGCAAAGCTGTAGTCCAGAATATACCAGCTTATCAAAAGATTATTCTATATTTTATTTGTAACCATGTTAAAATATATCGTAGAATAAAACTATTTGCTAGTTTTGGTTTCCAATTTTTTATCTACCAAAATTATTTTATCATGTTTCGCTAGAGTGCACATGTTTCATTAATTCTGTTTCATTGTGTAAATACTGTCAAACACATTTCACATGCAAATGGTTACTTCCATGTGTGCATATCTAAACTACTTTTTGTGAAAATGCTTTTTGGCACATTTCCTATGAAAATAGATTCTCACCTGTGTGCACAAGTTTATGTATATGTAAACAACTTTTTTGTGAAAATGCTACATGACACATTTTATATGCAAATGGTTTCTCACATGTATGCACAAGTTTGTGCGCATTTAAAATATATCTTTGTGAAAATGCTTTCTGGCATAATTCACATGCAAATGGTTTCTCACCTGTGCGCACAAGTTTCTGTGTATTTAAAATATTTTTTTGTGAAAATGCTTTTTCGCATATTTTATATGTAAATGGTTTCTCACCTGTATGCACACGTTTGTGTTCAACTAAATTACCTTTAATTGAAAATGCTTTCTGGCATATTTCACATGCAAATTGTTTCTCACCTGTGTGAACAAGTTTGTGCGTATTTAAATTACTTTTTCGTAAAAATGGCATCTAGCATACTTCACATTCAAATGGTTTCTCACCTGTATACACAAGTTTGTGCATATATAAAACACTTTTTTGTGAAAATGCTTTCTGGATACATTTCATATGCAAATGTTTTCTCACCTGTATGCACAAGTTTGTGTCTATTTAAATTACTTTATTGTGAAATGGCATCTGGTACATTTCACATTCAAATGCTTTCTCACCTATGTGCACAAATTTGAGTCTAAAACACTTTTTTATGAAAATGCTTTGTGGCACATTTCACATGCAAATGGGTTCTTACCTATATGCACATGTTTGTGTTGAATTAAAGTACCTTTACTTGAAAGTGCTTTTAGGCAAATTTCACATGCAAATGGTTTCTTTCTTGTGTATACATATTTGTCCTTATCTAAATTAAGTTTTTCTCAAAATGCGTTGTGGTATATTTCAGTTACAGGTTTCTCACCTGTATGCACATGTTTGTGTTGAACTAATTAACTTTAATTTAGAAATGCTTTCTGTCACACATCATATGCAAATGGTTATTTAACTGTGTGCACATGTTTGTGTCTAACTAAACAACTTTTTGTTGAAAATGCTTTCTGGCACGTTTCACATGTAAATGGTTTCTCACCTGTGTGCACAAGTTTGTGCGTATTTAAAATATTTCTGTGTGAAAATGCTTTCTGGCACATTTCACATGCAAATGGTTTCTCACCTGTGTGCACAAGTTTGTGCGCATTTAAATTACTTTTTTGTGAAAATGCTTTCTGGCATATTTCACATGCAAATGGTTTCTCACCTGTGTGCACAAGTTTGTGCTTATTTAAATTATGTTTATGTGAAAATGCTTTCAGGCACATTTCACATGTAAATGGTTTCTCACCTATGTGCACAAGTTTGTGCGTATTTAACATATTTTTTTGTAAAAATGCTTTCTGACATATTTCACATACAAATGGTTTATCACCTGTGTGCACAAGTTCGTGATTATTTAAATTATGTTTATGTGAAAATGCTTTCTGGCACATTTCACATGTAAATGGTTTCTCACCTGTGTGTACAAGTTTGTGCGTTTTTAAAATAATTTTTTGTGAAAATGCTTTCTGGCATATTTCACATGCAAATGGTTTCTCACCTGTATGCACACGTTTGTGTGCAACTAAATTACCTTTATATAAAAATGTTTTCTGGCACATTTCACATGCAAATGGTTTTTCACCTGTGTGCACAAGTTTGTGCTTATTTAAACTATGTTTATGTGAAAATGCTTTCTGGCACATTTCACATGTAAATGGTTTCTCACCTGTGTGAATAAGTTTGTGCGCATTTAAAATAATTTTTTGTGAAAATGCTTTCTGGCATATTTCACATGAAAATGGTTTCTCACCTGTATGCACACGTTTGTGTGCAACTAAACTACTTTTTCTTAAAAATGTTTTCTGGCATATTTCACATGCAAATGGTTTCTCACCTGTGTGCACAAGTTTGTGCATTTTTAAATAATGCTTATGTGAAAATGCTTTCTGGCACATTTCACATGTAAATGGTTTTTCACTTGTGTGCACAAGTTTGTGCTTATTTAAATTCTGTTTATGTGAAAATGCTTTCTGGCACATTTCACATGTAAATGGTTTCTCACCTGTGTGAAAAAGTTTGTGCGTATTTAAAATATTTTTTTGTGAAAATGCTTTTTCGCATATTTCACATGTAAATGGTTTCTCACCTGTATGCACTCGTTTGTGTTCAACTAAATGACTTTTACTTGAAAATATTTTCTGGCATATTTCACATGCAAATGGTTTCTCACCTGTGTGCACAAGTTTGTGCTTATTTAAATTATGTTTATGTGAAAATGCTTTCTGGCACATTTCACATGTAAATGGTTTCTCACCTGTGTGAACAAGTTTGTGCGCATTTAAAGTAATTTTTTGTGAAAATGCTTTCTGGCATATTTCACATGCAAATGGTTTCAAACCTGTATGCACACGTTTTTGTGCAACTAAACTACTTTTACTTAAAAATGTTTTCTGGCACATTTCACATGCAAATGGTTTTTCACCTGTGTGCTCAAGTTTGTGCGTATCTAAAATCTTTTTTTGTGCAAATGTTTTCTGGCATATTTCACATGCAAATGGTTTCTCACCTGTGTGCACAAGTTTGTGCGTATTTAAAATATTTTTTTGTGAAAATGCTTTCTGGCACAATTCACATGCAAATGGTTTCTCATCTGTATGCACAAGTTTGTGCGTATTTAAAATATTTTTTTTGGAAAATGCTTTCTGGCATATTTCACATCCAAATGGTCTCTCACCTGTATGCACACGTTTGTGTTCAGCTAAATTACGTTTAATTAAAAATGCTTTCTGGCTTATTTCACATGCAAATGGTTTCTCACCTCTGTGAACAAGTTTGTGCGTATTTAAAATATTTTTTTGTGAAAATATTTTCTGGCATATTTCACATGCAAATGTCTTTTCACCTGTGTGCACAAGTTTGTGCTTATTTAAAATTCTTTTTTGTGAAAATGCTTTATGGCACAATTCACATGCAAATGGTTTATCACCTGCGTGCACACGTTTGTGTACAACTAAATTACTTTTTTGTGAAAATGCTTTCTGGCATATTTCACAAGCAAATGGTTTCTCACCTGTGTGCACAAGTTTGTGGGTATTTAAATTATTTTTTTGTGAAAATGTTCTCTGGCATATTTCACATGCAAATGGTTTCTCACCTGTATGCACACGTTTGTGTTGAATTAAATAACTTTTACTTGAATATGTTTTCTTGCACATTTCACATGTAAATGCTTTCTCACCTGGTGTCATGTTAATTTTGATTTAAATTGATCTTTATTAACACTTTCTGGCATATGTTACCTGCAAATAGTTTCTCACCCATGTGAATAAGTGTTGAACTAAACTGCATTTTAGTGAAAATATTTCTGGCGCAATTCACATGGAAATCCTTTCTCTCTTGTTTGCACAAGTTTATTTATGTTTATTTAAAACATCTTTTTGTAAAACTGTGTTCTAGAATATTTCACATGGAAATGGTGTCTCACCTGAGTGCACAAGCCTATATGCATTTAAAATAAATTTCAGCAATATGCTTTCTGCCACACTTCACATGCAAATGCTTTCTCACTTTTATACAAGTTTATGTGCAGTTAAAGTACTTTTTGTGAAAATGCCTACTGGGACATTTTATATGAAATGTTTCTCACCTATGTGCATAAGTTTACATCTATTTAATGAACTTTTTATGAAAATGCTTTCTGGCACATTTTGCATGTAAATAGTTTCTCACATGTGTCTACAAGTTTGTGTGCATTTAAGGCACTTTTTAGTAAACATTTTTTCTGGCATGCAAATAGTTCCTCCTATGTTTGAATAAGTTTAATACTGTTTAAAGCATCTTTTTGTTACAATGCTCTCTGGCACACTTTCGATGAAAATAGTAATTCAGATGTATGTAGGAACTTGAGATTATTTGAAATGGCTTATTACATGTGTGCAGTAGTTTTATTACATGTGTGCACAATCTTTTGCAAATGCTTTCTCCCATTCCACATGTAGTGTGTACTTGCATGCACAAATTAGTGACTAATTAAAGCACCATTTTACATAAATGCCCTCTAATATATTATACAAACAAAAAATAGTGTGCTTCTGTCCATATGTTTATATTGAGTTAAAACATATTTTTTGAGGAAATGGAAGAGAGGCATGTTTTGAAATATTTTGCATGTATTTTACAAAATATTTTTTATCTAATGCCAACAATTTTTATTTATCTAAATAAATGTGTTTCTGTTTTTTGAGAATAATTTCTTAATGCAATTTCCTAGAAAACGATGTTTCACTGAGATTGACATGTAGTTTTCTTTGCTCCAAAAGCCTCCTGATATATTTCTGATCCAAGTGACTTAATATGAGCACAACAATTTGTTTTAATTAAATATGTTTCACTTAACAAATTTCTTTTGATTTTTTTACAAATATTGATGCAAATGGTCAATGTTTTTGGCATATAACATGAAAATGAAAAATTTTGCATAACATTTTTTCTTATATTTCACTGGATAATATAGTGATATGAAATATAACGTGTAGTAAATGCATTACGATATATGTTCAAATAGATTACATTTCTCGAATTGTTCAGGTATTCGTTAATTCAAATCCTTTTTTTTGTTTGCATAAATGATTTTAGTATGAAATCTAGATTATGATTTAGAGAACTTAGTGTGCCTCCTCCTATTCAGAAAATTTATAATAAAAATTATTTTCTTGTAAAACAGCAATAGTTGATTAGGTTTCCGTGGGGTTCATCAGATGAGCCACCATGCTTTTTTTTGTATACCTCAATAAAAATTCTCAGTTTAGCTAAAGACTTATCACATTAAAATAACGGGTCTAGAAAAAATGTACGTAAGGCATAAATTAAAGAATTTCATTTAAAACTAGTTTGAGTTTCTTTCAACCAATTTCTTCCTCCAATTTCTAGCATCAGAAAAGCTAGGTTTTTGCACTTAATAATAAGAAATATAAACATCATCCAACAGAAACTCTTCAAATATTTATTTCATTCTTTAGCAAATAGGAATTGCACAGAAATCAGAATAAATTAATATATCTCAGTTAAGAAATTTCAAAAATATCACAGCACTCAATTCTTTTGGTTGCAGTAAACTTACGACGCGTTAGAGAGGGGACAGCTCCGTCCAATCAAGGATCGAGAGAGCGGCAGTCCGGAGTATGTTCCGAAAACATACTCCTTAAGTTTGCGCCACTTCAGCTCTAGCTAATGAGAGCACGTAAAGACGCAACGTCACTTGGAGTTAAATGTCAGGAACGGCCCGGTAGACTCTAATGTTAAAGGATGCTAAGAAAATTAATTTAATCATTTTTTTTAATTTAAAATATAAAATAAATACTCAAATAACGTTAATTTTACGTGAACACATCTTAAATATGCAGTATTGGGGTTTTTTGGAAGGGTACATACATAATAAAACTGTATTTCCCTTTCTGAAAAATGTAAATCATCTGAAAGTTTCGTTTCGCTTTTTGACACCTGTCATTGTTATTACAGGAGGCGATGTTTTTTTTATTAATGAACTTTGTTTTAAATACACGAATTTACAGAAATATGTTCGGAAAGTTTTCTAAACAAGCAATCATTCTAAAATTTTCATTATACACAAATAAACATCGCGTAATTTCTTTCTAAATGCATATAAATAAAATTATTTTCGATTATGTTATCTGTAATAATTGAAAATCAAAAAAATAATTAAAACGCTAAGAGTTGTATATCTTTTTAGTGGGAGGGGGGGTGGATGTACTTATGCCGAACTAGTAAACGATTTAAGTTATGCTTTTATAGTGAAGAACTTATATTATTGCTAAACACTTGATTTTATTAGTGTTTTTTAGATCAAAAAGAGAATTTATATCAAATCGAAATTCAATGTAAACATATAAAAATATAGAAACTAATCGTTTAACACACACTATGATATACTTTCAGAATAATAAATTAAATGTATTATAGTATATTGATTCACGATGAAAAATATACGGGCAAGCTGTTTATTTTCTTAAATCGTACCCCTCCCCTCCATTTTTTGAATGTAATAAAATTTAATTAATAAAATGTGATGTAATAAAATTTAATTAATATAAAATGTGCGAGATTAAATCAAATCAATAATTAAAACGCTAACACTAAGAGTTTTATGTCTTTTTGGGGGGGAGGGATGTACTTATGCCTAACTAGTAAACGATTTAAGTGATGCTTCTATAATGTATATGACTTTCGTTTTAAATACGCGAATTTACAAAAATATGTTCGGAAAGTTTTCTAAACAAGCAATCATTCTAAAATTTTCATTATACACAAATAAACATCGCGTAATTTCTTTCTAAATGCATATAAATAAAGTTATTTTCGATTATGTTATCTCTAATAATTGAAAATCAAAACAATAATTAAAGCGCTAACACTAAGAATTTTATATCTTTTTTTTTTGGGGGGGGGGGGGGGGATGTACTTATGCCTAACTAGTAAACGATTTAAGTGATGCTTCTATAATTTATATGAATTTTGTTCACAATTTGCATGCACATACATGCACACAACTTGCAATCTGATTTAAAACATCGGTTCAATATCTTTATCCCCTTGAAAAACCGCGCCTGTTTATTTTCTTAATCCCCCTCCCATTTTTTGAATGTAATAAAATTTAATTAATAAAATGTAATGTAATAAAATTTAACTAATAAAATATAATGTAATAAAATTTAATTAATATAAAATGTGCGAGATTAAATCCTGTTAGATTTTTCAAAAATTACAAGAACATCATTAGAAAATATATAAAGATACAAATAACTTGCTGTAAAATGAAATGAATAAAAAGTATACTGTACTTTCGTCTTTTAAGATTTAAAAATCCTACATAATGGAACTTCATGAACTAAACTAATGTTTCAAGAAAGAAGTGCATTTTCCCAAATTAATTTAAATTTTACAATGTTGACTACTTTAAAAGAAAATTTTTGATTAAAATTTGCATTATTCAACCTTAAAAAAAGGAATATAAATAAATTTTGAAAATATAAATGTACTTTTAGTCATTAATTTCTTAATAAAAAATATCTTTGGTTTAATAAACGAATTTAAATGAGTCCTATTCTTCAATACTGAAATTTTTGCATGTATCTGAGGTTGGGAAACACGACTTTAAAATATACATTATATTACGAAAAGAACATTTACTTATTCACATAAATAAAGCTAGCATTGCCTGGAATTTAAGATGCAAATCTTTGATTAAAATTCTAGTTGAACTTGTAAGAAGTCTTCGAAACCAATAAACACTTCAAAAAATAAAGAGACCCGCGCGCCATCTTGTGCCGCGCGCTGCAAGTAAACTCCAACTCCAACTGACGTCACAGATAGTGTTCGTGGCAGAGGAATGGCACCCCCCTGGCTCCGTCCAATGAAGAATCGAGAGAGCTGCAGTCCCCGCTATACCACAGACTATTATACAGACCTGTCACTCTCAATAGTTTCGTTTTCGCTAAAGTGTCTATAATGTATCTAGTGTAACGTGCTCCCTTGAAAGTTTTCCAAAACTGGTTTCCGAGGAGGATGAAACGGGGAGAGGGCGCTGTAGTCAACTGTTGTCCGGTTGTTCGCCTCGCTCGCCCTTCGCGCTAAATTAAAACTCATGAGATATTTGTTTGTGTTCGAAGGTATTCTACAGTGATTTTTATTTTTGCAATTTAAAAGAAATTAACAGCCCTTTTAAGGACTAAATGTGATTGTTTAGCTTGTTATTTCATGTTTGAATCCCTTTTTTAACACGATGGACTCTGCACAGTCGACGAAAAAACAATCTAGGCCCTTGTTAAGCGATTATCATAGAAGTAATGATGGGGCGGAGGTCAAACTTAATAAAAAAAAAACGTGAAATCCCCTGATTTTCTAAGGAAAATTATAAAAGAATGTATCTTTGTCTATCTGTGTGTTTATTACGCCTTTAGAACAATAACCATATCGCGCCGGGTTATGAAATTTGCCACGCAGACAGTAGCGAATTAATGCCCAAATAATTTAAGACCAAGTAACTTTCATTTTAATTGTATATTATTGGAAATAAACGTATAAAACATTTTCTGTGTAAATAAATAAAGGGGACACTGTATCCTTAAAATCATGAAAATATCGCGCCAAAAATCTCGCCAAGCGCTATGCACAAATAAATAAGTTATTCTTACAGCAGATAAATGATTATTGGCGTTCAAATACAAAAGTATTACTCAAAGTATCTTTTTTCATGAATGGAACGAGCTAGATCTACGAGAATGATGTCACCCAATTTATCGCATGATATTACATATGAAAAGTGAACATGTTTCTCAATAGGAAATATTTTTTTTTAATTTTATATGACTTTTTGATAATTTTTTAAAAAATGAACAATATCTCGAGAACGGTTCATGTTAGCGTTCTAAAATTTATGTCAATCGTTTTCTAATGAAAAATTACATAAGAAATGTCTATTTGCGTAACTTTATTAGTGGTTTTGATTTTTTGACGATTTTTTCAAAATTTTATTCGAAAATTTAGGTGGGTTCTGAACATTCGATTGCTTATAAAAACAATAGGCTTTCAGTGTTTACGGATTGTGATTTTTGTACCAAATTTGGTTCAAATCGGTCCATTCGTTCGTCAGTTATCGTCTCCACAGACTCACTGACACACACATACACAGACATCACTTCAAAAATGTTTGATTCGTGATCATGGATGCCTGAAACGTGCTCTCCCGTCGAAAACTCGAATTCGAATTTTCGACTTCGTCGCAATACTTTCCTTATACATTATGTATATAAGGAAAGTAATATATACTTTGATCTCATTTATTTCAAAATACTGACTTTTAAACTTGCGCATGATATTTTAAGAACCGTTTGATGAAATCTTATGAAATTTAGTGTACAAGATGTGGTGAGATGTAAATGAATGCAAAATAAGTTTACTTAAACAAGAAATTTATTCAAATTTTATATACAGTATTTCCTGTATTTATGCTGTACTTATACAGTATTTTCCTAAATTATGCATGTTTTCCCCCCAGTGGATTCAACATAGTTTGTTAATTCAAAGAATGTAAATGTACCTACTTTTTATGGAAATATTAGTTTATTGTAGTTTTTAATAAAATATATATATATATAGAATTTAATTTTGAACGCCTTTTTTTTTTTAATTTTCCCTTCTCATGTAATAAAGCTTTTTTCTAGGGGAATTTCTGATGTCAAGAAATAGAAAATGAAAATCAAGACATTTTAGCTATCAATTTTTCTTTTTTTTTACTGCTACAGTTACTAAAATTTATCAGTTTTCACACAAATAGGTTGTATAAAACTGAAACCTATCGCACGTTAACAATTTTATCCCAAACAATGTTATTAAATAGCAAGTCTCTCCCAAGAAAACTGCTGTCATAATATAATGCACTGTATTATCATCTGCTAACCCGGACACAAATCGATTGTAGCGCCCTCACGCGGATTTCATCTCGCTCGAGAACCAGTTTGTGCCGCGGGTCAACACACTAGATACATTATAGACACTTTAGTTTTCGCGGCGGCCATTAGAGATAGACCAGGGCCATTAGAGATAGATAGGGTTGGCGCGCTCTTGGCGATGGTCTGGTTTGGGTCTAAGCCGATTTTCAATGTTATAACCCTATTTCGCTCGGCGAAAACTTAGAACAACAGACTAGCGTGGTTTGAGTAACGTGAAAAAGGATTATTTGTTAAGTGTTTAGATCATTTCATAGAAATGGATTGATAAAAGAAAACTGGTTGCGTTACAGGGTATGTAATTTATGTTTATTAAAATTGTAAATTAATAATTGAGTTCCACAACTTCGATAGTGCATTTATGTAAATTTGATATTTACTATATGAATATTTTTATATTTAAAAGAAAAAGTCTATTATCAGTATCCCAGAATAAATTAAGGATCAAGTAATTAACGATCAACACGCTAGTATACTTTTTAGACTGAAAATATTATATAATATTTCAGTCTTTTGAGTATGTTAGCTTGTAATTTTTTGTGCATTATGTTCCAAAGAATATGCCTCATACCACCTGCTGCGAGGCCGATTCTTCGGTATGACGTCATGGGCGGATCTAGAGCTCCTCTACTACAGGCTGACTCATGGAGTTAGAAGTAAGGAGGGAAATCTTCTATGGATGCAAGGCGTTAAAATACCATAATGCTTTGAGAATTATATCTACGCGCCGCTAGTGTTGCTTAAGTAGTTCGAGATGCTGGTGTTGCCATTTCTGAACAGATAAATGTTATAAAAATGTGAATGAAATGAAAATGTAATGACAATTAATACATCACAAATATTTATCATATACATATCATTTTTATATATTTAAAACAATTTAGATTTACTAATTTGAAGTTAGATTTACCCGTATAAATGCAAATTCGGATAACAAAGTGTGTATACCTTCATTATTTGTTGAAAATGGAAGATTTTGTATCGTTATAGATAATTAAAGTAATTATATTGCAAAAATTTGACAAGAAAAAAATAATTTTTATTCTCTAATTTAATCTTTAATCTGCAAGCATTCTGTAATTTGGCAACGAAGCATTTTAGCCAATGACATCAACATCTTTTGCATTTTGATTGGATACTACACCGATGGCGGGATTAATTTTTTGATTCGTCTGCTTGTTTACATTTTGTTTGTTTCTGTCATTTCTAGCTTAATGTCTTCTGTTCACATGCGAAACAATAGGCATAATTAATTGATTACGTTTCACATCTCTCTAATTACGTATAGACGATGTCACTGTTTTGTCCCTGGTTGTAAAACAGGCTTCAATGTAAATCGAGCAAAACTTAAAGCTGAAGGAAAAATAAATTTGAGTTTGTTTCAAACTCTCATACAGTTACTGTACTTTGTTCTGTTCAATATTGCTCTTTAATAAAAATAATTTTAAGAACACTTTGGTCAGAAAAACCATAAAACTAGTTGTAGTACTATTATTATAAAATTCAACTTTCAGAGATTTGAATCTGTTTCTGCAAGGTACACTGTAACAAATTATAGTTGAAGTATTCTATAAATAGTCAAATTACCAGTATATATATGTATATTGACTTCAATGTATGCTTATCTTTGCGAGATGTTGAAAGTAGACATGTTAATAGGTAGTAATAATATACAATATGTAATTACAGTTAATAACATTGGCAGCATATAGTTAATACTTGGTATTTGATTAGGCAAAAGCTAATAGGTGTTAGTGGATATTAGTTGAATATTTAAGATTAACACTCAAAGCCTTCCCACCTTCATATTAAAGTACATGATCTTGTCATTAAAAAGCTCCCTTCCTCTAAATAAAAATTACTGTATTTTATGTATATTTTCACTCATAATTCAATTGTGTAACGTGCAACTTGTAGTTTCTTCTGAAAATTATAGCTTTTTATCATGGGAAACTGCAAGAGGGGGCACTTGCCTCTCTCACCCCGGGACATTCATGGTCACAAAGGTGGACATAAATCTAGTGAATGTTGTACGTCTTGTCCTTGAGTTTTCCCCACTGACATCAGTGGTCTGCCTCCCCAGCACTCTGGAAAAAGTTCTATGGGCAGCGTCCATACTGTTTAAATTTATACTCTTTCCATGCACAGAAATTTATTTAAAAGTTTAATTCATATCTTACACAAAAAAGAGGGAAAAGGTGCACATTAAGATATTTTTATTGCTCAGAATAAAGTATATTCTGCATATTTTGATGCAGTCCTTATACTTCTGATGATGTCCTTATACTTTTTTCTCGTGTTCTCAGTGCAGCGATCAACATTGCTAATCACTGCATTGAGAGCATGATTTCATGCTTTGAGAGAACAAACACCTCCACCACAGCTGGTGGGGGGTTCTGTGACTATGGTTTTCCCTCTTGTAAAAAATTATATTTTATCAACTTGACATTCTTGTGGATAGTTGATATTTAAAATGCTAGTACTTTTTCATTACAATTAATAGTAAACTGCCAAAATATTGACTGTTATGTTACAAAATTTTAATATCTAGTTTGCTCTTAAAAATATATTTATTCTTGGTTCGCATTGTATTTTGAACTAATAGGTATGAATAATTTCAAATTTATTTTGTATTTATATGTACCAAATTAAGATTTTAGCAGTAAGTTACATTTCAGTTCATTTGTGTTCAGTGTTTAAATGTATAACCTGCATTTTGTTATATGTATTTTTCAACATTCCTTAATTAATATTTCAACTGTCTACACGTAGCTAATATGGAGCCCTGAATAGTTTACTGGTATGCAAAAAATATACTAAAGAATATCTCATCTTTCTAAATATCATGTCTTATGTTTGAAAGTAATGCATCACACTATATTTAGAATGTTTTGTTATTATTATCAACCCTTTGTAAGAATAATAGGCAGTTCTTTTTTTTTTTGTTCTTTCACTTTATAAACAGTGCAATAATTTATTCTTAAAATACTTCTCAAAGTGTATTTGTTAAAATCTAATGCACGCATTTCACATTACTCATCAAACTGCCATATTGTTTGAATTTTTATAGGCAGGAAAAGTTAAAGGGGAAGTTAAAATGTAAAAAATAGCCAAATTATTATCTTTTCACACTTTAAGTAGTTCATGTATATTTTGTTTAAAATCTGTTTAGGCTAAGTTGTATATGTGTCATGCTGTTCTGTGTGTTTGTCGCTGACCTATGCAACTTCCCCATTAATCATTGTTTAAATAAACCTGGTTCAATTATTCACATTCCTTCTAAAAGTTTTAGTGGAAAATAGTATATTTTTATAGTCATTAATTTCTGTTTAGTCTTAAAAATTGGAAAAGTTCATTTATGTCTAACATGTTTTTTAAAATCCTGCATTTGGAATTCATATTAAGTATATTTATTTTTGGATACCATTGTATACTTTTATTTGAATTCTTTGTTTTTGCACATCCATAATTAAAAAAAGTACCCACTAATTTATCCCCATAAAATTTAAGCACTTTTAAGTTTATATTCCTTAAGTGTTACAATTACATTTATTTATTTTCCTTTAGTGTTACAATTTTAGGAATGTTGCAATGTTCCATGCTGGCAAGTTATCATTTCCAAATCCATGGCTGGCAAGTTTCCTGTTTAAAATGTTATTCTACTGTTAATTTAGTTAGGTTAAAAATATTATTTAATATTTTGAAATAAATTATCTTTTCACCTACTGTTAATCTGTTTAAAATGTTAAATAATTTAAGTTGATAATTTGAACAAAGTATTGTTGATATTTTTATATACCCTTTGTATCTATTGTTTGTTGTGCACAATAATTAGTATATATACTAGCCAAATACCCATTGGAAATCAATGGTCTCACAATAAGCAGCCCCTGAATAATGTGAAATTTTGAATAATTCGTGTTTCACATTTATTTGGCGAATCGATTATTTTGGTGTGCAGAAATCTTTAGAGGGTAAAGAAGAAAATATTGGAAAACTTAAATTGTGCACTTCTTCCTTTCGAACTATCTACACGTACACCAAGTTTCTATCTCGTCCCAAAGCAAACTATTTTATCATTTCCAATTTCAAACATTTTTCTGTAGAGCACACCCATAAATGAACATTTTTGAAAAACTTTGTTCGTCGTGGGTTTTTTATCAGATTGGCCCGTATACCAAATATCACACCTTTATCACATTTAAAAGGAAGCGTGTCTCATATATTCAGACAATTGAATATATTGGTGTGCAGCACCCCTTAAAGTAGCAAATATTGGAAATCTGTCATTGCACACTTTCTTCCTTTCAAACTATCTACTCGTACACCAAATTTGAAGTCTCTATTCTATCGTACAGCATGTTTTTCCTATTACTTCACCTTTCAAACGTTTTTCTGTGTAGCACCCCCTTAAATAAACATTTTTGAAAATCCGTATTCATCTCGGTTTTTTTTATCAAATGTATGCCTGTATACTAAATTTCAAGCTTTTATCACACTATAAAGGAGACATTTTTCATTAGTTCATCAAATTGAATATTTTAGTGAGTGCCCCCTCTTTTAGGAATAGGTTATAATACTCGCTGAACACGTTTCGACATTTTTTTTTTAATTTTACTGGGAATATTGTCAGATTTTTTTTAATGATATTCATAAAAATGCTATGAAACGCGAAACTTTAACTATTTTAAATCATACTGAATGTCTATTTTCACGCACCATGTGTGACTTGAATGCTAGGTTATACTACTTACTGAACATGACACGACACTTTTCAGAATGATTGTGTGCGCCACGCGATTTTTTATGACAAGTATCAGAACCTGCTGAATCCGTTTCGACTGTTTTTATCTACAAAAAAAAATGGCTGCATTGATTTCTTTTCAAATATATGGGAAATTCAAGACTTTGCTATATTTAAGGACGTAGTTAAAATGAATAGGTGTACTGAATTATCAGTGAATGGAATAATTGGGAGATATTTTTAAAATGCAAAGTACTGAAAGCTTCACAAGCTAATGTTGTACACAGATGTGACTTGCATATGTATTGTGACATGGATGTTCTTACCAACGTCTTCTAAAAAGGGAATCCAGATTATTTTGAAGAGTATACTGGGTTATTTTAAAGTATCCTCTAAAATGTTGTGTATTAGAAAATAGCAAGATCCATTTCTATGTAGAAATAGTACATGCATATCATACATTAAAAAAGAAATGAGTGTGTGCCATTTCTAGTTTAGAAAATAGCCTATAATGTATTCGAAAATCGTACGATCCATTTCTACAAAGAAAGGATATGATCGATTTTCAAATTTAAAAAAAAAAAAAAATGATACATGCATGTTATACATTAGAAGAAAAAGTGTTAGTAAAAGTGGGAAATGTTAGTAGCAGAAGAAGAGAGTGGGAGCGTTTCCGACAGTACCTGGAAGGTCAAGCTGTCGTTTCACTCTTTATGGGCAGTGTTCCCCACCAACGTGAAATAATTTTCTTAAATATGGATTTAAAAATAATTATGAATTTTAAGTTAAGTTACTTGTAATTGAATGGTAAGATAGAAGTTTATAAAAAATAAATAAACTTTAATGCTTTTAAAACATTTAAAAAAAAATGAATGTGAATTTAGATACTTGTAATATTTTTTTTAATTGCAAGGTTATGAAAAAAAAAATGTTACAAGATAGAAATTTAATGATTTTAAATGTAAAGTGACAAAATTAGATTATTTCACATTGGCAGGCCTATTTCCCTTAAAATATGAACAGAGTTCATTCGAAAGATGTAAAATTTCTTCAATTCTTCTTACCGGGAAAGTGAAAATGTTGAAAATGCACTGTATGACAATCTTGTGTTTAAAATGTAAAAATCTTCAAATCTTCTTGCGAGGGAAGTATAATGAAAAAATCTTGAAAAGGATCTTCTCTTGAACTCAAAATGTAAAAAATCTTCGAAAGATGTTACGAGGGAAGCACAATTCAGAAAAATACACTGTATGAGATTCTTGTATTCAAAATGTAAAAAATCTTGATAAAAATGTAAAAAATCTTGATAAATATGTAAAAATCTTGTAAAAAATCTAAAAATCTTGTATTTAAAATCTTGAAATGGTCTTGCACAGTAAACATGGAAAAATCTTGTATTTAAAATCTTGAAATGGTCTTGCACAGTAAACATGGAAAAATCTTGTATTTAAAATCTTGAAATAGTCTTTCGCAGTAAACATGGAAAAATCTTTAAATCTTCTTGCGAGGAAAAAATCTTGAAAGTTCTTTTTCTGTGTACAAGTAAAACTCTTGAAATGGAGTTGGCATACCTATTGTTTAGGAATTTTACAGTGTCCATGGGCATAGGTATGTATACCATCCTCCAAAACATATCCTTTATCGTCATAAGGAGAAAGTGCCAATTTACTTTGCTTCAGTGTATACAAACGATGACACTCGCTCCCTATGCAATGTTGAAAGGATCTTGTGGTCGTAGATTGCTATAATTTTCATGCTTGATGTGCTTTTTTACGGTAGTTTTGGAGACACCCTTTGCTGTTTTCTTCTCCCCCACTGTAGAGAGGAGAGAATACATTTTAGACCTGAGTCCCACAAACTCAAGTCCAGGTGCTCCGTTTAATTCGTCTTTAAAACATCCAATCCTCTTCTTGTTTGACACATTGTGGGCGGAATGACTTGTAGGATAATACGATGTGTCGAAGAGGTGGGCGCTCTCTTTCATATCTTTATAAAAATCCCGACACTCGACCTCATATGTTAGAGAGTCGGTGTCGGTGAATAAAAGTGTTGCTTTATTTTGATATTTCTGCTTGATATAGTCGTAATGGAATCTGTACATGAGGAGTTTACTGAGCCCGAGAATGGCAAAACCGACGTATATGGGTCTATTGAGTACGATGTTATTGTACAATCGCTCGACCCCTACCAAGTCTTCATTGAATATTTTGAAAGATTTAAATGTGGGTGCCGCCAGAAGCTTCTCCCCGCGTTTTTCGTCCTTCACTAGATCAATCTTGACCCGGTTCCTCAGATTTTCCATACATTTACCATACACGGCATTGTTCATCAGTTTAAAAAAATCTTTCTCGAAACCTGATTGGGCCCCTTTACGATGCTCCGTGTTGAAGTCAACGTAGGGCTTCAACCAGGCTCGTTGCTTGAATTTGAGTATTTTATGCACATTTGTTAATTTAAGCCCCAGTTCCAGATATTATTTTAAATTTTCATGATGGACAATATAATTCTTCTTATTAAATAAATTTGGAGTTAACTTTTCTTGACTCTGGAACCGAGGCATTTTAGTTGTTTTCATAACTTCTACCGTGTATGGTGAAATCATTTCTTCTCTGATCTTCAACGTTTCCGGGGCAAGTGGGTAATCGTTGTGAAGGTCGTGCAGTTCAGATGGGTAGTACAAATCCACTTCTAATATATACCCATCTGTTCCACCGCTGGGGATAGCCAAAATCCACTCTTCACTGGCGATGGTAGGTGAAACCCACTCAAAATTCCCATAAGGTAGGGGCTGAGACATTGCCCACCCGTACAAATTATTCGCATCTAAATACATTAGATACCGGGTGGGCTCTGTATGAGTATACTCGGCCATGTATGGGTTGTTTGCCCGTGCCCACCGTTTAGTGATGACCGATATTCCCCCTCGAATCCCCCTTTCAACGAAAAGATGCATGTCGATGTCAGTCAGGAGATCCAAGGGCTGATCCACCCTCTTCAGGGAGGCCTGCCACGCCAACCCCGGTGCAGTCATGAGGTGAGCACAATCCAGACCGTAGTACCTCATACACAATTTCCTAAAATGTTCAAATACGTCGGCCAGCAGAAGGACATCCGTTTTCACGTATAAATCATGATAATCACCCATGGTTTCCAAATTGAATGTCCTCCATACATTCTGAGCGTGTTTGTAATCCTCCTCACATACGTTCTCTTCTGTTAAGGTGCTGAAAAATGACGAAGGTGGAGGCAGCACTCGGTCTTCAAATTTTCCATACGAGTCCATGTACTCGTATGGGTATACCCCCTTGCGCAGCAGCAAATCGGTGTGGTTCGGCATAGCCGCAGCTGTTATATTAAATTGTCCTTTCGGTAAATTATCTACTAATTTCTGCAAGGAGGTGTTTAAAAATTGAAGACTGTCAATAAAATGCAGCCTCACACCCTCGGTTTTCTTCTGTAAGGAAAATGATATGTATTTCTCCATGTTTACTGCGATGGGGACAATTTCGTATTCTTTAAATTTACCAAGTCCCGACATCAGGTGGTGGCCGTCATAATTCTTCAAATTATGAAACACTACCGGTATGGTAGTAGGGAGACGAAATCTTAAATTACACATCACATGCAGTGCTCCTCGATATACACCACTGATGTGATCGTGGTCTCTGCATTTTCCTACATACCTTACACCGTCGTGCTTGAATGGCCGTTTACACAGATAACATTCTGTGGCTTGTTCGAATGAAGCGGCCTCACTCCTGGTTAACTTCATTGGCCTGTTGGCTTTGATTTTGGGAATGAGTTCGTCCTTCTCTCGCAAGATATCTTCGATGAATTTGATGACTGCTTCTGTGCCTCGATAGATTTTGGGATCTCGGAGGCACTTGCCCTGTGGATCGATCACTACGTAAGCATATCCACAGGGTTCGTGAAATTGCCAACGGCCGTACCGTGCTGAAAACACCGGTTCTCGTTAGATCACCGAAGTCAAGCAGCATCGGGCGCGGTTAGTACTTGGTGGGTGACCACCTCGGAACACCGCGTGCTGTTGGCCATCTCGGGTGCGGTATCCCCGTGGTTTACGCGCTAGATTTGCATGCTACCACAAATGCCGCCGTGTTCATGCGGAGTACGATCACGTTAAACATGTGGGTCCGTAAGTCCTTCCGAGAGGTTGGTGGTAGGGGAAGGAGGGTACGGTCCCTGTGGATGCCTCCCCCACTGGGTTCCGGTCTAAATTGGGTGGCACTTCCCGGCCGTCCATACAGTTACCTTACACCTTTCTGGTAGGTCGGACGGTCTGGGTCTCAACAACAACAACAGGGTTCGTGAAGAGCCATCTTTTCCGTAAAGGAGTTCTTACGAGAGGGTTCGCTGCTACTCATCTTAACCAGGAGCGCCTCGAAATCTGCATAAATTACAAAGAGCACGGGGTGCTGGTAGTGTTCCATGCTAAACTTGAGGATGCTTTTTTCGGGACTTGGCATCGTGACCCGCTGAGGAGCATGCTCTCTACAAAATGGAATGTGCTTCTGTAGAAGGTCTTCACGATGGTATCTGTGGAGGCACCGGAAGCAAATGTAGCTTTCCCCATTGTGTGATGTTACATCAGCGAGAAGACGAGAGAAATTGCGAATGAGGCAATAATGTTGTTGGACCCCGTCGCTGATTAAAAGTAGGTTAATTACGTCGGAGTCCTCCCGCTCGGATATTTGGAGAGGAAAAACTTCTCCCTTTTCATATCCGAACACATTAATGCGGCATTCGTTCAACTTCTCGAGCGTTGGTATCTTGCAAATCGCTACTGGGCACTCCACATTTCCCATATCTACCTCCCCTTCAAATGGGATGTAATGGCTCACACGGTAGGGTTTAGTGGAGGGATCTATATTCTTCCAGTGTGCAAGCACACACCATATGATGCACTTTTGGTCCTCATTTTGAATGTTGAGGACCGCCTTCTTGGCCACTATTTTGGGAGGTAGTGGAATGTAACTCGATGGACGGAAGGGTCGATACGTTCCAATGTACATTTCTAAACTGAGCACCCGATCCAAAGTCCATGCAGATCCAAGCTGATGAAATTTCTCTACAGATTGTACAACTTTATCACTTCCTTTCCTAACATGCTCCTCAACAGTATAGTCTTGAAGGGTGGTGACGCAGTTTGTGCGAAAATGAGGTGTTGCGAACTCCTCCTCCCCATCAGAATTTAGACGAGACATCCTGACATTTAGAATAACATACCATTTGATTTGGCGAGTTTGTAATTCTGCCAGAAGATTTTCAATGTGGGGCCGCAGTTCTTCTAAACTAAGAAGCAGATCTTGCGAATTTTCTTCGGAGGGTTCCAACGTATGTGTTAGGAACACCCCCAAAGCCTTATTGCTACGCTTTACGCGCTTCCTAGAAGCGGATCCCACATCGTCATTCTTGCGCTTCATGCTAACAGGGGGAGGAGTCTTATGCATTGTACGTACATGTTGAGTCAAATCGCCCTTTCTAGTGAACGTAGCCTCGCAAAGGGTACAGGGATAGGTCTTCATCTGTAAGTGAATTTTTCTATGTGCGTTTAAATTGTCTTCCCTCGTGAAAGTCTTTTCGCAAATGTCACATTGGAAAATACGATAATTGGTATGTGTTTTGCTATGTCTGTTTAAATCTCCTTTTCTTAAAAATGTCTTTTGGCAGACATCACACGTGAAAGATTTTTCTTCGGTGTGTGTTTTCACATGACGTTGCAAATTGTGCTTTAACGTAAACACTTTATGGCAGGTGGGACACATCTGAAAAACAGACAAAGTCCAACATTAGTGTCTATGTCTCCCTCACCTAACACTTTAAATTAAATTTAAAAATAAATTACGTAGAAATTTAATCAGCTGTTTATTTTTAGATATTCTGAAATATAAATACATTTAAAAGCCATCCTACACTCCCAAAAACAGCCGGTTCTTCCCTATCTCCACCAAAATATGGAATAAAAAAAAATTACTTATATGAGTGCCACTCAGCCCGGCCTCCCCACGGGGTGTTGCAGTGGACTCTGCAACGGCTAACACATTGGATTTTGCAGCTAATGGGATCTGAGGTTCCACACTGGGTTCCATATCGACTGACGACATTTCCTTAAAATGAAAGTCATATGTTAGAACATTTTACAAAACTATATTCAAAATAAAGTATCCTGAATTTTAAAAATATTTAATTATTTTCTTAATGTCAGAAACATCTTTAACTCACTTCTGAAATGACTCGATTAAAATGTTGAGGAAATTCGTTTGCCATTGTAATAAGTATCGTAATTAGGAGAAGCTGAAAAACACGTCTTTCTAAACACGAATCTCGAGCAAAAGTGGGTTCTACCCACTGCGCAATGGTACTTAAAAAATCACGCGATATCACGTGATATTCGAAACAACACCTGATTGGTTAAAAAATGTCACGTGACATAGCACGAAACGCCACCTGATTGGTTAAAAAGTGTCGCGTGACATACCACGAACCGTGTCCTGATTCGCTAAAGAAATGGCGCCTGTGCGATAAGGACGATACGTGATTGGATAAAACATATCACGTGATTTATTGCATCATCTGATTTACTGATAAGACATATCAGGCACAGATAAGAGCTCATTCGCTCTACAATTGTTCTAGTAGAAGGTTGCTATTCCTTATTTCTTAAAATGTCTGTGTTGTTTAAACGTGAAAAGCTGCATATTGAATATGTTCGCGAATTTTATTCTGTGAATGTGGCCGATGCAATTTTACAAGAATTAAAATGTCTACCCTTTCAACAATCTGAAGTCATCGTGCAGGGTCGCACATACCAGCCTAATCGAAAAGTATATGCATTTGGAGATGCCGGACTATCCTACGAATTTTCTGGATGTAGTGTTCCCGCCGTGGAATGGACACCTCTGTTAAAGGACATTAAAGCTCGAGTGGAGGAACACACTGGATTTAACTACAATTTTGTGCTTCTAAACCACTATCCTGATGGACATTCTAAAATAGGACAACACAAGGATAATGAAAGTTCCTTGTGCTCCAAAACACCCATAGCAGCTCTCAGCTTCGGGACTACGAGATCCATCATTTTCGAAAGAAAAGGACAATCTCCTTTAACTCTCCCATTACAACATGGTTCGTTGTATGTAATGCATGCACCGACTAATAAATTCTATTCTCATGGAATTTCAGCAGAACCCGAAGTCACTGAATCTAGAATAAGTCTCACATTCAGACAAATTTTGCCTAAAAAGACCACTTTGAAACGCAAGTGTCAATTTCCAATGCATGTACCGCCTGCTCCGCTTTCGCCTATACCGGAAATCGATTGGAACTATATGCATACTCCATCTATAAATCCTACAGAAACCCAGTGTGACATCATATCATCAGCCCTCAACTATGCTACAACTCACACCGAATCGGTTTCGACCGAGTCACCTTCGTCCGAAAAGTTCCGCTCCAATTTGGGAGGCGATCTGCATGTTACAGTGCAACATTTTCGTGGAAATGTTAAAGTGCACCTTCGTGTTTACAAAACAAATACTTCTAATGTTCTCGTGCCTACCACCAATGGCGCGACACTCACACCTGCTGCTTGGAGTGCATTTTAAAAAAAAATATCAAACATCAATATGGATCATGAAAATGCATCTTTTGTGATCCATAACGAATTGCTAGTATGTGTATACCAACGCAATCTATATTTGCAACAATTACCACCCTGTGTTAGTACACTTCAATTCAAAAAGAAGTTGATTACATTAAGCGAAGAGCATTTTTGTATGCTTAAAAATATTGCTCAGAGTGTAACCAAGTGTGTGCTGCATGAATTACTTTTAAAAATATTACCCGATTCTATCATGAAGCAACGAAAGTGCGTCGAAACAATTCCTACATGCTCTCCAGAACAAATACAAATATTTTTAATACAGAGTATATTTAAAAATTTATGTGCAGAGCTGTATAAAGTGTATCAAGGCGATATATGCACAAGTCATGGGTGTACCGATTTAAAACATAAGTGTTGCACTCTACCCTGTCATATGCAATTTGTGGATTATCAACTGCTCGATCATGAACTACTCCTGATAAACACTCAAGAAATTGCACGAGAGTTTTGTGAAACAAATCAGAACAATATTTCATTACTCATACCACAATATTTTGAACAATTTACTGTAGAGAAGCATTTTTCTGCTATGAATGAGCATTTCCATATGTAAGTTACTTCAATCTTATTATTATGTTTTGTAAAAATGGTTGTATTATTGCATATCTTATTAAATATTATTTTTCTCTAAACATGATTTTATTATTTAGTTTTATGCTTTCCGTTTTAAAATAAATTTCAAAAATCAAATTCATTTAAAAAATATCAAATCATCAAATAAATAAAATAAAAACGCCAGATTAAAATGTTAAGTTTAATTTCTAAATTAAAATACGACAAATTAGAGTTTCGAGAAATTTTACCTATGTATACTCTTAACAAATTTTTTTAAAAAATATATGCACTCAACAATGAGTCCATTTCGATGGAGTCCGTGTGTTATAAATTCATAAGTTTTATTACTTTAAAAAAATAAATTTCTGAAACCAAAAACGTATATAGACCATTATTCATATAGAAACGACACTCACCCTAGTACTAACACATATGCGATTCATTCAAAATAAAATCAGCGGTGGAACTATTCCGATAAAGTTCAAACTGCTCCGTGTGGTATACATTCTTAAACTTTATTTACTTCTAAACTCATAAGTATGCACTATAAAGCAAAAAAGGAAAAACTCAACTGCTGTCTAATCTCATATACAAAAAAAAAAAAAAGAAGTATTAGACTACGATGATATTTCCGTTTAAGTTTTATTTCTGAACACGATAAATTAAAGTTTAAATAAAGCCTAGTTAGGAAATTTAAACTCGTGATTTTATGCTATATTAGAAATATTACATTTTAATTATTTAAATATAATTTTTTTAATATAAATCTATTTCTACAACTCCTCATAAACATTAAAAAAAAATAATAATGTGAAAAATATGCATCATTTAAAAGAAGATAAAGTAATAGACTAACCTGATTTGCGATCGTTTCATGGTTTGTAAGGGTCTCGTTAGATTCGGCACTACAGATGAGTTGGAATTCTTCTTCAGATAATCCAAAATTTAACTGGGAATATATAAAATGCATTTATTTAAATATAGAATCAAACGATATGCATAAACTTACAATCACACAATAAGTACGAAATAAATTAAAAAATATATATACATACCTTATATATATTGGATAGAGACATTGTAGCGTTGGGAATGGATTTGCTATAATAGAACTTGAAGAAAGAACTTATAGAAAGTCAGAAAATCTAAGTAAAAACTAGATAAAAATGTTAAGATGTGGGTTTCGTCCAGAAAAGAGCACCAGGCGCGAAGCGCCTTTAATCTCCAATCTCTAGGTGTGGTTCTTATCTTCCTACTGTGACATTATTTCATTTGCCAATAGTTGGAGGTTCGAGGTTTTTGATTTACTGTTTTTATTATTTGACTTAGCTCCTAGTGTGGCAGTTTGTTGCACATTTAGAGTTTGAGTAATTTTGGGGAGTTGATGCAGTTCTAAGGATTTCCTATCAATTTGGCAGTTTAAGGTTTAACAATATTTTTTAGAAAACATTGATCGAGTTTTAATTTAATATCAACTATTTAAGTTGGGACTTACCTAATTCCGATTTTCAATATTAAGTACCGCGCGGGGTCTCTTACGTGATTTGGCTTTGCGATGATCATAGTCATGCAGATTGAATAGTAGTTCATTTGGAACAGATGGCAGATTTTTATAGAATTTAAGCGCTAGCTTTTTAATTTGGGCACTAACAGTTTTTATTTTGAAGTCTTTCCTAATTACCGAGTTTCTTAAGTATCTAGGAGCTTTCCTTATAATCCTTAGGGTTTTGTTTTGTTTTGTCTCTAGTAAGTCTATAGTAGTTTTACAGGCATATCCCCATACGGGTGCTGCATATAGCATTCCCGGGCGGATGACCGATTTATAAATTAGGAGTTTATTTTGATAACTTAGATTTCCGTTTCCTATCATTGGGTATAAGGCTCCTGTGGCCATATACGCTTTTTTGATTAAGTTCGTTACGTGCTGTTTCCAGGTTAGGTGGGAATCTATCGTTACACCTAGGTATTTAGTAGATTTTTCCGCTTTTAGGGTATGGTTGTTTATGTACAGAGGCGGCGGAGGTTTACGTTTTCTAGAGAAATAAATCCAATGACATTTATTGGGGTTTAATTTTATTCGCCATTTTTCCAGCCATGTTTGGAGTATGTCTAAGTGTTGTTGTAGCTGTCTGTGCATTACTGAGACGTAAGGATGTTTTGCAAGTATCGCACTGTCGTCTGCATAGAGTGCCAGCTCCGTGTCTAGGGTCCTGGGGATGTCATTTAGATATATGTTAAAGAGTGTCGGGCCCAGGATGGATCCTTGCGGTACACTACTTTTAATGAGCTTGGGTGTAGACATGTTATCTTTTACTCTAACTTGGAAGTGTCTGTTATTAAGGTATGAGATTAAAAGTTTGACAAGTGCGTCAGGGACTTTTAGAGTGATCAATTTGTATGCTAATCCACAGTGCCACACTTTATCAAATGCTTTTTGTATGTCAAGAAAAATCGCAGCTGTGGGTGTCTTACTATTAAGTCCAGAAGATATGTACTCTACCACTCTCAGCAATTGATGAGTGGTGGAGTGTTTTGGCCGAAATCCAAACTGCTCCGGAATGATAATATCATTCTCACTAAGGTGTGTGTTCAGTCTATAAGAATTATTTTCTCAGTAATTTTACTAAGTGTCGGTAGTAAGCTGATTAGTCTATAGTTGGCTGGAATTGTGGCATCCTCACCAGGCTTATGGATCGCTATAATTATCGCTTCCTTCCATTCTTTGGGGAAATAATTTAGTTTTAGTATTTTGTTTATTAGGGTGGTCAAGTAAAATATTATATTTAAGGGTAGGTTTTTGACCGCAATATTCCTAATTTTGTCGTGCCCTGGGCTTTTACGGTTCTTGATGATATCAATTATCTCTTGCGGGGTGGCTGGGTTAATCTCAGCCGTGACCGGGGAGTTCCTGAAGTTGTTTAGAGTTTGCCTAACCATTCTTAGGGTGTCCTGACACATTAGATCGTGGTTTGGTTCAAATTGCTTTTCGTAATGCCTAGCAAGCGCCTCTGCTTTTTCTTCGTCTGAGTACGCGATTTTAACGCCATCTATTAGTGGCGGGAGTTTAATTTGAGGTTTTCTGAGTCTTTTAGCGAATTGCCAGAGCGATACGTCTTCCGAGCTAAGGGATTCAATTAACTCTTTATACTGTTGCTGCTTTTCTGCGACAATTTTATCCCTGACTTTCCACGTGAGTCTGTTAAGCTCCCTTTTGAGGGTAGGGTCTCTATTAGCCTGCCATGTCTTACGCATTCTGTTCCTTTGCCTAACTAATTGTTTGACATGGTGGGAAAGTGTGGGCATTTTTGGTGACTCACGATGTGTTGTGGCAGAGGCAATAGCTCTCTTGATTTCTGTTGTGAGTGTGTGTGTGGCAGAGTCAATATCCGCCGTGCTCATAATGTTGGGTACTGCCAAGTGCGGCTCAAAAAGTGCTCTTTTGAAAACGTTCCAGTTCACCCTCTCTTGTCCCAGAGAGGCTGGAAGGGGAGTGTTCAGATCAAATGTCACCAATACCGGTAAATGATCCTAGTCGAATTCATCTAGGGTATCGATAGTGTGAGCGTATTCTATGTTTCTCGTTAGGACAAAGTCTATGAATGAGCCGTTGGCACCTGAGAAGCAGGTTGGTCTCGACGGTGCAATGATGTTGGTGTTTGTTGTGTTCAGTAATCTGTGTATCTGTGTACCGCGTATGTTGGCTCTCCTGCTGCCCCACGCTCGGTGGTGTGCATTGAAGTCGCCCGCGAGTATTGTGTTTGGATATCGCGAGAAAAGCAGTTCCAGCTGCGCAGCTACATTTATACCACTCATGTTTTTGACATATATTGAAGTTAGGATAAATGGGTTTACATTATTTATTTTAATTTTTATGCTAGTATTTTCTACTCCTTGAAGATTTATGTTGTTTATTTCCTCGTGGGGAATATTTCTTTTGATATATATTGCTGTTCCTCCATGGGGGTTTCTAGCAGTTGTATTTGAGCTTAGGTTGTGATAGCCAATATAGTTTGCTATATTTAGTTTTTTATTTTCTCTAACTTTAGTTTCCTGAATTAACAGGGCATCTACATCATTTTCATTTACGTAGCTCCTAAGTTCATTTATTCTTGGAGATATGCCGTTCGCATTCCAAAATATTATTTTAAAGCTTTCTTTTTGGGACCTAGCCATGACGGGTTTGATTCTCACTGTTATTTTTAAAGTCCGCGATTAATTTAAAAGCCTCAAAGACCATTTGCATTGGATCACTCTTTTTTTGTATTAGCTCTGCGAACTGCATCAACAGGTGTTTTATTGCATCTAGGTCGAACATGGTGATAAACCCTCTGATGAGGTTGAGGATTTCATCCATCTTTTCATCATTGGTTTTACCAACAGGTTCAGTCTCAGCTTCCATATCCTCAGCCTCAACCGCGGTTTGGTCATTTTCGTGAGTATCCTTTTGGACCTCAGTAGTTTTTTGCCTTTTTTCAACCGTTTTTTCTAACAGCTGGGTTTGCGCGAGCTCTTCCTCTCTGACTCGTTTAGTTTTGGCTTCACGTGTTTTGATTTCTTCTTTTGATTTAGCATATTGATTTACAATTTTAGCTTCTAGTTCCGCCTGTCTGGCTTTTTCGGCTTCCTTTCTCTTTATAATGGCTATAGTAGCCAGTTTTACTTCTTCCGGAGTCAATTCTCTGGAAGACGAAGGTTTGGGGGCCTGCTCTTGCACCGATCTGGTGGGTGCTGAAGATTGGTATCTGTTTTGCTGTGGCACAGTGTGCGAGGAGCCCTGAGGGGGTGCCTGGGAGTTTAATCCGAGGGCCTTTTGCCTCCAAGGGGGTATCTGATTTTGGGGAGGGGGGGCATACCCCGGTGCCTTTCCTCTGTTCCAGGGGTTCTTCGGGCATTGCCTGAAGTTCGCTGGGTGGTCTCCATTGCAATTTGCACACGTAGCCTTCTCAGACCTAGGTCTCTGGCAGTCCCGTGTGAAGTGTTCTTCAGCACACTTAAGGCACTTAGGTGGCATACTGCAGTTCTCCGAGGAGTGATTGAACTGTTGGCACCGGTAGCAGATTTTGAAGCCCCGTGCTCTGAAGGCCTCTACCTTCACAGCCAAGTAACCTAATCTTGTTAGTCTGTAGACCCTCTGCCAGTCTGCCGTAGGCCTAAGGCTGACTAAGAAGATCGGCAGGGGTAATCTCGTTTTAGTGTTTCTCAGTTGAGAAACCCGGACTACATCTAATCCTTCGGATGTTAAAGTGATTTTTATTTCCTCCATGTTATAATTTGTTGGTAGCCCCTTCAGAACTACCTTTTTTGGCCTCTCCGTCTTTAGGTTTAAGCTGTGGAAGGGGATTTTCTCACTACTTAAATGGCGCTGTACAACCCTGTAGGTGTCAGCGTCATTTGGAATCAATTTTAGCATGTCTCCTGTGAGCTTGCCAGATACTTTATTTCCTGAGATATCATTTAGTTTTTTAAGGAGAACCTTGTAATTATCATTGAACTTTATGAAAAAACATTCAGCTTTTGGGTCTTTTTTCTCAACTTCAACTGTTGTTAGCCTGTCACTATTTTCGACCGTTTTAGGTTTAGGTGCACTTTTAAACACTACTGGTTGCGCGGCAATCTCAGCGTAAGTCTTAGTTTTAACATAATCATTGTCAGTTACATTTACAACATTATCAGCTATTTCATTACAGTCCATGTTATCATGGACATTTAAGTTTTCTTCTACAATCTGGCTTTTAGTAGGAGCATCCTTAGTGGATTGCCCCTCCATCTTTCTTTTTTTATTTGGATTTTCAACCGTCTTAAGTTTATCTTCATCTTTAATATCCTTAATTAAGCCTTGCTCTATCATTTTACTTTTGATTTGAACACTAGAATTACATCCCTCACATTTAGAAATCTCATAAATATCACAATCAATAAACCTATCCAATTTCCGGGCAAACAAAAAAGAGTTCACAGAAAGTAACGAACCTAGCATCTTGGAGACTTGATCCTCTTCCTGTCCCAGTAGTCCGTTCATCAGCAGCTCCCTGATGTGAAGAGTCATCACGTAGACTGCCAGGGTGCAGAAGTTGACGGCGGTCTTGATTTCTTCCTTCAGTCCAGTCATCAGTCCATCATCAGGTAGAGTTTCGCAGTAATTCATCAAGGCACCCTTGAGAGGCCCGAATTCTTCCTCGTCCAGCTCACCAGCAAGTTCGCGAGTAGCTGCCACGTCGCCTCGTTCCAAATCCATATCGTCAGGGTGGAGAAGTTCCAAAAAAATAGCACTACCACGTGGTAACAACACACGTGGCACTCCAAAATGGAAAGCACAAAATCCAAAATGGCGAATCGCCCGTACACAACAAGCTGTAGAATTGCTTTGCCCGACGTGCTCTATCGAAACTAGATATAACACGCCCAAGCGGAAGCAAGAAGATCACCAACTGGTAAAAGCAGGAGCAATACTAAAGTACGAGAGAGAGCCCCGAGTTACAATTTACGCAGCTTAAGATAAAAATGTTCAGTCTCACACACATTTTATACCCTTTTTCTTATCTAATCCCCCTCCCCCCTCCCCTCTTCTCAGTTCAACAAATTACAAGGCACAATCATCCAGTCAGTATATGGTGATTCACCATCTCGTGTGATAGTGAGAGATACTAGATTGCTGTTTCAATGTCAAGGGCTGAATGAGTGTATATCTAAAAATCTGGAATTTTCTAATGAGAACTTTTAAAATAATTTGCTTTAAAATGGATATTTTCTCTTAAATTGGACTTTTAAAATAAGTCAGTATGTTATTAAAAATACTTTAGGTAATCCATTCTTTGGAGAAGGTTTTTGGAAAAAAAAAAAAGAGTTTGCGAAAAAAAAAATTGAATGCGAATTTAAATTAATTAAAATTCGAAGTAATTAAAATTCGTTAAACTCATTATTAACTTAGGATAATTAAACTCCTTCATCGGAACATTTATGGGCCATCGTAAAAAAATAATCAATTTGTATTTAGTAGCATGTAAAATTTTAAAAGGATGTATAAAAATCATGCATAGAACTTTTAATATATTGTCAGGAAATTCATCGCAGAATTCGATGAATACCCCACTTTTACTAACACTTTTTCTTCTAATGTATAACATGCATGTATCATTTTTTTTTAATTTGAAAATCGATCATATCCTTTCTTTGTAGAAATGGATCGTACGATTTTCAAATAAAGGCTATTTTCTAAACTAGAATTGGCATACACTCATTTCTTTTTTAATGTATGACATGCATGTACTATTTCTACATAGAAATGGATCTTGCTATTTTCTAATACATAACATTTTAGAGGATACTTTAAAATAACCCAGTATACTCTTCAAAATAATCTGGATTCCATTTTTAGAAGCCATTGGTAAGAACATCCATGTCACAATACATATGCAAGTCACATCTGTGCAGAACATTAGCTTGTGAAGCTTTCAGTACTTTGCATTTTAAAAATATCTCCCAATTATTCCATTCACTGATAATTCAGTACACCTATTCATTTTAACTACGTCCTTAAATATAGCAAAGTCTTGAATTTCCCATATATTTGAAAAGAAATCAATACAGCCATTTTTTTTGTAGATAGAAACAGTCGAAACGGATTCAGCAAGTTCTGATACTTGTCATAAAAAATCGCGTGGCACACACAATCATTCTGAAAAGTGTCGTGTCATGTTCAGTAAGTAGTATAACCTAGCATTCAAATCACACATGGTACGTGAAAATAGACATTCAGCATGATTTAAAATAGTTAAAGTTTTGCGTTTCATAACATTTTTATGAATATCATTATAAAAAATCTGACAATATTCCCAGTAAAATTAAAAAAAAAATGTCGAAACGTGTTCAGCGAGTATTATAACCTATTCCTAAAATTTCGCATGCTTTTAAAACATGTCAGTTTTAACACAGACTCCCCTACTAATCATTAAAAGAATTAATTATCTTGGCTGGCATACGCGCACACACACCTCTTCTAAAAAGGTCAAATCTTGTTCGCATCTTATGGTAAAATTTAAAACATGCGATATGCTAGTTCACTATGGAGTGGTAGAAATCCCCCATTCCTTCATTCAAAAATACCCCAAAAATCATTTCATTAAAATTAATAAAATTCAATAACATACACCCCGTTCTTAAAATTCTGATGAACGGCCAACGTAAAAAAAAATATCTTCGTTCATTAAAACATGTATGAGCGTGAAGCTAAAATTATTCAGTCATCGTCCGACTATCGAATTAAAAGAACACAAAAACCTCTCTCGAAATTAATTCTATTAAAATTCGTCGCATGTATTTCATTCAAGTGCCAATAGATGGCGCCATCACCGCCGTCTAAACTTTCGTAAATGTCTTCAAGTACTTTCCAAACCATTCCATAAAAAAAATTAATTACCCACGTTCCAATTATTACAAAAATAATCCACCTATTAAAATTCAATTATGACTACATTCCATATTTTTTCATAATACATTTTATTTATTTATTAAAAATTAATTAAAACCTTAATTCATTCGCACCATCCCTTCATAGAAGATTGGAAAATATTCTAAGTACCCAGCTCCTTTCGCAGGGAAGATATCATTCATTATTTCATTCAAGTGCCAATAGAGGGCGCCATCACCGCCGTCTAAAATTTCGTAAATGTCTTCAAACGCTTTCTAAACCATTTCATAAAAACAATAATTACTAAATTATTTAAAAAAAATAATCCTCTTATTAAAACTCCATTATGACTATATTCCATTTTTTTTTCATAATATATTTTATTCATTTATTAAAAATGAATTAAAATCTTAATTCATTCGCACCATCCCCTCGTAGAAGTTCAGAAAATATTCCAAGTACCCAACTCCTTTCGCAGGGAAGATATCATTCATTCAGCATTTACTGCAAGTCTCAAAGTGTCTACTGGTTAAAGCACTCTCCTACGGTGCAAGGGGTCCCCAGTTCGAATCCAGCTCAGTCCAGAAATAATTCTTTCCTTTTAGCCAACACAGTTCTCCAACCTGTCCATAGAGGGCGCCACCAAAATTTCCTAGATGGCCGCCAAGGTCTTCTTCAACCTCACTGTCTGTGTCAAGTACATGACGTCAGCCGATAATCTTATCGAGTGAGTCATCCGATAAGATAAACCAATGACGCATCCGATAAGATAAGCTTATCAGATGACGTCATCTGATAAGATAAGCCGATGACGTCATCTGATAAGATAACGTGACGTCATCCTCCGATGACGTCCTCACATTGGAATGCGCTCCGCAGCTCCGCCTGCGGGGCTTCAACTCTCATTTCTCTTCTACTTGTGTCTGTCTGTGCAGATTTTGTATCCACTGTAACTAAAAAACTAATGGACCGAATATCACAAAATTTGGTAGGTAAGTCACTTATGGGCGAGTCTAGTGCTGATTAGTTTTGGGTACGATTCGGGATAAAGTAACCCGCCTATTTTTGCGAAATGGCCCGCAAAAGATTTTATCCACTCTAACTAAAAAACTAATGGACCGATTTTCACAAAATTCGGCAGATGAGTCATTTGTGGGTCATTCTGGTGCTGATTAGATTTTGGTATGATTCGAAAAAAAATAACCTGCCTTTTTTTGCAAAATGGCCTGCAAAAATTGTCCAATTCTGAACTAAAGAACTACGTATGCTCCAATATATCCATTAAATGCTTGTTTAATACGTAATTTTTAGCGAAGAAAAGAATAAGACCAACCCCATTACATTAGGACCAGCCGTTCTCGAGATATTTTAGTTTTTCGTATTTTCTCTACGCCACCTTTGAAAATAAGTCCGGTTACCGAATGAGAACGAAAATTGAATTAAAAGTGAAATAAATTTAATTAAAATAAAGAGAACGTGGGTATAAGTCTGCAGGGAAAGTCATGTGCTGCCCACATCAGATTTTTACTTCCCCTGCAATACATGGTAATGTATAGGGAAAGTATTGGAATCATGCCGAAAATCACAACTCGAGTTCTCGACGGATCTACACGTTTCGAGACCTCTAGAATGCGAAAAAACTATTTTTAGCGTGCTGTCTGTGTGTTTGTCTGTCTGTGCAGATTTTGTATCCAATCTAACTAAAAAACTAATGAACCGAATTTCACAAAATTTGGTAGGTCAGTTACTTGTGAGCGAGTCTGGTGCTGATTAGTTTTGGGTACGATTCGGAATAAAAGAACCCGCCTTTTTTTGCGAAATGGCCCGCAAAAGCTTGTATCCACTCTAACTGAAAAACTGAAGGACCGAATTTCACAAAATTTGGTAGATGAGTCACTTGTGGGTTACCTTGGTGCTGATTAGATTTTGGTACGATTCGGAAAAAAATGACCTGCCTTTTTTTGCAAAATGGCCCGCAAAAATCGTCCAAATCTAAACTAAGGAACTGGGTATACACAAATATATCCATTAAATGCTGATTTAATACGTAATTTTTAACGACGAAAAGAATAAGACCAACCCCATTACACTAGGACTAGCCGTTCTCGAGATATTTTAGTTTTTCGTACTTTCCCTACGCCACCTTTGAAAATAAACCCGGTTACGGAATGAGAACGAAAATTGAATTAAAAGTGAAATAAATTTAGTTAAAATAAAGAGAACGTTAATATAAGTCTGCAGGGAAAGTCATGTGCTGCCCACATCAGATTTTTATTTTCCCTGCAAAACATGGTAATATATAGGGAAAGTATTGGAATCATGTCGAAAATCGCAACTCGAGTTTTCGACTGATCTACACGTTTCAAGACCTCTAGAATGCGAAAAAACCATTTTTAGCGTGACGTCTGTGTGTGTGTCTGCGTGTCTGTCTGTCTGTGCAGATTTTGTATCCACTCTAACTCAAAAACTAATGGACCGATTTTCATTACATTTGGTAGATAAGTCACTTGTATGTGACCCTGGTGCTGATTAGTTTTGGGTACTATTCGGAATAAACCAACCCACCTTTTTTTGCGAAATGGCAAAAATGGCAAAAATTGCCTGTATCCAATGTAACTGAAAAACTAATTGATCAAATTTTACAAAATTTGGTACATAAGTCACTTGTAGGTCACCCTAGTGCTGATTAGATGTTGATACGATTCGGAAAAGAACAACCTGCCTTTTTTTACGAAATGGCCCGCAAAAATTATATATTTCTACTTTAAAGCATCTAATCGACTAAATTTCATAAAATTTGGTAGATGAGTCACTTATGGTCGACCCTGGTACTGATTAGATTTTGGTACCATTCGGAAAAGAACAACCTGCCTTTTTTTACGAAATGGCCCGCAAAAATTATATATTTCTACTCTAAAGCATCTAATCGACTAAATTTCATAAAATTTGGTAGATAAGTCACTTGTGGTCAACCCTGGCGCTGATTAGAATTTGGTACGATTCGGAAAAGAACAACCTGCATTTTTTTCGGAAATGGCCCGCAAAAATTGCATGTATCCACACTAGCTAAAATATTAATTGATCCAATTTCACAAAAATTGGTAGATAAGTTACTTGTGGGATACTTTGGTGCCGATTAGATTTTGGTACAATTCGGAGAACAACAACTCGCCTTTTTTTACAAATGGCTCACAAAAATCGCCAAAATCGAAAAAAAAAGACTATATATGCTCAAATATATCAAATGAATGTTTGTTTTATATGCAATTTTTGACGAGGATAAAGAATATAACACACTCCATTATACTTTAGGACTAACCGTTCTCAAGATATTTGAGATTTCTTGCATTTTTGTTACGCCGATTTCGGGAAAATGTCCAATTACCAAATAAAAACAAAAATGGAATTAAAAGTGCAAATTTAGTGTTATTTGGTGCAATAAAACTCAATCCAACGAATTATTAAAAAAATAAAGAAAATATGAAATTAATTCTGCAGGGAAAGTCATGTGCTGCCCACATCAGATTTTTTACTTTCCCTGCAATACATTGTAATGTATATAGGGAAAGTATTGGAATCATGCCGAGAATCGCAACTCGAGTTTTCGACGGATCTACACGTTTCGAGACTTCTAGAATACGAGAAAACTATTTTTAGCGTGACGTCTGTGTGTGTCTGTGCAGATTTTGTATCCACTCTAAAGTTGACATAATTTCATAAAATTTGGCAGGTAAGTCATTTGTGGGCGAATCTGGTGCTGATTAGTTTTGGGTACGATTCGGGATAAAAGAACCCGCCTTTTTTTGCGAAATGGCCCGCAAAAGCTTGTATCCACTCTAGTTTAAAAACTAATGGACCGAATTCCACAGAATTTGGTAGGAAATCACTTGTGGGCCAACCTGGTGCTGATTAGATTTTGGTATGATTCGGAAAAAAATAACCTGTCTTTTTTTGCAAAATGGCCAGCAAAAATCGCCAAAATCTAAAATAAAAAACTTCGTGTGCTCAAATATATTCATAAAATGCTTGTTTAATACGTAATTTTTAACGAAGAAAAGAATAAAAACAACCCCATTACACTAGGACTAGCCGTTCTCGAGATATTTTAGTTTTTTCGTTTTTTCTCTACGCCACCTTTGAAAATAAGTCCAGTTATCAAATGAGAATGGAAATTGAATTAAAAGAGAATTAAATGTAATTAAAATAAAGAGAACGTGAATATAAGTCAGCAGGGAAAATCATGTGCTGCCCAGATCAGATTTTTACTTTCCCTGCAATACATGGTAATGTATAGGGAAAGTATTGGAATCATGTCGAAAATCGCAACTCGAGTTTTCGACGGATTTACACGTTTCAAGATCTCTAGAATACGAATAAACCATTTTTAGCGTGACGTCTGTGTGTATCGCTGTGTGTCTGTGCAGATTTTGTATCCACTCTAACTAAAATACTAATGGATCGAATTTCCCAAAATTTGGTAGGTAAGTCACTTGTGGGCGAGTCTGATGCTGATTAGTTTTGGGTACGATTCGGGATAAAAGAACCCGCTTTTTTTTGCGAAATGGTCCGCAAAAGTTTGTATCCAATCTAACTGAAAAACTAATGGACCGAATGTCACAAAATGCGGCAGATGAGTCATTTGTGGGTCACCCTGGTACTGATTAGATTTTGGTATCATTCGGAAAAAAATAACCTGCCTTTTTTTGCAAAATGGCCCGCAAAAATCGTCAAAATTTAAACTAAAGAACTACGTATGCTCAAATATATCCATTAAATGCTTGTTTAATACGTAATTTTTAGCGAAGAAAAGAATAAGACTAACCCCATTACACTAGGACAAGCCGTTCTCGAGATATTTTAGTTTTTCTTATTTTCTCTACGCCACCTTTGAAAATAAGTCCGGTTACCGAATGAGAACGAAAATTGAATTAAAAGTGAAATAAATTTAATTAAAATAAAGAGAGGGCGGATATAAGTCTGCAGGGAAAGAAAGTCATGTGCTGCCCACATCAGATTTTTTATAAAGATATCCATCTCTATGTGTGTTGTGACGTATAGATACTAAGTTAAGAACGAAAGAACGAATGCTTGTATAGCTATGCAATTTTATTTGGATACAAAATTTTATGTAAAAAACTAGAACTGAATAGAATATTTTGTACTTCTATACTATTAGAACATAAGTTATTCTTTTATGTAAAAAACTAGAACTGAATAGAATATTTTGTAATTTCTATACTATTAGAACATAAGTTATTCGAAAGTTACGCATTTCATACATTGTTTTTTATAGCAAGCAACTATAATTTCTGAAGGGACAGTTGGTAAACAAAAATTTTGTTTCCTATTTCCTCAAATATCATTTGTTCGAAATTCAATGAGTTCGGAGGGGTGGGGGGGGATCTCTCCATCTTTGGCAACGCCACTATGGAAAAACGATAGTTTAAACTACGTTATGTTATGCAAAGATTATTAAAACGTATCTAATTATATATTATATTAACATAAATCAGCCAAATGTATCCAATTAATTGATATGACAAACCTGTTAATTTGAAAAAGTAATTTTACCTTTAATTTTTACGAAATTTTATTTTTACGGCTAAAAAATAATTACTTGCATACGAAATCCGATAAAATAATAATTGTCTTTTGTATTTTGATACTAATTATGCAAGTGGACTTAAACACTCCGAGTGATGAATGTATGAGAAATTCGAGTGGACCAATATTTATTTTAGTACTGCGGTTCTATAATTTATATTAAAATATACGATGGGTCCATAAAATTACGAGGCCGACCAGGTGGAGTAGGTGGATTTGGAAGTCATAACATCCCCAGGAACCCATTGAATTTCACAGAAATAATATATGGAGAAATGGAAAACAAAACATTTAATTACTCCCCCCCCCCCCCCCATCCAAGAATTTTTTTCGGGCGACGTTACTGGGCGTGCCAAAAGTGTTGGGTTCATAGTGGCACTTGGAAATGAAATTTCCTGAGTATTTTCTGAAAACTTTCTTTTTTTTTTAAATCACAGAATTTATAATTATTTATATTTATCTATAATTATTTTATTTTATTTACTGACATAAAGTGAAATTCAGTAACTGAAAAAAAAAAATTTCAGGAACGATTAGCCAATTTAATGATAAAATTAAATTTCCAGTCATGAAATCTATAAAGTCAAATTTTCAAAATCAAAATTCTTGCTTTAAATATAATAACAAAAGAAAAAGAATCTGTATAAAAGTTTGAAACTTTCAAAACAACAATAAAAATTTAACCAGATCACAAAGTATTAACCCCCCCCCCCCCCCACACACACACACACACACCACCACCCACCTTTTTTTTTAACAGTGAAAGAATTGAATTGAGTTGAAAATTTTCATTCGGTCAGTTAAATGGCTGAATCCAATATAATTCATGATTAGTGTCTTATTCATAATAGTTCCAACTTTGGTTTTTATTTAACTCAAATTTATTTGATTTCAAAGTTTCTTTATTACTCTTTTCAATATGTATATAATAGTAACTTATCTAAGTCAGATTTACGAATTTACAATGCAGTATTTTTTTTAACTCAATGATTCATTTCTTTCATCAAGAAAATAAATTTTGAGACCAAATCTATTTCATATTTTCCTATTAATTGCTTATTTAGAGATTACTTAGAGTCTGAAATGTCTAATTTGCGTATAATGTCCTTCCCATAACACAAATCAAAAATTAAAAGAAATTGAAAAATATTTAGTTATATCATTTGATTCTAATACTTTTTATATTCTATAAATGTCTTTAAAAAATTAGCCATTTGGAATTTATTTGAGAAACTGTTAACTAGTAATGTTTATTAAAACACAGCCTATAAAGATTCAATCAGTTTCAAAGGAAATAAAGTGTTTTCTTCATCATGATAAATGATACAGAGCACCACTACCAACAAAAGCAGATGCTGTGTTCTTATGAAGCTTCAGTTTTCAGATTCTGACAACAGAGAACAAATTTTTTTACAATGCTGTTTAAGTCAAAGAAATGATTTTATTTTCCAATAAAATTTCGAATATTGATATCTTAAAATTAATTAGTGATTCTCTGTTTCTTAAATCAGTTAATTTAAATCGTTATAACCCTGATTTCAACCTTGTGCAGTTTAAACTCATTGTTGGCTGTGTGGTAAAACTGACTTTGTAGGTCACCACAGAAGTCCAGAAGACAAATCCAGGGAAAGGTAATTAGACAAATTGCATCCCCCTGTTGTATGATATTTTCAGTGATTCTATACACCTTACAAAGTTTAATGCAACCCAACACAAATATCTAGAAATGAAATGAACTTTAATTTTATAAGGTCAGTTTGCTACATTTTATGATTAAGCAAGAATTTCTGATTAGTTTTAATAATTAATTACTAAGTATACTAGATAAATGATGAATAAAAAATTGTAAAAGTAAATCCCCCCTTCCCTGTTATCTCTGAGAGATTATCCTCCCTTGGCAGAAATTTGCAAAATTGTAGCATATACTCATTCCTTATTCCCTGTGAATTATTCCATTCGTTTTTTATAAGTTCGAACAAAATAAAATCGATCTACCAATGCTAGTTGCTGCATTGGGAGCATGATTGAAATAAAACTTTAGAATGATTTGCTTCCTATTAATCGGTTTTATGACTATGAAGAAGATATTAATAAAATTCATAAAATCAAAGTAGAAAACCTATTTTTCTAAATATAATGTTTTTATATTTGTACACAAATAAAAAAATAATGATTATATTACCCTTTTTCAGTAAAAGGTCATTTTATATGATTTTGTAGTACATAACTGAATCTGATGCTGTCCATCTTCTAAACCTATATTTGCATTTTAGGATTCTTTTATTTAGATTACAAGTGAAAGCTAGAGAATATTTTTAATATTTTGTAACAATAAACAGGGAAATAAATGCATGTTATGTTTGTAGACAACAGTTATAAAATTGAAATTGTATTGAAACCATTATTCTTGATGTAATTGAGCAGTATTACAGAGTGTCGTTTAAAGTTCAATGCCTTTGATGAATGCTGGGGATCTATAAGACTAAACCGAGACTGGATCTGATCAGAAATTGAAATTTTCTCTGAACCCTACAATTTGTGGTAACATTTCAATTCATGGAAAGTCACATCAAACAGAATGATGCTATCCTGTATTTTAAATAAAAAAGCAGAGTAGTGAGGAGGCCATACTTTGATTTAAAATGTGAAGGAGAATATAGTTGTTGTTGTTGATACCCAGACCGTCCAACCTACCAGAAAGGTGAATATAAATGAAGAAGAATATAGTGTACCACTTCAACATATGATAGAGATTAATATGTCAACTGGAAACATTTTCATTTGCAAAATGTTATGGTGAACAGGATGCTATGCTATCTTAAAATAATAACATGAAATTGAAAATATAATGATTTCAGTTGCTCAGTAGATAGAGTACTGTCTAGCTAACAAGAAATCAGTGGTTCATTTCCTTACTGAGATGAGATCTTTACACAGAAAAATTAAATAAAATTACTTAGTCTTGAATTATACCTTTAAAAGTCTTAAATACAATCGATAATTATTATCTAATTTTTATCTCTTTCATTGTCTCTTCTCTAGCCTATATCTCTACTGGTTTTGTATGATAAGCGACCAACATGCATGTACATAATATAAAAAAAATAATTATAATCAGTCTTCCAGCAATAAATTTAATTTGAGAGAATGCAAGTTATCATTCTCAGAAATCAAGAAAAATCTGAAAAATTAAAATTTGCAGCTGCTATCTAAATTAATGAATGCCATCCAGACTCATCTCAATCTAAAATGTTCCAAAATATAGTTATTAGATATATGATTATGAAATAAGAGATCTGAATATGTTTAAATAGACTACACTTTGAAATAACGTGAGATATTTTCATTTTTAAAAATTCTATATCAGCAGAATTTATTTCTCATGTACCACAATTATCATGAAAACATTTTAAAAATGTTATTTGATAGATCTATATAGGTTAAAGTACAGCGGCATAATTTGATTGGGTTGATCATAGTTGCTTTATATGTCACAAAGTTCATTCGGACAAACTATATCAAACAATAATGAAAAACAATTGAATAACAAGTAACTAATTATGTTTATACTTTATTATGCAAGTTATTTATAGGAGGTTAAACCCCAAATAAATAACCACAAATTCAGAAATCAATGTCCCGAAGTACTCCTTATTAACTGGCTTTAGACACATTTGTTAAAAATTAAAGGATGCAGGACTTACCTTTTAATTTGAATGTGCACATAAGAAGGGAGGAATATATATAATGAACGTAGATCATTAAGTAACCATTGATAATTACATTTACTGTTATGACTCAGTTACTTTAATGAATTACAAACATGTGCAGTTTAATTTTCAATCAAATAGCAAAAATTTTCAATACTCATTAAGTGGATTTAGGGGCAATAAAAAAAGGTGTGAAATTGTCAAGATCATTTTCAGCCAAGCTTTAATTTTGTCCTGTTTTCTATTAACATTGACACAGAGGTACAGGAAGTGGCCAAGACTCTTTTGAGTCAAGATGAGTAAAAGTGATTTTTTTCATAAAATGTCTAAGTATTCATTTTATAGAATTTTGTTTGTTGTACACTATATTATCAAAGGAATAAATAACATATAGTATATAAAGTAGCTCAACAAATGTATAAGAACATATAAATTAGGTAAAAGCTTACATATTTAAAGTGCTGAAATTTCAAATACTCCAACAATAAAAACGTTAACTTGTGAGTTTTGCATGAACTTATTTGCTCATTTTCTTTAATAGTTTAGAATTAAGAGTAAAAGGATAAATATATCATATTATGAATACATATAAAATATGAACAATGCAAGTACTGGAATTTACCAATACATGATTAAAAGTGCTGTTGGCACATTTCGGACGCGGTAGCCCGGTGGTTTGCGCGCTGGATTTGCACGCTGTCACAACTGTCGTCGTGTTCATGCGGAGTACAATCACATTAAACATGTGGGTCCGTAAGTCCTTCCGAGAGGTTGGTGGTAGGGGAAGGAGGGTACGGTCCCTGTGGATGCCTCCCCCACTGGGTTCCGGTCTAAATTGGGTGGCACTTCCCGGCCGTCCAAATGGTTACCTTAACCGTACACCTTTCTGGTAGGTCGGACGGTCTGGGTCTCAACAACAACAACAACCTTGATGAATTTAACATTTGTTTTATTGTATCACTTGAACAAATTACCCAGTGCTGACCGGGGTGTAAATAAACCCCTGCTACTTGAATAATACATTTACAGATAACACTAATAATTTTTTTTTTCAAATCCTAAACCAACATCAAATTACCAGTACGCTATCCACAAAGCAAAACAAAAATACATGCTCGCTGTAATGCAAAAAATAAATTAATGAAAGATTAATAACCTCTAGGAGATGAACGTTGCATTAAATCGTTACAGTAGCTGTTAAATCGTATGGGTTGCTGTTAGATCATATCGATGGCTGGAGGTTCTATAACTGTTAAATCGCGAATATAGCTGTAAGGTCATATCAGTAGCTGGAGATTAACTAATTTTGGAATTTAAAAATACGTTAAAAAACCTAATTTAAATTTTGGAAAAAGGCCTTCGACACGCATTAGTTCAGGTATAGATGTGACTGTGACGGAAAAATTCGGTGCGATAGATATTGCGCGGTATTGTTGACAAACAAACAGACAGATTCTTCTTTTTATTATTATAGATTCACAGGGGGTGAAGACAACAGAAATGCAATGTTTAATATGCCCCTGAGTTTGTGACAAGTGAATGAAAATATATAAAAAATGTTAGAAGATACAAAATCTAATCCAAAGGCATGAAAAACACAATTGAAAAGGGGACAACAAATAGGAAGGAAAGGGGGAGGGGAGTAAAAATTAAAAATATTCTGATTTTCTACCAAAAGATAAAGAGCATCACAAAACTAAGAGGGGGAGGGGAGCGAATCATATTTACAATCATTGGAGGACAAGGTGGTAAAAAACGCAATATTTTTTTAATAATTTTGGAAAAAATAATAAACGAAAATATCTGAAAAGAATTTAGAAATACATGGGCCCAACAGAAACACAAGGAAATACCCAAATGCTTCCAAATCAATTCAAAAAAGGAGAGGCAGGGATAGAAATTAAAAAAATATGACTATCGAGTGGAGTAATAAAAATAGGGTGTATTAAGAATAAAAAAAATTCCATTCGTTGGAAAAGAGAAATGTCACTATTTCATTTTTTCTCGGTTTTGAAAAAAAATGGACAAATTAAAATACCACATATCATACAATAAAACGTTATATAAGAATAATAACTCGTAAGTTTTAAATTGACTAGAACATGGGGGTAGGGGTAATGAATTGTTTGAGTAGAAATATAAAAAAACACAATATCAAAATGTGTATTACAAATTTTAAGATTTTACCTAAAAGTGTATTACATTATAATTATAACTAAAAGTGTAATTATTAAAAAATAAAATAATATTTACAGATTATTGAATGAATATCTAGACAGAAATTTTTATGCATAAGCATCTGTCAAATTCGCAGATTGGATCCAGAGATTAAATTTATTAATTTGTAAAACAGCTCTATCAATTTAGAAACAACTTTTGCATTTTTATGCAAATATTCACAAAGGAATATTTTGCTTCAAAATTATTTTATACCATATTTTTTTTTTTTTTCGTTTTGTAATGAAACTGGAAAAATTACAAAATTAAGATCATTTTACACCATTGCTAAATTATTTACCTCTGAAATTCTTTATAGAACAGCTACGAGACCTATAAATATTATTTTGGATAAAAACGTGAAAAAATTATTCTTTTCTCAGTATTGTTCTGGGGCTAATGCCATCGACTAATTTCAGCATCAAATTCATTTTATTTGTTAAAACACATTAAAAATCAACAAAAGACATAGTCAATTAAGAAATTTTACGAAAATATTTTAAATAATTGAAAAAAAGTTGCCCAAATACTTAAAAAGAAGTCATATTTGATGAACATGAATTTGGGAATCTTGCACAGAAGCCTAACACAACACTCTGAACATTAAGAAGTAGCTTTTTACTTCTAGTCACTGTGTTACCTGCAATGGCCTCCAGCTAGGCTCAATGCCTAAATGAGCTAAAATGATAGATGACCAAAAGAATGACCATCTGGACTAATGTCCCGTCCTTTTAAAAGTGTGATCATACAAGACTGCATCTATGTGTTTCCAATTTGAATTTGAAAGCAGAAATAAATTCTGGGAATTGTCCTTTGGGTTTTTTCCAGTATTTGGGAAACACAGCCTCAGGGATTGTAGGCTGCACCCAGCTGCAAGTTGTATATAAAATCTCATAATCTCCTAAGTGTATGATCTTATTTCGTATGAGCATATTGTGCGTATTTTCAAGCAGAACTATACATTACTTCAAAAAAGATATAATTATGGGAGAAAGATGATTTTATCCTTTTAATGTTTTAATCTATATAAATAAAATTGAAAATCTGTCTGTCTGTTTGTGCCGTCATCACGGGAGAACGGCTGAACCGAATTTGATGAGATTTTGTGGACAGCCTAGAAATAGTCCCACTTAAAATTTAGTGCATGTTAGGAGTTTCTATCATCAGTGGTTTTCGAGATATTAGTAAAAAACAAAACTTTTGTTTGTTTCATCATCAAAAGATAACGGCTAAACCGAATTTAATGAAATTTTGTGGGTAGCCTTGAAATAGACCCCCATAAATTTTGTTCAAGTTTCGAGTTTTTAAGACCATGGGTTGTCGAGATATTAATGAAAAACTTAACTTTTTCCTAGGAGTTCTACTCTCCATCTCCGTGATTTATCCAAACAGAAAGGATGAAAATCGTTTGTTTAAAATGTCAAAGCGAATTAAAACTTTATTTCTGAGTTTGGTGCAGGATTTTTGAATTAATTAGTCACTATCTGAAAGCATGAATTGTTTGAATCATGAATTTAAATGGAAAAATCTACCTCCATGGTTTATCTTTCAGAAGCTTTTACTCAACGATGAACAGTATAAAGAAATGAAAATGGCTATTTAATTTCGCATTTTATGAGGAAGATTCTATCTTATATCATGTTGCTCGGCAACGGAATGAAATTAAATGTTTGTTAATGATTATTATTATTTTTTCGATTTGAATAATAAATAAATAGATATTAAAATATATCTTATAAATCAACGGTTTGATTTTTCTATTAATTATATTAATTGCGAACTGCGCACATCACTTTCATTTATTTTGGTAAAGCGGTTTCAAGCTTATATATTGTGTTTAGCTAACAAACTCATATATTCTCTTTACCCGATAAATCCATTTATCCATTGTTGAAACAGTAAAAGAGTAGAACGGGTATATCTACTAATAATATTTTAGTGTTTTCATTTAGTATATACAAACAGGATCACGATATTTTATTCAGATCTGCAAATTTAGAGCTACGAATTTGGCTGGATATCACTAACTTGGCAAATTTCTTAAATGTTGCCATATTGATTGAAATGTCCCCAAATTTATAAAAATAACGTAAATGAATGAAATTTATTTTGTTTTGTTAGAAGAAAGTACTGAAATGGTGTTTTGTTAGCATTTGTCCAACCGTCCTACTTAGTAACACATTTAGCGAATTTTTTAAATGTCACCAAATTGATAAAAATGTTTATAAATCCATAAAAATATTTTGAAATTGATAAAATTGAACTTAATAAATGAAATTGTGTTTTTCTAGAGGATAATATTTTGATGATGGTTCATCAATTTATCTCAAAGTGGGACTCTCAGTTCTAAGAGTCCCACTTGGCGATACATTTGACGACTTTTTAAAATGTTGCCAAACCCTCATTACAGATAGCATTATTCAGACAATATTTTGACCACCAATTTATTTGAAGCAAATCATAACATATTGCTTAGCAATGGATTTAAATCCAGTGTGTTTATGCAGAAGATTTTTATTAAATCTTTTCCGATTTTAATAATGAAGATATGCATATAAAATAAATTTCATTGCCATCACATTTTTGACTGGATAATATTAATTACGATCTTCAGGTGTAAGCATTATTATTATTGATGTTTTAGGGGATTATTGATTCAGAGATTATTATTGATATTTTCAAATTCTTATGCCATATTGCACATTGTACGAGTAATCTTCTACAAATGCACGGGTATATCTTCTAATGTAAGAGAATATAAGTAGTACAGGTATATTGGCATATATTGGAATCAAGCCTTCCAGTATGAAGATTACGGGGATTATTGATATTTTTAATTTATTATGTAATCTGTTATATATTGGCAAAAATTTTTGAGACTAAATATTACAATACGGGTAATCCTTTACTAACACTAGGACATATCTTCTAATCTATGACATTATCAGTAGTTCGGGTATATCTTCTCATATAATTGTAGCACTTTCATTTCGGCTCATATTGGAATTAATTACTGCCTTCTGGTTTAAAGACTACAGATTTATTGATATTTTCAATTTATACATGTAATCTACTAATACAGGTAATATCTTCTAATATTCGCATATATAAGTAGTACAGGTCCCATACAATACGCTTTTATTTTGCATATATTGATTCAATACCATATTTTTTGTAAATTTGCTTACAGAAGAGGCCAGGATATTTTATTCTTCAGATCTACCCGTGAAGATAATTTTGAATAGAGAGAAAAGCCATTCCTTAACTTCTTTTCAGGAGCATTATGTTAAATATTTTAACAGAATATTTTGAGTAAAAATGCCATTTCGTACACAATAGGAATTTGCACATGATTGTGAATTTTAAGTTTATTTATATTATATACTCCGTATGATGAATGGGTATGCTGCTAGTACTATATAAAATAGTACATTAATTCATTTATATTAAAGTGGCATATTCATTTATATTAAAGTGGTTCATTTTCAAAATTCTTTAATACAACCACAAAAGCCATTCTTACTACACCTAATTTGACTTCCAAATGGCCACCACTAATTCGGTCGCTGTGGGCAATTGCCCATGCCAACCACATCTTAAACCGGGCCTGTTAATTATATTTATCAATAAACAAATAAAAGCAATTGATAAAAATAGTGGAATAAAACATGTTTAAAGTATCCATTTTCAATGCTGCCAATACATTCCCAGAATTTGGAATTCCGTCTCAAACAATAAAAAATGTTTTAAACATTTAGGGTTTGTGTCTGATAACAAATAAAATAATGTTTAAAATGAAGACCTGACCCTGATTCTTTACTGAATTTATTAGAAAAAGTAAATGAAAGTCAATGTACTGTTGTTCTGACATTAATGATTCATATACATGGATAACAATGTTCCAGTATGTCCTTAAGTTAAGCAGGGTCCGCGCTAGCCATTCGCCTACGCGCCAAATGCTAAAAGATCGCAAAACTGGCGATAAAAAAAATACTTTGGCGAAAAAAATGACGAATGATTTTTTGAAAACTGTGAAAATTTCGTAAATATTTTTTTGGAAAGTAATATGGAATAAAAGTTCGATTTAATTTGGAATAAAAGTCCGATTCCAGACAAGTAGGCCTATGATATACTACGTGCGTTGTCTCCCGTCTGTTTTGGGGACGCTCGTTCTCGTGTGACAAGCTCCAAGTATTCTTTTATTCCCAGCACGCTGCTCCTCAAAACGGACGGCAGACAGCGCGCATTCCTGTCTCTCAAGCATCCTTGACTCACCGCGACAATCAAAACATTATCTGGATTCCGTCCGTTATGTGAGCCGATTTTTTTCGTTAAACCCGAATCGCACAACCGTTAACCCCCAACACAGTTATTAGATACTCTCCAATAAACAAAACAAAAAAACACTTTCAACTTAAAATCCTGCATTATAGTTTTAAGCAATCCGTTACAGAATTATTTCTGAAAAGAGCCATTTTTTTTCGAAAACGATCAGCCGTAATCAGAGAAACAAGTGATAAACATCGAACGAAAATGTTGTATATTTTTTGATGACGCGTATACAATGGTAGTCCGGAGCTTCTGGAGGGCAGAGAAATTAGGAGTGTGCGATTGCGTAATTACTACCGCATCGTTTTAGGATCGATTGTCTTGCGGGAAAAAATAACTTTTAGACTTACGATGTTCTTTTTTTTTCAGACTCCGCATATAAATCGCCCCCCTCCTCCACTTTGAAGCGTTTTTTTTTTCTTTTTGTCACAAATTTTTTGACTTACGCGAGTATATTACGGTAAATAAAAAAGCATTTAATTTTAGTTAAAAATAAAATAGAAAAAAGGCAACTACTGATTATTATCACAGATGCCAATTTGCGGTTTGCTGTTTTTGTCATAAGTTGAATCGTAGTTTATCTTTTTGTTACGAATTTTTAAGCCTGCCTGGCTTGTTTTCGTTTCATCTTCATCATCATCTTTATGGTTTTTATAGGATCCTTACGCCTGCCTGAATTTTAAAACCGACATTAAAATTTATCCCTTAGATAGTTTTGGTGCCTAATTTTAAAGAAATATAATGATGGTACTGCATATAAAAATATTATGGATGTAACAGGAATTGGTTTCACATGTCCTATGACAATAACCATCGTTAAAAGAGGCTTTTGTAAACAGAACATAAATTTAATTAAGTAGTAACATCAGAGTAAAAAATCTCAGTGACTTGATTCTTATAAATAGTGAAGGGCCAGATATGAAAGATTTTAACTTTAAGGCAGCTTTTGAAAATTGGTGTATAGTGCAAAAATTCGATGCTTGCCTGGTTTATATGATAATGAAACTATGTGAATTATAGAATAAATTTGTCAATTTTGTAACTCATTGTGATCTTTCATTGGTAAATACAAGTTTAATTTGCTAATAGCCTGTTTAATGATTAAAAAAAAGAAATTTACCTATCTTTATATCTTGTTTAGAATGAAATTAATATTATTAGCTGCATTATGGCTTAAAAGTAAAAATTTTTTTACCAATGGCGATGATAACTTTGACTAATAATCATGTAATTTGGCTAATGATTTTTCAATTTGGCTAATTTGTTTGCTAACAGTTTGAAATTCCTAGCGCGGGCCCTGCTTAAGCAACCATAAAAGACTACAGATTTATTTATTAACTTCAGAATTTTTAGAAGAAAAGTGTGAAAATGAGGAAATTCTTTCACCATCTAATAAAAAACAAATTCTTGAGAATTTAATCTTACACAGGGCTTATTTGGGGCCGAAGCCCACTGGAACCCTGCTCCGGTAATTCTTTAATTTTGGCGAATATGTAAATATTTGCCGGAGCCATTCAGTGGATACTCTTTTTGGACTCTGGAGCACTCCAAAATTGAAATGAAATTATTAGTAATTTTCTTTCCAGTTTTTGAGTATTTTGCAATCGCTTTTGCCTAACAGGAAAGCTGGCGACGGCAAAGGCCATGCACATATTTTGATTTCTTCTTCTTGATGAAAGAATCCATCAGTATATGTCAACCTGCCAAAAGGCTTCTATGCCTAATTAAAGTCAATACACAACAGAAATTCCCCCTAGTTGGGGAAACTATGATGTAAGTGTTGCCTAATTACCGCAGAATACGAAGGGCATAAAGTAACAGGGGCCATGCACTAACTGAGCTCATTTTCAGCAAAATAGGTGGCAATGCTTTGATTTGTAATTGTTCTCATTCCCACTACATGTTATTAGTTTTTGTTTTTACATAGGGATGGAGATATGAATTGAAATAAGAGTAAGCAAATAATTTATGATTATTTTGGTTCTTCGAGCATAAAAAAGCAGCTTTGATTGAGCCATCCAAGGAGATTCTGATTGAAAATGAACTCCAGATGACGAATGTTTCAAACAAATCATGTGTTTCAACATCAAGTGATTAAGAGAAGAAAATCGAGAAGAAAACAGCGTCTCCACTTTTCAGAGAATTTACCATCATGCTGGTCAAAACAACAAGATATGAATTTTCCTTTAAAAAAATCTGTGGTTGCTATTCAAGGATGAAAAATTAGGATGTTGTACTTGCCAAATCGTTTCTAGCTTGGGTACATTTAGAGCCCAAGGATCATCTTTTCCAAGTGAAAGCAACTGGGAAACTGTAAATGTTGGCCCAAATGGAGAAACTTAATTTCATCAAAAGAAATCTTTACAGAAGAAGATTAGTGAACACAAGATTTCCAAAATGCATCTAACAGCTGAAAAAATTGAAAAAGACAAAAATAAAAATCAAATCAACATAATGGTATCCTCTAAAAAAAAAGAAGAACAGGCTCTGACGGAGCAGAATTTTAGAACTGCATATCATTTAGCGAAGCAGAATAAAACATTTTATGAATTTGAGAAGGAAATTGATGTGCAAATTCTCAATGGACTGGATATGGGGAAGATTTTACACTCAAATGTTTCAACAATGAATATTGTGACACACATTTCAAAAAGTATACAAGAAACTCTTGCAAAAGAAGTTGTGGATGAAAAACTTAAATTTCCATTGATTCTTGATGAATCAATATTACTCAGTAATAAAGCATGTCTCATTTTGTATTTGCGAACTCAGCTTTTGGACATGGAAAATCTGGTAAACATATTTTTAAGCTTAAATGAATTAGAAGATACAAATGCAAATGGAATATATTAAACTCTTTGCTAGCCGAAATTAAGTGATATAAAATTGATGAATATATTCTACAGGAACATTAGTTACAATACCTTATGATGGGGTTTCAGTTATGCTTGGGAAAAAATCTGGACTTTGTAAACTAATGCTCTATAAGTTTCCAGATATTACTGTCTGACATTGCTTAAATCAGAGCTTAGAACTTAGTGCTGGTGATACTATTAAGATAGTAGCAGGTGTCAAAAATTTCAAAATCTTCATGGACAAACTCAGGATTTATCGCTAGAATTACAAAATAGACAAACAACATTAGTTGATGCTCATCCATTAATAAGCCTACAAATACAGGTGATTAAATCCAGAATGTCTAAACCTGGAAAACACACTTCTGAGTCTCTTCAAAGTGTCAAAATCATGAAGTTTAAAAATGCATGTTTACAAGAAAGCAGAAAGCCTATGCCTAAAATTGAACATAGTCAACTTTACAGATGCTTAACTGACTCGATTGAGAGCAGGCTACTTTCTGTTCGTTCCAGAAATGTTGGAACAGACCACAAAGAAATCAAAGTATTTATCCAACATTTTGCCCTGGTGGAAAATCCATTGAAGTTACATTTGAAGATGAAGAAATCATGGAATTGTAAAAAAGATTTCATCTCAATGAACGAACAGCCTTATGGGACTTCAGAATTTTTAAGGAATCTTCTGGAGAAAAAATTAAGAATGAACTTATGAAAATCAGGTAAACATATTTTTAAGCTTAAATGAATTAGAAGATACTAATGCAAGTGGAATATATTAAACTCTTTGCTAGTTGAACTTAAGTGATATAAAATTGATGAATACATTCTTCGGAAACATTAGTTACCTTAACTTGTGATGGGCTTCAGTTATGCTTGTTAAAAAATCCGGAATTAGTAAACTAATGCTGGATAAGTTTCCAGATATTATTGTCTAACATTGCTTAAATCACCACTCAAAACTTAGTGTTGATGATACTATTAAGATAGTAGCAGGTGACAATAATTTCAAAATCTTCATGGACAAACTGAGAAATTTATATTACAGCTCAACAAAAAACCAACAAGAACTCAATGCATGTGCTGCAAGCACAGGTCAAGAATTGATCAAAATTGGATGCATCTTTGATGTTCGCTGAACTGCATCTAGTCTGCAATCAGTAAAGCAGTGTGGAACGACTATTCAATTCTGTATGAACATTTCATTCAGTGTTCTAAAGGCATTAATACCTAATACAAAAGAAATATATACTAAAGAACTACTAAAGATACTAAAGAAAAAGCTACATTTTCTGAGTTGGCGAGAAATTTAACGACAAGTACATTCGTGCTAAATCTCGGAATAATGTATGATGCTCTGGAAGAATTGTCGGATTTATCTCTAGAATTACAAAATAGACAAACAACGTTAGTTGAAGCTCATCGATTAATAAGCCAACAAATACAGGTGGTTAAATCCAGAATGTCTAAACCTGGAAAACACACTTCTGAGTCTCTTCAAAGTGTCAAAATCATGAAATTATTTAAAAATGCATGTTTACAAGAAAGCAGAAAGGCTATGCCTAAAATTGAACATAGTCAATTTTACAGATGCTCAGCCAATTCAATTTAGAGCAGGCTACTTTCTGTTTGTTCAAGAAATGTTGGAACATATCACAAAAAAATCATTAAGGAGATTAAAATTCTTTATCCAAATTTTGACCTGGTGGAAAATCCACTGAAGTTACATTTGGAGATGAAGAAATCATGGAATTGTGCAAAAGGTTTCATCTCAATGAATGAACAGCCTTATGGGAATTCAGAATTTTCAAAGAATCTTCTGGAAAAGAAATTAAGACTGAACTTAAAAAATTGATTTCATCTGTCAATTGTATCCCTGTATCAAATGTCAAGTGTGAAAGAGGGTTTTCAATGATGAACTTGATTTGTATTCCACAGCGTGTTTCCCTTAACATTCACACATTATCGAATTTAATGTTTATTAGTCTGGTTGGCCATTCCATTAACACATTTGAGCAAGGGTCATATGTATGTTCGTGGATAGCAAGTGATCACAGTGCAATTGACAACCAGATGAAAAATAGGAAAGGGAAAGATGAAAATCCTGATTTGTTAATTTTGTGGAATATTTTTCATAATTTTTTTTCACAATGAGATTATGCAAGTAGGCAAGTTAAAAATAATAAATAATGCCTATTGAATACTATTATTTGCAATAACTTTAGAGAAAGAAAATCAAGGGCACAGTGGCCCAGGGTCAATTATTTTAATACTACGACTTATTTTTAGTTAATTTTCTTACCAATAAATAGCCCTACTAGTCCTACAAATCCTGTAATAGTAAATAGTATATAAAAAAATTGGGCAGTGATTGAAAAATAGTAAAATATCTAGCCCGCTACTGAAAAATAGTAGGACAATGGACCACAGTGGACTATGCAATAAGAAATACTGATGGGCAAGGGTGTACCCAGTGTGTGTGTGTGTGTGGGTGGGTGGGGCGGCATACCCCTCCCCCCTTCAAAATAAAAGTTTGTATGCTAGTGGCGATGGATAAGCATTGCAATTATTGTTGTTTTGGTGCACTGGAAAATACTGCATAACGATAGGGCTCCTGCACTTTTTTTGTTAGGAATTACGCCCCGATCTTATGCCAGTTCATTGGTACTACACAGGATGAATTCAGAGCTCAACTATTTTAAAGAAAAAAGCTAATTTGAAAGATAACTATACATTTCAATATATTTTAGACAAGTACATGGTATCATAATATGTATGTAAAATGGTAGTATAAAAGCTTGAAGAATGTTCAAGTAAACTACAAACGAAATAAAGTTAACTTCCTTTTCATCATTACATAATTCAACAGTACTTCTAACTATTAATTTATATAACTGTTATCAATATCATCATACATTTGAAATTTAAATGATCATTACAGTAATGCATATTCAGTACTTTCAAAAGTTAGTACTCCACTCCACTTAAGTCCTCGAATGTTCTTGGTACCTTGAGTGACAACTTGTCAAGGTTTTACAGTATTAATTTTTTTTAATTCTAAAAGTTTTTATAAAAGTGAGATGTGATGATCTAGAGGATACAAACTGATATCACGCACAGTTGAATAATTGTTTGCAAAAACAAGAAACTTCATAAGGGAATTTTCATGCGACAATTCTATTAGAAAACAAAATCTGGGTGTTTTATCTGTATATACCTTTTATCATCAGTGGTAGAGTGGTATTAAGAGTGAAAGCTGATTTTATACTAAGGTTGGCGTACATTTTAGATATCTTTATGTTTACAACTGAATATATATTTTCTTTTATTTCATTAAATGATGTCATTCTGTTATGTTTTACCAATTTGTAACAGGGAAATCCTACTTTAAATTATGTTAACATTATATCATTTATATTCCTTTCTGATGAATATGAGCATATTGAAGAGTATTTTAAATCAAACTCTTAGTAAGATCCTTTATAATAAAAAGTTATCACCTGTATCAGAAATCTCACTCGCTTTTAAATAACTTTAGCACTTTATCAAATCAGTAACAAATATCTGTAGTCAAAGGACTAAACAGAAGTTAGCAAAAAAGATTCATCATAAAGCACAGATTCCCAAGTTGTTATTAAAAAAAATAAGAAGTTGTAGAAATAGAAAAATCATAAGTTACTTATAAAAATGTTTCATGTTCTCTGAATTTTGATAACTGTATAAACTAAATGAAGTTAATGTATAATTCTCTATGCAAAAAGCATAATATTTATTGTCCATTATTTTGTTTCAAATTAATCGTCACATTTTGTACGCCATATTAGTTTGACATCCAATAATTGGGAAAATTTGATAACTCGGCAAAGCTGAGGTCCAGAATAGACCAGATTATAGAAAGATTATTGTATATTTTATTTGTAACCATGTTAAAATATATCATAGAAAGAAACTTTATTTGCTAATTTTGGTCTCCAATTTTCTATCTAAAAAAATTATTTTATCATGCTTCGCTAGAGTGCACGTGTTTCATTAATTCTGTTTTATTGTGTAAATACTGTCAAACACATTTCACATGCAAATGGTTACTTCCATGTGTGCATATCTAAACTACTTTTTGTAAAACTGCCTTCTGGCTCATTTCATATGCAAAGTTTTTCACCTGTATGCACAAGTTTGTGCATATCTAAACAACTTTTTTGTAAAAATACTTTTTGGCACATTTCATATGAAAATAGATTCTCACCTGTGTGCACATGTTTATGCATATCTAAACAACCTTTTTTGTGAAAATGATTCCTGACACATTTCATATGCAAATGGTTTCTCACATGTATGCACAAGTTTGTGTGTATTTAAATTACTTTTTCGTGAAAATGGCATCTAGCATACTTCACATTCAAATGGGTTCTTACCTGTATGTACGGGTTTGTGCATATATAAAACACTTTTTTGTGAAAATGCTTTCTGGTACATTTGAAATGCAGATAATTTTTCACCTATGTGCATAACCAACCCACTTTTTTGTGAAAATGGTTTCCGACACATTTCACATGCAAATGTTTTCTCACTTGTATGCACAAGTTTGTGTCTATTTAAATTACTTTATTGTGAAAATGGCATCTGGCACATTTCACATTCAAATGGTTTCTTACCTAAGTGCACAAGCTTGTGTCTAAAACACTTGTTTATGAAAATGATTTCTGGCACATTTCACATGCAAATGGTTTTTTACCTATATGCCCATTTTTGTGTTGAATTAAAATACTGTTACTTGAAAATGCCTTTAGGCACGTTTCACATGCAAATGGTTTCTTCCTTGTGTATACATATTTGTCCTTATCTATATTAAGTTTTTCTCAAAATGCGTTCTGGCATATTCCACTTACAGGTTTCTCACCTGAATGCACATGTATGTGTTGAACTAATTTATTGTAATTTAGAAATGCTTTCTATCACACATCATATGCAAATGGTTATTTAACTGTGTGCACATGCTTGTGTCTAACTAAATAACTTTTTGTTGAAAACGTTTTCGGGCACATTTCACATGCAAATGGTTTCTCACCTGCATGCAGACGTTTGTGTTTAACTAAATTACTTTTACTTGAAAATATTTTCTGGCATATTTCGCATGCAAATGGTTTCTCACCTGTGTGCACAAGTTTGTGCGTATTTAAATTATTTTTTTGTGAAAATGCTTTTTCGCATATTTCACATGTAAATAGTTTCTCACCTGTATGCACACGTTTGTGTTGAACTAAATTACCTTTAATTGAAAATGCTTTCTGGCATATTTCACATGCAAATGGTTTCTCACCTGTATGCACACGTTTGTGTACAACTAAATTACTTGTACTTGAAAATATTTTCTGGCACATTTCACATGCAAATGGCTTCTCACCTGTGTGCACAAGTTTGTGCGTATTTAAATTATGTTTTTGTGAAAATGCTTTTTTGCATATTTCACATGTAAATGGTTTCTCACCTGTATGCACACGTTTGTGTTCAACTAATTTACCTTTAATTGAAAATACTTTCTGGCATATTTCACATGCAAATGGTTTCTCACCTGTGTGAACAAGTTTGTGCATATTTAAAGTATTTTTTTGTGAAAATCCTTTCTGGCATATTTCACATTCAAATTGCTTCTCACCTGTGTGCACAAGTTTGTGCGTATTTAAATTACTTTTTTGTGAAAATGCTTTTTCGCATATTTCACATGTAAATAGTTTCTCACCTGTATGCACAACTTTGTGTTTAACTAAGTTACTTTTACTTGAAAATATTTTCTGGCATATTTCACATGCAAATGGCTTCTCACCTGTGTGCACATGTTTGTGCTTATTTAAAATCTTTTTTTGTGAAAATGCTTTCTGGCACAATTCACATGCAAATGGTTTCTCACCTGTGTGCACAAGTTTGTGCGTATTTAAAGTATTTTTTTGTGAAAATGCTTTCTGGCATATTTCACATGCAAATGGTTTCTCACCTGTATGCACAACTTTGTGTTTAACTAAATTACTTTTACTTGAAAATATTTTCTGGCACATTCCACATGCAAATGGTTTCTCACCTGTGTGCACAAGTTTGTGCGTATTTAAATAATTTTTTTGTGAAAAAGCTTTCTTGCATATTTCACATGCAAATGGTTTCTCACCTGTATGCAGACGTTTGTGTTTAACTAAATTACTTTTACTTGAAAATATTTTCTGGCATATTTCACATGCAAATGGCTTCTCACCTGTATGCACATGTTTGTGTTCAACTAAGCTACTTTTACTTGAAAATGTTTTGTCGCACATTTCACATGCAAATGGTTTCTCACCTGGTGTCATGTTAATTTTGATTGAAATTGATCTTTATTAACACTTTCTGGCATATGTTACCTGCAAATAGTTTCTCACCCATGTGAATAAGTGTTGAACTAAACTACATTTTAGTGAAAATATTTCTGGCGCATTTCACATGGAAATCCTTTCTCTCTTGTTTGCACTAGTTGATGTTTATTTAAAACATCGTTTTGTAAAACTGTGTTCTAGCATATTAAACATGGAAATGGTGTCTCACCTGAGTGCACAAGTCTATGTGCATTTGAAATACATTCCAGCTATATGCTTTCTGCCACACTTCACATGCAAATGCTTTCTCACCTTTTATACACGTTTATGTGCATTTAAAGTACTTTTTAGTGAAAATGCCTTCTGGGACATTTTATATGAAATGTTTCTCACCTATGTGCACAAGTTTACATCTATTTAATGAACTTTTTATGAAAATGCTTTCTGGCACATTTTGCATGTAAATAGCTTCTCACATGTGTGTACAAGTTTGTGTGCATTTAAGGCACTTTTTAGTAAACATTTTTTCTGGCATGCAAATTGTTCCTCCCATGTTTGCATAAGTTTAATACTGTTTAAAGCATCTTTTTGTTACAATGCTCTCTGGCACAGTTTAGATGAAAATAATTTTTCAAATGTATGTAGGAACTTGAGATTATTTGAAATGGTTTATTACATGTGTGCAGTAGTTTTATTACATGTGTGCACAATCTTTTGCAAATGCTTTCTCCCATCCCACATGTAGTGTGTACTTGCATGCACAAATTTGTGACTAGTTAAAGCACCATTTTACATAAATGCCCTCTAACATATTATACAAACAAATAGTGGGCTTCTGTCCATATGTTTATATTGAGTCAAAACATATTTTTTGAGGAAATGGAAGAAAGGCATCTTTTGAAATATTTTGCATGTATTTTACAAAATATTTTTACTAATGCCAACAATTTTTATTTATCAAAATAAATGTGTTTCTGTTTTTGAGAATAATTTCTTAATGCAATTTACTAGGAAACGATGTTTCACTGAGACTCGCATGTAGTTTTCTTTGCTCCGAAAGCTTCCTGATATATTTCTGATCCAAGTGACTTAATATGAGCACAACAATTTGTTTTAATTAAATATGTTTCACTTTACAAATGTCCTTTGATTGTTTTACAAATATTGATGCAAATGGTCAATGTTTATGGCATATAACATGAAAACGAAAAATTTTGCATAACACTTTTTTCTTATATTTCACTAAATAAATATTGATATTAAAGTTAACTTGTAGTAAATGCATTATGATATATGTTGAAATAAATCACATTTCACGAATTGTTCAGGTATTCGTAAATTCAAATCCTCTTCTGTTTGCATAAATGGTTTTAGTATGAAATCTAGATTCTGATTTAGAGAACTTAGTGTGCCTCCTTCTATTCAAAAAATTTATAATAAAAATTATTTTCTTGTAAAACAGCAATAGTTGAATAGTTTTTAGTGGGTTCATCACATGGGCCACAAAGCTTTTTTTTTGTATACCTCAATACCACCTTCTTTCAACCAATTTCTAGTATCAGAAAAGCTAGGTTTTTGCACTTAATAATAAGAAATATAAACATCATCCAACAGAAACTCTTCAAATATTTATTTCATTCTTTAGCAAATAAGAATTGCACAGAAATCAGCATAAATTAATATATCTCAGTTAAGAAATTTCAAAAATATCATAGTACTCAATTCTTTCGGTTGCAGTAAACATACGATACGTTAGAGAGGGGATAGCTCCGTGCAATGCCGTTCTGTCCGAAAGTTTGAAAATTTTACAAGTCCCGTCTTCTACCGAAATATATATGGGAGCCGTTCTGTCCAAATTGGGAAAAAAAAGGCTAAGTCCAATCGTACTGCCGAAAAGCCGTTCTGTCTAGAAAATTCCCTATATCTCCCCTACAGATTTTCAAAAATTCTCTATCTTCAGTGGTCAAAAAAATTTCAAAGTTTTAACATTAGGAGCCTTCCTGTCCCTAGCCGTTTGTACATAGCAGACGGTTAGAAATTCTTTGTTCCAAGTTCAAAGTGTTTCTTTCGTTCAGTGCGCATGCTCCGAAAACGTACCCGCTATACCCCTGCTGTGAGGCTGATTCTTCGCTATTGGCTAAGTTAAATGACGTCATGGGCGGAGCCTAGCATACACTTTGAAGTCGTCTTCGAGATTATACATGGAAAAAAAATTATGCTAGAAAAAATTAGTGCAAAGATATAACGTTGTGTGACAATATACACGTTCGTAAAACAACAAAAATATCTTCAATTTAGGTAAGTAGTATATGATATATTTATTACAATCTGCTATGGAAAATGCTGACATTGGAACGTTATACCTTATACATCTGTAATAATCCGATTGAATGATTTTCTAACTTATTTTCTATAGTACCTAATTTTAGATAGAAGGTCGCCGACCAAATATGAATATATCAAAACTTGTACTGCAATATTTCACCTGGCCTGTTTAAATAACTTAAGTGGTCAGATGGTTTTATTGTTGCATCAGTTAAATTAAAGGAGACACTTTGATTTATTTCCTTCTAGGCTAATTAAATTTGTGTAGAAGACAGCAATATATTTTTTAATCTGATTCATAGTTATTTTGTTTATCACAGTAGTATGTTATAGTATAAGAGTGTTGAAGACCCAGGCCGTCCGACTCATTCTAAGGACTCGAGCAAATAGTATAAGAGTGTAAAGATGTTATACAAATTAATGAAATTACTAATAAAATTAATATATATTCTATATATATATATATACCAAGTTGTAATTTAAATAGCATATATATGAAGTTTCATTTCAATTGTATGGTTGTTGATTTTGAGATTTTATTGATATTAAGTAACATTCTGAAGAAAGCAAACACTAATAGCCATTATCTAATGTTTATGAAATACTTTGAAGTTTGATCTGTACCCAGTAATGAGCTGCTAAATTTTTAACAGCCAGTAAGCTATTATGCAAGATTATGATTTCAAATGCTATCATTCTTCGCAGTTCACACTAACATAATACACTCAACCCTGTTTTTGTGCGATTTTTTATTTGTGCGATTTTTTTTGTGCGGTATATGAAAATTTCAATCAAATTGGAACATGACAGCAGATAAAATTTATGCAGGACTCCAACTTTGCCATAAATTAGAATGTTATTTTCTTGCAATCTATGCCAATTCTGAAAGAACTTCAAAATTCCAAAGGGAGCTTCAATCTTGTATATCTGGCTACCGAGACATATACAAGCGTCTAGTGAATCAACAGTCGTCGCAAAAACTGATCACCGACTCCATGGTAACTGAAAAAAAGTCAACTCAAAATGAGTGCGAGGTAGTATCTTCAAGTAACGAAAGCGATTTTGAACCAGTTTACCACAAGAAAGTTCGCATATTGCCAGACTACGAAGGATAATGGTTATACGCTTTGAAAAGTTTTGTATGTGCAAAATAAGTTCATATGTAAATAAAATATTTAAAAATGTTCGCATGTGTATTTTCTAAATCAGATTCCAAAAGGTTTGGCGTGATTCCAAGTAGCTGCCAAGCCTCGTGTCTTGATTTCGTTAAAAAAAGCTATTCCTAGTTATTTTGTAAGGTTTTGAGTTATTTTCTACGTGAGACTTTTTTTAATTGTGTTGCGAAAACTATTTTTTATAGCTGCTCGTGAAGTTTGGTGCGATTTTTTTATGCGTTTTCTTTTATGCAGTCCCTATCCACCGCACAAAAATAGATTTGAGTGTATACATTTATTGTGCGTTTAGAATTCATTTGGTGTTCGAGTTAAAATTATTTACATTTTAACTCTGTTGTTTCTTATGACCTCCTGACCGAATGGTGCTCTTTTCTGGACGAAACTCCATGTCCATTCAATACATGCGACCCGCTTATAGGACGTCATGTGACGTCACGTTCGCGATTCCGCTGCACAGCGGCCATGTTCTTTGTAACATCGGTCTATCCGTACAGATGATTTTTAGAAATTTACAATCAGTTAGTGCATAATTTCAGTAGGATATATCAAGATTTATCTCCTCTTAGGACTATTTAGCACAAATATTCATAAAAAGATATGTTTTGATGACATAAATTTCATATTGAAGCTACAAGCATATATGCACAATATTTGATTTTGGAAGTTTTCTAAAAGGATTAAGTTTCATTTAAAATTACTTTGTCGACATCTACCCTTGCATTATGTAATCATATCTGTGCCTTCAAAGTTTGTTTATTTAATTGAGCTATTTTTATTTTATGCACTTAAATCACTCATATTGCAAGTTCTATTAGTAATATATATTGAGTTGTAAACTTGTACAGTAATATAGCAGCTGGCTCATTTATATATAAAAGAGGTCGGTTATTCTGTTGCTGTATTAGTTATTATTGAAGATATGCAGGAGAAAACAGGCATAATTATGTATAACAGAAATTAACTCTGTAGAAGTGATCTATTTGCTTTTTTCTTGGGTACATATTTCCATTAAATATCTCTATTCATATAGTTATTGATATACTACATAAATATGACAATCGTAGGCTTAAAATTGTTTAAATTTGTTCTTACAATGCTTCTCCGAACTGCAATAAACCAAATCACACAATAACTTGTAAAATGTCTGCATATTCAGCTTTATTTAATGCAATTTTTTCTTCGATTAGAAATGACAAACAGATTATGCAATGTTATTCATATTAAACTGGTGAGTGAAAAGATCTTTTGGCAAGTAAACTCTGAAGAGAAATTTCTTACCCTGCATATAGATTATGAAATTAGGGACAGTTGTTGTTGTTGAGACCCATTCCGTCTGACCTACAAGAAAGGTGTAAGGTAACCGTTTGGACGGCCGGGAAGTGCCACCCAATTTAGACCGGAACCCAGTGGGGGAGGCATCCACACGGACCGTACCCTCCTTCCCCTACCACCAACCTCTCGGAAGGACTTACGGACCCACATTGAGGAAATTAGGGAAAGTGAAAAACTTGCTTGTAGTGAGCATTTTGTATCGCAAAGTGCAGTCGGTCAAGTTCATTTATAATCCTCGGACATTTTTCTATATTTTTAAATCGATATATTAAAATAGAAAAGCATATGTATTTTCTGATGAATTCACATTTAGTATTTAGAAAAAATTAGGTAATATGGAAATTTTTTAAAATTGTTGTGCAAAATTGTTTATACAAGCATCTTTTCATATCTGAATATAAGTGATGTCGTACAAAGGATGTAAAAGTTTGAACTTTGAGTTTAATACATAAGGAAAATATTAAGACTGAAATCAAATATTTGAATACTTTTCTTCTGATTTACACACTTTTAGCATCACTGAACTATACATAACATCTCGAAGGCACTTCCGTTACAAATATCAGCATCCATGGACCAGTTTTGCCCTTATTATATTGTCAGGCACCTATGTACAATTCAACCTTGTGACCCCTCCCCCCTATTAATATCCCTGGGGGTTTCAGACAAATAAAAGTTGTCGTTAATAGGGATCCTGTTTTTAACTCTAGAGAGGATTCATGTGACATCATGAGATTGTTTTATTTGTTCAAGCAATCACTGGACGTACATTAGGTTTATAACAGAAGATACTATTTCTTCAAGTATTTTGGTGGGGTTTTATTTTAATAAAAAGCTGTTTTATTTAGAACCTAGGTGTACATCAATATATATTGATTGCCTAGCTAGAACTAACTAGAAAGCATAAAGACGTGTGGTTGTCTCGCTTTCATCATGAATCAGAAAATTAAAAACAGTAACGTTATAATAGACTATCATCTCATAATAATTCAAAAAAATTTTATTAATACTGTTTTAAATATATTTACTTTTATGTTCTTTATACATCATCCAGAAAGTTATCGATAAATTTTCATTTCTTTTTTTTCTATTTTAGTCTTCATATTGCTTATATTAAGAAAGTGTCTTTACAATGTATTGTTTGAATACTGAAATAATTGTACCTCAAAATCATGCTAAAATTTATTATTCAAAGCTATGGAAGTGGGAACTCCTAGTCTTATATGTTATAATAATGTTAATGTTTACTAGTTATAATTTAAATACCAAAAAATTCTCTGAAAAGATGTAAATTTTAAAAAGTTTCTTTTGAGCTTTCCTCGTTTCTACATTTAATACACAACAATATAAGTTTTTCTAAACTCTTGTGTAGCGTAAGAATTCATGTTTTATTTTAAAATTTCATTATATTTCTTGAGGAGGCATTGTGAATATAACTTAGTTTTTCATTAAATATAGCAATGTGCAGGTAAAAATAATTAAATAAATGAGATTGTTACTTTATATACACATGCCTAGAAATGATCTATTCAATAACGCTTCTTTAAAAAAAATCATGACAGCATTAGTATACACAAGAGTTTCTTCTAGCTAGAAAGTTATCGGTAACATGCAGTGGTATAAAAGTAAAAAGCAAGTAGGTATGTTCTTACGTTTCAAGAAGTAATAAGATCATATAAAGAAATCTTGATATTCTTAACACTATACTTCATAACACAATTGCTCTGTTTTAAAAATCTCGACAAATAATTCTATTTTGAGGTGAAATATTTCAAAAACTTTATACATAAACAATTCACGATTGAATGAAATAATAATGCATTCAGCACATCTATCGTCTGTGACATACCACATGTTATATGGTTTGTATTTTTACAGAGCATACTAAACGAGATCTTGTAGAGATCAAAAATAAGTTTTAACATATTGCTGACTGACTATTTCAAGCCAATGCTATTCCGGGTAGTGGGCTATGTTTCAGCAGTTGAAAATGAAATCAAAACATAAAAATAAGCTTCAATAAGTTTTATTTACACAGCATGCGTTGAAACAAAACTGACTGCATATATTTAATAATTTTTTCCGGAACGGTATACTGTAAAGCATTTACCTATGTGCAATGGTACACAAGTTTTACAAACATATCAAGTTTCACTGCACTTTTCTTTGGAAGGGCATACTTCACATACTCTGGGATCCCCGTCCCCCAAAGTAACATCAAAATATCTAAATAAGCTTCAATAAACTTTATTTACACATACTCTGGGATTCCCCCCCCCAGTAAAATCAAAACATCTAAATAAGCTTGAATAACCATTATGTACACAGCATGCGTTGAAATGAAACTGACTGCATATATTTAATAATTTTTTCCGGAACGGTATACTGTAAAGCATTTACCTATGTCAATGGTACTCAAGTTTTACAAATATATCGAGTTTCACTGCATTTTCCTTTGGACGAGCATATCTGGGATCCCCCCCCCCCCCAAGTAACATCAAAATATCTAAATAAGCTTCAATAAACTTTATTTCCGCATACTCTGGGATTCCCCCCCCCCCCCCGCCCTCCCACAAGTAAAATCAAAACATCTAAATAAGGTTCAATGAACTTTTTTGTACAGCATGCATTGAAATGGTGTCAATGCATGCTGTATGCAGCTACATATATTTAATAATGTTTTTAGGTATGGTATGCAGTGAAGCACTTTCCTACGTGCAATCATACACAACAAGTTTTAAAGCATATCGAGTTTTGCTGCACTTTACTTTAGGAAAGTATACTCCACATAATCTATGGTCCCCCACCCCCTCAAGTAACAATATATTTTAAATATTGTGACTTGAAAACAAAGTGACTGATCAGCAACATGTGGCCATGCAAACATGAGTATACTCATAACCTGCCAGCAAAGTGTTAGGCCCGGTTTCCACTGACGCGTTCGTGCGTTGCCCATCCGTCAACCAATCACAGGCTCGAACGCACAACCCTGCGTTTATCCGTTGAACATGGTTCAAGTTCATGTTTTGGCGGATGCGTTGGTCACGTGATGCGTTACCTCTGAAAAGACACCAATGAAAAGGCTTCTCGTAGTAAACAAGATGGCCGTCACTTCGATCAGAGGATTTCCAAATACAAGAATGATTTCAAATCATTCGGAGCTCAGACTCCGAGCTTCGAGGTTGTGATTTTGTGAAGCTGCTGTTTCTTGATTGTGGTGACTTTCCTTGCTTAAGTTTGGCGTGTTATATCTAGTTACGATAGAGCACGTCGGGCTAAGCAATTACAGCTTTGTTGTGTACGGATTTATCGCCATTTTGGATTCGTGCTTTTTCAACTTTGGAGTGCCACGTGTGTTTTTCCCACGTGGTAGTGCTATTGCTTTGATCGTTTCTACGCTGACGACATGGATTTGGATGCATTCGATACGGAAGCTACTCGCGGACTTGCTGGTGAGCTAGACGAAGATGGACTGCGGCCTCTCAGGGATGCCATGATTGAATATTGTGATACTCTGCCCAAGGATGGATTGATGCCCGCTTGGAAGGAAGAAGTGAAAAACGCTGTGAACTTTTGTGCACTGGCAATCTACACTCTGACGCTACACATCAGGGAGCTACTGACGAATGGACTACTCGGACGGGACGAGGACCAAGTCTCCAAGATTCTGGGTTCGTTTCTTTCTGTAAATTCTTTTTTGTTGGTCCAGAATTTGGATAGGTTTTATGCTAGTAATTTAAATGAGATTTATAACTGTGAAGGAAGTAATTCTAGTGATGTAATTAAATGTAAAATGATAGAACTAGGCTTAATTAAAGAAATTAAAGATGAAGATAAACTTAAACCTGTTGAAAATCCAAATAAAAAGAGGAGGATAGAGGGGCAATCTACTATGGATGCTCCTACTAAAAACCAGAATGGAGAATTAAACTTAAAATCTAATGACAAGGATAACATGGATTGTAGTGAAAAAATTGATAAAGATGTAAATGATAATGTTAAAACTAAGAGTTATGCTGAAATTGTCGCGCAACCTATAGTGTTCAAAAGTGCACCAAAACCAAAAACGGTTCAAAATAGTGACAGGCAAAATAGTGTAGTGGTTGAGAAAAAAGACCCAAAAGCGGAATGTTTTTTCATCAAGTTTAATGACAATTACCAGGCTCTCCTTAAAAAATTAAATGAAATCTCAGGTAATAAAGTATCTCGCAAGCTCACAGGAGACATGCTAAAATTGATTCCAAATGACGCTGACGCCTATAGGGTTGTACAACGCCATTTATCTAGTGAGAAAATCCCCTTCCACAGTTTAAACTTAAAGACGGAAAGGCCCAAAAAGGTAGTTTTGAAGGGGCTACCAACAAACTATAACATTGAGGAAATAAAAATCACTCTAACATCCGAAGGATTAGATGTAGTCCGGGTTTCTCAACTGAGAAACACAAAAACGAGATTGCCCCTGCCGATCTTCTTAGTCAGCATTAGGCCTACGGAAGACTGGCAGAGGGTATACCGACTGACAAGATTAGGATACTTGGCTGTGAAGGTAGAGGCCTTCAGAGCACGGGGCTTCAAAATCTGCTACCGGTGCCAGCAATTCAATCATTCCTCTGAGAATTGCAGCATGCCACCAAAGTGCCTTAAGTGTGCCGAAGAACACTTCACACGTGACTGCCAGAGACCCAGGACAGAGAAGGCGACGTGTGCTAACTGCAATGGCGATCACCCGGCGAACTTCAGGCAATGCCCGAAGAACCCCTGGAACAGAGGAAAGGCACCGGGGTATGCCCCCCCCCTCCCCCCAAAAATCAGATACCCCCTTGGAGGCAAAAGGCCCTCGGTCTAAACCCTCAGACACCCCATCAGGACTCCTCGCACTCTGTGTCACAGGTTAAAAGAACTCAAACTTCAGCACCTACCAGATCGGTGCAAGAGCAGGCCAATAAACCGTCGACCTCCAGAGAAATGACTGTGGAGGAAGTGAGAATAGCTCATGAAGACATAAATAAGAGGATAGCAATTGATAAAGCCGCCAAAGAGGCAAGAGAAGCAAAACAAAGATTAGAAAAAAAGGTTCAGGAATGGCAGAAAACTAAACGCGCCCGAGAAGAGCTCGCGCAAACACAGCAGTTAGACAAATCGGCTGAAAAAAAACAAAAGACTACCGAGGTCCAAAAGGATACTCACAAAACAGATCAAACCGCGGTTGAGGCTGAGGAAATTGTAGCTGAGACTGAGGAAATGGAAGCTGAGACTGAACTTGCTGATAAATCCAATGATGAAAAGATGGATGAAATCCTCAACCTCGTCAGAGGATTTATCAGTATGTTCAACCTAGACGATATAAAACATCTGTCGATGCAGCTCGCTGAGTTAATTCAAAAAAAGAGCGATCCAATGCAAATGGTCTTTGAGGCTTTTAAATTAATCGCGGAATTTAATAAAAACAGTGAGAAACAAACCCGCCATGAATAGGTCCCAAAAAGAAAGTTTTAAAATAATATTTTGGAATGCGAACGGCATATCTCCAAGAATAAATGAACTTAGGAGCTACGTAAATGAAAATGATGTAGATGCCCTGCTAATCCAGGAAACTAAAGTTAGAGAAAACAAAAAACTAAATATAGCAAACTATAATAGCTATCATACCCTTAGCTCAAATATAACTGCTAGAAATCCCCATGGAGGAACAGCAATATATATTAAAAGTAATATTCCCCACGAGGAAATAAACAACATAAATCTTCAAGGTATAGAAAATACTAGTATAAAAATTAAAATAAATAATGTAAACCCATTTATCCTAACTTCAATATATGTCAAAAACATGAGTGGTATAAATGTAGCTGCGCAGCTGGAACTGCTTTTCTCGCGATATCCAAACACAATACTCGCGGGCGACTTCAATGCACACCACCGAGCGTGGGGCAGCAGGAGAGCCAACACACGCGGTACACAGATACATATATTGCTAAACACAACAAACACTGACATCATTGCACCGTCGAGACCAACCTGCTTCTCAGGTGCCAATGGCTCATTCATAGACTTTGTCCTAACGAGAAACATAGAATACGCTCACACAATTGATACCCTGGATGAATTCGACTCGGATCATCTACCGGTACTAGTGACATTCGATTTGAACACTCCCCTTCCAGCCTCTCTGGGACAAGAGAGGGTGAACTGGAACGTTTTCAAAAGAGCACTTTTCGAGCCGCATTTAGCAGTACCCAACATTATGAGCACGGCGGATATTGACTCTGCCACGCACACACTCACAACAGAAATCAGGAGAGCTATTGCATCTGCCACAACACATCGTGAGTCATCAAAAATGCCAACACTTTCCCACCATGTCAAACAGTTAGTTAAACAGAGAAATAGAATGCGTAAGACATGGCAGGCTAACAGAGACCCTACCCTTAAAAGGGAGCTTAATAGACTCACGTGTAAAGTCAGTGAAAAAATTGTCGCAGAAAAGCAGCAACAGTATAAAGAATTAATCGAATCCCTTAGCCAGGAAGACGTATCGCTCTGGCAATTCGCTAAAAGACTCAGAAAACCTCAAATTAAAGTCCCGCCACTAATAGATGGCGCTAATATTGCGTACTCAGACGAAGAAAAGGCAGAGGCGCTTGCTAGGCATTACGAAAAGCAATTTGAACCAAACCACGATCTAATGTGTCAGGACACCCTAAGAATGGTTAGACAAACTCTAAACAATTTCAGGAACTCCCCAGTCACGGCTGAGATTAACCCAGCCACCCCGCAAGAAATAGTAGAGATTATCAAAAACCTTAAAAACCGTAAAAGCCCAGGGCACGACAAAATCAGGAATATCGCGGTAAAAAACCTACCCTTAAATATAATATTTTACTTGACCATCTTAATAAATAAAATACTAGAACTAAATTATTTCCCCAAAGAATGGAAGGAAGCGATAATTATAGCGATCCATAAACCTGGTGAGGATGCCTCAATTCCAGCCAACTACAGACCAATCAGTTTGTTGCCGACACTTAGTAAAATTACTGAGAAAATAATTCTTAAGAGACTGAACACGCACCTTAGTGAGAATGACATTATCATTCCGGAGCAGTTTGGATTTCGGCCAAAACACTCCACCACTCATCAATTGCTGAGAGTGGTAGAGTACATTTCTTCTGGTTTTAATAATAAGACACCCACAGCTGCGATTTTTCTTGACATCCAAAAAGCCTTTGATAAAGTGTGGCACTGTGGATTAGCTTACAAATTGATCACTCTAAAAGTCCCTGACGCACTTGTCAAACTTTTAATTTCATACCTAAATAACAGACACTTTCAAGTCAGAGTAAAAAATAACTTATCTACACCCAAGCTCATTAAAAGTAGTGTACCGCAAGGATCCATCCTGGGCCCGACACTCTTTAACATATATCTAAATGACATTCCTAGGACCCCGGACACGGAGCTGGCACTCTATGCAGACGACAGCGCGATACTTGCAAAACACCCTTACGTCTCAGTAATGCACAGACAGCTACAACAACACTTAGACATACTCCAAACATGGCTGGAAAAATGGCGAATAAAATTAAATCCCAATAAATTTCATTGGATTTATTTCTCAAGAAAACGTAAACCTCCGCCTCCTCTGTACATAAACAACCATGCCCTAAAAGCGGAAAAATCTACTAAATACCTAGGTGTAACGATAGACTCCCACCTAACTTGGAAACTGCACGTAACGAACATAATCAAAAAAGCGTATATAACCATAGGAGCCTTATACCCAATGATAGGAAACGGAAATCTAAGTTATCAAAATAAACTCCTAATTTATAAATCGGTCATCTGCCCGGGAATGCTGTATGCAGCACCCGTATGGGGATATGCCTGTAAAACTACCATAGACTTATTAGAGACAAGACAAAACAAAACCCTAAGGATTATAAGGAAACCCCTAGATACTTAAGAAACTCGGTAATTAGGAAAGACTTCAAAATAAAAACTGTTAGAGCCCAAATCAAAAAGCTAGCGCTTAAATTCTACAAAAATCTGCCATCTGTCCCAAATGAACTATTATTTAATCTGCATGACTATGATCATCGCAAGGCTAAATCTCGTAAGAGACCCCGCTCGGTACTTAACTTTGATATTCGGTACTAGGAACGTCCCACCTTAATCAGTTGATATTAAAGAAAACTCGCGATCTTTGGTTTTCTACAAAATGTTTAAAATCCTAAACTGCTAAAATGCTAGGTTACCCTCAGATCTGCATCAACCCCCCCAAACTGCTTAAACTCTTAATGTGCAACAAACTGCCACACTAGGAGCTAGGACAAATAATAAAAACAGTAAATCAAAAACCTCGAACCTCCAACTATTGACCAATGAAATAATGTCACAGTATGAAGATAAGAACCACACCTAGAGATTGGAGATTAAAGGCGCTTCGCGCCTGGTGCTCTGTTCTGGACGAAACTCTATGAATAATGTTTTTAGGTATGGTATGCAGTGAAGCATTTTCGCACTCAGTTAGCATATAATCGCACTCAGTTATTCATCATGACCATACCAAATATTTCTATCCATTCCGGACTTTATCGGTACTTGAAGTTTTGCAATGCCATACTTTTTCACATAGTTTCCATGAAGATTCTGTCAGGATGTGTATGTGATGCTATTTATAAATTGTTGAAATTCCCTTTAGATATAGCAGTTTTTCAATAAATTATAATTAAATTAATATCCGAAAACAATGGTTTAAATAATTATTATTTGCATAATGCGTTTTGTATGTTTTTGAGTCCTAAGTGTAATATGTGTTTTGTTTTTAAGCATTCCTTATTTTGTATTCTTATGTGAATAAAGTGAACAACCCAAACCATATTTTGTTGCAGACTTCACATATAGCATATTTATTATATGGCATGCAAATTTGGGAATCTTATACACTTCCGTAATTTTTTTTATTGCACAATTTATTCTGGCATTTATATTAGCATCTATCAACTTCAACACAGAGTCCTCGTCCAAACTATGAAGGCTGTGATAGCATATACTATTGAGACTACTTAATACGAAAGTGAAATATCTGTTAACACGATATGCAGGCTGTAACTATATATCTGTTTGTTTCATGCAAAATAGTAATAGTAGTTAACATGCAGTGGTGAATTAACATACTGGCGAACGCCAAGGACCTCACTTCAGAGGAGGGCCTCATTTTGAACAAAAAATAATAGTAAAAAGTCTTCAAGAAAAAAAAATTCTTCAGATTTTTAATAGTGAAGAAGGAAGTAAGGACGAACTCGAAAATGAATCCCAAAAAGTGGATTTAAATAGCTTGTATTCGTATTTATGTGGAGAAAACATAATTCAAGCGTTTCCAAATGTTGAAATAGTACTTCATACTGTACTTCTTTTTCGTAATAGTACTTCTGTGTTTGATGATATTCAACGCTACTGGGGAAAGGTCATTCTCTAAATTAAAACTAATCAGAAACAACTTAAGAAGCGTAAGGACTGAAAACAGGCTAAATCATCTGTCAATTCTTAGCATTGAAAATGACCTTGTTAAAACGTTAGATTTTACGTGTTACTGACACTTTGTTGCAGCGAAAGCCAGAAAACGTCCAATTTAAAGTACTCTAAGAAGTTTTAGCTCCTTCCTTAGTATTGTGCTGTAATATCAATATTTACCGCACAGTTTAACAAATAAAAATGTATAATATTTAAACACTTGTGTCATTTAATATTTTCATAAAATATTATTATTCTCATTTTAATTTAATTTCTGTTCAAACTTTTGGGTGCAAATACTTCAAGTATGTTTATTAGATGAAAAGAAAAGCGTAGCAAGATTTGTATAGAACAAGATTCAACGTGTTTATTTTTAAGAACTTTTCTTTTTTTTTTTTCAAATTGGCTGTTAGGGGGAGGAGAGCTCTTCAGAAAAGATTGCCGGGCCACATTCTCCCATGATTCGTCAATGTTAATATGAAATGTATGTTCTCTTCTATACAGTGACTGAGTGGCAATTCACTTCTGTGCAATAGGCGGTTTGTATTTAAGCGCATTTTACGTGTATATCCGGGATTCTTGAAAATAGTGTCTTGCAGATTTTGCAATTGTAAATCAATATTTGTGTAACAACATTTTGTCCATTACATCTGTAAACAACGTCTTAATCGCTGATATGTTATGTATATATTTATGTTAATTTTTTTACATAATTTTCTATAAATTTTACTGCAATTATTATTTTTTTTTTTTCGAGAAAATATGCCAAAAGAGTTAAGCACAACTATTATATTTATATGGTACTGGTATGTGAAAAACTTTTGGTGAATGAACTCTGAGCTGAAATTTCTTACCCTGAATTATTCACTCATTATTAGCAGAATGTCATAGCATATTATGCAGCATTATTTGTTATATTTTCATTTTGCTAACTTGTGTGAATACAGAATTTGGGCATATTTAATACTTATGTGAAAGTTGTTATTTAACATAATACAATGAGGAATGTTTTATATATTAAAATAATTTATTTTACTTTACTTTTAAAAAATAAGTCCAGAACAAAGGTTTTAAGGCCTGATCAGACCCAAAAAATTTTTAAAATTAAGCCCAGCCCAAGCCTGTATTAAATTAGAAAATTTAGACTAGCCCAAATCTACATCAAATTGGAAAATTTGACATGACCAAGACCGGTCTTAATTTAGGTAAGAAGTAAAATTTGTATTGAGTTGTATATCTGATCAGCTTGACTAGGATGGGGTGTGCCATATTTCAAGTCGGATTGCTGGATTAGCTGAAAAAATAGACTATTTTTGGTCGTGAAATAAACGTTCATAATTTTGTTTTGAAGTAATAATCTATAGGTTTCGATGGTGGGACACTCATATCACATATTACTGAAGTACATTAGCTGTGTATTCTGAGATCACATCTTTTCAGTAGGGTGGGATGCTTAATGTGTGTCGTTATACCACTGGATAGTTTGATTCCAGTTTACAAATGTTTTTGTGCATATTTTTTTCATAAATGTATATTTTAATCATCGTAAAAAATTAACAGTCATTTGTACTTTAATTGCAGTAAAAACTTAACAGGCAAAATAAATAGTATTATTTGACCATTTTTTTCTTTCATGTTTCCACAAATTTGGATTCTGAAGTTTTAATATTTTTTACAAATTCTCATTTGAAGTGATGGATATGTGTTTTTATATATTTTCTATCAATATTGATAAACAGAAATATTGATAGAAAATCTATTTAGAAATATTTTTCAAGGTGCGTGTGGTATTCAAGTTCAAGTCTGATGTTTATTACCATGAATTTTTATCTACAGCTAGATACCATAATTTCAAAATATTCATTCTAATAGTTGAGTACAAGCAGTTTTGATGAGCTTTTTTTTTACCAAGGGTTATAAAGTGATACTAATTCTGATTTAATTTGTTACAGGAATTTAAAGTGTGTAGAATGAGCTCATTTCTTGAAGGACTGAAAAATCCATTGCTGATGTCAGCAGACATCTCTGCTCTGATCCCTTAAGTTTGTGAACAAGTTACGTTATGTTTTTGTCACATTAATTTCAGTGCTTGGCATTTACTATTCCTAGTTGATATACTGTAAATTAGAAATTCCTTAATTGGTGATTAAAAAGTGTAAAATGGATGAATTTAAGTAAACGTTAGATGTTGCTATGCTGTTAAAAGTCAAATACTTGTATATAGGACTTTGAGGGGTAAACTGTTCCATATTTATAATATATGCTAAGTAAATTTTTATAATGACAAACACATCTATCATATAAATACTATCTTGCTGTAGTCATTTTAATTCATAATCTGCAATTTGAATTCTCGTGATTTGTTTATCAGTCTCTTAAACACACACATGTGGGTTAGTCATTTCATTTTCAAGGACTTTCCGATGATCGTTTGGAAACATCTGACCTGTGCAGTGCGCATGCAAGCAGCTCACTGAGTAAAGAAATATATTCAAGAAAATTAATTTAGCATTTTTGAAATTAAAGTTTTGAAAATTTCAATTTTCATTACAATAATCAATCTAGTCAACTAAAATTTCTTAGAATAAATGCTAATTTTATTCTGATTTTCAGTTTTATATAAGCAAGCTAAACAATTTGAAATCAGCTGTAAAAGTTACTGGTTTTAGATGTAAATTGTACAATAGTCAATTTAGTCAACTAAAATTTTTTAGGATAAATGCTAATATTATTCTGATTTTTAGTTTCATATAAGCAAGCGAAACAATTTGAAATCAGCTGTAAAAGTTACTGGTTTTAGATTTAAATTGTATCTTGTGAAAATGTCCTGTTTCAAATTAAATTGCAACTATTGTGAAAAGGATCAAATTCAATTTAAACTGCAATCATCAGAGGACGGATTTTAATCTGTTTCATATATTGCACATGTAATACATAACTCATTTGTCTTAAAAAGTTACTGCGAGCTTGGGACACCACCACTATGCATCAACATATCAATTACATTTATTGCCCACACCCTATTCCACTGAATAGTGGGTGCATATATTTAGTTTGCTCAGGTCACATTTAATTTTTAGGTAGTGTAGTATAGCAATTTATATCTAAATAAAAGAGTGCTCACATATTATTTGTTTATAAAAGTTATTGCTAAAACAGTGACTGTCATAGATAGTAATTTTTAGTTTTTCAATTCATTAGTTTTTTAATTGGTAAACATTTAATGATTTTTTAAAACTATTTTGACTAATAAAAGAATTTAATATTCCAAGATAAAATTACTTTTACATTGTTTAATTTAGGAGTCAGAGTCTGTATATTTTTACTAACGACTGCACAGCCCTGAGTGTTCACAATGATCAGTTTGTAAACATATGATGAAAATATTGCATAAAAGGAAGAATTGCTAATGACCATTATATATATGGAAACATAACATGTTGTTGAGACCCAGACCGTCCGACCTACCAGAAAAGTGTTGAAGACCCAGACCGTCCGCCTCATCCAGAGGACATGAGCAACTAATTGGATGACCGGTACCAGAAAGGCGTATGATAACTGTTTGGACAGTCTGGAAGTGCCACATAATTTAGACCGGAACCCAGTAGGGGAGGCATCCACAGAGACCGTACCCTCCTTCCCTACCACCAACCTCTCGGAGGGACTTTCGGATCCACATGTTTAACGTGATTGTACTCCGCATGAACACGGCGGTAGTTGCTGCAGCGTGCAAATCCAGCGCAAACCACCTGGGCTACCGCGCCCGAAATGTGCCAACAGCATGCGGTGTTCCCAGGTGGTCACCCACCCAAGTACTAACCGCGCCCGATGCTGCTTGACTTCGGTGATCTAACGAGAACCGGTGTTTTCAGCATGGTAAGGCTGTTGGCGCAAAACATAACATGTGAAATATGCCATGCTAATGGGGATTAAAATTTAGCAACTTGTTGCCACTAAAGTTAAAGCTTCATATCATTCCAATATTTTAGAAGCATTTTCATTGTCGATGAAACATTATTTTTTGAAAATGTTTCATATAAGCTAAGATAGCAACACTATTTTTAATCAGCTTCTCCTGCATAAAAGTCATATTTGGTTGTAGAAAATTGCATTTTTGTATAACTAGCCGACAGCCAGTGGTTATTTTTTTTTATCAAGTACGACTAACGATAGAACTGAAAACCTCACTTTTGTGATCAAAATCTACTGCTTTATGGTATATATCAATCCAAATGCATAAATTTCAAATAAAATTTTAAAGTTTAAAAAAAGTATTCCTAACAGAAAAAAAATGAAGACTTGTGTGGTTTATGTCAGGCCTTTGCTGATGTTCTATTCATTTAATTTTGTAAAATAGTTAAAAATGTGAATTCTTTAAAACTGTATATATTTTATTTTTACAGGTTTTTCTGAATTCAAGTATGGATTTTCTGAATTCAATTAATTCATGTATGGAGATTTTAAAGAAAGTTTGACTGGATCTAGTTTTGTTTTAAAAAAATATTCATATTTGTTGAACATTATCTATAATAAAGTATTGTATTGCTTATATCTAAGAATTTTAGCTGTATACTTCTGAAAAATAAAGAAATGAACAAATTAAATTTATGTATTTGATTTTACTGTTAATTAGTATGTTTTGAATTTATCCGTATGTGTGGGATTCAATGTTGAGACTAAAATATCTCAAAAACAGTTAGGCCTAGGAAGCTGAAATTCGGTAGGCAATCAGTTCTTACCCCACAAGTTGATGTAAATACCTTAGAAATTTTCTCCAGGGAGTGTGCTACCTTTTGAGTTGGGTTTCTCTGTCGGCTCAAAAACATCTCAAATACCATAATGTGTAGGAAGCTAAAATTTGGTAAGTATTTAATTCTTACTTCAAAAGGGTGCACGAGTAATCATGAAGCGAAGTTTTTTTGGAGGGGTATCCTGGCCCTAGTATCTGGTGAAAAATATTGAATAAGACAAGTCCAATATTCAGCTACATTGTTCTTATTAAAAAGTTCTCTGTAGAAGTGAAGTTGAATATTAGACTCTTTTTTAACTATGTTATAACAACGGCTATTCATATTACCATTCTTGTAAGCAAACTGTCACCTAACTAAAAGGGCTTGTAGATATTTAAAATATGGAAACTAACATGGTTACACATAAATGAAGAAATATCTCTATGATAAAAAATTTACCAGACTGTGGTAAGACCCAATATGTTCAACACTTTTCTGTATAGAGTAAAAATATTTCAGCAATGAGCAGTTGATCAACAAATTTGGAAATCTTTAGATATGTTTTCAAAACTGGATTCAAATGTGGATTTCAGTTAATTTGCTAAAAACAAAATTTATAAAATATGTGGTTTATACTGAAATATTCTATTAGATTCATTATAAGAAACATCTGTTTTTCATTTCCATTCAATTAATGTTAATACACTAATAAAAAATAATTATTTTTCTCCTTTAATGATAATTTATTTTTTCGTTTTCTTTTTTCATTATTCAGTATTTTTCTGGTTTGAGTGGAAGTAAAAACAATATCTGAAAAAATTTATACAAGCACATACGGTATCTTGCATCATTGATTTTCAATGGTTATAAGTTAGTTTTATTATATTAATATAAAATATATAACATTACAGGTTTGAAAGTTGAAAAAGCATTATTAAAATCATGTTAATAAAATCAAAATGTGTTTTTGTGAGCAATTCAATTACTGAACTCAGCTTTGACATTTTAAAAAATGTAAAAATTATCACAACTCAAATTCTAACTAAATGAGCACAATTTATTTTTTTTGACTAAATGTTAATTCTGGAAGTCCAATTGGATTAAATTTTTTTCATTATTGAATATAATTTGCATATTATTTTGATGGTTTGATGTTGATGGAAAAAGCAAAACTGGGGAAGTAGCCACAAAGAGGAACTATAGAGAAAACCTATAAGATGGCCTGATGAAGCTGTATCATCAATGATGAGAATTTAATTTATATTTATAAATACTATTTATTTAATTAAACTATATAAATATATTGATATTGCAACAAACAGCTTGTTACCAGCTTCTCAACCAGCTGCTATATGTACTCGGCTGTTCTGGGTTTTCAATAAACAGCCTGTTTTGATTGCTCTCAAATCGACATAATTTTAAAATACACGACAATGCGGATTATTCCTTTTATCTATTTTGTATTCTCCATGAAGTAATGTGAAATACCCAGTAAAATCCTACTTGAAATTGAGTGAGGTTATCAAAAATAAGAAGCGAAAAGAATTTGTAGTAATGTTCATTGTTTTATTGAAGATATTAGGTAGGAAGAGCATTGGTTTATGTGAGAGAAATAAGCATTTGTTTTGTTGGATTATATTTATACTTCACACAAAATGCTGACATCTGATTTAATAATTTTTTAACACTATTCTCATTAACTGTGAGTCGGTGGTTTATTAATCACATTTGTCTATTTCAATATTATTTGCTGACAGTTGCAGAATATAATTGTAAAGTCAGTTAAGGCTAAATCATGTTAATATTTGATTGTTCCACATCAGGAAACAGGATTAGCTTAAGTTGGATCAGATATGAAATTAATTTATTGCTTAAAAAAGTAGATTAAATTTTTTGTGTTTTGATAATACTTTTCACTGTCTAAGTTGTAAAACTTAAAATATCAAGAAAGTCTAGGTATTTTGTAAATAGTATACCTTGGTAGCCAAACAATACTTTAACAAACACTGATGAATATACAAAAGACACAAAATATTATGTAAAATAAATATGTATAGCAGAATGGGCACGAAATTGTCTTTAAGAAGCACCCAAAATTTGCAAAATGGTATATCTACCAACATACGCACTAAAACCTCTAAGTAGTGCACAAGGTTCATGAAGCCTTTTAGTCAAAAATTATAAAATTTGGAAAGCAAAATAACATTTATATATATATTTAAGGTAAGTAACGTTCAACTTTACTTTTAAAAAATGTAACATATCTGGTAAAGATCTCCTAAACTAGGTGATTTTTCACAGCCAACAAACTATTAAAAATCTGAGTTCTTTTATAAGAAAATGAATGGGAATTCAAAAGATTTTATTTTTACAATTATATATATATATATATATATATATATATAAACTCAGGCTGTTTATTTAAATTTATACTGGCAGATATTACTTCTGAAGATGTAATAGATGCTAATAAAAAGAGGAGAATTCCTTGCCCTCGAGAATTCCATGCGTAGACGGATTAGTGGGAATCGATGCTCTGCGTTGCTCCTCTGACGGATAGCCAACGCAACGGACGAAGGCGTCAGTGGAAACCCAGTCATATTTGAGCATACGTAGTCTTTTATTTCAGATTTTGACGATTTTTGCAGGCCATTTCGAAATAAAAACCGGGTTCTTTTATACCGAATCTTACCAAAAGCTAATCAGCACCAGGGTCATACACAAGTGACTTATCTACCAAATTTTATGAAATTCGGTGCATTTGTTTTTGAGTTAGAGTGGATACATACATTACACAGACAGAAACACATACACAGACGTCACACTAAAAATAGTTTTTTCGTGTTCTAGAGATCCCAATTTAGATCGGAACCCAGTGGGGGAGGCATCCACAGGGACCGTACCCTCCTTCCCCTGCCACCAACGTCTCGAAAGGATTTACGGAACCACATGTTTAACGTGATCGTACTCCGCATGAACACGGCGGCAGTTGTGGCAGCGTGCAAATCCAGCGCGCAAACCACCGGGCTACTGCGCCCGAAATTTGCCAACAGCACGCGGTGTTCCCACTTGGGTGATCACATACCCAAGTACTAAACGCGTAGGTTGTTGTTGTTGAGGCCCAGACCGTCCGACCTACCAGAAAGGTGTTGAAGACCCAGACCGACCGGCTCGTCAGCAAGGACATGAGCAACCGATTAGTCGGCCGGGACCAGAAAGGTGTAAGGTAACTGTTTGGAGGGCCGGGATGTGCCACCCAATTTAGACCGGAACCCAGTGGGGGAGGCATCCACAGGACCGTACCCTACCACCAAGCTCTCGGAAGGACTTACGGACCCACATGTTTAACGTGATCGTATTCCTCATGAACACGGCGGCAGTTGTGGCAGTGTGCAAATCCAGGGAGTAAGCCACCGGGCTACCACGCCCGAAATGTGCCAACAGCACGCGGTGTTCCCAGGTGGTCACCCACCCAAGTACTTACCGCGCCCGATGCTGCCTGACTTCGGTGATCTAACGAGAACCGGTGTTTTCAGCACGGTACGGGCGTTAGCGAATAACCGCGTAGTTCGAAAGCCCTGACCACCCGACTCGTCCGAGGACTTAGAGCAGCTTTTTGGAGGGCCAGCTAACCGCGTAGGTGTAACTTTTGCACGTTATTTCTTCCAGTTGACTGGAAATGTTGCTTCGTCAGATAACTGTGCATGTTTATCCTGATGGGTAGCATTTTAGTATTGCGTTTCTTGTGGGAAAAGTATCTCTGCTTGAGAAGGAATTTTGACCATTATGGCCTCACGCATGTAAAGTTTGCACGTGTTTCTCCAAAAGGGGGGGGGGGGGAGGGGCTAAGATGCTTACTGATACCACACTCGTTAAGTTGCAGCTGTGAAAATCTCATCCTGCAGATGTGCGTGGGAGAGGAATTTTGAAAATGGCTTTTTGGCCTGGCAACTGCCTTTAGATGTATTAATACAGTGGAAAAGAGAATGTAAAATTTTAAGAAAAATTAGAATTCTAATTAAAAAAGTTAACATATTTTTAAATGAAAGTGTATTAATAAAAATGATTAAAAATGTCATATTTCTTATGACATAAACTAAATACTATAAACTAAACTGAGGTGACGTATTTATACGCTCTTAGTGACTTGTAATTTTTCAATGCCACTTCATCATAGATATTATTGCTGTGAAATTTAAGATATAGTATATAAATATCGCCAAAACTCACGGCCACGATGCGATATCATCCCTCCAATGAGATGAAGGAATGATATAAGGATCCGGGAATGAATAATGTAAAGAAGAAAGGCCATTTAACTTACCTAATTTTATAATTTAGCTTGAAAGCCTAATTTTGTAGCACAATCAAACAATTCTTTAGACATCATAGAAAATTTGCACAGAACTCAGTGGGAAACACAGAATACTAATATTAGTCTGTGGTGGGAAAGAAAGTGCCCTTTCGCCCTTACAATCCTGCGCATTCTTCTAAGCAGGCTGTTTATTGACATTCATGCCCATGCTCTATTATTTAGCTGGATCTAATTTTTTAAACAACTTGAAGTTATTTGATGTATTTCAGAAACAGGATTTTCATTAGTTTGCAATTTATGTGTACTAAAATACGGAGATTCTAACTACACTATAAATTTACATGAATGATGATTTAAAAAAAAAAAATATATATGCTGCCTGAGATTCATATCAATTTCATACCAAATCTTTTCAGATATAGTTAGAGATGTGTGTCGGTAAATTTCTATTTTATTTTAATTTCTCTATATATCTCTCTATTTTAATTTCTCTATATTTCTCTCTATTTTAATTTCTCTATATTCTTTCGTTATATAATGCAATGAATTTACTATTTTTACAGCAAAAAAAATAGGTTATTCTTATAATAGATACTTATATTCCTTCCAAGATATTGAATTTTTGTCAATCAGTCGTCATTCTCATTGATTTAGCATCATTTTTATCCATTTGGCGAGATTTTCATTAATTTGGCAACATTTAAAAAAGTCGCCATATAGACGATATTCTGACAAAATCTTGCCAAGCCTTATTAACGGAGAAATAAATTATTCTTATAGCAGATAAATGACTATTGGCGTTCAAATACAAAAGTATTATTCAAAGTATCTTTTCTCATGAATGGAACGAGCTAGATCCACGAGAATGGTGCCACCCAATTTATCGCATGATATTACATATGAAAAGTGAACATGTTTCTCTACAGTTAATACATTTTTTTTAATTTATGGGATTTTTTGATACATTATTTGAAAAATGGGCAATATCTCAAGAACGGTCCATGCTAGCGTTCTAAAGTTTATGATAATCATTTTGTAAGGAAAAATTACATAAGAAATGTCTATTTGCATAACTTTATTAGAGGTTTTGATTTTTTTTAAATTTCATTCGAAAATTTAGGGGGATTCTGAACATTTGATTGCAATTAAAAACAATAGGCTTACAGTATTCATGGATTGTGATATTTGTACGAAATTTCATTCGAATCGCTCCATTCGTTCGTGAGATATCATCTCCACAAACTCACACATACACAGACATCACCCCAAAAATGTTCCATTCGTGATCAGAAATGCTTGAAACGTGTTCTCCCGTCGAAAACTCAAATTCGAATTTTCGACCCAGTCACAATTCTTTCCTTATACATTATACTATGTATATAAGGAAAGTAACAAGTAACATTTAAATGCATAATTTGGACCACAAAGCACTTTTTCTCATTTTGGTATTCTGCTATTAAAATTAAATTTCAAAAAGGTTCCGCTACCAGAAAAATTTGAAACACACTGCCTTAGTGAATCCCGCTATTCTCTCTAGAATTCACCTCTGCATCCATATCAGTTATCATCTAAGTTCTATCTATAGCCAGTATGTACAAATATGTTTCAATTAAAAATAAAGAAAAGGACTGTAGGTAGAAATCCTTAGTTAATCACCGCTCTACTCCAGAAATTTATGCTGTATCCATATCAGTTCTTATCAGTATCTACAGCCAAATCTGAGAAATAGATGTGTTAAGGAAAGTTTTTAAAAACCAGAAGTGGAAAAGAAACTGGATGTAAAAATTCTTAGTGAGCCACCTCAAAAATTGGATGAGGAATCCATGTCATCAGTTATCATCTAAGCTCTATTTATAGTCAATGCAGTATGTAGTTCAAAATAGTATTCAGGGATCACAAAAATTTCTTGTCAGGTTACCAGTGATGGATAAGTTGTTGGAAGATATTGAGCTGAATTTTAATTTTTCATAAGTACAATACATTTTGTGTGAAAGATAAGAAAAACTTGAGCAGCATATAAAAACACACAGCATTGTGTTATTTGTACTTTTATACATTGATCAAGAGTTTCATATTTTTTTATTTTCTAGTTAGCATCCAGGTTATGACCGAGGCTTATGAAACATGTTAGAAGGGGAATGAAATATTTCCATTCAATTACATGACATGGAAATTTTATAATCTTACTTGTTATATTCCAAAATGGTACAGGGCAGTATTCAATTTGGAGGTTGTTTTAAACTCCATTCTGTTTCTCTAGTTTGAGACGGCTTGAAAGTTCCAGTACGAACAAGGTATAACTGGTACACCTCTTGTATAAATAGTTAAAACTGCTGTTATAGTGTATAGCAATGGGAATAAAACAAAACACATTCAGACACATTAAATTTTATACTCATAAAATACATATATCAACTAACACTTCAAAAATGATAAAAAATTTAAGGAATCTTATAAAATTACAAATATTTCACTGGGTAATCAGTGAGGTGGTTTTGTTTTTTAATGCTTGCATCAATGGTTGTGTTTACCTCATGACATACCCCCAAAATAATTTACTACAAACCCCCAAGGGGAATATGTGCCACACATTGAGAACAGCTGAATCAAAACTGAAGAGCTACTGTAAGATTGTAGAGATAATCTTACAGAAGCTGTTCAGTTACTGTTATTTGTCTTAAATTAATTTTCCCATTTTTTACCCCATTTCAGTTCAACCTGACATCTGATAATCCAGCAAATTTGGTGTTCTGGTACTACTGAAATTTCAAATGTGCCAATTTATTGGAAAATTACTGCATATTTTATTTTATTTGTAACCTTGCTAAAAATATATAGCAAGAAACTAAAATATCCATGAAAGAAGATAAATTTAGATATATCCTACTAAAATTTGGGTCTAAAATGATTGTAAATTTCTAAAATATCCATTTTTAATACAGAAATAATGAAAATTTCCATACTGTTATGTATACCAGTATATTGCTTTGAAAACATAAGGCCAAAATTTTCCGTGTGATGACACATGTCTATGCTCTACAATTTGAGATCAATAGGTCTCTTATGTTTGCAAATATGTGTAACAAATTTCATATGAATTGCTCACTTTATTTGAAAGATGTCCTGTCCGCAAACACATGAAAAAATCACTGAAAAATTTCAACTTGTATTCAGGGATACCCAAACATATTAATTTTTCAAAATCCAAGAGTAGGATTTTGAACCCATTCTTTTCTAAATGTGCGTATAAATAAATAATGCCATACCATAATGATATTGGAAGTGACTTAACAAAACATAAATTGAAGTTTGATGTTTTAACAACTTCAATTTTCTAATCACAAGGACTTATTTATACTTGCATCATATGAACAATCCATATCAAAACACAACTGATGTTCAATTAATATCAAGTGAAATAAATAACAATTATCAGTTATTTGAAACCAAAATACAAACAAACACTTTCTTATTTTATAACTTGAATGAGATGAATCCATAAGAATGATGTTAGTAAATTTATTCCAGCACATGGAATGTCAACCTCTTTAATGATGCTTGTTACATTTTAAAATTTTACATTAACTTTTTTTTATTATAATTATTATTATATAAATTTATAAAAAAAAAAGTGCTATATCTCAATGGTTCATGCTAGCATTCTAATGTTGGTGCCATTTGTTTTCTAACATTATTTATTTTATAAGTTATTTGTGGTTGCTACGGCAAATTCAGAGGCTCAGCTCATCGTTTTTTCTCTGGCATCCCAATAAAGTTTGGAGAGGGTAATCTCACTCATGTCCACAACATTCTTAAGCTGTACATGCCCACTGGAGCTGGGTTATGTTAAATGGGTGTCAGCAATAGGCTAACAATCAGATAATTTATTTTATCTAATGATATATTACTAACATAGAATGATTATTTGATGTTTTGGAATGTCCCGATTTAAAAAAAAGTTCAGTATAAAACGTTGGATTATCCAAACATTTAGTCACAATAAAAATAAAGAGATTTCCAGTATTTACTGATTGTAATAATCGTACCCTATTTTATTCAAATTGTCCCATTCATTCATAAGATATCTCACTCACAGGTTCATATACATACAAAATTCATAACAAAATTTAGCAGTATACAATAATTAATATTCAGCATCATTTTTTTTTTGTCTATAGAAAGGCATAAAACTGAAAAAAAAAATTTCCATCCCCAAATTATTTGCAAAGTTTCCAACAACAGATTTTTTGCCACAGCCTAAACAGTATATTGTAAACTTTTAAAGTGATGCTGAATTATTTAACACAACATCGCTAGAAACATGCTCATTTAGTTACAAAAATACTGTTCACAGTTGATAACAATAAGCTAACAGTTGTAAATGCAGTAAATACAGATGCTATTATACAAAATAAACCCGATGAAAATGCTTTTAAAATATAGAAATTTAATCTTTTATACAGTAGAACATTTGAATGTTACATAATTTGAACAAAAAACTACAGATAAATTGTTTCATGATATACTGTCTTAATGACCATTATATAAAGTGTAAAGTGACCAAAAATATTCATATATGAACAAAAATAGAAATTGTTTTGTAAACTAAATAGAATTTCACGTACTAATGTTACATCAAATTGCTATTACCGTTACCAAAAATGATTACAAGCAATTACTTACCAACTAAAAATTGTTAAACTATCCGAAATCTCATAAACAACATTTACTCCATTTACTTACATATCTTTGCATGTGAAAAGATATGAAAATTTTACAAAAAGAGGAAAATCCCACATGGGAAAGGGGGGCGGGCTAATAAAGGTTTGTAGGGGGTCCCACAAAGTTCATGGGTGGCACTGATTTTTATGTTTTCTAATACATTATTTTTATTGAGTTGTCTTTTCCATTTGTAAAATGCCAGTTTTGTGTTTGCTAGATGATTCAACTGTTACTGAATCTCCAATAATACTGAACCCTCCTCAAAATACAAAAATAAAAATAAAAAACAAAAAAAATCATTTTATAACGAATATAATTTTAACTGTACAAAATTTCAAGCTTTAAATGCATTAAAATATTGAATAGTAGATAAAAAGATATTCTATTAAAATTCTTACAGAGCTGCCAATAGGAAGAACACCACTCAAGTGTGTGTGCATGGGGGGGAGGGGGGCTGCAAGGCTTTTTTATAGAAAGAAGATATGGAAAAATACAAAAAGATAAAGATTAAACATGGGGGGAGGAGGGTCGATAAAGGCTTGTAGGAGTCCCACAATTTCCATGAGCTGCCCTGATTTTTAATACATTATTTTTAATGAATTGTCTTTTTTATTTGTTAGTTAAGAGTTCTGTGTTCACTAGATGATTAAAATATTATTAAACCTAGTAATCCCCCTCTCAAAATATATATATATCAACATTTTAGATATATATCAACATATATATCAAACCAATATAGGTTTTATTGTACAAAATTTCAAGTTTTAAATGATTCTTCAAATATTGAACAGTAAATAAAAAGAAAGATTCAATTAAAATGTTTACAGGGCCACAAAAAGGGGAGGGATGGACAGACATCACTCTACTATCTGACGACAACCAACCAAATTTCAAAACAAAATATATAATTAAATTAAAAAAAAATTGATATTTAAAATGCGTTCAGAAATGAAAGCAATTTTAAATGACAGAAATTAAATATTATTTCTTATTTAAACTGAAGGAAATATAAAATTGTTTTAAATTTAACTTATTTTAAAAATATCTAAAAATGTAAATATACTATATTGAATAGAAGATATAAAAATATATTCTGATGGTAAAAATTAAAAAGATTGAAAAGGAAACAAAAAAATTTTAACATTTAAATAATAGAATCCAAACAATTTTTTTTTAATTTAAGCTAAAACAAAAAACATTGTTTATATTTTAAATTATAAATGAAATGTTTTTTAATGAAATGCCACCTATAGGAGCATTTTCTTGGTATGAACTTTCTTGCTGCAACCTATGCCAGTTGTATGGTATAACTGAAATTTGTTGGTATCCATAAAGTTTGGCAAATTATGGCACACAGGAAATTTTTTTGTTGTCATTTCAGTTATTGAATATTCTATGCTGTTAAGTTCATATAAAGCATGAAATTCGCCAACGAATGTTATCTGCAATTAGAGTGTAATCCTAATTTTGGAAATGGCTGGTTTTGTGAATATAAACTTGGCCGCTGAATGGCAGGACCGACTTCAGTTACCACAGAAATTTACTAAATTGCAGTACATAAGGTTTTTTTCCCCTGCAATCACACACTCTGGCTATTCTATGCTGAAGAGTGCTAATAAATTTGTACCAGTCCAGAAAGGCATCTGTAATGAGGATTTGTAACTCCCCCTCCCAATAGTGCTAATCCTACAAACAATGCATTTAGCTGTGCTCTCATGTTATAGGGTCACAGAATTTTTAGTCTAGTAAGGGGTTTATGCTTTCATTAAATGAATGGGTTGGGTGAAATGCAACAGCAATATTAGATGGTGATACCAGTGACGTAACTAGATTTTTTGTAAACCTCAGAGCAAAGAATTTCAGGGCACCCATTCACACAATGTATATTTTTTTGTTGTAGCAAGCTAGAAATATACACAATACACTTTTTAAAAAAATGTTCTACATTTAATTTATGTTTGTCATCTACTTTATCGATATTATAAAATAACTAAAATTGTAAATTGATAATTTGAATTCACATTGACTATTTAATTTTATGTTTTCCTATGATGCATTAAAGATAGTTTTAATAGTGCACTAGAGAAGTTCTCTAAATTTAATTACTAATAAACTGCTATAGCCTCAAAGCAGTTTGCAATAACATACCGGGAATACCAACTTTACTAACATTTTGAAATTTAATTCATAAAATGTTTTAATTTCTCATAAATGATACCCATTTGAAATTATTTCAAATATTTAAAAGCACAGCTGTTTAAAAAATATATATATAATTAAATGAGAGAAAAACCATAATTTTGATTGAGCTGAAATTTGTCAGACAGAAAATATTTCAATGTAACAATTTGCAGTGCTCCTTTCTCATTCCAAGCCCTGAAATGGTTGCTCCACTGTGCATCACTTGCTTGCATCACTTGCTGGCACCTCACAAACACAAAAAGCATTTAGTTAGTGATATACTGACAGAGCATACCACTCTAATAGAATTCACATCCCCCAAATCTTTAGCAAAATTTCCCCCAGATCTATATTTAGTGGCATTCTACTGAATTAATACAGCTAGGGTTTAACATCACTGATGTATATTATTATTTAATATATAAGGGACAATATATATACACACAAAATAGTAATGTGAGTGTTCTTAAATAACTTGAACAAATATGATTAATATCATCTGCATTCATTTTCAAGTCTTAAAATTCAGTAAAATAAAATTTATATAGTAATATTCACAAGTTTAGATGTTTATAACTTTTAGTTAGGGATAATGATGTTATTTTCTTAATAAATTATGATTTTATGTGGGTTTTCAACATTTTTCAAATAGATGCTTATATACTATGTTTATTCAGAATTTTTTTTACCATGACTAAGTTCATTATGATAATTTCATTTACAACTGGTTTTCTCCGAGGACACACAAGTTTAATTCAATAATTTCTGACACTTCACACAAATGTTTCTTTATTTAAGAAATAAATTTTACCACACCTGTTGTCTAACATATTATTTATAAAAAAAATTTTGCATCGCAGTGCATGTATTTATGTTGATTCATATTAATTTTTCTTTGGAAATGTTTTATATTCAAAAAGTTTCTAATGAGTGTGCCGAAGAAAGTGTTTATTCAATTAAGTTTTATGTAAAAATATTTTCTGACATATTTTACAAACAAAAGGCCTTCTTACCAGTATGCACAATAAGAAGCTTATAGCTCATTTTTTCTTGGAAATGCTTTCCTACCGCCACTGTGCACAAGTAGATGCTTATTTAAATCAATTTTATATGCAATTTGCTTTCCAACCTCAACTGTGCAAAATTAGGTGTGCATTTAAAATACATTTCTTTGTAAATGTTTTATGACATATTTCACATACAAAAGGTTCTTCCCCAGTGTGCATTAGTAGATGTAAATTTAAATTACCTTCATGTGCAAATTTTTTGTTACATATTTCACAAATAAAAGGTTTTTCACCAGTATGTACATGTAAGTGCTTTTTTAAATTACTTTTTTCTGCAAATGCTTTTTGACATATTTCACAAACAAAAGGTTTTTCACCAGTATGTACACGTAAGTGATTTTTTAACTTACTTTTTACTGTAAATGCTTTTTGACATATTTCACAAACAAAAGGCTTTTCACCAGTATGTACAAGTAGATGCCTATTTAAATTAATTTTATGTACAAATGCTTTATGACATATTTCACAAACAAAAGGCTTTTCACCAGTATGTACAAGTAAATGTCTATCTAAATGATCTTTACCTGTAAATGCTTTATGACATATTTCACAAACAAAAGGCTTTACACCAGTATGTACAAGTCGATGTCTTTTTAAAGTACTTTTTTGTGAAAATACTTTATGACATATTTCACAAACAAAAGGCTTCTCAGCAGTATGTACAAGTAGATGCTTATTTAAATCATATTTGTTTGCAAATGCTTTGTTACATATTTCAGAAGCAAAGTTCTTTTCAAAAGTATGTTCAAGTAGATGTCTATTTAAATTACTTTTTCGTGCAAATACTTTATGACATATTTCACAAACAAAAGGTTTTTCACCAGTATGTACACGTACGTGCTTTTTTAAAGTACTTTTTTCTGCAAATGCTTTTTGACATATTTCACAAACAAAAGGCTTTTCACCAGTATGTACACGTACGTGATTTTTTAAAGTACTTTTTTCTGCAAATGCTTTTTGACATATTTCACAAACAAAAGGCTTTTCACCAGTATGTACAAGTAGATGCCTATTTAAATTATTTTTATATACAAATGCTTTATGACATATTTCACAAACAAAAGGCTCTTCACCAGTATGTACCAGTAGATGTCTATTTAAATTATTTTTATGTACAAATGCTTTATGACATATTTCACAAACAAAAGGCTTTTCACCAGTATGTACAAGTAAATGTCTATCTAAATGATCTTTACCTGCAAATGCTTTATGACATATTTCACAAACAAAAGGCTTTACACCAGTATGTACAAGTCGATGTCTTTTTAAAGTACTTTTTTGTGAAAATACTTTATGACATATTTTACAAACAAAAGACTTTTCACTAGTATGCGTAAATAAGTGCTTATTTAAATCATTTTTATGTACAAATGGTTCATGGCATATTTCACAAGCAAAAGACATTTCACAGCCTTCACATGCAGCTCTTCTTCGCTTCCAACACAGACTATATATATCAAGGTTATTATATCTACAAGGTTATTATATCTTTCGTTCAGTGCGCATGCTCTGAAAACGTACCCGCTATACCCCCTGCTGTGAGGCTGATTCTTCGCTAGTGGCTAAGTTAAATGACGTCATGGGCGGAGCCTAGCATACACTTTGAAGTTGTCGTCTTCGAGATTATACATGGAAGAAAATTATGATAGAAAGAAGTAGTGGAAAGATATAACGTTGTGTGACAATATACACGTTCGTAAAACAACAAAAGTATCTTCAATTTAGGTAAGTAGTATATGATATATTTCTTACAATCTTTGCGAGTAAAATGCTGACATTGGAACGTTATACCTTACACATCTGTAATAATCCGATTGAATGATTTTCTAACTTATTTTTTATAGTACCTAATTTTAGATAGAAGATCGCCGATCAAATATGAATATATCAAAACTTGTACTGCAATATTTCATCTGGCCTCTTTATATAACTTAAGTGGTCAGATGGTTTTATTGTTGTATCAGTTAAATTAAAGGAGAAACATTATTTCCTTCTAGGCTAATTAAATTTGTGTAGAAGACAGCAATATATTTTTTAATCTGATTCATAATTAATTTGTTCATCACAATAGTGCGTTATAGTTTAAGAGTGTAAAGATGTTATACAAATTAATGAAATTACTAATAAAATTAATATATATTCTATATGTATATACCAAGTTGTAATTTAAATAGCATACATATGAAGTTTTAGAGGACTTAGAGAAGCAAAATGAATGGCCGGGAAACTAGTATAAGAGTGTCCCCAGACCATCCGACTCGTCCGTGGACTTAGAGTAGCAATTTGGATGGCCGGGTAGTATAAGAGTGTCGAAAACCCAGACCATCCGTCTCGTCCGAGGACTTAGAGAAACCATTTGAATGGTCGGGAGAATAGTATAAGAGTGTTGAAGACCCAGACCGTCCGACTCGTCCAAAGGACTAAGAGCAACTATTTGGACGGCCGGCAGTATAAGAGTGTAGAAAGCCCAGACCACACGACCAACCCAAGGGTTTATGGTAACAAATTGTGTGGCCGGGGCAGTATAAGAGTGTAAAGATGTTATACAAATTAATGAAATTACTAATAAAATTAATATATATTCTATATCTTAATATATATATATTCTATATAACAAGTTGTAATTTAAATAGCATATATATGAAGTTTCGTTTCAATTGCATGGGCGTTGATTTTGAGATTTTATTGATATTAAGTAACATTCTGAAGAAAGAAAGCACTAACAGCCATTATCTAAGGTTTATGAAAAACTTTGAAGTTTGGTCTGTACCCAGTAGTGAGCTGCCAAATTTTTAACAGCAAGTAAACTATTATGCAAGATTATGGTTTCAAATGCTATCATTTTTCGCAGAAAAAAATTTAACAACCAATATTTAAACTTTGAAAATGTTTAATAACAATTACATGTGTATTAGCCTACATTTTGAATATACAACATTTTGATATTCAAATTTAAAAGGCATGTATTGATACATCATTCAAATTTTTCAGAACATTTTGAATTTAACTCAACGTTAATTCAGTTAAAAACCTCTTTACAATTGCTATTCCGTATAACACATCTGAAATATAAAACCTGAAATTTTATTTTTCAATCTTGAATAATTTCAGTTTAAAACATTTAGTCAATTTACTATTAATTTCTAAATCCAAAATTATTTATTTGAAACAAATATTAATTTCAATATCTTTATTACTTCAACAACTATAATTCGATTTATATAATAAATTACTATCTAATGTTAACGAAATACTTTAGCATCGGTTGGACACAGTGATAACTAGTCAAACTTTTAACTGATAATATGTATTTTCAGCTTCATTACATCTCATTAGATCAGGATAAATCAGGTAACATCAGTATTAACTAGGTAAGTCAATTTGCATCTATTCATGCATCCTAGGACATCAAATCCATCTTCATATAAAATTAAATTAGTAACTACTGTCTATTATTTTCAAAAACAGCATTCAGTAAGTTGATTTAAAATATCTGTTTGATAAACTCCTTCTTTATAAACATGTTTTAAATTGAAATTAGGTAATATCATGCAACATTATTATGCAGTTAAAGTTGTTCAAACAGATTGTACTATTAAATAGAAAATGCATATTTTTAACTATAGTAAAGCACTATTTATACACTACTGGAGCCGTTCCAATTGGAGCCGTTCAGTCTGAAAGTATAAAAATTTTACAAGTCCCGTCTTCTACCGAAATATATATGGGAGCTGTTCTGTCCCAATTGTGAAAAAAAAGCTAAGTCCAACGAGAGCCGTTCTGTCCCAATTGTGAAAAAAAAGCTAAGTCCAACGAGAGCCGTTCTGTCCAAATTGTGAAAAAAAAGCCAATTGGAGTCGTTCTGTCTGACAGTTTGAAAATTTTACAAGTCCCGTCATCTATCGAAATATATACAGCAGCCGTTCTGTCCCAATTGTGAAAAAAAGGCTAAATCCAATTGGAGCTGTTCTGTCTGAAAGCATGAAAATTTTACAAGTTCCGTCTTCTACCGAAATGGGAGCCGTTCTGTCTCAATTGTGAAAAAAAGCTAAGTCCAATCGTACTGCCGAAAAGCCGTTCTGTCTAGAAAATTCCCTATATTTCACCTACAGATTTTCAAAAATTCCCTATCTTCAGTGGTCAAAAAAATTCTAAGTTTTGACATTAGGAGCCTTCCTGTCCCTAGCCGCTTGTGTCCAATGAAGGATCGAGAGAGCGGCAGTCCCCGCAACCACAGACTATAGTATTCTGTGCCCGCAACCGTCAACTTCGTGAACTAAAGAGGCCATACAGGGGCAGAGATTTATTTATTATTTAGAAATTTTGTGCCATCGATATTTAATTTTGTCTGATCTGCAGTTTATCTTGGAATTGTGAATGTGGAGTGTACTATATGCTCCTTACTTTGTTTGCCAAGGCATTTGGAGTATTAATAGCAGTAGTTGCATATATTTAAACTAAATCCTAGTGACCTAACTCTATTGTTCAGCGTATATGAAAAACCTGAACGTAGTAGTTAGATTTCTTTGTGGGCTTTTTCATGACTAAAGAGCATGCTCTGTTGTATATTCAAATGTAAAGCTTATTTAGTACTTTCATAAAGAAGTATATTTAATATTATATTGTTCGTAACAGATTTACGGCTTACTTTTATATTTTGTTTATTCTTTTTTCATTATTTAGTTTTTATTATAATTCATTGAATTTTAATAACTAAAAATGCCAAGTGTGTTCCTGGTTGTTTTATTATAAAAATGGTTCCAAAGTTAGCAGCTTTAAATTTCCTGTTAATGAAGAACTGAAAAAAGTGGATCTTATTAATACCTAGAACTAGCAAGTTTCAAAATATTCAAAGGTAAGCTCTATTTTCTCATTAATAACATTAACCGGAAACTTGCCGTCTGTGAGACTGCTGCATTTACAAATCTACCAATTACACAAAAATGAACTTGTCCTCAATCTTATCACTCCTCCTAATTGTTACGCTATTTGTCCTCTCCCTCCCACCTCATTCGCGACACTTGTGCATTCTTAGTTATTGAAAGAAAAAAATATTTTTATTAGATGCAGTCTGCTAGACGGTACGTTTCTGTTTACGTAATTTTTTCCTGTGAAATATCTACATGACGGGACCGTCAAAGTGAAGATGGTGATAAAGAGATTTTTTTGCGATGGTTTAATGAAGTTGGAAGTGATGTTAGTGATGTAGATAGTATTTTAGAAGATGAACATATAAATTCCGAACATGAAAGTGATTCAACGTTGTCAGAAAAATCTGATTAAAGTGAAAATGGAGAGAGAAAAAATGATGAAAAGTTAGTGGATAGGAAATATATATATGGAAAAAATCAGTACCGATGGTCTGTTTAAGAAGTTAACCCTCGTCACGAACAAGAAAGCACAATATAATCATAAAAGTGCCAGTTTTAAGAGGTAACGCTAAAGATCTTGGAGAAAAAGTAGATCCATTCTCTATCTGGCAGTTATTATTTCCTACTAACGATAGTTTACTGCATATCGTGAAATGGACAAACCATAAAATTAATGAAATGCGAATGAAATATGAAACACAGACCACATCGGTATTTAACTCAAATCATGAGAACATTGAAACACTTTTTGCCACCGATGGAACCGGCAGAAACATATATTTAGGGCCGTAATAAGTATGAAAAGATTTGCATTACTTCTTTCCGCATTGAGGTTTGACAATCCTGAAAACAGATCAGAACGAATAAGACAGGATCCAACAGCAGCTATTTCCTATATTTTCAGGAGTGTCACAGAAAATTGCCAAAGTGTCTATGGAATAGGACAGTTGACAAAATGCTTGTTAGTTTCAGAGGAAAAGTTTGCTTCAAAATGTATATGCCAAATACACTATGTAAATATGGAATAAAAATCGTGGCTCTAACAGAGGCCAGGAACAGTTATCTTTACAATGCATTCATATATTGTGGTAAAAAGACTGACCGAATTGGGTTACAATCTGAATACAGAAAATTTTCTAAACCAACGTAGTCTGTTTTGCACCTTGTTCAACCTATTTTTGGAGCGAATCGAAATGGTACTGCGGATAATTGGTTCTCGTTCATAGAACTTGTAGATATTCTGTTGAAAAAAAAGCTAACTTACATCGGTAGAATGAAAAGAAAACAAAAGAGAAATTCCACCCAAATTTTTACCTAATAAAACAAGAGAATTTGGATCAACATTATATGGCTTTCGAGAGGAATCTACAATAATTTCGCATATCAACAGAAAAGGTAAAGCAGCAGTACTCATCTCTTCAATGCATGACAGAGTTTGCACTGATATTGAAACGCAGAAACCTGAAATTATCGCATATTATAATGCAAACAAAGGTGGAATAGATAGTCTTGATGAGAAATGCTCCAAGCATTCCTCAAGTCATCGCACACGCAGATGACCTTTAACTGTTTTTTCCGCATTCTGGATGTTTCAATAAAAAATTCATATGTTTTACATCAGTGCTATAAGGATAATGAGGAAATGAAGGAAAAGTCTGTATTTGCGAAGTTATTAGCATCCACACTAATCCAGGAACATATTGAAAGTCGACTCCAGAATCCTCAACTGCCTCAAAAATTGCGCTTTATAATAGCTGTAATCTTTATGAGGTACGGATAAGAATTATTTCACTTACGCTATTTAATTCATTTAAATTTGTCTTTTTATTTCAATTGCATCATTGTCCTATTTTTTTTGCATGTATATATTTTAATATCGCATTGCTAATTCTTTTGTGCATGATTTCAATTATAAATCTAGATGATGTCTTACTTGAGCAGCACCGATTTTTTTATTATGTGGTCTACGTTTTGATACTTTTTAATTTTTATTGGGGAACGAAGACAATTAGAGACCATTATTTGCTTTCCTTGCAGTATGTATGTATATATATGTATATATATAACTCAATAATTAGAAAAAGAAAAAAGAAGAATGACATTGTATCAAAATTTCGCTGGGGGGGGGTTGTGACCCCCACTTCCCGGTTTAGCCAGCTTTATGTCATGACGACACTCCCGGAAGCGGATACAATGTCGCCAACCAAGTACATATACTAATACTTTAAATGTAAAAAAGAAAAAAGTTGAAAAACCTATACATTCCCTAACCTATACAAAGACTACGCGTTTTACTACATCCAAACAGAAACACAAAATACTACAAAAATGACCCACATCCAATACCAATATCTCAAGAAAAACAAGCCACGCATACACCTCACCGTAATGTAAAAGACTCTTACTTTGTACCTAATGATCTCCCTCAAACAGTCAACCATGACCTTCACAATGCAGCCGCTGTCCAATACTATCTCAGACAGAAAGCACTCTTCCACTCAAATACAAGTCGTAACACTCGGTTACGGTTATGCCGTAAAATTTACACAATATATCACAGAGAAAACGTAGAGGGTAACCCATTACGATTGCTTCTTCTAGATAATTCAGATCACTTATATAACGATTTTCAACACTGCTATTTAAACGTTTGCTTCTTGTTAAAAAATTTATGATAATGTTCCTAAAAACATTTCTATGCAAACAAGAATGCCAATTAATAATGTAATTTATTTTAAAATCAACTTTTTTCTTTTTTACATTTAAAGTATTAGTATATGTACTTGGTTGGCGACATTGTATCCGCTTCCGGGAGTGTCGTCATGACATAAAGCTGGCTAAACCGGGAAGTGGGGGGTCACAATCCCCCCCGGCGAAATTTTAATACAATGTCATTCTTCTTTTTCTAATTATTGAGTTGTATAGAAATGTACTTGTCTGAGCAGCTTGGCGCCTTTGAGTATATTTTCAATTGTCAGTTTTTAGATGTGATTGATGTAATATTTATATGTATGTATATATATATATATATATAAATTAAAATAACAAAAACTAAAGTGCAAGAGTGTGAATCAGTAACCACAGTATCAAACCGCGAGCAAAATAAAGCGTGTTGTGAAAAGCAAAAAGCAACGAGGAAGGGCCGAAAAAGTAGAGCACGGAGAGGCCAGGACAAGGAAAACATATTAAAGAATAGTATATCTGCCAGAAACGTCTTCAGGGGCACATTCTAGACAGATATACTAAAATCCGTTGTTTCTATGATTGCATAAAAACACGTGGTTAAAATATTATGCAATCTGTGCCCAACAACGGAATAACAGAAAAAAAAAACAAATAGGATAAAATTCAATAATAGAATATAAAATACCACATAAACTTGAAATATAAAATACCACATAGACATGAACATGAAAAATATAGCGCACAAATATACGAATTTGCAAAAAAGAGCAACTCACATGTCGAAAGGTCGTCACCGTGAAAAATCTTCAAATGAGTCCACCACTTGCTACAATCTGAACGCTTACCTCGCTTACTACCACGTGGGAATAATCCAGACCAGAGGAAGTGGAAGTGGCAATACATACTTTCGGAGAGATAAACCCAAGAGTTTAGAAACTGACCGAGATGTGACCACGATTATCGAAAACTTTGAAAGAATGGATAACACTGTTTTTTGGAGCCGTAGCCTGTTTTTTGTTTTATTAGCTTTTTAGATATCCGCCTTAACGGTTTTATGAGTGTTTTAGGGCCGATCCCACCAACGTCTGTTAAAATAGTGCTAATGTCTGATTAACTAATCAGTCACTAAATTTAACGGCCCACTAAAGTATACTTAAAAACCATCCCGTCCCACCAAGCTATTCGACTGTTAAAAACGTTCCGGTTAGTTAATCAATGATTAAACCGATTTTTAGATGATACGAGTTCTCTGATTGGTCCGTTATTTCTATCTCGAAAATACAACTTCAACTTCTACATGTTTACGTTCTTATTTCTCGTAAGGGAGCAATTTATTTATTTTCGTGTTATATCAAATTTGTTCTACAGGAATAATATAAATATCATTCACGTTTACACAAATATATATACATTATGAGAAAAGATTTTGTTATAATTTAGCGGGAATTCTTTCCATTTTAAGGAAATACGTATTTGAAATTAATGCATATATTTCTAATTTAAGAAGTTACCCAATTAAAAAAAATCTCTCTTTTTAATTGTATTACGATCAGTATATATAGTTTCTTTAATTCGCAGTATAAATACTATTTCAATGTGGTAGATTTGTATGAATGGTACTACCAAAAATGTAGAGAAATGTGTGTGTGTGGAATGGAAACAACCATAAATGTAATTTTATAACTTGGGTTGGGAACCAGTGATTAGTATGCTCTGCTATGTAACACAATGGTGCTATTAGATCATGATGCAAATCCATAAAAAAGTAATGCACAAAATTGAAAGAAAAATATATTCCTAATAACAAACTTTAAAGTATATTATGCTTTTGTTTCATGTATAACCCTACAATAGGAGAGGTATGAATTAAATAAGCCCTATCCAAGAACCAGGTGGTGGTTCAGTTAATTTGGATGAGCAAAATACATACTAGCAGGTTTGTGAAGTCAGTAACTCAAACCGTGGACTTCAACTCCTCTTTTTTTTTCTACTGTCTGACACAGACTCCTCCTATTTTCTAATATCAGACTCCAATACTGATATAAATAGCAATTAGTTATATATATTTTTATATCAATAGTTTTTTAATTGTTAAACGTTGGATGTTTTCTTAATTTATTCCCTAAAAATCTCTCTATATTAAAAAAAAAGTAGCTGACTCCACCACTGTTTGACAAATTTCTCGAGATTCTTTGCTTTGTACTGCAAAAACTATTGCATATAAAAATATGAAATTTGGTACACTTGTTGAAAAAGCTTTGGGAAATATGCTGAAATAAATTGTTTTTTGGTATATATATTGTAGTTTAAGATATATTTAATATCGAAGTCAAGACAAAATATTTGTGCTGCGAGTTCACGTCCTGGATAGACTAACTATAGCAAGACCACAAATTTTTGCAGGCAGGTACCTACATGGGTGAATTTTTCCCCTTCTTTTAATTTTGATGTAGTTTTTGAAATATTTTACTTTTTATGATGCACTTCTGAAGTGAACTTATTTTTTCGTATCGGCACGTCTAGTGATATCTCTGTCTCGTACCGTAAAAACTATAATATACCAAAATATGAAATATGAATTTGTATACCAAAATTTGAAAAATATGAATTAATGTAACATACCATCTAAAGTTTAGATTTGATATTTTTTATGTACACACAAGTTTTCAGTTTGACTTAACGTACAGAGTTTTTTTAAAAAAAAGAGAGGGGTTGGGAGCAGGAGTTCGATGCTCAAATAGATTTAAAATGTTTTATTAAATTGATTTCAATTGGATTTTAAGAACAGGTGTCATATTATCCTTTTTTCTGCGATTTTTACCTTGGTGACATAGAAATGCCACCAAGTCTGTCGGACAGCATGGCTGCCATAACAGAAATGCATAAAAATATAAAATTAATATTGATTTAATACAATTATAGAAATTTTGATTAAATAAAAGAAGAGCAGCCTGATTTGTAGCAATTTGAACATAAACCTATGCCTGCTATGCGAGTTTCACTCGCCCACTAAAAAAACATCACAGAAAACAGTTCTACTGGCTGTCGGAGATTGCACGTAGCAACAGATATTCCATGGCACATAAAGTACAGTTAGGTCCATACAGTGGATGTAACATGAAAATTAGAAAATTTAAAAAACATTAAAATGACAAATATACAAAAGAAAGCAAATGTCAACAACTTAATTTTTTAAATACAATGTAAACCCATTAAAGTGATATTTTGAATTCATTCCTCACAATGTATACAAAATATAAAATTAACTGCAAAATTGAAAAATTAAAATCCTATTAGCCACCTCCATTGTGCTCAAAGTTAGCCTACCACACACTAGCTATAATAAATATTTTTTTTATTAAAAGATTTAATTTAACTTATTGGGCATCTACTGTTATTTGAAATACGTATTTTCAAAAATACGTATATAAATAAAAATATTTAAAAGTACGTATAAAAATACATATTTTATACGTATTTTTAAAAATACATATACAAATTGTAAAATAAAATACTCCTTGCACAGGCGTAGTTAATTTCCAGCATGAACTATAACTTAGAATTTAATATTCTAAACTATCTAATAATGCGAATTACTAGACGAGATCGTATTCTAAGCTAACATCTTTGTGCACAGACGCAGTTCTCTGAAGCCCCTATTGGTTCTCTGAAGCTCCTTAGCAATCACTTAAAGATCAGGGCACTACACTATCTGAGGAATTATACAGTGCATTGAAAATTCGCATAGAGGAAAGTCATAGTGAACTAGAAAATATTCTAAGGTATTTACATAATTATAACGACTTTAAAAAAGAAAATGAAAATGAAGAAAAGAAGCTAACAAAGTCAAATTTAATTAAGTTCGTCGTAAATTTCCACAAAAACATTTATGAAAAGTAAACACAAACCTATCCAGAGAAATTCGTTGAAGATGATGATGTTAATATCAGAAAAGAATTGTCTTTCGAGAAGAAATTACAATTAGCTATAAATAAAAAAATTGCCACAAACAATAATCCAAAAAATAGATTTATCCAAAACCGTCAGACGACAGACCGAGTTGTTAGAAGGTGAAGGACTTGGAGGCGAATATTTAGAGAAAGTATATCACTCATTATTAATCATCAAAACTTAACCAAAAATTACTTCGAATTGAATTCATGGATAATGCATTTTAAAATGGTTACAAATAGCAAAATATAAATATAAAATTATTTGAAAACTGCAAATTACATGTAATTTCAAATAAATATACTTATTTGAAGCCAATAAAACTCACAAATGTATATAAATAAGGAAAAATATTTAAATTACATCAGAATACTACAAAAATAGCTTTAAAGTAAAATCTCATTAAAAATACAGCATAAAACAAATTTCAACGATATTAATCAGTTCAGCGATACATGACTGAGGTGGTGATTTTAATCTCTTTGTGTTTTGTCTTAACTTGTGTGAGGAAAACTGATTTACGAATAAACAAACTTTGTTACATTTTAATTAACGAACTGAAATAAAATTAAAGGTGTTTTACATTGAACTTCTCAAATACATCAAACAGGGGTCCAGCATAATATTTCAAGTTTGACGGAGATCTATTTGTAAAATTTCAAAGTTTTTTCACATTAATTGAAACTTAGTATGAACTGTTTTGTATAAAATGAGCAACAGTACATTGAAATGTATATATATACAGTATCCACTCTGTATAAATAATTCTGTTTACAGTTAAATCTTGCTATACAACTAGACTCAAAATCAATAATTTACAGGTTACAATTATATCCTAACCTTTTACATAATATGTAACTTCCCAATCACAATCTGTCATGCATTTTAAAAGGCTGATATTGCAGCATTTCTATGACAAACATTTATATTCATCATAGAAAAAATTTCTGAAAATTCTATACATAGCAAGATTAGAAATTTTAGCTCAGAATTTACTCGCCGAAAGATTCTTTTACGTCTCAGTACCATATAAATAACATTGCATAACATTTGCCATTTCTTATACATTGAAGAAATAAACCCATATGTAGATTTTTTTGCTATTCAGATGAAAACGTCTACTTCTCATGTACAATTGAAATTTTTGTACACTGTACATTGTGTAATCAAATTTCATTTGAAGCGAACTCATGTATAAGAAAACTTCACGATAAAATACTATGAACTAAATTCTTATATATCGCATTTTAAAATGTTTCCAAATAACAAAATATGAAAAAATTATTTAAAAATTGTGAGTTCAATCTAATTTTAAATAAATATCCATTTTTGGTGATGATAAAACTAATAGAAATGTATATAAATTAAGAAATTATTTAAATTAAAACAATATGCTATAGTAAAACTGTCACTAAAACTACAATATGTAAAAAATTTGTAATGGTATCAACCAGCTTGGAACAAGCTCCTTCTTTAAAATAAAAAAAAACAAAGCATCCATGTCAAGAAAAGCAAAGAGACAGACATAAAAACCTTCTTGCCCTTGGTGTAATTGCTATGTCTTTTTATCCTGAAAAATTAGATGTTTCTTGTTTCCGAAACCGGTTGATATTGATACTATTTGTTATATGCTGTAATTGTAAAGAAGCTTTTACTTTAAGGATAATAGCATATGTGATTTGTAGACTATCCGGCAAGTTATGCCTAATCATAAATAAAGAAAATAATATTCTAATTATTATTAAGGCCACATTTGATATTATGCGACTGCTTCTGCATATCATGTGACCACATAATCAAGGTAACCGGGGAAAGTTTTTGGTCAATCTGGTTATAATCGTACTGTCACTGAAGTGAATTTTCAAACGGCAGTGGTTATAAACAAGATCCCCAAAACTTGTGTTACCTTACCAGTAAAATAAACTATCCTTTTGCTGCCATGAAAAAGTTTGAATTGTAGTAACATTCGAATATAATTATTCAAATTAATCAGATTTTACTGTATTAAAACATGAGCTTGACATCTAGGGGGAAGTCAGTAGAATGCAAATTTGTAAAGCGAAAAGAAGAGTTTCATTTAACCAATATTATGAACTATTTATTACCAGTTATAAATCATCTTTGCGCAAGTACTACTATAAACAAAATCAAATTTTTATGTTGTTTTATAATATTGTGTTTAGGCGAACAAATTATTGTTCAAACTATTGAAGTACATGGTATAAATAAATCAAGCTATTGCTACATCAATACCGTTGTGCATCAATTAAAAGATAAAATAAAACATTGGGGCAAATATCTAGTGTATATAACAGAAAACAAAGTACTTCAAAAATCACTTTACATTTGTTATATATCCATTGAAGCATTTTAATGTATAACACTTACCAAACTTGACAGCAAAAAAAATTCATTTATTTTATGACATAAAAACCGAGCTGAAGGTATATACGCAACAATTTTACAAATTGTCTAGGGAGCAAAGTTGATCAAAATCCAACAAAAATATTTAACATACGGTATACAGTGGTGAATTCTAGTCTAGAAAGCAGGTCATGCAAAAGTGCATATTACATTCCAATACCTGTGTTCTCAATAGCACCACAATACTCAAGGGATATAATGACAATAATAGCAATGATAATAATGTTACTGCTATTTTGTTATATATTTTAACCTAGAGAAGGGTTTTTGTCGATAAATTTGGTATAGTAGTGCCATACCAAATTCAACGACAGTATTCGTTACTGATAAGATAACGTCATTTATTAACTTATATAGGTAAATAAAGTTATTTTTAAAACAATTGTAGTGTGTTGAAATTTGAAAGTGAATTTTGATCACTTATTTTTGATATTAGTTATTAATTTGTGAAGACACATTTCACTTTATTTCCTATATAACATAGAAATTAATTAAAGAATATGACTTTCTGCACAATCAATATAATAAACTAGAACACAATATAAAATGCAAGGTAAATAAATATACGTATGCTTCTTTTTTTTGCTGCATTTTATATTGTTATCCAGTTTATTATTAACATAGAAATTATCCTATCCTATTTTCAAAGATTTCTTTTACTAGTGTTGTCATTAGAATCATTCATAAAAAAATTAACATTTCATGGAATAAGAGAGACTTTTGCAAGAACAATTTTAAATATGTTAAACTTTTAGTATATAAAGTATGTGTGATACAAAATGTCTTGCTCAAAAGAGCGAACTCAATAAAAGTCAATTCAGGAGAAATTATCATAGCATACAATGGCAAGATACTTTAGAATACTACATTGAAATTTGAAAAAGGTCCTTTCTATAAGGTACCAACTAAACATAGAAGCAAGTCCATGGAAGCATTCCAATTCAGACAGGAAATATTAAAAAGAAACATCAGACATTTAATGGAAATGCAATTTTTATCTTTGGGAAATACAATAGGGATTACCATTCACACCATGCTGAATACATATACATTTAAATCTAATAACTAACTATTGATAAATTCATTTATACCCATACATAAATTATGTTTGTTACAGACAATGCTTATTTTTCAGTTTGGCTTTGTAAATAAACAGTACAGCATGCATAACTTCAAGTAAATTGAAGTTTTGAAAATATAATTTCTGAGATTATATGCAAATAAATGTAAAAATGTTATTCTAAACAAGAAAAAAATTACGGACAACATATGAAATTTTTAAATCAGACCATATAGGACAATTTCTATAACTGGTTCAACAATAAAACAGCCTATCTGATATAATAAACAGATCGGCCGAAATATTGCAGTACAAGTTTAATTTTCTTCCAAGACTTGAAATTCTGTAATTTTAGCATAATTCAAAAGCGTACATTATGGTTTAAGAAGTTAAGAAACTTGTAGCATAATATAAACGAAATATATGCATTACATACCTGAGTAGTGTATTGTAAATACTCCTAAGTGTCTTTCAAACTTTCACCGACTTCGATAAATAAGCAAAATCGGCTTTATTTTCCCCTATGTTGTAAAAACTTTCAAACACTCTTCCTTCGGAAAAGAAATATAAAAGAATTCAATCTTAAATAAAATTTCATCTTGAAATATCAAATGATACAGAAATTGCCGCCATCTTGTTCGACTTTTAATCAACTGTTAAATATTTAAGTGGCCAAAATCGGCCACTTAAATTAACAGCACTTTAGTGAGCTCTTTAATACCATAAACGTGTTGGTGGGACGCAAAATAGTGCTAATCAACCGTTAAACCTCTGCTATATTTTAACGGTTGTTGGTGTGATCGGCCCTTAAACTTTTTTCTTTACCCGCCGAGGCGGTTTTAAAATTTTTTTTTTTTTTTTTTTTTTAGTGTAATCGAAATTACTGTTTTTTAATATTCTTATATTTTTATTTTTGCCCGCCGGGGCGGTGTTTATTTTATGGTGTTTCCACGACTTTAGAATACTGTACTTATACTGCGATCTACAAATAAGGGGGGAAATTGTACATATAGCAAAGATTTTTGAGACGATTAATGTGTGATAGTGTACACTTATTACTATGCAGGCGTTTAATGCGGAGCAAATAGATAGTGATTAGATTTCTAAAAACTTGGTTGCTAAGGCAAGAAAAGAAATGTGGGAAGAATTTTACATTAAATTTAAATTGATGTCTCTTATCATAAATAGTAGTAGTGAAAGAGTTACAATGTATATCAATGGTGATGTCAAGATAATTTACAGATTTGGAAGGGTGGGATTCATTCGGTATTAATTCAAAATTGGAAGGATATATATTAAGTGTGGGTAAAGAATCGTGTGCAGTATGAAAACAAAGAAAAACATCATCAATGTATCGACGATCTCACAAATAAGCTACCCCTGAATAATGTAAATAGTTTAATAATTCGTGTTTCACATTTATTTGACATATACTTTCAAACTATCTACCCGTATACAAAATGTGAAGTTTCTATGCTATTGCGATGCATATTTTTTCTATCCCTTCACCTTTCGAATGTTTTTCTGTGTAACCCCCCCCCCCCTAAATGAACATTTTTGAAAAGCCGTATGTATTCATCTTGGGTTTTTTATCAAATGATTAGCCCATCTACTAAATTTCAAGCCTCTATCACATTGTAATGGAGGCGTTTTTCCTTTGTTAATCAAATCGAATGTTGTAGTGAGCCGCACCCTAGCTAGTAAGCCGCAATAGCTAATGTTGGAATACTGAATTGCCACTTTCTTCCTTCCCAACTATTTACCCATGCATCAAATTTAAAGTTTTCTCATCGCAAAGTATGCCTTTTATATCATTTCACTTTTCAAATGTTTTTGTGTGGAGTATCCACCCCCTTAAATATACATTTTTAAAAAACTGAAATTCTCCACTTTTTTCCCTTTCAAACTATCTTCCCATACACCAGATTTGAAATCTTTCACATTTTGAAGCGTAGCCAACGGCCGTACCGTGCTGAAAACACCGGTTCTCGTTAGATCACCGAAGTGAAGCAGCATCGGGCGCGGTTAGTACTTGGTGGGTGACCACCTCGGAACGCCGCGTGCTGTTGGCCATCTCGGGTGCGGTATCCCCGTGGTTTGCGCGCTAGATTTGCACGCTGCCACAAATGCCGCCGTGTTCATGCGGAGTACGATCACGTTAAACATGTGGGTCCGTAAGTCCTTCCGAGAGGTTGGTGGTAGGGGAAGGAGGGTACGGTCCCTGTGGATGCCACCCCCACTGGGTTCCGGTCTAAATTGGGTGGCACTTCCCGGCCGTCCATACAGTTACCTTACACCTTTCTGGTAGGTCGGACGGTCTGGGTCTCAACAACAACATTTTGAAACGTGTTTTTTTTTTTTATCAATTAACCTATATTCGTCTATCATATCACTATATTCATGTTGGGTGTTTTCATCAAATGATTTGCACCATATACCAAATTTCAAGCCTTTATAAAATTTTAAAGAAGTTGTTTCTCATTTATTCGGCAAATTGAACATTTTGTTGTGCGGCTCCCCCCTCAAGTAGAAAATATTAGAAATCTGAAATTATACAGTTTTTTCCTTTCGAACGATTTACCTATACACCAAATTTGAAGTCTATGTTATCGCAAAGCATGCTTTTCTATCATTTCACTTTTCAAACGTTTTGGTGTGGATCAGCCTCTCTTCGGAAAATAAGATTTTTTTCAGGGGTTTTTATTGAACGATCGAGCCATGTACCAGGTTGCAAGTCTATCTATTTGAGAAGCGCCTAAAAAAAGCATGACAGATAAACAGACGGACACTTTGCAATTAGTATATATAGATTTTTTATGTATTTCCAGGGGTTGCTCTGGAGTTTTGATTTCTTTTATCAAATGAAATCTTTCGTAAAATGGTATTTTTATCTGCTAAATTTTATTTTGACTTTCTATTTGAAAAATTTGATTTAATTTATAAATTCTCAAATTCCAAAGATCATTGTTTTGGAAAAGTAGTTTTCATTACAATTAGTAAACCATAATTTTTTATTTTGACATCGTCAGAATTCATGATCGCCAAATTGAATTTTTTTTTTCAAAACGTGATAATGACAATCAGCCCCTGTGTATTCCCAATGATCAGTATTAAAATTTTAAAAATGACAAGTGAAAACTTATTGATAATTTATACAATTGAACAAAAAAATACTAAAAATAATAATTAAAAAATTCATCGAAAAGGAATGCATTCATTTTGCAAAAACATAAATACAATAGAGTCCCTATTATCCAAGCTAATGTGGATTGAAAACAGATTGGATAATGTTACATTCAGTTAACATGGAAAAAAGTTTGTATACTTCAAACTATAATATAGCGCTGATATTTGTGACAATGTTCCCCTTCCTATCAAGGACCTCCTCGTTTGTGTTCTTAAGGAAATATAAACTATAAGAAAAAGAATATGTACAATAAATACTTAAATATTATCCTAAAGTTATCGGTTGAATAGGTTATTATTAATATTTGGCAAATTTTTCAGACTTGTTTGGCTATTTTTAGATAATATTTGACAACACTGGTATCAATAGTGTGATGTGTTTTGAAGATGTCCGTTATTGAAGAGGAAGGGAAATTTTGCTGCTGAATCTGCTTCACCCACTTCTAAAGTAACAAGTCGCCACTATTGGCTTCAAAAAATAATTTTTCAATGTGTTCTACTTTAAAGAAGTCACTTTTTCCGTGGTGACATCTTACCTATCTCATAAATTTTGGCAACCTCCCCCCCACCACCACCACAATTGAAAAACCATATATCTTCATAACATATGTACTCTTCGTAAGATGACTGAAAACAACCATACATTATATACAGTGTTGTTTACATTTTATATGAGATAAAAGAAATATATTTGCATACCAAGCAAAGAAAATAAAAACAAGCATATATATTTTTATCCTTAATATTAGTGGTTCACTAGCATGTGCCTGGTGAGGCTTAAAAATTTCTTGCCATTGCTTGCAGACTGGAGACTGAAACTAAAACTTCCTATAGGAGTTAACATGGGGCGAAATTTTAGACGTTTATAAGACTCCTTTTCATGTATATTTAACGGAAATCCTTTGAATCCGTGATTGAGAATGAATCAAACTATTAATTACACCGCAAAAATATACTATTAATACTATTTTTAGCTTAAAAATATCAATTTTAGTGCTTTTATGTTTTTTCTTGAGTGCCAGGGGGCGATTTTCGAAGAAAACTGGTACCGTTATGACAATTATAGTAACTTTTTACAGCAACCTTCCTTACTGTATCGCCAAGAAAGCAACGGGGGAACTAATTCGACCAGTTCAGAGAATTTTCCCTCTTGAAATTGAATGTCCATCCCGAGAACCAGAAACTGATACTGTAGCTAGTGAGAAAAGGGTTGTGGACACTTCACCCTCTGCTCAACGAAAGACTGTTGTTACTAGAAGTGGCAGAACAATTAGACTCCCATCTAGGTTTAGATAAATGTAGAGAAGTTTAATTTCCATTTAAATGTTAATTTATCTTTAATTTATTGTAAGTTTTGATTATAATGTTTAAATCAAAAGGTGGGAGAATGTTAAGTAACACACATTGATTTCGTTATTCAAATTTTATGTTTAAATTTGCATTTCTTGTGAATTTGTTTATTTTAGTTTTGTAATAATGCTATGGCAACACTCTTGAATTTCTGTAGACGTTGTCAGATGAACGAGCGGTTTTGTTTACGAGCTGACGTTGGATGTACGAATGTTAAGATTTGAAGTAAAGTTTCTGGTTCCTGAAAAGCAGTTGTAATTATTTTCGTACATATTGAAACGTGTGAAGTTGGGTAAATTTCTACGGCGTTTCTGACACAGTGTGGCACTAAGCATATTGCTGAAATTTATTTTAAATGCACATAGGCTTGTGCACTCAGGTGAGACACACACCATTTCCATGTGAAATATTCTAGAACACAGTTTTACAAAAAGATGTTTTAAATAGATAAATAAACTTGTGCAAACAAGAGAGAAAGGATTTCCATCTGAAATGCGCCAGAACTCTTTTCACTAAAATGTAGTTTAGTTCAACACTTATTCACATGGGTGAGAAACTATTTGCAGGTAACATATGCCAGAAAGTGTTAATAAAGATCAATTTAAATCAAAATTAACATGACACCAGGTGAGAAACCATTTGCATGTGAATTGTGCCAGAAAGCATTTTCACAAAAAAAGATTTTAAATAAGCACAAACTTGTGCACACAGCTGAGAAGCCATTTGCATGTGAAATATGCCAGAAAATATTTTCAAGTAAAAGTCATTTAGTTGAACACAAACGAGTGCATACAGGTGAGAAACCATTTGCATGTGAAATATGCCAGAAAGCATTTTCACAAAAAAATAATTTAAATGCGCACAAACTTGTGCACACAGGTGAGAAACCATATGCATGTGAAATATGCCAGAAAGCATTTTCAAAAAGAAGTATTTTAAATGTGCACAAACTTGTTCATACAGGTGAGAAACCATTTGCATGTGAAATGTGCCAGAAAACATTTTTAAGTAAAGGTAGTTTAGTTGTACACAAACGTGTGCATACAGGTTTGAAATCATTTACATGTGAAATATGCCAGAAAGCATTTTCACAAAAAATTATTTTAAATGTTCACAAACTTGTTCACACAGGTGAGAAACCATTTACATGTGAAATGTGCCAGAAGGCATTTTCAACTAAACATAATTTAAATAAGCACAAACTTGTGCACACAGGTGAGAAGCCATTTGCATGTGAAATATGCCAGAAAATATTGTCAAGTAAAAGTCATTTAGATGAACACAAACGAGTGCATACAGGTGAGAAACCATTTGCATGTAAAATATGCCAGAAAGCATTTTCGCAAAAAAATATTTTAAATGCGCACAAACTTGTTCACACAGGTGAGAAACCATTTACATGTGAAATGTGCCAGAAAGCATTTTCACATAAACATAATTTAAATAAGCACAAACTTGTGCATACAGGTGAGAAACCTTTTGCATGTGAAATATGCGAGAAAGCATTTTCACAAAAAAATATTTTAAATGCGCACAAACTTGTTCACACAGGTGAAAAACCATTTACATGTGAAATGTGCCAGAAAGCATTTTCACATAAACATAATTTAAATGAGCACAAACTTGTGCACACAGGTGAGAAGCCATTTGCATGTGAAATATGCCAGAAAACATTTTTAAGAAAAAGTAGCTTAGTTGCACACAAACGTTTGCATACAGGTGAGAAACCATTTGCATGTGAAATGTGCCAGAAAACATTTTTAAGTAAAAGTAGTTTAGTTGCACACAAACGTGTGCATACAGGTTTGAAACCATTTGCATGTGAGATATGCCATAAAACATTTTCACAAAAAAATATTTTAAATACGCACAAACTTGTGCACACAGGTGAGAAGCCATTTACATGTGAAATGTGCCAGAAAGCATTTTCACATAAACATAATTTAAATAAGCACAAACTTGTGCACACAGGTGAAAAACCATTTGCATGTTAAATGTGCCAGAAAACATTTTTAAATAAAGGTAATTTAGTTGCACACAAACGTGTGCATATAGGTGAGAAAACATTTGCATGAGAAATATGCCAGAAAGCATTTTCACAAAAAATTTTTTTAAATAGGCACAAACTGGTGCACACAGGTGAGAAACCATTTACATGTGAAATGTGCCAGAAAGCATTTTCACATAAACATAATTTAAATAAGCACAAACTCGTGCACACAGGTGAGAAACCATTTGCATGTGAAATGTGCCAGAAAGCATTTTCACATAAAAATAATTTAAATAATCACAAACTTGTGCAAACAGGTGAGAAACCATTTGCATGTGAAATATGCGAGAAAGCATTTTCACAAAAAAATATTTTAAATACGCACAAACTTGTGCACACAGGTGAGAAACCATTTACATGTGAAATGTGCCAGAAAGCATTTTCAACAAAAAGTTATTTAGTTAGACACAAACATGTGCACACACTTAAATAACCATTTGCATATGATGTGTGATAGAAAGCATTTCTAAATTAAAGTTAATTAGTTCAACACAAACATGTGCATATAGGTGAGAAACCTGTAACTGAAATATGCCACAACGCATTTTGAGAAAAACTTAATTTAGATAAGGACAAATATGTTTACACAAGAAAGAAACCATTTGCATGTGAAATTTGCCTAAAAGCACTTTCAAGTAAAGATACTTTAATTCAACACAAACATGTGCATATAGGTAAGAAACCATTTGTATGTGAAATGTGCCACAAAGCATTTTCATAAAAAAGTGTTTTAGACACAAACTTGTGCACATAGGTGAGAAACCATTTGAATGTGAAATGTACCAGATGCCATTTCACAATAAAGTAATTTAAATAGACACAAACTTGTGCATACAGGTGAGAAAACATTTGCTTGTGAAATGTACCAGAAAGTATTTTCACAAAAAAGTGTTTTATATATGCACAAACTTGTGCATACAGGTGAGAAACATTTGAATGTGAAGTATGCTAGATGCCATTTTCACGAAAATGTAATTTACATACGCACAAACTTGGTCACACAGGTGAGAAACTATTTGCATGTGAAATATGCCAGAAAGCATTTTCAATTAAAGGTAATTTAGTTGAACACAAACGTGTGCATACAGGTGAGAAACCATTTACATGTAAAATATGCGAAAAAGCATTTTCACAAAAAAATATTTTAAATATGCACAAACTTGTGCACACAGGTGAGAAACCATTTGCATGTGAAATATGCCAGAAAGCATTTTCAAAAAGAAATATTTTAAATGCTCACAAACTTGTGCATACATGTGAGAAACCATTTGCATATGAAATGTGTCAGGTAGCATTTTCACAAAAAAGTTGTTTGGATATACATAAACTTGTGCACACAGGTGAGAATCTATTTTCATAGGAAATGTGCCAAAAAGTATTTTTACTAAAAAGTTGTTTAGATATGCACAAACTTGTGCATGCAGGTGAGGAACTTTGCATATGAAATGAGCCAGTAGGCATTTTCACAAAAATTAGTTTAGATATGCACACATGGAAGTAACCATTTGCATGTGAAATGTGTTTGACAGTATTTACACAATGAAACAGAATTAATGAAACACGTGCACTCTAGTGAAACATGATAAAATAATTTTGTTAGATAGAAAATTGGAAACCAAAATTAGCAAATAGTTTTATTCTACAATATATTTTAACATGGTTTCAAATAAAATATAGAATAATCTTTCGATAATTGGTATATTCTGGACTTCAGCTTTGCCGAGTTTTCAAAATTTCCCAATTGGGTGTCGAACTGAAATGGCGTACAAAATGTGACGATTAATTTGAAATAAAATAATGGACAATAAATATTATGCTTTTTGCATAGAGAATTATACATTAACTTCATTTAGTTTATACAATTATCAAAATTCAGAGAATATGAAGCATTTTTATAAGTAACTTATGATTTTTCTATTTCCACAACTTCTTACTTTTTTTTAATAATAATTTGGGAATCTGTGCTTTATGATGAATCTGTTTTGCTAACTTCTTTTTATTCCTTTGACTACAGATTTTTGTTAGTGATTTGATAAAGTTCTAAAGTTATTTAAAAGCTAGTGAGATTTTTGATACAGGTGATAACTTTTTATGATAAAGGATATTATTAAGAGTGTGATTTAAAATACTCTTCAATATGCTCATATTCATCAGAAAGGAATATAAATGATATAACAGTGATGTGATTGCTGCGCCAATTGCGCCAAACTGCGCCATTCAAAGTAGGCTGCGCCAATCTGATACAAAAAGCAAATTTTAACTGATTTTGCGCCAACACTGCGCCATTTCAAGAAAATACCGGAAAACGTAATTTTTCTCCGTAATTCTCTGAACGGAAAGACAGAATTGAATCAGAAATTTCTCAGAAGAGTGCAATCTACCAGCAAAATCAGAGGATTAGACCTCTTTCTTTTCAAACAGCTCAAGTTTTATCAACTGTGGGGTTGCTTTGTTCGGACCACAGAATACTATCGGACTAAGGCACTACTCCTTACAACCAGTTCTCCCGGTGTCTGGAGTCCACGAGTACTTGACCATGTTACATGAACGTGAGCCCGCTGTACACCTGGAGTATTGTTACCAGACAGCGGGATTTATCAAAGGACGAGCTTAGGGACCGTTGTCTTGAATAGAAAAAAGAAAAACAAACTCTCCTTCGATTTCTATTTTGAAAGATCTATGTAGGATAAAAGGAGCAAGCCATTCCTTCTTGGAGTGCGGTAGACACAGGGGAGCCAAACATGCACAGGGTTTGTTCGTGTGCACTCTGGAAACCGGGAATTTAAAAGTGGACTAAAATGTCAGAGAAAATCGGTTTTTTATTCAACATTCTGGGAAAATCAGGGAATTTTCAACTTAGGTGAACCGAAAAATAAATAAAAAGTACAAAACTAGTTTATAAAGAACCAAACCAAAGTTTTATCACTTAACAGTGCAAGTAGAAATTTGCGCGGAACGTTTCAGATCACTTGATTTTTATCCGTACGACTCATAGTGAGCAGGAAGCCGTAAGAAAGCATTTGCAGTGGTTGTTTGGTTAATCATTTTTCAATGATGTAATCAAGAAGTACCTCGTTAGAGCGGAGCGTCTTCCAGCTTGAAATCCAGCCCCCCCCCCCCAATGGAACATTATCAAACTTGGTATCAATCGAAATATTTTTTCAAGCCCTTCAAAATGAAGGGTAACATGCTATAATTTGGATCATTTGGAAAAATGATACAGATTTTTCAAAATTTTCTTATGAAATTTGAAAATAGAAAAAAACCGAATTCTATAATTCGGAAAATTCCGGAATCGGTAAAGTCCGGACTGGTCCTTATTTTCCAAGTTGTACTGTATATGTAAAAAAAAAATTGTATAAAACATTTCAAGCTATTTTGAATGGCTTTTTTACACTGTCATATATTCACGGTATCAATTAAATTTAAAGTTATTTTTTAAAATTGGTATCATTAAAAATGTATGTAGTACCTAAAATTTTGATATAGACAGCAGGCAAATCTCGTGGGATTTCACACCGTATTAACGGAAGTTTACTGAATTTTTTAATAATTTATTTAAGTTTTGAGCATAATATTTATTTGCTTAGCTTTATTAACTTCCGTTAATTCTTCCGTTTGTCCTTCTTAATAAAATTTCCGTTTTGATTTAATGGGGGGATTTCTCTTAATATTTTTTTATTGCGCTATGTTTATTTTTATTTTTATGATTTTATTTTTTTTCTTGCGTTATTTCTTTTTTTAGGGCAATATAAAAGACCAGTATCCTTTTTGAAAAATAGTTTTTAATTTTGTAGATCTTTCCTAAAATTATATATTTTCCCTAAATATTATTTTTTTCCCCTAAAATTTTTTATTTCATTTTGTTAGATCTTTTTTAAAAATTTTACTGCAATAAGATATTTTTAGATCTTAAGTTATTTATTTTAATTTTTTTAAATATGTTTTAAAATTCTTTATTGGAATTTTTTTTTTTAATTTAGATTTTTTTCTAATTATTTAATGTAATAAAATTTGTTTAGATCTGTAAAATTATTTTTTTTTATATTTTTTCAAAAATTATTTATTGCAATATTAAAGTATTTTATAGAACTTAAATAAAATTATTTATTACAGTTTTTTTATATTAAAGAATATGTATTAAAAATAGATTTTCTCAATAAAAATTAAGCATTTTTTATTGTAATTTTTATGCTATTTTAATTTATTAAAAGTTAATTGAAAATTCAAAATGTTTATACTTAAATTCTGTTAATTAGATTTTTAAAACTTTGTTGTCTTGAATTTGCTTGTTATATATATGACAAACTGTTAAAATAAAAAAATGCCTTGCATCGAACTGCTACAATGTCAAAAAATCTCTTGCTACAAACTGCTACAATTTCGAATAATTGCCTGCTACAAACTGCTACATTTTCGAAATATTGCCTGCTACAATTCCAGAAATTTACTGCTCCAAAAGAGTTTTTTGTAATCACATCACTGATATAATGTTAACATAATATTTTAACATAATTCGAAGTAGAATTTCCCAGTTACAAATTGGTAAAACATAACAGAATGATATCATTTAATGAAATAAAGGAAAATTTATATTCAGTTGTAAAAATAAAGATATCTAATATGTACGCCAACCTTATTATAAAATCAGCTTTCACTCTTAATATCACTCTACCACTCATGATAAAAGGTATATACAGATAAAACACCCAGATTTTGTTTTCTAATTGAATGTCGCATGAAAATTCCCTTATGAAGTTTCTTGTTTTTGCAAACAATTATTCAACTGTGCGTGATATCAGTTTGTATCCTCTAAATCAGGGGTGCACAACCTTTTAGCACCTGCGGGCCAATTTCACATAGACTAAGTGACGGCGGGCCGCAATTGGGAGGGGGGGTACCACCCAGAAATATATTTTTAGTAAATACCGAAACAAAAAATTAAAAGTGAAAATTAGAAACAAATACAGAAATGAACAAAACAACTCACTTGCTTCAAAAACGTACAGACATCGCCAAAATCCTTTTATTTTTTTGTAGAGCTAGTGGAAAATTTGACATTGTTTGTTTTCCATTATTCTTTCAATGTCTGGTTCAGTGTTGGATATAGCGATCCATAGGTTTCCCTCCAAGTGTTCATCAGTTAGACGAGAACGACCTTCTGATTTCACTTGTTTCATTAATGAAAATGATTGTTCACATAAGTAGGTGCTCCCGAATAATGTTATCGTTTTTCGACTGTGAATTTTCAATTTTTCCATTTCACAAGGCAAGGAATTTCTGTAAAATTCTTGCAAAGAGACTTCGGAAAATTTAGCTTTCAATTCGGAGTTACTCTAAATTTCGATAAGCTCCATCTGAAAATTGACGGGCGCTGTTTCAATATTTGTCGCGAATGGTACTGCAAACACTTCCAACGATTTCTCAAGTTTTTTGATATCTTGTAATCGACGACTGAACTCATTTTGCAGATTTTCTACTAGTCTTAAAGAAAATGTGATATAAATTTTTTATAATAGTTTATGATGCAGTTTTTCTTTTCTTTTTCTTTTTGCAAAAGTTTTGGAATTTTTTTTATGTGTTCGCCAAGCTGAGGCTGGCGGCGGGCCGCACTCTAATAAGCCGAGGGCCGCGGGTTGTGCACGACTGCTCTAAATCATCACATCTCACTTTTATCAAAACTTTTAGAAATAAAAAAAGTTAATATTGTGAAACCTTGACAAGTTGTCATTGAAGGTACCAAGAAAATTCAAGGACTTAAGTGGAGTGGAGTACTAACTAGTGAAAGTACTGAATATGCATTACTGTAATGATCATTTAAATTTCAAATGTATGATGATATTGATAACAGTTATATAAATTAATAGTTAGAAGTACTGTTGAATTATGTAATGATAAAAAAGAAGTTAACTTTATTTCGTTTGCAGTTTACTTGAACATTCTTCAAGCTTTTATACTACCATTTTACATACATATTATGATACCATGTACTTGTCTAAAATATATTGAAATGTATACTTATCACTCAAATTAGCTCTTTTCTTTAAAACAGTTGAGCTCTGAATTCATCCTGTGTAGTACCAATGAACTGGCGTAAGAGCGGGGCATAATTCCTAAGAAAAAAGTGCAGGAGCCCTATCGTTATGCATTATTTTCCAGTGCACCAAAACAACAATAATTGCAATGCTTATCCATCGCTACTAGCATACAAACATTTATTTTGGAGGGGGATGCCCCCCTCCACACACACACACTGGGTACACCCTTGCCCATCTGTATTTCTTATGGCATAGTCCACTGTGGTCCATTGTTCTACTATTTTACAGTACCTGGCTAGATATTTTACTATTTTTCAATCACTGCCCAAATTTTTTATATACTATTTACTATTACAGGATTTGTGGGACTAGCAAGGCTATTTATTGGTAAGAAAATTAACTAAAAATAAGTAGTAGTATTAAAATAATTGACCCTGGTCCACTGTGCCCTTGATTTTCTTTCACTAAAATTATTGCAAATAATAGTATACAATATGCATTATTTATTATTTTTAACTTGCCTACTTGCATAATCTCATTGTGAAAAAAATTTATGAAAAATATTCCACATGAAGTGTGTTTTCCAGTAACAAATCAGGATTTTCATCTTTCCCTTTCCTATTTTTCGTCTGGTTGTCAATTGCACTGTGACCACTTGCTATCCACGAACGTACATATGATCCTTGTTCAAATTTGTTAATGGAAGGGCCAACCAGACTAATAAACATTAAATTCGATAATGTGTGAATATTAAGGGAAACACGCTGTGGTGTACAAATCAAGTTCATCTTGAAAACCCTCTTTCATACTTGACATTTGATACAGGGATAAAATTGACCGATGAAATCAATTTTTTAAGTTCAGTCTTAATTTCTTTTCCAGAAAATTCTTTGAAAATTCTGAAGTCCCATAAGGCTGTTCATTCATTGAGGTGAAACCTTTTGCACAATTCCATGATTTCTTCATCTCCAAATGTAACTTCAATGGATTTTCCACCAGGTCAAAATTTTGGATAAATACTTTGATTTCTTTGTGGTCTGTTCCAACATTTCTTGAACGAACAGAAAGTAGTCTGCTCTCAATCGAGTCAGTTAAGCATCTGTAAAGTTGACTATGTTCAATTTTAGGCATAGCCTTTCTGCTTTCTTGTAAACATGAATTTTTAAACTTCATGATTTTGACACTTTGAAGAGACTCAGAAGTGTGTTTTCCAGGTTTAGACATTCTGGATTTAATCACCTGTATTTGTAGGCTTATCAATCGATGAGCATCAACTAATGTTGTTTGTCTATTTTGTAATTCTAGCGATAAATCCTCAGTTTGTCCATGAAGATTTTGAAATTTTTGACACCTGCTACTATCTTAATAGTATCACCAGCACTAAGTTCTAAGCTCTGATTTAAGCAATGTCAGACAGTAATATCTGGAAACTTATAGAGCATTAGTTTACAAAGTCCAGATTTTTTCCCAAGCATAACTGAAACCCCATTATAAGTTATTGTAACTAATGTTCCTGTAGAATATATTCATCAATTTTATATCACTTAATTTCGGCTAGCAAAGAGTTTAATATATTCCATTTGCATTTGTATCTTCTAATTCATTTAAGCTTAAAAATATGTTTACCAGATTTTCCATGTCCAAAAGCTGAGTTTGCGAATACAAAATGAGACATGCTTTATTACTGAGTAATGTTGATTCATCAAGAATCAATGGAAATTTCAGTTTTTCATCCACAACTTTTTTTGCAAGAGTTTCTTGTATACTTCTTGAAATGTGTGTCACAATATTCATTGTTGAAACATTTGAGTGTAAAATCTTCCCCATATCCAGTCCATTGAGAATTTGCACATCAATTTCCTTCTCAAATTCATAAAATGTTTTATTCTGCTTCGCTAAATGATATGCAGTTCTAAAATTCTGCTCCGTCAGAGCCTGTTCTTCTTTTTCTTTAGAGGATACCATTACGTTGATTTGATTTTTATTTTTATCTTTTGCAATTTTTTTAGCTGTTAGATGGATTTTGGAAACCTTGTGTTCACAAATCTTCTGTAAAGATTTCTTTTGATGAAATTTAGTTTCTCCATTTGGGCCGACATTTACAGTTTCCCAGTTGCTTTCACTTGGATAAGATGATCCTTGGGCTCTAAATGTACCCAAGCTAGAAGCGATTTGACAAGTACAACATCCTAATTTTTGGTCCATGAATAGCAACCACAGATTTTTTTGAAGAAAAATTCATATCTTGTTGTTTTGACCAGCATGATGGTAAATTCTCTGAAAAGTGGAGATGCTGTTTTCTTCTCGATTTTCTTCTCTTAATCACTTGATGTTGAAACACATGACTTGTTTGATACATTCGTCATCTGGAGTTCATTTTCAATCAGAATCTCCTTGGATGGCTCAATCAAAGCTGCTTTTTTATGCTCGAAGAACCAAAATAATCATAAATATTCTCTTATTTCAATTCATATCTTCATCCCTATGTGAAAACAAAAAACTAATAAAATGTAGTGGGAATGAGAACAATTACAAATCAAAACATTGCCACCTAATTTGCTGAAAATGAGCTCTGTTAGAGCATGGCCCCTGTTACTTTATGCCCTTCATATTCTGTGGTAACTAGGCAACACTTACATCATAGTTTCCCCAGCTAGGGAGAATTTTTCTTGTGTAAACTTTAATTAGGCATGGAAGCCTTTTGGCAGGTTGACATATACTGATGAATTTTTTCATCAAGAAGAAGAAATCAAAATATGTGCATGGCCATGGCCTTTGCCGTTGCCAGCTTTCCTGTTAGACAAAAGCGATAGCAAAATACTCAAAAACTGGAAAGAAAATTACTAATAATTTCATTTCAATTTTGGAGTGCTCCAGGTCCAAAAAGAGTATCCACTGAATGGCTCCGGCAAATATTTAAATATTTCCCAAAATTAAAGAAGTACCGGAGCAGGGTTCCAGTGGGCTTCGGCTCCAAATAAGCCCTGTATAAGATTAAATTCTGAAGAACTTTTTTTTTATTAGATGGTGAAAGAATTTCCTCATTTTCACTCTTTTCTTCTAAAAATTCTGAAGTTAATAAATAAATCTAGTCTTTTATGGTTGCTTGAGGTCCATCGAAAATTTGAGTTTTCGACCCCATCAATATTTCTCCTATACATTATTTGTGTGCAGGGGAATTACAAATAAAGTTCAAAATTCAGTTATGTATTATAAATTATTGCTGCATTATATAATGTTCCTATATAGACTGTTCGCACTGCCCAAAATTGTTGTAAGGTACTTGTTTAGACAGCTGGTTGAGAAAGGTCATTCAAGTTGTAAAATTTTTATAAATAATAAATAAGTGGAGTTAACGATCATGGAGGGAAAACTGAGTGACGTCACACACTCCACATACTTTCTCAAGAAATATATAGTATATAAAATTGACTGTCTGATTTTATATGTATTATAATGTGTATGTGAGTATAAACTTGTCTGCTGCATGGTAGGACTGACTGCCACCACAGAAGTTTGTAAAATTGAAGCACACAGCAAGTTTTTTGATATTCCGTGTTAAAAACTGCTAATCAATTTGTAACAGAATGCAAGTACCTGCACTGGAACTGGGACATGGCACTGCATCGAGGCTTTGGCACCCCTATAAGTGAATTCTCTGACGTTGAACTTTACTATTGCAGCCTGAGCTCAATTTTCTTGAATATTGAAGAAAGTTGATTGATCCAATAGTTAGTCACAATAGAAGAGGTTTACAAAATTTCAGCACAGAGTCAGTGGTGAATCCTGGTCTAAAAAGCAGGCCATGTGGAAATGCATCTTAACCCCCCCCCTCCCCTACACACACACACACACACACACATTGTCAATTGAACCACAATGTTTAAGGTTTTAAAAACAATAATAGTAATAATTTATAATGTTGCTGTCTTATATATTGTAACTAGGGCAGGAATTCGTGAAGAATACAGAACAAAGTTCCAAAAATTGATACATATTCCATAAAAAGTTAAATTAAATTCCAACACAGTGAATGAACTTCAAATTATAAATTTTTTCAACGCAATAATTAAAATTGCAAACAATTTAATAAATTTTTCTTGCATTTTGCATTTATTGTAAAATCCCAAACCTTGAAAAATATGAGTTTTTGTAGATTTTGTTACAAAATATAAACAAATACTAAGCTTATTATTTACATAAATAAGTATCATTCAAAATGGTTAAAGGGTTAGATAAATTGTGCTGTCTGCATTTGACTTATATGGGTAAAACTCTGATTTGAATGAATGAATGATATGAAGGTGGGTGGCTCCAGAAGAGCCTAGCACATCGACCAGAGGTCTATTGTACTACCCCAAAAAGAAAATGAAGATCCCTATGAAAAGAGACCAGTAGCCGATGCGAAAATAAGCAGGCACTTGACAGGTATGTCGTTCAGCTCCCAGGGTTCAATCACATGACGACCAATGTGTTCGAATCTGTGAGCAGAGTAGGCCTCACATTCACATAGAATGTGAGCTGCAGTTTCTTCGCTGTAATTGCAGCCTCTGCAAAGCGAATCCTTGGAGACACCCATAATATTAAGATGTCTCTTGAGGGTGCAGTGCCCAGTAAGGAGCCCAACAGCTCTCCTGATGCCAGTTCTACTGAGCCTGAAAAGTTCCTTTTGACGTGTACTAGGGCAATTGCAGTTGAGGATTTTCGCTTGCCTTTGTCCCTTAGTGTCACGCCAGTTCTTACATTGAAGCTTCCTGAAGATGTCATAGACAATTCTTCTGACAAGGTCATTGGGAATACCCAAGGCCGGCTCAGGGCCCACAAAAGGAGTACTAGAGCCTTTCCTAGCAAGTTCATCTGCCAATTCATTGCCAGGAATGCCCGAAAACTCTGATTTAAAATCATGATCTTTAAAAAAAAAGTGAAAAGTATTATATAAATTTATAACATGATTATAGCACTGCCCTAATTACAGCTCATCACACAATTTATTCAAAGGCGTAAATAGTGCAAATGAATTACATATCACTACTGAACTATAGAACAATGTATAATATTAAATATTACTATTTCAATTTGTTATTTATTAGTTACTTAAAGTGGAATTTTGCCCTTCCATCTACTGCTATGAATCATTTATTGATCTGCTACAAACTCATTTTCCAATTAAAAGACTTAAAATGAAGAAAAGAATATAAGCTGATTTATAATCCAATCACCAAAATAACAGTACAACTGAGTAAAATATATTGTAGCACTGCATCAAAGAATATTTACCTACTTAACTAGCTCTACCTGCTAACAATTATATTTTTGATAAATTGTTTATTTATTTATTTTTTTTGCTTATGCCTCTAATCAATATGCATGGAATAAAAAGGTTTGCACACAGCATCTATTTTTATAGTTCATAAATTGTTATTTGTTAAAAAGGTCAAAATCACTGGTCTTTCGAATAAACACTGAGATCATATCCCATAGAAATTTTAAAATCAATCACAACATTTGATTTTTAATGTTAACTAATTTAAATTTTAAAATGTTTTGTTTAATTTTTAAGAGTTTAAAATAACTTTTTATTAAGGCATTTATTAGTGTTTAATAATATCACATAACTCAAATTTTTAGCTTCCCTTTAGTGGGGAAAGTAAAAATATTCTGCTGTATCATATATTAGCTAAAAATTTTTTCTTAGTTATACCCATGTTTAAGAACTGGTGCTCAATAAATATCACGTGAAATTAGGCGAGTTAGTTGGAATCATTGAAATACAAATCTAGTGAGGTTTTTTTTCAAATAAAATGGGCTTAATCCACAAGAATGATATCAATAAACTTATCATAATATATTTGCATAGCTGACTTATTTTTAACAATACTTCTTTTATTTTATGTAACTTGTGATAAATTTATAACCAAGTAATATTTATGAGACTCACTTCCGTATTCTGAAATATGTGCCATTCATTTTCTTGCAAAAACTTGCAAACTAAATGATTTTTTATTTAACATTATTGATAAACCTGATTGTTTTACAATTAAAAAAAGTACAGAGCTTCTACATTTTCTTTTTTCTATAAAGCATTAATTTCAGTTCTATTGCACAGTATAATACACAAAAATGACACCTAAATTACATTAATAAAATTTTTAACCTAAATTTTTTGTTTTGTCAAAATATCACATATAAATCTCAAGTAACAAATTAATATTTACCCCCCCCCCCCTTTAAAAATGTATGATTCATGTTCAAGTCTCAAACCATACAAATCTTCCTAAAACTTTAATTAGAATTTTCTACACAATCACAATATTTAACTCATCTATATATATCACAATACACTTTTCCAATATACTATGTGTTGGAGCCCGTGAAGTATGTATTTGAAAGAAGCCATGTGTTCTTGTTTGGCGACCGCCAAGCAGCGGGTGGCGAGTTTTTAAAAGCGAATTTGTAGTGTTGGAATAAAACTTGTAGCGATAGGAGACACGAGAAAGTGGCTCGTTGTTCTCATTATTTCATTTAAATAGTTTGTAATAAAGGTATGGATAAGTATTACTGAAGTTTTCATTTATAGAAATACAGTCCACTACTCATTTAGAAAGACTCTATTTAGGTATGTTTAATTCATCCTACATTTGTGGTCCGCTCGCGGAGATACCTATGGATTCGTAATACTTTCCATACAAAATCGTCAAACGCATTAGTGTTGTTTTTATAGTTTAGATTGATATTCATTTGTAGCTGAGATGTCAGAAATAACAATTTTGAATCGAAAACGCGGAAATATCAAAGGGCAAATCATAAAATTTGCAGCTGCCCTAGTCTCAGATGAAAAGAATGAAGCGGTGATTAGTGCCCGCTTGGAAGCTTTAGAACGCTTGCAAATTAAATTTGAAGCCTTAAAACTGGATTATTACTCAAATGTTCAAGAAGAACATCTTGAAGAAATTGAAGGCCAACTGTCAGAAGTCGATGAGGAACTGCAGAATTTGGAGGTGAGTTTGAAAACTTCCTTACATCAGTTTAAGATAGCTAGTACACTCTCTGTTGTTCCGAACACTAATGTTCCCATTAGTAATGATTTTGCTGGAACTATATCCGTAAAATTGCCCGAAATTCCACTGCCAATATTTTCTGGCAAATATGAAGAGTGGAGTTGCTTCAAATCCCAATTTAAGAGCTTAATTGAAGATAATCCAAAATTAACGGACAATCAAAAAATTTATTATTTGCATGCAGCTTTGAAGGGGGAAGCAAAGCATATCGAAACTGTCGATGATACGTATAGTTCTCTGTTTCAAGCACTTGAAAATAGGTACGAAAATAAAAGAGCAATCGTGGATACGCATATCAAAGGCATCATTAATTACGAAAAATTGACACAAGAATCAGCTAGAGATTTGCGCAAATTACTAGACTGTGTTAATAAGAATTTGAGAGCATTGAAGAGCTTAAAATTTGATCTAGATATTCTTTCGGATGCCTTACTTATCAATATACTTCTTCAAAAATTAGATCGCGAAAGTCGGAAACAATTCGAACTAACTTTGAAAACTAATGAGGTTCCTGTTTTTGAAGAACTCATAGATTTTCTTGAGAAAAGATGTCAAGTTTTAGACAGTATCAATCGTAACATTTCGAATAAACCTAAAATGATCAATTATGATCAAGGAATTAAATCCAGAAATTTAATGGTAAAATCTACTGATAATACCCCAACATGCATTTTGTGTAAATATTCTCATCCATTACATAAATGTGAAATGTTTCTGAAACTTTCCCCTCAAGAAAGATACGAAATAGTTAGAAAAAATAAATTATGTTTGAATTGCTTTGGATACCATAAAGTGGCGGTTTGCCGATCTCAATTTGTGTGCAACACTTGTAAATCTAAACACCATTCGTTATTGCATAAAACAGATGTAAAGTTAATGAAGCCTACTACTCTTCCCACTTCGTTTGAGAGGAATCAGAATTCCGATGCTGGGAACTCGAATCAAGTAAACATTGGCGGCGATGAGTCGGCACGAATATTAACGTCTTGTTTTGTAACGGAGAAAAAGAAAATAATTCTAGCAACGGCGGTGATTTATATTAGAGATGGAAGAGGTAATTACGTGAAAGGAAGAGGTATTCTTGACTCTGGGAGTCAAATTAATTGCATAAGCTCTTATTTCGCAAATGCACTTGGTTTACGAAAGGAAAGAATAAATATCCCAGTCACAGGGTTAACAGATTGCTTGATAAATGTAAAAAGAAAAACAAGTACGAGTATTTCGAATTCAAATGGATCATTCTCTGCAATGATTGACCTTTTAATTATCCCTAAAATTACAGAGATGATGCCTGCTACATATTTGGATACGAAAGAGTTAAAAATTCCACCGAATATAACACTAGCTGACCCAAGGTTCTTCGAACCGGGGAAGGTGGATTTATTGATTGGTGCAGAGCTATTTTTTGAAATTTTAAAGAGTAACAAAATTCGTTCCACTCAGTCCGTTACATTCCAAGATACTGTATTTGGTTACGTAATAAGTGGAGCCGTGGAAGGTAGAGTTGAGAAAAGACAACACTGTGGGTTGCTCTCTCAGATAAATAAGTTAGAAGATATCGTACAAAGGTTTTGGGAAATAGAAACAGTTTCAGATCCTCCCTGTTCAAAAAATAAAGAAGAGTTACATTGCGAAGAACATTTTCTAAAAACTCATAGTAGAGATGTAACAGGGAAATATACAGTGAGTCTTCCTATCAAAGAAAATGTGGAACTTGGCAGTTCTATACAATCCGCTAGAAAAAGGTTGAATAGTTTATGGTATCGATTGGATAAAAACCCTGAATTAGCTATCCTTTACAGTAACTTTATGAACGAATATGAGAGGATAGGACACATGCGTGAAGTGAGGGAGACGATTACAGAAGACTCTATCTATATTATGCCCCATCACGGGATTTACAAGGCTGATAGTAGTACCACAAAGTTGCGCGTCGTTTTCGATGCTTCAGCACCTTCCACTACTGGAAGTTCCCTGAACAACTGCTTGTACAAGGGAGGGGTAGTTCAAGAGGACCTGTTCTCTATACTATTGCGATTTCGGAAGCATAAATTTGCCTTTACGGCAGACGTAAAGAAAATGTATAGGCAGATTTGGGTTCATCCCAAACAGCGTCACTTGCAATGCATTCTTTGGAAAAGAGGCTGTACTGAAGAAACGAAATTGTTTGAACTGCTAACTGTGACTTATGGTACTGCGTGTGCACCATTTCTGGCCACTCGAGTCTTGAAACAATTAGCTACAGATGAAAGGGACAATTATCCATTAGCATCTGCGGCTACTTTAACTGACTTTTACGTCGATGATATTTTGTCTGGAGCTGATAATCTTGGTACAGCTACTGAATTACAACAACAGTTAATTGCAATGTTAAAGTCTGGAGGAATGGACTTGCACAAATGGTGCTCCAATGAGAAACTATTGCTTGAACAAGTTTCTTTCAGTGACCAAGAATATCACTTTGAAGAAGAATCTAATATGGACACTGTGAAAACACTTGGTTTAAGATGGAACCCAAAGAAGGACGATTTTAGTTTTACAGTTTCATCTTATTCAAACGCAACTACTAAGCGCTCTGTCTTATCAGACATTGCTAGATTGTTTGATCCTTTGGGATTTTTAGGTCCAGTCATAGTAAAAGCAAAGATATTTTTACAAACTTTGTGGCATTTAAAGATTGGGTGGGACCAGGAACTTCCACAAAAAGAAAAAAGAAAATGGGAAAGGTTTTTACAGGCCTTACCGAAATTGAGACATGTGAAAATCAACAGATATCTTCTTGCAGATTCGGTTAAAGAAATAGAAATTCATGGATTCTCTGACGCATGTCAAGATGCTTACGGCGCATCAGTGTATATTCGTTGTGTGACCAACTTAAATGAAGTGAAGGTCAACCTTCTGTGCAGTAAGTCACGAGTTGCACCTCTCAAGGTGCTAACCATACCGCGTCTTGAGCTGTGTGCAGCAGAATTACTTTCAAGGCTTGTGTCAAAAATACTGACTTCATTAAAACTAAAAATTGACAGAGTTTACCTTTATACCGATTCTTCAATAGTGTTAGCTTGGATTGATTCATCACCCCATCTGTTGAAAGTGTTCGTGTCCAATAGAATCTCACGCATTCAGGAGCTCACTCGGAATTTTCAATGGCAACATGTGAGGTCTGCAGAGAACCCAGCAGACTTGGTCTCTCGAGGACTCGACCCTGATCAAATTGGTGAGCAGACCTTGTGGTGGTATGGCCCGGAATTTCTTCATCAGGAAAGGCTGGTAATTGTTGATAGACATTATTCCCCATCTGATGAACTGTATAGACAGGAATTTAAGAAAGTGACTGATGTGACACTGACTTTGAACTTGAACTCTCTGTTTTTAGATTCTATTCTCAATATTTCAAATAATTATGTTAAATTAATTCGCATTTTAAGTTTCATTTTCAGATTTACCTATAACTTAAAAAATCCATTGGGTAAGCTTTGTGGACCCCTCTCCAGTAACGAACTTCAACATGCAACGTTATTTTCAGTTCGTTGTGTGCAAGAACAGGTATTTACGGATGACATAGCTAACATTCAGAAAGGTAAATCTCCAACTGGAAAGGTAAGAAACTTAAACCCTTATTTGGATCAAAATAATGTTTTGAGAGTAAGAGGTCGTCTCCAAAATTGTCGTTTAGCTGATGCTCAAAAACATCCCATTTTATTGCCTGCCAAGCATAGACTCACTGAAATGATTATTGAGAGTTATCACAAAAAATATCTACATGTTGGACCTCAAAATTTATTATATTGTATTCGTAAGGAATTTTGGCCTTTAAATGGCAGAACCACATGTAGAAGGATTGTGCATAATTGTATTACTTGCTTTAAGGTCAAACCTCTAATAGCAGAACAAATTATGGGTGATTTACCAAAGGAAAGGGTAAATGTAAATTTTCCATTTAATTGCACAGGGGTGGATTTCTGTGGACCATTTTTGATTAAATATAGGGGTCAACGTAAAGGGATTTATCATAAGATTTATGTTTGTATATTTGTATGTATGGTTACCAAGGCAGTTAGTTCATTTGGATATTGTATGTGACTTATCTTCTGAAGCATTTATTGCCACCTTGAAAAGATTTTTTGCTAGACGAGGAAAGGCGACGACTATCTTTAGTGATAACGCAAAAAATTTTGTGGGTACTAATATAGAACTTAAGAAGTTACATAATCTGGTAACCAAACCTGATGTCAATCTTGCCAATTTTTTGTCTTCGGAATCTATACTTTGGAAATTCCTTCCTCCCAGAGCTCCCAACTTTGGAGGTCTCTGGGAGGCAGGAGTCAAGTCTTTCAAGTATCATTTAAAACGCGTGGTGGGAGATGCTAAATTGACTTATGAAGAATTTTTAACTATAACCACTCAAATAGAAGGAATTTTGAATTCTCGGCCACTTACTCCCTTGACCACGGATATTGATGACTTGGAAGTATTGACTCCTGGGCATTTCCTTATTGGTAGACCAATCACTGCTATTGTAGAACCCACTTTGACAGAAATTGATGATAACCGATTACATTTGTGGAAAAGAACAACTAAAATGTGTCAAACAATTTGGAAAAGATGGCAAAACAATTATTTAAGTACGTTGCAACAAAGAAATAAGTGGATGATTATAAAAAAAGAATCTAAGGGTTGGTGATATGGTTGTAGTAAAGGAAGATAATTTACCTTCCTGCAAATGGGTTTTAGGCAGAATAGTTGAGACATTCTTAGGCATGGACAATAAGGTCAGAGTTGTCAATGTAAAGACACATAATGGAATATACAAGAGACCCATTTCAAAAATAGCTGTTTTGCCTATGGAAAATTATTGTCTTAATTCAGATAATGTAACTACATTATGTGATTATGGTTAAAATGTCTCCTTGAATTATTTGCAATTGCTTCTTGTATTCTTTATGTTTATTGTGTGGTTTTTATTATGATTATATTATGTACTTTAGTAGCAATTTGATTTAAATTCTTGATTTTTTTTTTTGTTTTTTTTATAATTGTACTTATTCATTCCTTGAAATTGACATTTCAACGCCGGGCGGAATGTTGGAGCCCGTGAAGTATGTATTTGAAAGAAGCCATGTGTTCTTGTTTGGCGACCGCCAAGCAGCGGGTGGCGAGTTTTTAAAAGCGAATTTGTAGTGTTGGAATAAAACTTGTAGCGATAGGAGACACGAGAAAGTGGCTCGTTGTTCTCATTATTTCATTTAAATAGTTTGTAATAAAGGTATGGATAAGTATTACTGAAGTTTTCATTTATAGAAATACAGTCCACTACTCATTTAGAAAGACTCTATTTAGGTATGTTTAATTCATCCTACACTATGTATTTAAATAATGTATAATATATATATAGTTAGTTACCCTTTATATAACTATGAAACTTAATCCTGTACAAAAATACTAAATGCATTTATAACAGATTAAGGTAATAATTCCTAACATTAACACTCATCTTGCTAGCAAACACTTTCAAAATAAACTAAAATTTTAAAATCATCTAGTAATTCCGAAAGCGTCAACTAGCTTGTAACGAATGTGCTTTACTTCTAAAATTTAAAAATTCAATAGATGAGTTTCACCGACGTCATATTCCCCTAGCAACGGTTGCTATCGCCATACTCTTTGTAGATGCCGTCCGCCATTACCATTCTTGTCAATGTAGCTATTTTTTTCCTCTTGACACTGTCAAGATTTCAGTGGGAAATTATACCTCACACCACAACGTTGCTTCTAAGAAGCCAATAAAAGTACCGAGAAAAATTACTTTATACGGATTTGTCTGATGAACCATATAATAATCATCACTTCTGAACGGCGTGTACTGATACAACAAAATCAAAGGATACTATCGGCATGTATTGCTTCTACTCTAAGTACAGATACAATACAAGAAGTCAAGGTACTTTTCATGTCTATTTATTTACTTTATTTTAATGCAATAATTTGTTTTAAAAAAAATTTGGGAAATATAAGTACCTCTGAACAAGAGAAATTATTCGATTTCACTCGAGCTATTAAATTGATTAAAACTTCATTTCATTTGCCAGATCTAGATGGTATCTTACTTAGACAGTCATGATTTTTAATATGCTGCCTATTTTTCGATATTATTTAGAGTTGCACGAACAAAAATTAGACTTAGTTTTTAAGCCTTTGTTTGTTTCCTTTGCAATATATAGAATACTATATATATATATATATATATATATGTTACATATATGCGGTGTATGTTTGATGCTGTTTTCCATTAATCCTCCTTTGAAATATCGAAATAAATCATTTGTGACTAACACTTTACTGGCAGGTTTTGAGTATACTCTTGTTTGCATGGCCACATGTTGCTGATCAGTCACCGTGTTTTCATGTCACTATATTTAAAATAGGGGGGGGGGGGATCATAATGTGGAGTATACTTTTCCAAAGGAAAGTGCAGCAAAACTCGATATCTTTTAAAACTTGTGTATGATTGCACGTAGGTAAATGCTTTACTGCATACCATACCCAAAAACATTATTAAATATATGTAGTAAGTTTCATTTCAATGCATGAAAAATAAAGTTTATTGAAGCTTATTTAGACGCTTTGATTTTACTTGCGGGGGGGGGGGGGGAATCCCAGAGTATATTCTTCCAAAGGAAAGTGCAGCAAAACTCGATATGTTTGTAAAACTTGTATGATTGCATGTAGGTAAATGCTTACAGTATACTGTTCCCGAGAAGTTATTAAATATATATAGTAAGTTTCATTTCAAGTAATGATGTGTAAATAAAGTTTATTGAAGCTTACTTAGATGTTTTGATGTTACTTGGGGCGGGGGGGGGGGGGAATACCAGAGTATGTATAAATAAAGTTTATTGAAGCTTATTTAGATATTTTGATGTTACTTGGGGGGGGGGGGAGAATCCCAGAGTATGTGGAGTATGTTCTTCCAAAGGAAAGTGCAGCGAAACCCGATATGTTTGTAAAACGTGTGTATCATTGCACGTAGGTAAATGCTTACAGTATACTGTTCCTGAAAAAAATATCAAATATGTGTAGTAAGTTTCATTTCAAGTAATGCTATGTAAATAAAGTTTATTGAAGCTTATTTAGATATTTTGATGTTACTTGGGGGGGGGGGGGAATCAGTTTCATTTCAACGCATGCTGTGTAAATAAAGTTTATTCAAGCTTATTTAGATGTTTTGATGTTACTTAGGGGAGGGGGATACCAGAGTATGTGTAATTAAAGTTTATTGAAGCTTATTTAGATGTTTTGATGTTACTTGGGGGGGGGGGGATCCCAGAGTATGTGGAGTATGCTCTTCCAAAGGAAAGTGCAGAGAAACTCGATATGTTTGTAAAACTTGTGTACCATTGCACATAGGTAAATGCTTTACAGTATACCGTACCCGAAAAAAAATTATTAAATATAAGTAGTAAGTTTCATTTCCACGCATGCTGTGTAAATAAAGTTTATTCAAGCTTATTTAGATGTTTTTATTTTACATGGGGGGGAGAGAATCCCAGAGTATGTGTAAATAAAGTTTATTGAAGCTTATTTTGATGTTTTGATGTTACTTGGGGGGAGGGGGGGGAATCCCAGAGTATGTGAAGAATTCTCTTCCAAAGGAAAGTGCAGTGAAACTCAATATGTTTGTAAAACTTGTGTACCATTGCACATAGGTAAATGCTTTACAGTATACTGTACCCGAAAAAAAAAATTAAATATATGTAGTAAGTTTCATTTCAACGCCTGCTGTGTAAATAAAGTTTATTGAAGCTTATTTAAATGTTTTGATTTTATTTTCAACTGCTGAAACATAGCCCACTACCCAGAATAGTTTTGGTTCGAAATAGTCAGTCAGGAATGTGTTAAAACTTATTTTTGATCTCTACAAGATCTCGTTTAATATGCTCTGTAAAAATACAAACCATATACCATGTGGTATGCCACAGACGATAGATGTGCTGAATGCATTTTTATTTCATTCAATCGTGAATTGCTTATGTATAACGTTTTTGCAATATGTCGTCTCTAATTAGAATCATTTGTTGAGATTTTTAAAGCAGAACAATAGTGTTATGAAATATAGTGTTATGAATATCAAGACTCATTGATATGATCTTATTACCTCTTGAAAACTTAAGAACATACCTACTTGCTTTTTACTTTTATACCACTGCATGTTACCGATAACTTTCTAGAAGAAACTCCTGTGTATACTAATGTTGTCATGATTTTTTTTAAAGAAGCGTTATTGAATAGATCATTTCTAGGCATGTGTATATAAAGTAACAATCCCATATATTTATTTTTTTTTACTTGCACATTGCTATATTTAATGTAAAACTAAGTTATATTCACGATGCCTCCTCAAGAAATAGAAGGAAATTTTAAAATAAAACACAAATGCTTACGCAACACAAGAGTTTCGAAAAACTTATATTGTTGTGTATTAAATGTAAGAACGAGGAAAGCTCAAAAAATACTTTTTAAAATTTACTTCTTTTCAGAGAATTTTTTTGTATTTAAATTATAATTAGTAAATATTAACATTATTATAATATATAAGACTAAGAGTTCACACTTTCAAAGCTTTGAATAATAAATTTTAGCATGATTTTGAGGTACTATTATTTCAGATATTCAAACAATACATTGTACTTTACTTATATAATATAATATAATATAATATAATATAATATAATAAGACACTTTCTTAATGTAAGCAATATGAAGATTAAAATAAAAAAAAAAGAAATGAAAATTTATCGATAACTTTCTGGATGATGTATAACGAACATAAAAGTAAATATATTTAAAACTGTATTAGTAAAATTTATTTGAATTATTATGAGATGATAGTCTATTATAACGCTACTGCTTTTAATATTCTGATTCATGATGAAAGCGAGACAACCACACGTCTTTATGCTTTCTATTTAGTTCTAGCTAGGTATACATCAATATATATTGATGTACACCTAGGTTCTAAATTAAACAGCTTTTTATTAAAATAAAAACCCACCAAAATACTTGAAGAAATAATATCTTCTGTTATAAACCTAATGTACGTCCAGTGATTGCTTGTACATTAAAACAATCTCATGTCATGATGTCGCATGAATCCTCTCTACAGTTAAAAACAGGATCCCTATTAACGACAACTTTTATTTGTCTGAAACCCCAGGAATAATAATAGGGGGGGAGGGGCACAAGGTTGAATTGTACATAGGTGCCTGACAATATAATAAGAGCAACACTGGTCCATGGATACTGATATCTGTAATGGGAGTGTCTTCCAGATGTTATGTATAGTTCAGTGATGCTAAAAGTGTGTAAATCAGAAGAAAAGTATTCAAATATTTGATTCCCGTCACAATACTTTCCTTATGTGTTGAACTCAAAGCTCAAACTTTTACATCCTTTGTACGACATCACATATATTCAGATATGAAAAGATGCTTGTATAAACAATTTTGCACAACAATGTAAAAAAATTTCCATATTACCTAATTTTTTTTTTTAAATACTAAATGTGTATTCATCAGAAAATACATATGCTTTTCTATTTCTAATCGATTTAAAAATATGGAAAAAAGTCCGAAGATTATAAATGAACTTAACCGACTGCACTTTTCGATACAAAATGCTCACTACATGCAGGTTTTTTCACTTCCCTAGTTTCTAATTTATATGCAGGGCAAGAAATTTTACTTCAGAGTTTACTTGCCAAAGGAGCTTTTCACTCACCAGTTTAATATAAATAACATTGCATAATATGTTTGTCAGTTGTAATCGAAGACAAAATTGCATTAAGGACCGATCCCATCAACAACCATTAAAATATAGCAGAGGTTTAACGGTTGATCAGCACTGTTTTGCGTCACACCAACACTTTTATGGTATTAAAGAGCTCACTAAAGTGCTGTTAATTTAAGTGGCCGATTTTGGCCACTTAAATATTTAACAGTTGATTAAGGGCCGATCCCACCAACGTCTGTTAAAATAGTGCTAATGTCTGATTAACTAATCAGTCACTAAATTTAACGGCCCACTAAAGGATGCTTAAAAACCATCGCGTCCCACCAAGCTACTCGACTGTTAAAAATGTTCCGGTTAGTTAATCAATGATTAAACCGATTTCTAGATGATACGAGCTCTCTGATTGGTTCGTTATTTCTATCTCGAAAATACAACTTCAACTTCTGCATATTTACGTTCTTACTTCTCATAATCGTAAGGGAGCAATTTATTTATTTTCGTGTTATATCAAATTTGTTCTACAGGAATAATATAAATATCATTCACGTTTACACAAATATATATACATTATGAGAAACGATTTTGTTATAATTTAGCGGGAATTCTTTCCTTTTTAAGGAAATACGTATTTTGAAATTAATGCATATATTTCTAATTTAAGAAGTTACCCGATTAAAAAAAATCTCTCTTTTTAATTGTATTACGATCAGTATATATAGTTCCTTTAATTCGCACTATAAATACTATTTCAATGTGGTAGATTTGTATGAATGGTACTGCCAAAAATGTAGAGAAATGTGTGTGTGTGGAATGGAAACAACCATAAATGTAATTTCATAACTTGGGTTGGGAACCAGTGATTAGTATGCTCTGCTATGTGACACAATGGTGCTATTAGATCATGATGCAAATCCATAAAAAAGTAATGCACAAAATTGAAAGAAAAATATATTCCTAATAACAAACTTAAAAGTATATTATGCTTTTGTTTCATGTATAACCCTACAATAGGATATGTATGAATTAAATAAGCCCTATCCTAGAGCCAGGTAGTGCATCAGTTAATTTGGATGAGCAAAATACATACTAGCAGGGTTGTGAAGTCAGTAACTCAAACCGTGGACTTCAACTCCTCTTTTTTTTTCTACTGTCTGACACAGACTCCTCCTGTTTTCTAATATCTGACTCCAATACTCATATAAATAGCAATTAGTTTCATATTTTTTATATCAATAGTTTTTAATTGTTAAACGTTGGATGTTTTCTTAATATATTGCCTAAATATCTCTCTATATTAAAAAAAAAGTAGCTGACGCCACCATTGTTTGACAAATTTCTCATTTCTCGAGATTCTTTGCTTCGTACTGCAAAAACTATTGCATTTAAAAATGTGAAATTTGGTACACTTGTTGAAAAAGCTTTGGGAAATATGCTGAAATAAATTATTTTTTGATATATATAGTAGTTTAAGAAATATTTAATATCGAAGTCAAAGACAAAATATTTGAGCTGCGAGTTCACGTCCTGGATAGACTAACTATAGCAAGACCACAAATGTTTGCAGGCAGGTACCTACATGGGTGAATTTTTCCCCTTCTTTTAATTTTGATGTAGTTTAGCACACACCACATAGTCTGGGATCCCTCCCCAGCCCCCCTCCCCCAAAGTAACATCAAAACATCTAAATAAGCATCAATAAACTTTATTTACTCAGCATTACTTGAAATGAAACTTACTATATTTAATAACTTTCCTGGAACAGTATACTGTAAGCATTTATCTACATGCAATGATAGAAGTTTTGCAAACATATCGAGTTTTGCTGCACTTTCCTTTGGAAGAACATACTCCACAAACTCTGGCATTCCCCCCCCCCCCTCCCCGCAAGTAAAATCAAAGCGTCTAAATAAGCTTCAATAAACTTTATTTATACAGCATGCATTGAAATGAAATTTGCTACATACATTTAATAATGTTTTTGGGTATGATATGCACTAAAGCATTTACCTACGTGCAATCATACACAACAAGTTTTAAAACATGTCGAGTTTCGCTGCACTTTCCTTTGGAAAAGTATACTCCACATTATGACCCCCCCCCCCCCCTCAAGTAACAATATATTTTAAATATAGTGACATGAAAACACGGTGACTGATCAGCAACAGGTGGCCATGCAAACATGAGTATAATCAAAACCTGCCAGTAAAGTGTTAGTCACAAATGATTTATTTCGACATTTCAAAGGAGGATTAATGGAAAACAGCATCAAACATACACCGTATATATGTAACATATATATATATATATATATATATATATATATATGTAGTATTCCATATATTGCAAAGGAAACAAACAAAAGCTTAAAAAATAAGTCAATTTTTTGTTCGTGCAACCCCCCCCCCAAGTAAAATCGAAATTAATATCGAAAAATAGGCAGCATATTAAAAATCACGTCTGTCTAAGTAAGATACCATCTAGATCTGGCAAATGAAATGAAGTTTAAATCAATTTAATAGCTCGAGTGAAATCGAATAATTTCTCTTGTTCAGAGGTACTTATATTTCCCAAATTTTTTTTAAAAAAAATTATTCCATTAAAATAAAGTAAATAAATAGACATGAAAAGTACCTTGACTTCTTGTATTGTATCTGTACTTGAAGTAGAAGGAATACATGACGATAGTATCCTTTGATTTTGTTGTATTAGTACACGCCGTTTAGAAGTGACGATTATTATACGGTTCATCAGACAAATCCGTATAAAGTAATTTTTCTCGGTACTTTTATTGACTTCTTAGAAGCAACGATGTGGTGTGAAGTATAATTTCACACTGAAATCTTGACAGGGTCAAGATATAAAAAATCGCTACATTGACAGGAATGGTAATGGCGGACGGCGTCTACAAAGAGTATGGCGATAGCAACCGTTGCTAGAGGAATGTGACGTCGGTGAAACTCATCTATTAAATTTTTAAATTTTAGAAGTAAAGCACATTCGTCACAAGCTAGTTGACGCTTTCGGAATTACTAGATGATTTTAAAATTTTAGTTTATTTTGAAAGTGTTTGCTAGCAAGATGAGTGTTAATGTTAGGAATTATTACCTTAATCTGTTATAAATGCATTTAGAATTTTTGTACAGGATTAAGTTTCAATAGTTATATAAAGGGTAACTAACTATATATATATATATATATTATACATTATTTAAATACATTATACATTGGAAAAGGGTATTGTGATATATATATAGATGAGTTAAATATTGTGATTGTGTAGAAAATTCTAATTAAAGTTTTTGGAAGATTTGTATGGTTTGAGACTTGCACATGAGTCATACATTTTTAAAGAGGGGGGGGGGGGTAAATATTAATTTGTTACTTGAGATTTATATGTGATATGTTGACAAAACAAAATATTTAGGTTAAAAATTTTATTAATGTAATTTGGGTGTCATTTTTGTGTATTATACTGTGCAATAGAACTGAAATTAATGCTTTATAGAAAAAAGAAAATGTAGAAGCTCTGTACTTTTTGTAATTGTAAAACAATCAGGATTATCAATAATGTTAAATAAAAAATAATTTAGTTTGCAAGTTTTTGCAAGAAAATGAATGGCTCATATTTCAGAATACGGATGTGAGTGCTTTTCATAAATATTACTTGGTTATAAATTTATCCCAAATTACATAAAGTAAAAGAAATATTGTTAAAAATAAGTCAGCCATGCAAATATATTATAAGTTTATTGATATCATTCTTGTGGATTCAACCCATTTTATTTGCAAAAAAACCCCACTAGATTTGTATTTCAATGATTCCAGCTAACTCGCCTAATTTCACGTGATATTTATTGAGCACCAGTTCTTAAATATGGGTATAACTAAGAAAATATTTTGAGCTAAGATATGATACAGCAAAATATTTTTACTTTCCCCACTAAAGGGAAGCTAAACATTTGAGTTAAGTGATATTATTAAACACTAATAAATGCCTTAATAAAAAGTTATTTTAAACTCTTAAAAATTAAACAAAACATTTTAAAATTTAAATTGGTTAAAATTAAAAATCAAATTTTTTGATTGATTTTAAAATTTCTATGGAATATGATCTCAGTGTTTATTCGAAAGACCAGTGATTTTGACCTTTTTAACAAATAACAATTTATGAACTATAACAATAGATGCTGTGTACAAACCTTTTTATTCCATGCATATTGATTAGAGGCATAAGCAAAAAAAAAATAAATAAACAATTTATCAAACATATAATTGTTAGCAAGTAGAGCTAGTTAAGTAGGTAAATATTCTTTGATGCAGTGCTACAATATATTTTACTCAGTTGTACTGTTATTTTGGTGATTGTATTATAAATCAGCTTATATTCTTTTCTTCATTTTAAGTCTTTTAATTGGAAAATGAGTTTGTAGCAGATCAATAAATGATTCATAGCAGTAGATGGAAAGGGCAAAATTCCACTTTAAGTAACTAATAAATAACAAATTGAAATAGTAATATTTAATATTATACACTGTTCTATAGTTCAGTAGTGATATGTAATTCACTTGCACTATTTACGCCTTTGAATAAATTGTGTGATGAGCTGTAATTAGGGCAGTGCTATTATCATGTTGCAAATTTATATAATATATTTCACATTTTTTTTTAAATATCATGATTTTAAATCAGAGTTTTACCCATATAAGTCAAATGCAGACTGCACAATTTATCTGAATCTTTAATCATTTTGAATGATACTTATTTATGTAAATAATAAGCTTAGTATTTATTTATTTTTTTGTAACATACACAAAATCTGCAAAAAGTCATATTTTTCAAGGTTTGGGATTTTAAAATAAATGTAAAATGCAAGAAAAATTTATTAAAATGTTTGCAATTTTAATTATTGCATTGAAAAAATATATAATTTGAATTTCATTCACTGTGTTGGAATTTAGTTTAACTTTTTATGGAATATGTATGAATTTTTGGAACTTTTAACAAATGTTCTTTAACTTTGTTTTATATTCTTCACGAATTCCTGTCCTAGTTACAATATATAACACAGTAACATTATAAATTATTACTATAATTGTTTTCAAAACCTTGAACATTGTGGTTCAATTGACAATGTGTGTGTGTGTGTGGGGGTGTGTGTGTTAAAATGCATTTCCACATGGCTTGCTTGCTTTTTAGACCAGGATTCACCACTGACTCCGAGCTGAAATTTTGTAAACCTCTTCTATTGTGACTAACTATTGGATCAATCAACTTTCTTCAATATTCAAGAAAATTGAGCTCAGGCTGCAATAGTAAAGTTAAACGTCAGAGAATTCACTTATAGGGTTGCCAAAGCCTCGATGCAGTGCCATGTCCCAGTCCCAGTGCAGGTACTTGCATTCTGTTACAAATTTATTAGCACTTTTCAACACGGAATAGCAAAAAAACTTTCTGTGTGCTACAATTTTACAAATTTCTGTGGTAACAGTCTATCCTACCATGCAGCAGCCAAGTTTATATTCACATACACATTATAATACATGTAAAATCAGACAGTCAATTTTATATACTATATATTTCTTGAGAAAGTATGTGGAGTGTGTGGCATCACTCAGCTTTCCCTCCATGATGTATATGTCCACTTATTATCTATTAGAATTTTACAGCCTGAATGACATTTCTCAACCAGCTGTCTAAACAGGTACCTTACAACACTTTTGAGCAGCTAGAACGGTCTAAATAGGAACATATAATATATAGCAATATGAGAGTTGCGAACAATTATTTCCTAAATTATCGTGTTCACACATGCAAATATACATCTTTCCAAAAATGTGTTCATAAGGTTTTAAAACATCTTCAGAGCTGATTGCGCATCTCATAATACCAAATAAGACGGGATGGAACTCATTGCATTCTGCCGTCGAACACATATGTCAGTTCCTGAAGGAGAATGAGGAGAAACTACACAAGGTTTTCGATGCTGCAGGTACAGTGCCTAGAAATCTAAGCACTACTGTAGGAATTAGGAAAGCTACTGCCTCATGATGTTAATTTTTTATATGAATATATTCAGATGTGTTATGACCTAAAAGATCTTGCTAATCTGATTGCAACTTTGAGATGTAAATTCTACTAAAATTGAACATGTTTTTAAATAAATCGTTTTTACTTTTATTTTATTTTATTGTTTTCAGAAATGGGTAAACGAATAAAGATTGATAAGTTGATTAGTAAATTTGGGAATCGGTAAATTTTACTTATTTAGAATAAGCATGTTAAATTACTACGGTATATCCATATCCTCAATGTTTACAATCCTTTGAAGCTGTGGCAAAATTTGTCTTATAAAAGTAGTTAAGTAATGACTACATTTAAAACGTAGTTTGTAGTCACTACTTTTTTAAAAAAGTAGTTGTAGTTAATTACATTTGTCATAAAATGATTGTAGTTATTTAGATTTGTCATAAAGTAGTTGTAGTTCATTACAGAAAAAATGTAGTTTTTCCAACCACTGTGGTGTAAATATGCATACATGCATGCATGCATGTATACATACATATATACATGTGTTAAGGTTTAAGTATATATACATACATGCAGGTATGCATACTTAGAATGTGAATAAATTAAATGTGTTAGTGAAGAAACATGAAATAGATAAAAAATGCGGTACTTATCGGTTGTAGGGACCATGGGTTAGTGACTGCTTTTCCGAGTTGTCACCAACACGAACATTGGCAATATAATCTGATACAAGAAATTCACTACAAACACAATGATTAAAATTTAATATATAATGGGATTCGATCAACTTTACGTAACAAAAAATTATTGTGTTACATTGAAATTTGTGGTGGCCAAAACTCAACTATTGCCGATAAAATTTCATTAAATTTATCACTACCGGTAATGCTTTGCCACATAAATTCTGTGAGATATGAGACCAATTTATAATATTAACAACGGGTATAAACCAGAATTTTGCGTGGCCCCTACGTGTTGCCGTGTTTGATTTCATGGTCCCTATAACCGATAAGTACCAAAAATGTTACCAACATGAAAAATAATACAGAATATAAAATTAATTATACATGATATTGAATTTTAGAATAAGCAAACAGCACCTCATAAGCAAACAGCACCATAAGGTCGGGCCTGTCGTTATTAAGGTTTATCAACAATGAATTGTCATTAAACACACTCTGGTAATGTCGAAATAATTATTTAGACCATATATCTAAATTATAAAAAAAATGGTCAAACTTTATAGGAGTTACTGTTGAACAAAGAATGTATACAGACAGACAACAGCAAATCCTGTCCAACTCAAAAGTTAGGAACATAGTTATTTAACTCTCTTGCTTCATCAGTACAAGAATATCATAGGTGCCGAGTTTTCAAAATCTCCGGGGGGGGGGGGGGCACAATCCGATAAAGTTATATAAAAGATTCACAAAGTTGATAAAGATATAACAACTTACAAGGCCACCTTGAAGAAAGCAAGCATATGTCAGTTATGTGACTACAATTGGTTCGAGGTCATTTTAAGCCACTTCAGGCTGAAGGTATGCGCTCTTAACAACCGCCAAGAACGAACTGCCCAACGAACGGCAGTAGTGGTTGTTAAGAGCACATATTGTTATTTTGGCCTGAAAAAGGGGGATTATAATGCTATCGAAGCAACTGTAGTCACCTAACTAACATATATATGCTTTCCTCAAGGAAGTTTTGTAAGTTATTGTCTTACAAGCAGCAGTTTTGGAGTGAGATAACCGAGTGGTTAAGTCACGGGGATTGTATTCAGAGGATCCGAGTTCGATTTTCGGCTTTGCCTAAACTGTACCCGTGTACGAGCACGTTCAATTTGTGGGTTTGAAAGTCCTTCCGAGCGGTTGGTAGCAAAGGAAGGAGTGTCGGTCCCTGTGGATGTCGCCCCCACTGGGTTCCAGTCTAAATTAGATGGCATTATCCCTGGCAGTCTAAATAGAAATCTTACACCTTCGGGTAAGTCTTTATACAAATAGATATTTTATACCTTCGGGTAGGTCCCGGCCATTCATTTTGCTGCTCCAAGTCTTCGGACGAGTCGGGTGGTCAGGGCTTTCGACTTTCGGATAGGTCGAACGGGCTGGGTTGAAAGAAAGATATCAGCAGTTTATTTATTGTACGATAAATATTTTTAATCTTTTTAGGCTTATTTATATTTGTAAGCTAAGAGTTGATTAGGAAAATCCATATAGTTACTATGCATCAATATTATAATATATAATAATTACAATGTATTTTAATATAAGAATTAACTAGTAGCAAAGCTGTTAATTAATATAAAAAAAATCTGAAAGTTAATATACATTAAGGCTTAATATCAACTCTTAACTACCTATCAGTTGACTTTGACACAATAAATTAAAACAATGAACCCAGCAATAATACAAAAGTATCCAAATACTATTGTCTTAATATTTAAATATTTTAAAATTAAATATGTAAATAAATTGATCATCACTATAACAACAGATTCAGCTAAATTAAGAAATCTATAAAACAAAGCTATTTATAAAAAAAATCTTATAAATAATATTTTTATGCAAAATTTGGATGACATGTTGGTTGACATTTCATATCACAACTAAAATTTTAATATTTTTATCGGGGGGGGGGGGGAGCTGAGTATACGTCTTGGGGGGGGGGGGAGGTTACTTTCCTCTGGCCCTTGCCTGACTACGGTGCTGTGCCAAACATCTGGTGCTCACCAGGAATAAAGCTAAACGCAGGGTTTGCAACTTCAAACGGAATGGATGCCACCTGTAAAGACAGCACTGGTATATAGAATCCAAGAGTAATTACAGATAAGATCTCTTTAGGTAGACAAAATAAGTCATCTCTCTTCGTGGTAATCATTTATAGTTATTTCTGGAGGGAAACAGCCATTTTTTGGAAATGCTAATAACATGGCTGTAAATATTCCATTTCTCTTTGAATTAGGTGGTCAGTCGAAAAAAGTTCTGGTAACCAGGTGTTTTTTCATTAGCGTAAACATGTTTCCTGGGAGTAGGGATGAGCTTGGGTTGTGTGCGAGATAGTTTAGGGAGTCATGGTAAGGAAGATGTGAACAACACTGAACTGAAATATGACATTTACGTTGATAGGATTTTCTTTCAATTATATTTATGTTTAAAAAATATTTTATTTTTTGGTATTTAGTAAATTATACAGTTAGAAAAAAATCTTAAAATTTTCCAGAGGGGGCAAAGCCCCCTTTGGAAATGTTCAGCGGGAGTAAATTTATATGTACACAGATGCCATTCATATATGCATCATTATATTTGTATCTATTTGATTTGGAGATATAACCATACAAATTGCTTACATTTTTCCTAACGCCCCAATTTCAGCCAGAATACCCCAACCATAGATGTTAGTTATATCAATAAGTGGTGATATGCTGTTTTCCTAGAAACAATGCTCTGCTAATCATATGTAACATACAGATTTATTTCGGATCTAATATAACAATGAAAATGAGTAATGAAAAAATTAACTATAATAAAATTTCAAGATTTCATACAGAAATTAGTTAAAATTGGATTTAAAAAATGTGGAATTGTTTTAACTTTATAGTTTGAGATGTTTTGCAAAAATTTACTGTTTACAAGTGTGAGAATATCCCTTTTAAGCTAAACCGTTTGGTTCTTATTATAATAAATTATAATAATAAATGCATTCATTACCTATTATAATAAATTTTTGTTTATTTTTATTAATATTTAAAATAAACTTGTAGGATACCATGAAAAAAATTATAAAATATGTAATATGGATACATGCATGTTCATCCACTGCACAATGCATATCTTAAGTATATACTTAGATTATAAAAACTACTTTCATTAAATTGCATGTAATGTAGTGGAGGGATACTTTAACCATGCTGCAAAGAAAGAAATGCTTCTGGTGGAAGACTTTCAATTTGAAATATTACTATATTTACATTATAGGGCGCAATAGCCCAGTGGTTAGCGCGTAGGAATTGCACTCGGTAGGCCCGGGTTCGATTCCTTCTGCTGCGAAAACTGCTGCTGTGTTCACTCGGAGTACGATCACGTTAAACATGTGGGTCCATAAGTTCTACCAAGAGGTTGGTGGTAGGAGAAGGAGAGTACGATCCCTGTGGATGGCTCTCCCACTGGGTTCCGGTCTAAATTGGGTGACTCTTACCGGCTACCCAAACAGTTACCTTACACCTTTCGGGTAGGTTGGACGGTGTCGGTCTGGGTCTCAATAACAACATCTATATTTACATTAGACTATAGGCTACAGGAACCACAAACACTTTGCATGCATGAAGACCGTCTGCGGACAGAGTTTTTAACTGTTAATTGTAAATAAATAATTTTTTTAATGTTTCTCTTATGTTTTAAGTTGTAGACATGCATGAGTTTTTCTATACACAAAATCACTAGAGCAGGGGTACATAACCTTATACTATCAGCAAGCACCAAGTAAAGGAAATAGTGCAGTAAATAATATACTTTTAATCACAGGAGGAATATGGTGCTCGGTAACAGGTTACGGATGTTTATTTTATTTACATGCTGTACAGCATGATGTTTTATCTATATTGTACAGCTTGCAAATTTCTATAAAACTGTTGAAAAATACTTAAAATTTCTCATATACCTTTTTTACACTGACGCTCCAAAGTATAAACAAATCAATACTCTTCAGAATTTTGACTTTCTTACATCACTTGGTTAAATCTTTCTTAAAAACTTACTTTAAGGAATAACTTTTAAAATGTCATATTTAATACATAAATGTTATATGTTAATTTACATGTTTAAATGTATATATATATATACATTACTTTAGTAAGTAGCATTTAGTACAACAGTTAGTACGTATATCTATCACTTTAAGTTTTGCGTATATAAAAAACATTTAACTTCATTAAACACTTTTGTAAGTAACAAACATAGGTGAGCATTATCGCTTTATTTTTATTTTTATGCTTGTGATTATCACTATTTAGCTCGATCATTTAATTAACTTGTATTGGACTTAAATTTTTGAACACTTATACTCTAATCGACACCAAATTACAAAATATTTTTAAATTTCAATACTTAAATTTATTTTAAAATTTCAATATTTAAATTTATTTTAAAATTTAAATATTTAAATTTATTTTAAAATTTAAAGTTAGATTTTAGAATACATTTAAAAGCATATAAAAATATGTAAAAATGAAAAAAGAAGCAGCTTCCTTTTTAAGGAAAATAAAAGACATGATGCAAAGTTTAGGATTTATACTGCACAATGAACAATTTGGTCACATGAAATATTTCAGTTATTGCTGTTCTTGACGCGCCTTCAGAATCGGTGGTGCGCCCAGGATGGCCGCCAGGTGATCTTTGGCGAAAACGGTGAATCACGAACGCTTTAACGCCAAATCAGGGCTGACTAGATAGCCAAGCTTGAGCGCTAAATCATAAATTGTGGCTGGAAAGTCGCGTCACCTGACACGGTTCGGTAGATTCCTGCATTGAATGCTATGCTATGCTATGAAGCTTTTTCGTAGAGAATTGAAGTAAGTTTTATTATTTAATTACATATTATGTTGACCTTATGCCTTAAACATTAATCTGACAACATTTAACAATTTTTTTCTTAAAATATCATCTCTTTCTTGCCGGGTTTTCATAAGCCTGAAACGTATCACTGTTTGTTATGCACTGACTTTTAAGATTTGTTTCCTTTATTTTTAATTTTTATGTTATCTACGCTTCATATATACGTGTATGATTGTATTTTTATTTTACATAATGCTTTTCAAAGGAGTTTGTATGTCACAAAAAGGCAAAATGAGCAGATGAGTTATGCTGTTATATCGGCGAACTTTTCTAAGTGTTTTTTTAGCTAATAATCTTAAAAGATATCTGCATCTCGGAAATCAGCGAGGGTAGTAACTGTTTTTGCAAAGTATAACAAATGAATTGCATGTACAAATGTAGTATTGTCATATATTGCATGTATAATGGATTATTTACTTGTCTGACATTGCATTAGAAATCACTTGTACTATATAAAGTATTGTATTCAGTTTTCCTCTGATATGTGAAGTTTCGATTGCATGTTTTTGAATAAAAGTAACAGAATTTGTTGATTCAAATGTGTTATGCTGCGATGAAATCATGATTTTGTCCAGCACCATTCTGCGTATCTTTACATTTCAGTAATAGAAGTTATGGTTTGAATAGTTGCGGAGCGCAAAACCGTTCTTACGAACATTGATATATGCTCAGGAGCCCGAAGCAGGCTACCACCACCACTATTACTACGGTTTGAATTTTAACATATACGGTACACTTTCTTCACATACAGTCATGCGTGTTTTGAAAGTAACAGATTTGAATCTAACCCTGCAATGAGTTTAGTGAATTTTCATTCCATGTACTTTACTTAATGCTGAGCAGCGCTTTATTCTCCCCTTTATTATTTTTCTTAAAGCACTTTATTCTCCTCAAGCACATCCTCCCCTATAACAATATTTAATTTTTATTTCCATTGCATTTCATTCTATAGAATATAGTATAAAGAAAGTATTGTTTTAATGAAAAATTTTGACAATATGTGTTTTAGTGCCTCTTGAACACGTTTCGACTATATTTAGAATGATGTTCCTCTGTTTGCGGTCAATTTCTTGTGTACACGATAGCTTTCATAAATATTAATAGATTTTCACAATACTTTATATCCAGTTTATTATTAAAAAATCTAGAACTAGATAGAACTTTTATAAATCAAGTAAAAACTGTGAAATTATATATTTTTTTGGTAGCATAGGACAAAATTTAACATAATTATGCACAAAAGAGGTTGTTTATGGCTTGATCATGAAACTTAACAGTTTCAATCGTATTGAAAAATAGTTGATACAATTTTTGTGTTCATGACGTCATTAGCAACCCCCCCCCCCCCTTTGATGGGCAAGTTACCCCCAAGGGGTTCATTGCCAAGTATGGTATGGGTATCAATTGAAAGATTTCCCCCCTCCTCTCCCGATGGGATACATTGTCAAACATAGTTTTAGTCGAAAGATATTTTCAAGATTTTAAAATGAAAGATAACATGCTTTAATTATGATCATTTGAACCAACAATATAGATTTTTGAATTTTTTTTCTTGTAAAATTTGCAAACAAAAAACAAGCTACTTAACAACAATGGAATCTGTTATGAGAATGTCGAGTTGAGCCACCGTGAAGTTAATTTTTTTCAATGAATTTCAGTTTGTCAAGTAGCATTTTGTGGAACTTTTTATTTCAGTAGTAAGAGTATCTATAATAAGATTGATTTCAAGGTGCACAATCTGTTTTCATCATACATTACAGTTTTGTTGGCTGGTTTTTAGTGTCGCTCTCTGCTACTAATGACATTCCCGGTAATACTCTCGGATCCAAACTCACAGTCATCACAGGTGGATCAAGCTTGCATGGGGTCCCTGGCTTAAAATATTGATAGGCTCCTTGCAACAAACTGATTTCTGTTTATTAGTAAAAAGGAGAGGCTATTGATATATGAATATAGTCAACCAAATGCAACTTGATGATATAGATATAAAACATTTAACTGGGAATTTAAATGAAATTAAAATTTTGTCATTTTAAATGACATAAATTTTTAATGACTCATTACAAATAGTAAATGACTCATTTACTCATTTTACAAAAGTACAATTTTCAAAAATCACTTAATATTCGAAATGAAAAGTACGAGAAACAGACTGTGTTGAATTTTGATTTTTTCCACAATTATTTATTATTTGTGTGGGCGCTTTATATAAATATACATATATTTTACTCTGATATCCTTCAAATACTATTGTATTTAGATATATTTGCATTTAAGATGATTACAATGAACATGCTAAAAATTAATGAGAAAGAAATGCATGATTTTGCTTCATAAACTATTATTTTGCTAACCTGAAATGTGTAAAAGTACATTTATATTTCTTTAGAAAATAACTAAGATCTAAAGGGGTTTAAAGTATACTAGTTATTTATTCAGAAACAATTTTCATACATAATTGTTATCATTGTACTTTCAGAATTATTGTATTTCTTAAATTGCAATTACTAAAATTTAAGTTAACTAGTATAATTACAGCCCAATTTTTACCAGTAACACAAACACAACTAAATTAAAAACTTGCCTTTTCAAGCCATTTTAAAACTACAAATTATCACCATGCAGAGTGTTAATTGGAGAACTAAAAGAAATATTGTATTTTTAAAAGGTGTATTTGATATACATATCAAAAGCACTGACTATATGAGCAACTATATGTTAAGCTCAATAGCAGTAAGTGCAGGTGTACAAATATATAAATCAGAATGTAATGTAAAATTATGGTATATTTTTTAATTTACACAATTTGGTGTTCATGACTTCAGTCCCCCCCCCCTCCTCCCCTAATCTACTACTGACAGTAATAGAAAATTAAATGATCGCTAAAGAGTTATGCTTTTTATAAAATGTTGGTAAGCTTTTCCCGTGTTCTTTTAGTTACAACCTTTAAGGACATGCTCATCCTGTAGAATAAATGATACTCTTTATATTTATAGCCAGTGTGGTAATTAAGTTTTTGTACATAAAAACTGAGTATCTTCATATATGCATGCAAAATTGCATATTTACAGAAGCTACACTAAATTTGGTGTGAAAAGCCCTTTTGATATACTTATTTTATAGAGCGAAATAATGGCAAATGTGGAAAACGAGTTACTTCTCAAACAATTAAAAATAAAGTTTGAACTCCTATGATGGCTAAAGTTGATTAAATTACAAGGTTTGATTGAATTTATATGTTTCTGAATTTCAAGAAAGTTAAAGTTGATTTAATAAATTGCATTTCTAATAACTTCTTACTATTGAAGATCCAGAAGTTTTTATATATTGTTCGTGTTTCATTAAATATTTTTATGTAACTCAAATTAAATGTTATTGAAATTTGAAGTTGGGACAGAATTTGTCAGTTCCCGTAGAACAGAGGTCCTTAACATGTTGCTCAGGAGCACCACAATGCTTATGGATCTGTATTTAGTGCTTGTTAGAGAAGTGTAAAATGTCACTAAAAGGAACACAAGTGTATAATGTCACTAAAAGGAACACTAAAATCAAAATTTTCGGAAATTTTATTTCTTGTTATATAAATATTTAATGACCTTCAATATTCATAAAATTGTCTTACTATTTAGTCAAGGACTAATAGCAGTCTCTCAGGTTCAAATTTCACGCTTCTACTAGTAACTATGAATCTGTTGAAATTTAAAATTAATTAAAGTAATTAATTATTAGAGAAATCTGCTGCATTTTGGTGCTTTTCACTTTTTATCCATTATCCCTCCTTTGCAATAAGAAATTAAATTATTTGCGTTAAAAAACTAGTTTCAAAGATGAGTTTAGTAAGTTTGATAATATGTACAACTTTGATAAAATATTAAGTACGGCATGGAACGTTAAAATAATGCTTTGATTGTATCCAATTATAATTAAAATTCATATTTTCGGAATGAAATGATATTTCATAGCATGAGTTTGCAAATTTGTCGCTTCACAGAAGGCGTGAATAATATACAGGAGAGATACGGCATGCTTTCAAATCAGGGGCTGAAATGTACCAGAACAAACCAAAATGCAGTTCATGAAATATATTGAAATTCCATTGTAGGTATGTTATATATTTGTAAACTTGAAATGCTAGCCACACTAAGCAGTCATTTGGCCTTGTGCAATAAAGCAACTTCTTTTTCACAGCTCGATCTTTCTTTACTCTTCACCAAGAATGTATCTAATACAGGGGTGGCCAACCCAAATGACCTTGCAGGCCACTTCGGGAACACATTATAATCCCGCGGGCCGCATATATATATATATTTAATTGCCAATGGCTAGGCACTTGACTCATAATCAATTGACTTGACTCATCGCTGCAATGCAATACTGCCCACTTCTAAGTATGTATAAAAACAGAAGCAACGTGATAAAATAGAAACAGTTATGGAATTTATCTGTTACAAAACACTACACTAGAAACAAAAATATTGCACAAAATAATCGTATTTTGTAAAGTTGTAATGAATCTCGCGGGCCGCAAAATTATTCAAGGCGGGCCGCATGCGGCCCACGGGCCGCGGGTTGGCCACCCCTGATCTAATACCTACATGAGCCTATTGTGCTTCGCACAGAGTCAAATTTTAATACAACTTGCAATGCATTATATACAATCATATGTCTAAGATAGCCGCTGGTTCATCAAAAATGCATGAAAACTGCCTTGTGCGCTTTTCCTGTGAGTACTTTTTATATTTGATGTTATAATTTTTTGTGATTATGTCTGTAACATTTTGCTGTGCTCTATTAATGTAATATTACAGTAAACTTTTTTGTGTGCTCTGTATATTTTTATATTGTTTGAAAATAAATGACATTTTTGTCCATTTGTTGTCAATTTGTTTTTTATTTACTTTCCCTATGTGCATAGTATAATATATAGGGAAAATATTGTGACGGAGTCAAAAATTAGAATTTTCGACGGAAGAGCATGTTTTAAGCATTAGTGAAATCGAATCAATTGTTTTTAAAGTGATTTGTGTGTGTGTGTGTGTGTGAATGGAGATATCTCACAAACAAATGGAGCATGTTGGACAAAATTTGGTATAAATTTTACATTTTTTAATACCAAAAATTACATTTTTGTATAAAAATTACAATGGGTGAACACTAGAAGCCTATTAATTTTAAATGCAATCAAATGTTGGAAAGACACCCAAATTTTCGAATGAAATTTAAAAAAAATCAGAACTTTCAATAATGTTACACAAATAATCATTTCGTATGTAATTTTTCATTAAAAAACTAGTGACACAAATTTAAGAATGCTAGCATGAATCATTCTTGAGATGTCATACATTTTAAAATAAATTTATCAAAAAATCATATAAAATTAAAAAAAGTATTAATTGTTGTAAAATACGTTCACTTTTCATATATATATATATTTTGTGTTAAATTTGTTAACATCGTTCTCATGGATCTAGTTCATTCTATTCTTGAAAGAAGGTACTTCGTGTAATTGTTTTGTATTTTGACACCAAATAATTTGCCAACAGTCATTTATATATATAAGAAATGCTCTCGCTGGTTATCTGTAACGCTTGGTGATAACTTTTGGCAAAGTTGGCTACTCATTTAATAAAATATCGCAAACTTTGCTATATTTTACTCCCAGATTGAGGAAAATATCATTAAAATTACAAAAATGTTGCCAACTTGATAAACTAATTATTAAAATATTTTAATATATGGACTATTGCGGATGCTATCAATATTGATAATTGCCACTTTAGAGTTGCATCAAATATAAGTAAATCGGGTACTTCGAAATGGTTTTAGATGTTGTCATCAGGAAAAGTGCCTAATGTACAATTCAGCTAAAAACATTATGACATAGATCCTATACATTATTACTTTCCTTATATACATAATGTATAAGGAAAGTATTGTGACGGGGTCGAAAATTCGAATTCGAGTTTTCGACGGGAGAGCACGTTTCAAGCATCCCTGATCACGAATCAAACATTTTTGAAGTGATGTCTGTGTGTGTGTGTGTGAAAGTATGTGTGTGTGTGTGTCAGTGAGTCTGTGGAGACGATAACTGACGAACGAATGGACCGATTCGAACCAAATTTGGTACAAAAATCACAATCCGTAAACACTGGAAGCCTATTGTTTTTATACGTAATCGAATGTTCAGAACCCCCCCTAAATTTTCGAATGAAATTTTGAAAAAATCGTCAACAAATCAAAACCGCTAATAAAGTTACGCAAATAGACATCTCTTATGTAATTTTTCATTAGAAAACGATTGGCATAAATTTTAGAACGCTAACATGAACCGTTCTCGAGATATTGTACATTTTTCAAAAAAATTATGAAAAAGTCACATAAAAAAAAAATTCCTATTGAGAAACATGTTCACTTTTCATATGTAATACCATGCGATAAATTGAGTGACATCATTCTCGTGGATCTAGCTAGTTCCATTCATGAAAAAATATACTTTGAATAATACTTTTGTATTTGAACACCAATAATCATTTATCAGCTGTAAGAATGACTTTTTTCTTAGTGCATAACGCTTGGCGAGATTTTGGCGACGAATTTGGCGGAATGTCGCCAACTTGCAACTTGGCGACTTTTTTGAAATCTCGCCAAATGGATGAAAATGACGCTAATTCAATGAAAATGACGACTAATTGTCGAAAATTCAATATCTTGGAAAGAATATTAGTATCTACTATAAGAAAAACCTAATTTTTTACTGTAAAAGTAGTAAATTCATTACATTATATAAGGAAAGTCATGTGTTGCCCACATCAGATTTTATTTTCACTGTGAAAGAAGTAAATTCATTTCATTATATAGGGAAAGTCAAGTGCTACAGACTTCAGTTTTTACTTTCCTTATATACATAATGTATAAGGAAAGTATTGTGACGGGGTCGAAAATTCGAATTCCAGTTTTCGACGGGAGAGCACGTTTCAAGCATCCCTGATCACGAATCAAACATTTTTGAAGTGATGTCTGTGTGTGTGTGAAAGTATGTGTGTGTGTGTGTGTGTCAGTGAGTCTGTGGAGACGATAACTGACGAACGAATGGACCGATTCGAACCAAATTTGGTACAAAAATCACAATCCGTAAACACTGGAAGCCTATTGTTTTTATCCGCAATTGACTGTTCAGAACCCCCCTAAATTTTCGAATGAAATTTTGAAAAAATCGTCAAAAAATCAAAACCACTAATAAAGTTAGGCAAATAGACATTTCTTATGTAATTTTTTATTAGAAAACGATTGACATACATTTTACAACGCTAACATGAACCGTTCTCGAGATATTGTACATTTTTCAATAAAATTATCAAAAATTGATATAAAATAAAGAGAAATATTTCCTATTGAGAAACATGTTCACTCTTCATATGTAATACCATGCTATAAATTGGGTGACATCATTCTCGTGGATCTAGCTCGTTTCATTCATGAAAAAGATACTTTGAGTAATACTTTTATATTTGAACGCCAATAGTCATTTATCTGCTGTAAGAATAACTTTTTTCTTTGTGCATAACGCTTGGCGAGATTTTGGCGACGAATTTGGCGGAATGTCGCTAACTTGGCGACTTTTTGAAATGTTGCCAAGTTAACGAAAATATCGCCAAATGGATAAAAATGACGCTAAATCAATGAAAATGACGACTCATTTTCGAAAATTCAATATCTCGGAAAGAATATTAGTATCTACTATAAGAAAAACCTATTTTTTTTTACTGTAAAAGTAGTAAATTCATTACATTATATAAGGAAAGTCATGTGTTGCCCACATCAGATTTTTATTTTTTATTTTTGTTGGAAATACGATACGAGCGATTTGGCATTCCGGTTCATAAAGTTTTCTATTTTGAGTTCTGTTTCAAAATAATTTATGACAATTGATTTCATTATGGATGAAAGAAAGGATTACATATATGAACATTAAGTTCACTTTCTCAGGAGTTGTAAAGGTAAGAGGTTAAGAAAACTTCATTAGAAAGGAAACTTTGCAAATGATTTATCCTAGCATATCAGAATTAATTGGGAAATTTTCATTCAAAGCAACCATTTGCTAAATATAGCTGTGCGTATTTATTCTCTTACTAGAGTCGACATCATCAAACAAGTCTTGCTTAGAAAAAAAACTTAATTTTTTTATTACAAGTAGCACTATATATCTCTAACAAATTGAGCAAATCGAATAACATTTAGTGCTATTATTCAATCAATGACCATCAGAGACCTATTAATTTTGGGAGTGAACAGACCATGGAGAAGTCCCTCCATTTTTTTAACATTTATTTTAGAAAATCAAATAAGCAGTATAAAAGCATAATAGCATATAAATATGTTACAAAAATATATATTTATTATCTGATTTTTGTTTACATGTGAATGCCATCTCATTTTTAAGACGTTAACATGTTCTCAAGACACTAAGTTAACAAATGACAAATCTCAAACAGATCCAAAAGTCATTTTATTATACAATCATCCTACAGACGTAAATACAGTCAAAGCGCTTTCGAACATCTTCCATTTTCATCCTCAGTGGCGATACAATTAGAAATAGATGCCAACGTGCTTAAATACAATTCAATACTGTTAAGTAAAATTTGCATATCATGAAAATGCGTCTGACAATTTCATGGCATTTTATGCGGCTGATAATTTCATGATATACAAATTTTACTTAAGTTGGCAAATTTTACTTACTGCAAATTTTACTTCAAGTTGGCAAAGTTGCCAAGTTAGCGATATTTCGCCAAATTCGTAGCTCTGAATTTGCAGATCTGAAAAATATATCATCTTGATCCCGTTTGCATATATTAAATGAAAACACTAAGATTGTATTAGAAGATATACCCGTTCTACTCTTTTTCTGTTTCAACAATCGGATAAATGAATTTATTGGATAAACACAATATATGAGTTTATTAGCTAAACAATATAAAAACTTAAAAACTCTTTGCCAAATAAATGAAAGAGATGTACGCAGTCCACAATTAACATAATTAAAAGAAAAATCAAACTGTTTTTTTCTAAATTAAATTTTTAGATCCATTTATTTATTATTCAAATCGTAACAATAATAATTAAAATTAACAGAGAGATTTAATTTAATGGCGTTTCTGAGCAACATGATATAAGATAGATTCTTCCCCATAAACTGCGAAATTAAATAACCATTTTGATTTCTTTACACTTTTCACTGTTGAGATAAAAGCTTGTGAAAAATAAACCATGGAGATAGATTTTTCATTTAAATTCATGTTTTCAGAAAGTGACTAATTAGCGCAAACGCATTTCCATCTGATCGCTGGATTGCCGGGTTGCGGGTTCGAATCCCGTCAGCGGGCATGGATGTTATCTTGTCGAAGCCAAGTCAGACTTCCGCCCTTCGGGGTTCTTCTACAAAATAATGTTGAACATTATAAAAATCGGACATTCATCCAACAAATTCGATGTGGGGATAAGTGCCCCGGCACAGGCGCCCCGAAATGTTTCGTCTTGGCTTGGCTTAAAAGTGAAGCTGCAATTGTTCTCCTATGTATATATACATATATATACATATATATATATGTTTCCTTTATTGTTCCAATCTATATGCTTGTCGTCCATATAACACAAGTTTATAGATAAAATCTATCTTGTGTTTCAGAAACAAGCATTTTTGTGTTCATTTCGAAGGGATATATGGACCCGAAGAGAATTTTTTCGAAATGAACTTATCGTAAGCCTAAATCTCTTCCATGTGCAAGCTTTTTTGCTTGATTTTTTTGTTTTCTTATTTGCATTCCTCATTTTTGAAATTTGTTGATTGTCTTTGTCTTTATGACCTGCATTACGCTTTATTATTTCCTCTTTATGTCTTAATTTCTTTTATTTCTTTGTATTTTGTAGAAAATTTTGGAATAATGTATTATGAGTTACTACATACATTCTAACTTTGGATTTACTAATTTATATTTATATATATATATATATATATATATATATACTCATAAGTTTGCAGTCATTGGCATTTTTAAAGTGCATTAATTACATTTTAATTCAGTTAAACTAAAACTTCAAATTAATTTGATGTGAAGTATCTCATGGTTTTTATGAAATTTCTTAATTTTTGTTGTCTTTTATGAGCTGATATTTTCACTGTAATTTGAATGAATATTTTGGGATGAAGTTAGCTTTTTTTGCTTCCAAAACAGCTGCAGTGCCTATTAATATATACTATACATTTTTTTTTTAAAGTATTTTGACAATAAATTTTGAGCAAATATTTATGAAAATTAGTTAATGATGCTGCTGATGTCGCTCGAAAAACCAGTTGTTTTCTGATTTACTTTATCATAAATCACTGAAGGTCGTACTTTACTCTATGAAAGATTATTATTTATTTATTTTTTTTCGAGTTTTACTTTTTATTTATTTATTTTATGTTTGAAAAGGATTTCCTTCCTAAGCGAGGTGATAGAGCTATTTATTTACAGATACCTTTTTGTCCATGCTTATGTGATTGCTGTTCTTTATCCTGACAAATGAGGAGTTTACTTTTACCTCCTAAACAAGTTGATATTTTTAATCAACTGTCTATGATGTTAATAAAAACTAATTTTAACTTTAGATTTTTAAGCATAATTATAATATTCTTTAATACTTTTTTATATTTTCTATAAAATGTTTGAAAAATTGAAGGCTATTTATTCACTTTGAAAATCAATTAGCCTCTCTCTCTCCCTCTCTCGGACGTCCATCAATTTAAATTATTCAAACTTTGATTTGACAATATAAAATTTAAATTTATATGTTTGAGAGATAGCCCGGTATATACATAGTCAGACATATTAATTCTAATATACTGCATGAAAAACAGCTACAAATAAAATGGAACATATCAAAGAAACAGTCATACTGGATAGAAGAGCTTTAGGCAATAAATAGTTACAAATCGATCATAAAGATTTTTTGCAAATAACTATTTGCTTTGAACCTTTATAAAGCCCCATATCAAAGCAAATAGTCCCAGGTAATTTCTGGAATTGATCAATATAAATTAATATAAATTATTGGACAACTATTGGGCCTACTACCTGTAAAAGTCAAATTCCACACTCAACAGACATAAAAATGGATGAGCTCTGGATATATTGATTAACAGCCGACTATATTTCAATTTAATTTAACTATTTAAAGAGGATATTACATGAACTACATATAATGCAATGTCAACATTTTCCAACATAACAGAAATGCTTATAATTGAGATAATCAATGCGACAGGTTAATTCATTAAATTAATTCTTGAAAATGAATATTCAAATTTTTTCCAAATTATTTATTTATACAATTTAAGTGGCAATTGCAGATAAAATTCAATTACAGTATCCACAAAACATAAGATGTATGGAACATAAAATACCAGAATACTAAACAGTAAACATGACAAGTATATTAAAACATGTGTTTTTAAAATTGATGAGTCAAAATACAGTGCAATATGTATTAAGGAGATCATATTTATAAACAGGTAAATTTATGGACAACATAGTTTTTATATTTCCAATACTCTTCTGAACTGATCACCGAATGCAAATAGTAATTTTTATTCCAAAAGTTTCAATCAAGTGCTACGCATGATGATGTTGCTCATGATGATGTGACACACCGTCTTGTCTCCGGCCACACAAATAGCTACCATAAGCCTTCGGGTTGGTCGTGTGATTTGGGCCTTCTACACCTTCTTGTCTATGGTGGTATGCTCAGGGCTGCCAGCAGAAAGCAGTCACAGAATGCCTTGCATTGGACCCAGGTTAGATTTTTGCAATAAATTTTTTGAGAGGCAGCTTTACTTCTTTCTTAAATTTTGAGGAAGAATTTTACAAAGTGAGAAGAATTTAAACACACAGTTAGTAGTATAAATCATTTCCTTCTACTTTTTATCATTGAATACAAATCGAAATTTTTATTCCTAAAGTTTCAATCAAGTGCTGCTTATGGTGATGTAGTGCTAAAATTGTATGGGATATGTACTACTTTGTATTAGTAGAAGATTACACATACTACAACATATATACACACTACAACATATTGCACATACTACAACATGTTACACATAGTACAACATATTACAATACACTATAACATGTTTTCCCGGACACTCAATTTGCTGCTCAAACCCTCGGGTGAGCCTGGGCTACATACTACAACATATGAGTTTCTAAAATCTTTCCCAAAATAAAAGATAATGAAATAAATTGAAAATATCAATAATCACATAATCTTTAAACCTAAAGGCCATAATTCATTCCAATATATGTCAATATACTTGTACTACTAATATTCTTGTAAAAGATATACCAGTGCATTTGTAGAAGATTACTTGCACCACGTACAATATATGAATTTGAACAATTTTTGCCAAAATATAACAACTTAATAAATTAAAAATATCAATAATCCTCGAAAATATCAATAATAATAATGTTTAAACCGAAAGACTGTAATGGTTATAACCCAGTCAAAAATACAATATTGGTGAAATTTATTTTATATACATATCTTTATTATTTAAATCAGAAAAGATTTAAAGATCGTCTGCCGCATAAACACAATGGATTTAAATTAGTAGCTAAGATATATATAATTTTCTTCAAATAAATTGGCAGAAAAAATATTGTTACAATAAAGCTATCTCTATGGAAGCTTTAATTGTTCGATTGTAATTAATATCTAGTCTATCCCTGGTCTTAAAAACTCAAAATATGGACTTAATTTTAAATCTATCCACAAAATTTTATTAAATTTGGTTCAGCTGTTGTCCTATGATGATGAGATAAACATGCATACAGGCAGACAGACAGATTTTTAATTTTATTTATACAGACTTTAAGGCTTCCTCTAAGCAAAATAGGTTGGGAATACTGTTTTATGGAGTGATTTTCCTGTTTTCCTTATTCCGAAGGATGCTTGTTCTGGTTCTAAAACTGGTTGATATCTTTATATTTTTGTTTTAAGAAAATTTGCAAATGAAAGCTCTTATCCGCAAAAACAGACATCTTTTATTTATAAATAGTTAATTATTATCTTTATCAGTAAAGAAATGAAAGCAATTGATAAAAATAGTGGTATAAAACATGTTTAAAGTATCCGTTTTCAATGCTGCCAATTACATTCCCAGAAGTTAAAATTCTGTCTCAAGCAAAACAGTAAAAAATGTTTTAAACATTTAGGGTTTGTGTCTGATGACAAATAATACAATGTTTAAAATGACCCTGATTCTTTATTGTATTTATTAGAAAAAGTAAATGAAAGTGGATGTACTGTTCCGACATTAATGACTTCATATACATCGATAACAATGTTTCAATATGTTCTCCAGCAACCATAAAAGACTACGGATTTGATTAATTTATGAACTTCAGAATTTTTAGAAGAAAAATGTGAAAATGAGGAAATTCTTTCATCTTCTAATAAAACACAAGTTCTTGAGACCTTACAAACTATTTGATATTATATTATGCCAGTTCATTGGTACTATAGAGGATGAATTCAGAGCTCAAATGTTTTAGAGAAGAAAACTAAGGTTAATTCTTAGAATAAATAGATTCCCACTCATTTTTCAAAGTACGATCCACCACCAAGTTGGCATGATTCTTCGGGTTACAATTTCATTTCATATACTTCACCAATCTGGTAGCCCACGACTTCTGGTAACCAACGGACATCTAATCAGCTCGCGACTTTTGGGGAATCTGCATTTTAATAGGCAGGAAGTATTTCAATAGTCTTCTGTGTATTTCATCAGGCCTTTTACAATCAAACTCTTTCTTTTACAGATCTTTTTCGATCGTTTTTGCAAAGATTTGTTTCTACAAAGTTTTTGGAATAAAAATTTAAAACATTCCTCGTAATTCATATACATTAACATTTTATGCAAATTTTCAGTAGATATGCAGATTTTTATAGATTTAATTGGATTGGAGTGTGAAACGTGTTCCGGTGTTGGGTGTACGTGTATGTTCAAGAAAACGTGTTCCGGTGTGCATGTAATTAAAAATATGGATATATCAGTCAATATTTTTGGATTGCAGTGTGAAACATGTTCCATTACATAAAGGTTAGTTTTTTTATTTATTTGTTCTGTGCTTTGAAATTGTCTTTTGTATTTTTCCTTGTTTTTAAAATGGTTCTTCTAAGTATTGATTTTTCAAGTTCTGTTTTTTCTTAATTTTAGTTAAAGTACGATCTTTTTCTAAGTACCGTTTTTTCTTAAATTTAGTTAAAGTAGTTAAACCTATAGGGTCTATAAATTTAGTTAAACCTATAGGGTCAAAAAGTTATGTGAAACATCTTTCGATACTTCGGCATTTCAACTCAATTTAGATTTCCAACTATTTTGTAATAACAACTTAGGATACAATGTAACTGGACAAGTGAAACCTATAGGGTCAAATAGTCTTTGTGCAATGGATAAAATAGTCCTTCTACTTATAGTCCCTTCAAGTTTGCTTATCGAAGTGATGTCACAGAACAATACATCTTCTTGTTTGTCCCATAACAATCCCAAGACTGCTGACGGATTAGACTTGACACAAGTATTCGTGATTTCGGTATGTTCCCAGTCTCTTAACTCAAATTTTCCTTCCGCCATCACCTCTGTGGATATTTGGACAAATTCCTGCAATTCCACTTCACAGTCTACAGAAAAAACACAATTATCAGCATAAAATGCTGATTTAAGTTTCTGTGCTACATCATGTTGAGCTGAAGATGAATATTTATCCAAATGGTGTTGTATAACTGCTCCAAGAAGAAAAGGACTACAGTTTAATCTAAAGACTACTCTGCAATGTTGAAAAATCTTTATAGCATTCTGGCTTTCACCTTGCCACCAAAGAAATTTTAAAAGTTCTTGATCACTTTTATCAACAGATATTTGCAAGAAAGCCTTCTTTATGTCCGAGATAACACCAATTTTTTTCTCTCGAAACTTCAAAAGTATTGTGGGAATCAACTCCAACAGATTTGATCACTTTGCCAAACAGTCGTTTAAGGAATAAGATTCTTTTTGTTTACAGGATGCATCGAAGACAGGTCTAACATTGATAGATGAATTGCACTTAAACACTCTTCGATGAGGTAGAAAATGACCACTATTCTCTGAACTTTCTGTGGTTATTCCTTCTTGCTACCACTCATGGAAAACAGCATTGTAGCTTTCAAATTTTCCTTTTTTCATGAGTTTAGATGTTGTGGAATTCAATTTCTTCTCAGCTATTTCTCTATTAGTCGGCAATTCTCCTTGGTTATACATCCAAGGAAGACTAACTTGATATCTTCCATATTCATTAATTCTGTTTTCTTGAAATGATCCAAAACAGCTGTTTCTACTTCGTCTTTGCTTTGATGTTCACAAGGATCAGTGATTCCAATAGCTTCTAACTTCCATAAATCAGGAACATTGTTACTATGAATCAAAAGTGAAGTTAAAACAGAACCATAATTGTTATAATTTGAATCCTCTTAAAACTTTTCCATTACAATCCATCTGAGATGAGTTTGCACAGCGACCAGTCCACACTTTAGCTGATGAACGAGTCCTGTGTAAAGTTGACCAGCGAAATAGTCTCCAATAAGTATCTCAATAGGTGGCTGATTGCTCCCTATATCCATGAGCTGTATTCCCTTTTGTCTCTTTCTTCCAACCATGATCCAGTCTTGAGTCTTGGTATTGAACCACATATAGTAGGTTGGTCTAACACTTTAATTTTACAGCAATAGTTATTAACTGAACTATTCAAAATTACATTGTAGCACACATGCCCTCTCCTAGAGGTGATTCCTCCAAACACGACTTGTGTTAATCTCTCAGTACTCACAGGCTCAAATCCCATCTACCTTGCAGTATTTTCCAGAATATAAGAACGCTGAGAACCTGTATCAATCAGTGCTCTAACTTTTCATTCTTTTCCTTGAGCTTTAAGAATCACAAGCAGTATATGTGCAATAAGACTTCTTCAGAATGGCATTGGCTGGATAAAGTAATATTCTGATCCACACCTTCTTTGAACTCTGTAACTGAAGCCTTCTTATTATTGGTTAGTTCAGGACGCATAACTACCCAATGCCTTTTGGAACAAATTATACACCGAACATTTGATTTGCACTGCTCAGACTTTAGAGCGATGTCCAATCCGTAAACAAGTGAAGCATCCATTCTTTCTTTTTAAAATATTATGCTTCTCTTCCAACGAAAGTTTTTGCATTTTGAAACATTTATTACTTTCATGAAATTTTCCGCAAAATACACAAATGGGCTTTTCACTTGGATTTATCCCTAAAATAAATCAGTAGCAGTCGGTAAATTTATACCCGTTTCCTTACAGGTTTCCTTTCGAATAATTTTCTCATTTTGCTTAAAACCGGCTTTAGCAAGCGAGATGCGTTCTTCATCTTCAACTTCAGTTCTTAGGAACAATAACAGGTTTTTCAACTTATCAATGTCAGTATCACTTTCTTCACCTTTAGCCGCTACCGAATTTCTTAACCAGACTAGTAGTATTTCTTCCGGTATGCAAAATTCAACAAGGAGAAAAAGCATTGCTGCGTATTTGTCACAAGTCATACCAATTGATTCAAGAGATCTTAAATGAGATTCTGACTTATCATACAATTGAGCTGTATTTGCATTGGATTTTGAAGACACTGCATTTTTAATCACCAATCCAAGCAATTCCCTCACATAGAACTCTATAAGTAGTTCTTCCCTTCCAAATCTATTTTTAAGGTTTACAACAGCTTTTGAATAATTTTCTGCAGTAGGAGGGAAGCTGTCTACTATTTCTTTTGCTCTAGTGCCAACGATCATAGACTGGATTAAATATTGAAATTTATCTTCTTCTTCCATAAATTTATCTTCATTGACTCTCTTGAATTGACTCCAAAATGCTAGCCAATCTTTTATTTCACCACCAAATTTCAAAAATTCAATTTTAGGAAACGTCAGTTTCGTTTTTTCTTGAACATGGGAAAATACCGTACTCTGTTTGGTTGCATTTTTATTTAAATGCATTTCGACGCCAACCCTAGTTGTAACCATTTCTTCAAGAAATTCTTCTATTATATCATATTCATTTTCATATTTTTCCACTTTTGAATCATCGCCAAGCAAAGCGTTACATATTTCGTCATCTACATCTTCTAAATTCAACATATTTGCCAAATGTGTTTGAATAATTTTATCGTCTGGTTCCTCATCAATTAAAGCCTTTGTCAAAATGTTATACGACTTTGTGAAAGATGCTCGAATCGGCTTTCGCTTTCTTATGAGCAGTTCCATTAGGAAAATATGACAGCGACAGGCTTAGTTAAAACAAAATTAAAAACGAAACTAACTTTTCTATCTTTGCAGCCACGTCCGGGTTTCCAAATGTCAGAAACACCATAGAAATTTACCCAATTTCACGAGTTTCAATATTTACTAAAATAATTACAGCTACTTTTCAGGAACCATTTCTTTATTCAAAGTTTAATATTCGTACAGCTCATACAGCCAATGTCAACTCGTGAAGTTTGTACCGCTCGTTCATCTGACAACATAAACAAAACCCGAGAGTGTTGCCATAGCATCATTAGAAAAAATGGTGTTGCCATTACAAGAACAAAAATAAACAAATTCACAATACATGTAATTCTAAATATAAAAAATGAATAACGAAATCAGTGTGCATTACTTAACACTTCTTATTGATAGGAAACAATAAGGATCATTAATTAAAGGGAAGGAATAAAACCCATTGTAAACAATGCCTAGACTCAAAGCAGTCAGTCACTGGCTAGTAGGTTCATGATGAGGCCAATTGTTGACAACTGAAAAATGTGCAATATTATATTTTTTTTTCAACTTGCTTGATGTTATGCAAAATTGTGTTTAAATATTTTATATAATAATTAAAAAATTTGCAGATATATTACCCATACAAATTTACAGGTTTATTATATGTCAAACAACAAATCCTTCTCTCCATACCTTGAGCTGGCGAGTACTTCAGTTAGGTGCAATACACTACTATGTCTGTTAACAAGGAAAACTAAATAATAGATCTAATTTTGTAAGATCTATTATTTGGCGAGAGGGTGGGGTAAAAATTATTGGAAATTTAAGAGATTGGCAAAATACAAAACTTAATTTTTCTGATAACACATATTTACAAATATATTTTTATTTTTTAATGAGTAATATTGTTAACATGCATTTATTGCTAACTTCTCACTTTTGACATTGAATACATTTTCAAAACTTATTTTAGGTGTTCTTTCTAAATCCAAGTTTTCGGCAAGTCAGTCAGTATCGCCATCTTTCATTTATCATTTTCTGAATATTTTAAACCATTATTGTTACTCGTTTTTAAACCATCTTTTAAATCTTGCCAAAGTTTTTTTATTATAGGTATTTTTCAATGTTTTATAATTGTTTCCCAAGTCATCTAAAAAAATTCATTTACCATGACATGAAGCATTCAAATGCATTTTGGGGTAAATTTTAAATTCCTTTTATCCCATAACACTTTACTTATTCAACATTTTTCCAGCTTTTAATTTTTTGATAAAATTACAGATTATTTCTGAATATGCCTGTTTCTTAAGTTTTTAAATGCTCTTATGTTGATCTTTTTTTTCACAGTGACGCATTTACTATTAATATTTATGCCTTTTTCTTATTAAGAAAGCCGGCCACTCATTTTTTTTTTTTTTTAATTTATGGGATTTTAACAATGAGCTTTTGAGATTTTTAAATAATTTATATTCTTGTCTCTACTTTTTGATTACTTAGTCTGTATTTTTTAAATTATTGCGATCCCGTTATTTCGGTCATTTTTCCTGTTATATTATTGGACATTATAAACCATTTTTATTGTAAAATTTCCCCAATATGTTTATTTTATAACAACTAAATTCTTTATCTTTTTAAAGAAATTGGATTTTATTTAATATTTTGACATTTCTGAATTTAAAAGATATCAGTTTGTGTCATAAAAACATAGGCCGTTTTATTGTTTTACTCGAATTTTCCAATCAACGGGATGGGGCATGAGCAAACTTTGGCTGCAGATAAGTTGAAAATTAAGCTGATGTAACTATGAATTGATAATAATTGTTTACTTTTGACACTACTGAAAACACAACTAAGCAGTAACAATTTAAGAATACAATTTTTTTTTTATTTTAAACATCATCGTTTTATTTTAAACATCAAACTTAAAACAGGGTATCATCTATAACAGAAAATCAGAAATTTCTCGGATTGAGTAACTATACATTAACAATTGTGAAACTCCTGCGATTATATATATCTAGGCAGCATAGAAGTTACCAAATGCGCTATTATTGCCATCGTCGTTTATATTTACTGTATGAGCATTAATGGACAGTACATATGTAAGTAGAAATGGAATAATACATAACATCGCAACATCGACAATTTAGCTCCGAAAAGCATCCACCCAAGGTTAACACCCTTTATTAGCGACTGGCATCTCCAGCTACAGCATATACCCAAAACTATTGCACATGGATTATTTTTAATGTATCATGATGAAAAACACATTATGAATATTTAACCAATAAATAAATTTTCAAGCTGAAAATGATGGGGGCATTTTTTGCCCACCATTTTTATTTTAAAGCTCGATTTTAATTCCGTTTGCGCATCCACTTTTGAACAGTTTAAAATTTGAGGCAGGTGTAAAAATGATGAAAGCTCTATTAGTACAGTATATAAAAATGGCGGCACTCCGAATTTCGGTAAGGTACTGTTGGAGTCAATTAATAGAATGCACTGTGGCACCCGGGCATGTGTCAAAAGTAAACATATCCATCATCACGGGGAGGAAGGAGATAGGAATTCATTCTCGGCAGTAGGTGCAATAAATTAACAGACCACATATCACATGCGAATGGTTTAGCACCTGTGTGCGCATTTGTGTTGAGCTAAATTACTTTTACTTGAAAATGCTTTTTGGCACATTTCACATGCAAATGGTTTCACACCTGTGTGTAAATATTTGTGGATATCTAAATGACCTTTTTGCAAAAATGCTTTCTGGCATATTTCACATGTAAAGGGTTTCTCACCTGTATGCACCAGTTTGTGCGTATTTAAAATATGTTTTTGAGAAAATGCTTTCTGGCATATTTCACATGCAAATGGTTTCACACCTGTATGCACAAGTTTGTGTTGATATAAACTACTCTTGTATGAATATGTTTTCCGGCACATTTTGCACGCAAATGGTTTCTCACCTGTGTGCACAAGTTTGTGTTGATCTAAACTACTCCTACGTGAATATGCTTTCTGGCAAATTTCACATGTAAATGGTTTCTCACCTGTGTGCACAAGTTTGTGAGTATTTAAAATATTTTTTTGTGAAAATGCTTTCTGACATATTTCACATGCAAATGGTTTCTCACAAGTGTGCACACGTTTGTGTTGAACTAAATTACTTTTACATGAAAATGTTTTCTGGCACATTTCACACGCAAATGGTTTCTTACTTGTGTGCATATGTTTGTGCATATCTAAATAATCTTTTCGCAAATATGATTTTTGACAAATTTCACATTCAAATGGTTTCTCACCTGTGTGCACATGTTGGTGCATATCTAAATAATCTTTTCGCGAATATGCTTTTTGGCATATTTCACATACAAATGGTTTCTCATCTGTGTGCAAACGTTTGTGCATATTTAAAGCATTTTTTTGTGAAAATGCTTTCTGGCATATTTCACATGCAAATGGTTTCTCACCTGTGTGCACACGTTTGTGTTGAACTAAATTACTTTTTGTTGAAAATGCTTTCTGGCACATTTCACATGCAAATGGCTTCTCACCTGTGTGCACAAATTTGTGCGCAATTAAACTATTTATTCGTGGAAATGCTTTGTGGCATATTTCACACGCAAATGGTTTCTCACCTGTATGCACACATTTGTGCGTATCTAAATGACCTCTTTGCGAAAATGCTTGCTGGCATATTTCACATGCGAATGGTTTCTCACCTGTGTGCACAAGTTTATGCGTATTTAAAATATTTTTTTGTGAAAATGCTTTCTGGCATATTTCACATGCAAATGGTTTCGCACCCATGTAAGTTTGTGTTGATCTAAACTACTTATATGCTTTCTGGCACATTTCACATGCAAATGGTTTCTCACCTGGTGTCATTATGTTAATTTTGATTTAAATTGATCTTTTTTCTTTTTACTTTCTGGCATATGTCACCTGCAAATATTTTCTCACCTGTGTACATAAGTGTTTAATTAAAGTACATTTTAATGAAAATGTTTTCTGGCACATTTCACATGCAAATCCTTTCTCACCTGTTTACACAAGTTTATGTCTATTTAAAACATCTTTTTGTGAAAATGTGTTCTAGCATATTTCACACAGAAATGGTTTTTCAGCTGAGTGCACAAGACTATATGCATTTGAAGTACATTCTAGCTATATACTTTCTGGCAAATTTATATGCAACCTTTTGTAAAAGTTTATGTGCACTTTCTCACCTTTTGTAAAAGTTTATGTGCATTTAAAGTACTTTTTAGTGAAAGTACCTTCTGGGACATTTTACATGAAAATGGTTTCTCAGCTATGTGCACAATTTCCATGTAAATGGCTTCTCACATGTGTGCATTTAAAGCACTTTTTTTAGCAACAATTCTTTCTGGCATGTTATATGTGCAATTAGTTCTTTCCATGTTTGTACATGTTTCTCCCATATTTGTACGCAAGTTTAATACTGCTTAAAGCATATTTTTGTTAAACTGCTCTCTGGCACACTTTGCTTTATGCAAATACTTTTTCAAATGTATGTTTGAACTTGAGATTATTTAAAATGGTTTATTACATGTGTGCAGTAGTTTGTATATTTAAATCACAATTTTTGCAAATGTTTTCTCCCATTTTACATGTACTGTTTTAGTTGGATGCACAAATTTGTGACTAATTAAAGCATCATTTTACATAAATGTCTTCTAACATATTATACGAACAATGGGCTTCTATCCATATGTTTATATTGAGTCAAAACATATATTTTGAGGAAATGGAAAAGAGGCATCTTTTGAAATATTTTACATGTGTTTTACAAAATATGTTTTACTAATGTGAACAAATTTTATCAAAAATAAATGTGTTTCTGTTGTTGAGGATAATTTCTTAATGCAATTTACTAGAAAACTATATTTCACTGGTATTCACATGTGGGTTTTTTTTTTTGTTCCAAATGCTTCCTGATATATTTCTGATGACTTAATATGCACAACAATTTGTTTTAATTAAATCTGTTTCACTGAAACAAATGTTTTGTGGGTTTTTTACAAATACTGATGCAAATAGGCAATGTCTATGGCGTATAACATGAAAATACTTAGCAAAAATTTTGCATTACTTTTTTTCTTATATTTTACAGGATAAGCATATAGTGATATGAAAGTTTACTTGTAGTAAATGCATTAAGATACATGTTCAAATAAATCACATTTCACAAATTGTTCAGGTAGGTATTCGTTAATTCAAATCCTTTTTTCAATTTGCATAAATGGCTTCTGTATGAAATCTTGATTCCGATTTAGAGAACTTAGTGTGCCTCCTCCTATTCAGAAAATTTATAATAAAAGTTATTTTCTTGTAAAACAGCAACAGATAATTATGTATCAGTGACCGTGCCAAATATACCGACGGTTTTGGAAGTGATGAACGTGAAAAATAAAGTTATCGTTTTGGAAAACGAATTGATTGCGAGGCAGATGGTTAGGAAAAGCCAAGTAAAAACCATGAAGACTCCTTCATGGCAGAAACAGAAAGTAATATACCTCAGTCAAGAAATTCAACAAATGTCAAAGCATTCCACATCAACCCGCTATCTACGGTCGTAATAATAAAGCCTGTGTCTGTGTCATGAACGCTAGAGAGGAGAGGACACGCCGTAGTAAAGAATTGCATTTTTCCCCTGGCCAAGCCAAAGAATATACATGTACATGGCCAAGCCATGCACTTCACAATTCTGCTAATCGTACCGCCCTCTAGTGCACATTGCGTAAACTAAAAACTCTAAATTTTTTCAATTGTCATACGCAGTTTTAAAATAAATGTTTTCGGTTTGAAAAGAATATTTAATTCGTATTGAAAGTAAATAAAAAAAAAAGGCAAGCCGTGTTAATTTTATTTTTCATCTCTAAGAATTATAATAGAATCATAATTCATAGAGATGAAAAACTTCATGAAAAAACTTGATGAGAATGCACTTGCTCATTAATTATAAAATACAGTAGTATGAATTTCGGGATATGAACGTATTAAAATCTAACATTAGCTTTAATATATTTTTAGATTTTATTTTCTTGATTTGTTTTCCTGCAGTGAAATTCTAATCCATAACTTTTGTCAAAAAAAATATTGAGAATATGCATATAAAGTAATATATGTTAAGCACATAAATGTGTAATTATTACAAATGAATTTACAATTTATTTTATGTGCTTACCAATATTTTAGGAAATTTACTTTTAAGTTACTTTGTATTTTTGAGAATGCTTCAACTATACCACTGTTAAAATGATTCCCATCAACTTGAAACACTGCAAAATTATCTTTACCTTTAAATAATCCAAACCTGTAACATTATATTATCTGTTAACAGAAATCTCGATGGCGCTCTGCAGTTAATAGGATATTAATTTTAAAATGCAATCTATATTTCAATATATGCACTGTTTTTAAGAATATGTATTAATTAACAGAGGGAAATGTTACGAGAAACAAAACATTGTAAGCTGTTATCGATATAAATAAAGTTAAAATTCTGCTTGTGTGTTTGTCTCATCGCAGAAGAACTAACTGGTGCACTGAATTTCGTGAAATTTTGTGGATAGTCATAAAATATCCCTACTTAAAATTTAATCCATGTCTCGAGTTTCCAGGACCAGGGATTATCGAGATATTTATGTAAAAATGTCTATCTAATCTTTATGGTCTGTGTAACCTATACCCTACGTAATTTCGATTTCGAAAGTGGGGAATGTGTAGTTCCAAAACAGTTGGCAGATGGCGCTGTTATTTACTGTAAGAGCTGATTTATTACTGTCAAAGTTCTTCTAATCCCTGTATATTTAGATTTCCTTACATTATCTAATAATTTAAAATCCACATCTGTTTGCGTATTATTTGTTTAATAAATATCGTTATTTTTTATTTAACCTAGAACATTTTTTGTTTTGTAAATAATAAAAAAATGGTATAAAATTAATGGCTCTAATATGTTTTATCGTTTAGAAAATTAAAAAAGGGGAAACGTTATTAATTATTATTAAATTAATTATTAAAGCGTTAAAACAACTTTTTACAGGAAGAAAGAAATATATCTGTAAACATGCGCGAAGCCAGAAATTTTCATAGGGAGATGTCAGAGGCAATTTTTTTTTCAATTTAAAAGCGAAATTCTTTTATTAACAAGTTTTTTAATGATTTTAAAAATTTTTTATTTTAGTTATTATTAAATAAAAATAAGTTTTATAAATTATATTAAATAAAAATAATTAAAATATTTTTAATTTTTTTAAATCCAATTCTTCATTAACAAGCCATAAAATACCCCCCCCCCCCCCTTCCCGCCAGGGAGTTCACCAGGATTCATAAACTGGTGGGGGGGGTATAAATAAAAAAATTAGAGGAGGGTGTCGACAGGGTAGATTGATTTAAATCAAGATTTAAATTACTTGATTTAGAAAAAATCATTGATTTAAATCGTTATTATTTTTTTTTAATTTTTCATTAAAATCAATGACAATATTTAATCAATTGATTTTAAACAACATGAACATGCATTAATTTATTTCACATTTATAAGTTTAAGTTATATAAAATAATAATGCTTATTAAATTATTACACTAATAGTTTTCCCAGCAATAATGACGGGAAAATTGAGTTATATGAGATAAAAGGCTTAGCCAAAATTTGGTGAGATATTTGGCATCTAAATAGTGGGACAGACATACAGACCTAACAAATTATACAAATTAGGATATGTATTTAATATATTAAAATTTGTTAAGGAAAATAACTTTAAGAAGTAAATCAAATTTTTTTGATAAATTCATGTCATTCCTTACAAATATTTTCTTTTTTTTTTCAGAATAAAAATTTCTCCTTATCCCCTTTTTACAGCTTTTGCAGATATTCCAATTTAAAGCATAAATATATTAATGAAGAAATATTTATATATCAATTTATTACTTTTCTTATACACATAATGTATAAGGAAAGTGTGACGTGGTCGAAAATTCGAATTCGAGTTTTCGAAGGGAGAGCACGTTTCAAGCATCCCTGATCACGAATCAAACATTTTTGAGGAGATGTTTGTGTGTGTGTGAAAGTATATGTGTGTGTGTAAAAATATGTGTGTATGTGTGACAGTGAGCCTGTGGAGATGATCTCTCCCGAAAGAATGGAGCGATTCGAATGAAATATTTTACAATGATTGCAATCCGTGAATAATGGAAGTCTCTTGCTTTTAAACGCAATTGAATGTTCAAAACCCCCTAAATTTTCGAGCGAAATTTTGAAAAATTCATCAAAAAATCAAATTTTTTAATAAAGTTACGCAAATAGATATTTCTCATGTAATGTTTCCTTAGAAAACGATTGACATAAACTTTAGAACGCTAGCATGAACCGTTTTCGAGATATTGCACATTTTTTAAATAAATGTATCAAAAAATCATATAAATTAAAAATTATATATTAATTGTTGAGAAACATGTTCACTTTTCATATGCAATATCATGCGATAAATTGGTTGACATCATTCTCGTGGATCTAGCTCGTTCCATTCATAAGAAAATATACTTTGAGTAATACTTTTGCATTTGAACGCCAATAGTCATTTATCTGCTGTAAGAATAACTTATTTTTCCGTCCATAACGCTTGGTGAGATTTTGGCGACGAATTTGTCGGAATGTCGCCAACTTGGCATTTTTTTTAAATGTTTCCAAATTAAAGAATATCTCGCCAAATGGATAAAAATGACGCTAAATCAATGAAAATGACGACTAATTGACGAAAATTCAATATATTAGAAAGAATATAAGTATCTACTATAAGAATAACCTATTTTTTTACTGTAAAAGTAGTAAATTCATTGCATTATATAAGGGAAGTCATGTGCTGCCCACATCAGATTTTTTTTCTTTACATTCGCAATCGAGTATAACTTGATTTTGATTTTCAACGACTTTGATTCTCAACGTTAAAATCATTTACTGCAATATGGTACACAACAATGTACCATTTTTACTGAATAATTTTCGCACAATATTGTTATATTAATGCTATAAAAATCAGTATAAGTTAATAAATAATAACAAATATAAATTATAAAAAAAAAGCTTTACCATAAACAAAAACGTACCCAAACCCTCACGAGTGCATCATTATTTACATTGAAAAACCGCGAAGGAACCAGAAATAAAAGCGATCCTAGCGGACACTTTAGTGAACTGAGCTGTCGCCCGTTTTTTGCAGAAAACACGCGAAATTTCCCGTCTTTTAGTATTCCCTAAGAGCATTTTTTTCACAGTAACGTAAGATTTACGTCACACTGTGACTTTGGGACGTCGCAGCGTATTTCCATTATGCGGTTCGGAGTGACAAGCTTGGCGAGTTGGCGAAAATCGCACTGTGAATCGGATGGAGACACTGGTAACCTTTTGAGAAGAAAAGAACGGTAACTCTCATTACCACGGAAACAAAAACAAACTCATTTGTTTTCACATTTTACTGTTGTTGTTGTTGAGACCCAGACCGTCCGACCTACCAGAAATGTGTAAGGTAACTGCTTGGACGGCCGGGAAGTGCCACCCAATTTAGACCGGAACTCAGTGGGGGAGGCATCCACAGGGACCGTACCCTCCTTTCCCTACCACCAACCTCTCGGAAGGACTTACGGACCCACATGTTTAACGTGATCTGACTCCGCATGAACACGGCGGCAGTTGTGACAGCATGCAAAACCAACGCGCAAACCACTGAGCTGCCGCGCCCGAAATGTGCCAACAGCACGCGGTGTTCCCATGTGGTCACCCACCCAAGTACTAACCGCGCCCGATGCTGCTTGACTTCGATGATCTAACGAGAACCGGTGTTTTCAGCACGGTGCGGCCGTTGGCTCACATTTTACTGTGTCCTTTCTATTGCGTTCGCCCAGAAATAGTTATTGAACTCGGTTTTAAGTAATAAAAGTGTTTTTATTTTCAAATAAAAACAGTTTCATGATGTTATTGTTTTAGTATTTATAAATTTTATTGGTGAGAATCGCTTAGTGTACTGAACTTCTGTTCAAATTGCTGGTATATCGGAGTAAAATTACTAAATTATAACCTCTTAGCTACATGTCAATGTAGTTGCATATCAAAGCTACATTGAGAAAATGTTGCAAAATGTATTTTATCTTTAACGGTGTATATCTTAAACGTATCTTATCATGTACAGTGTCTTGGGGGCGTTTCACTCCGCCCAAACGGAAAAATTTCAGGCAAATCTATTGTAAGATGATATTGTACATCTTCGACGAATATGTCCTCCAAATAATTCAAAATATGACACTGGTTAGACAAGATTCAAGCATTATGTGTGCTGCAGACTTGAATGCATAGTGTAGCACATTATAATTTCCTTAAATTAAAATCGGTGTATAATACTATACGGTATTTTTGTGACATGGCGCCACAATTGTGCTCTGAAATTATATATTATAAGGCTAATATTTACTTATTAATATTATTGCATATATAAACTACTAATAATTATATATTTGTATTTGAATCCATATAAATTAACTAATAGTTAATAGCAGTTATTTGTAAGGTAATAGTTTATTAACAAACAATATAGTTGCTTTAAATTAATGCACAATGCAATTACATTTAATATTAATCATAAACTAGTAATGGAACTTAATTCTTTAATAAATATTTATCTGTTAATTTTAACTTCCTAATTTTCCTTTTATAAGTGTTGATAACAAAGAGTACTTATAAATTATATTTTTCATTGAGCACTATCCCGTGTACTAGGGGATTTGCAGTGGTCTTAGAATTCTGTTCAAATTGTAGGTCCCAGTCAAATTAGTTGCACGTTTGCATAAATAGGATGCAAAAAAGTTAGAATTTTCTTTCATGGGATGTAAGCAACATACATTTAAAGTAATTACAGCCCTTTTTGTTCCTGGTCACTCATTCTATTTCTCTAAATCTTCAGGTATGCTGGGTATTGAAAAAAAATTACATACCACTCCCCTATTTTAGAATTGCGATTCTATTTCAAATCACACCCATTGGCCATCTTCATACTTATGAAGTTGCCTGTATAGAAAAGTTAAAAATTACACTTACAGCAAGAAAACTTGCTGTGTGCTACACTTTTGCAAACCTTTAATGGGGCCGATAAATTTAGCTGCATCATGCAGCTTGCTCAGGCTGCAATGGCTAAGTTCATACTCACAGAATCCACCAATGTATTGTCCACCAGATATTCTCGGAGTTAGGATCTTTCCAATGGGGCAACCAGGATTATCGTTTAAGATGAGTTTATTTGAAAACTGTTAAGGAGAATGAAAGCTATATATAAAAATTAACATAGAATGGAATTTAAAACTATCCTCACAAACACCTTTTAAATGGTTTATAACGATACAGAGATTACACATAAAATGCAGAATTGGAGGTTTTAGAAACATTTTTTTAGTACTGAAATATTACACTTAATATTCTACAGTAGTTAAAAAGAATATTAAGAGGTCTTGTACAGATTAAGTTAATTTCTTCAATAATAAATATTTTTTGTTTAATATTTTTATATGAAGCATATTTTTACAGATCACTTTTTCTAGTATAAGATGCAGACGCATTAATTTTTTTAATAAGAGTTTTTTTACATTTTTTGCTTCTAGGAAGTGTTTGAGCCTCCACTGTCCTGTTTCCATTGCAGATAACCAGTTTAACACTTGTTATGCACTCGTCAGCATGGAATAACCAATATAGCTGATTCTATGGGTATAAACTTGGTCATTGCAGCCTGAGCTCTATCTTTATGAAGTTTAAAACCAGCTGTGTAGTAAGACTGAATTTGATAGTTTCTATAGGGGTTTCCAAAATTGTGGCACATAGTAAATTTTCTTTATCTCACTATAGATATCAACTATTCCTTGCTGATAAGTGTAAAATACGTAGGAGTAGGATTTTAATGATTTTGCATAATTTTGGTAATACCGAAACATTGTTCAAGTGTATGCACACATGTTTCATAAAAAAACAAAGCTGATTTTAATACCTTTATTAAGGCATTTTTTTTTGTAATTTTTACACATGGCATTTTTTTCAAGTTTTTTGAAAATTTTAAGGCATTATTTCGTTTTTGTCTTTATTTTGCATATTTTGTATCAATAGAGCATTTTTGGATGAATTTTCTTGAAGGCGCAGAAATAAAATAAAGTTGTATTTCTTGTTTATTCTTGGTTTTGATTCATTGGTTAGTATAATACAAAATATCCTTTAAAAGCAGTTAGAGCAATAGTAAACAAATAAAATTATATTTTTTAGATTCCTTTCGTTTTGTTTCATGTATCTCTCTTTCTTAATTAGTTTTGCTATGATATAAAAAAATAAATTTGAATTTTCTAGCTCATATTTTTGTTACATAAAGCACTTTCTTTTACTTTTTTGGTCATAAATGCATTTTTATAAGGCAGTGTTCTTCAACATTTGTCATCTCGCGGAACCCTTTTTTTGAGATATTTTTTTATGGAACCCTTCGTTCAGTAGCACACCCAGATTTGATTTTAGGGGGGATGTGTCATATTACGTATTACATGTTATGAACAAGGTGCGTATCTGCCTTTGTTATAAAAACTTTATATAAGATATAAATTTGCATTAATTCAAACAAGAAGATAAATATTTTACATAAAGTATTTGCATTATACATATATATGTCATATGAAATTGAAAACAAAGAAAAACAAAACAAAAACAACGAATTGTAGTATCGACTCTCGGAACCCCTAAAGTGTTTGAGTGGAACCCTAGGGTTCCGCGGAACACAGGTTGAAGACCACTGTTATAAGGCATTTACTAGCAATTTTGGGTCATAAAAATCCTGGCTGTAACAATAAACATAAAACAAATTCATGAATGTTATTATCTTCAATAAGAATGCCTCCTATAGGCAAATTCTGTGAGTATGAACTTGGCTGTTGCAGCCAGAAAATTTTTCAGAAATGGAGGGGATTTTTCAAAGGTTCTATCCATTAGAAATACAATGTTTTTGTGTAAAATTTATGATATTTAAACTGCTCATTAAATTTAAAACAATTACTTTTAAAATTAAAAATTGAAGTTTTAAATATTTATTAAAATTTTTAATTTTCTCGGCTAATTCGCTCTCTCAGGAATTGTTGCTTCACTGTATGTCTAGAAGACTATAACTATTTCAGTCTTTTTGGTTATGCTCTTCCATAAAAACATCACTTTTAACTCTTGAATTTTATTTATCTATTTTATTGTTAACTTTTGAAATTTTTTTTATTAAAATAATTAATATTTATTTGCAAAAAATCTCCTGAAAATCTTGATGAAAAAATGCTTCCATTTAGCGATAAGTTGTTAAGTGGACCTGTCAGAACAGCGACCATATTTAATACGTGTAGTAACTATTTTCTTAAGCAGCAACTAAATTAATAAGCTGGTGTATGCTGCAAAGAGATCTTAATTACAAATACCGTATATGGCATACTGAGGTTTGTGTTTGATGAAAATAAGAAATGCTGCCATAATGAAAATCTCCAGCAATATTTGCTGACTCATAAAATTCTACTAATTTCGTAATATTTTTCTACAATTTAACTTTCATATCCAACTTTTCTAATGATCAATTGAACTGGCCACTTAATCTGGAGCCTCAAATATCTGTACACTAATAGTTTATCTCTAATAATTTAAATACTGATTTTTTTTTCTTCTAGAAGGGGTATTAACTTTAAAACCCCTCCCATAGCTGTGCCAGTGGTTACAGCCTAAACTCAATCTTTAAGAAATTTGAAGCCAGCTGGAAGGCAAAACTGAATTTGGTTTCCATAGAGGCTTGTAAAATAATGGCACATAGTTTTTGTTTACATTGCAGTTATCAACTATTCCAAGCTGATGTGTGTATAATATACACAAAACAGATCCATGGATGCTGGTATCTGCAATGGGAGCATGATTATTACTTTGGGAATGTCCTTTATAGATAACTTTATGGATATGAACTTGGTCGTTGCAACCTGAGCTCAATCTTTAAGACATTTAAAGCAGGCTGCCCGTAGAATTGAAATTGACGGTTCCCATAGAGGTTTGAGGAGTAACACTTAACATGTTTTCTTGGCCCTATTACAGATACCATTATAAATATTCCATACTCACAAGTGCAAAACTAGTAAGTGCAAAACTAGTCCATGGATTCTGTTATCTGTAATTGGAGCGGATAAGCAAGAAAATGCTCAACTGGTCACTCACCCTTTACTACAATCATTACTGCTCATCAGCAACGTGGCAGGCGAACAGGAAATTCCTTAAAGCGATACGTTTATTTTTTGTAGAAGTGTTAAAATATTTATTTATAACCATCAACAGTACTTGACATTATTTTAGCTCTGTTGGTTGTTGATAAAATTTTAAGTTCAGTAATTTTTGTCCTATCACTTGGCAGAAGTCGCTTCACTGTACACAGTAAAGCAATGGAACACAATATCTGGTACCCCACTAAAATATTTTTCTGATGATTCTACTGCCGCTCATTGAGTGTACAGAGTATGCAGTTATCGATATAATTTTAAATTAAATTTACTATATTTTTTTTATATATTTAGCAATTTTTTTTCTTTCCTTATATACCTAAAAATAAAAGTATTATTATGTGGTCAGAAATTCTATTCAGGGTTTCAGACAGATTGGCATGCTTTAAGCATTCTTGAACTGAAATTGTATGTGTTTGAGGTGGTATGTATAACAGTCAATGAGCATATTTTGAAAACATATTAAGCAAATAATAAAAAAATGAAAAAAATCTTCTGTGGTTCCAGTCCAATAGAGTCGAAATGGTTTTGCGTGAATAGCCTTTTGTAAAATAAAACTGTAAAGTTGAATAAGTTTATTCAATTTTTTCAGACTCATGTGTTTCGTTTACAAACTTTCAAATTGCTACAAGCTACTCGTTAACAATTTATAGCTAGATAGCACTTTTAGGTTTCACCTGGGTTTCATCTGGGTACTTCGACAATGGATTTCTCATTAAAATACCAAATTATTTTACTAACTTATTTGGCAATATATAAATTAAACTTATGCAATACATCTGATGAGATTTTACATTCAAATTAATCTATAAACTTGCCTGGCAGCACATAAATATATACTTGAATACGTATATTTCCATCTATTGTGGTCACAACTCTCCAAGACATCTATAGAATCCCTAAATTCATTTAACCTCCTAATTTTTTTAAACCAAATAAAATATCTCGTGCTTATGCACCAATCTTCACCAAGGAGTAAGTAAATAGATTGAGCTGCAACAATTGTGATAGTTGAAATATATATTATACCTTTCCCACCCATTGGAAAACCTAGGTTAAAATACTAGAATATTAAAATTATAATCAATATACTTTGAAAACTATGAGCTCAATCCCAAATTCAATTACATACACTTATAAGGATTTCAAAAAGATATAAATTCTTGATTATAGAGCATGAGCACGTGACGTCACACAGAAAATTTTGCCCTTATGTTTGCCCTTATTCCAAAACAAAATATTCGTAGGCTTAACAGTATGGAAATTTCCATTATTTCCTGTATTAAAAATGGCTATTTTAGAAATTTACAATCGTTAAACCTCTAACTAGAATATATCTAAATTTATTTTCTATGGACATTTTGAATTTATCGAAAAATAAATTATTCACTTTCAATAAAACACAGGTGAACCTCGATATGTCGAACCTCGGTATCTCGAAATTTTCTATATCTCGAAATATTTTCATCTCCCTTCACGCACTGTATAAAACTAATGTAAAACAAACTCTTTAACTCGAATTTTTTTTAATCCAACTCTCGATATCTCGAAATTTTTCATCTTACCATTTGGATCATCTTACCATTTTCATCTATTCATTTGTAAAAATACAATCCAAAAAATGTGTTTAATGCAGATGAGACAGGACTATTTTTTAAGTGTATGCCTGATAAAACTATGGCCATTAAAGGTGAAGTATGTCATGGTGGGAAAAGGAGCAAAGACAGCTTAACTGTGCTATTTTGCACTAATATGGATGGTTCAGAAAGTCTCAAATCTCTTATGATAGGTAAATCTGCTAAACCCCGATGTTTTTCAGGAATGAAATCTGTTCCAATGACTTATTTTGCGAACAGTAAGGCTTGGATGACTGCCGAAATGTTTGCTAATTGGTTGAAGGAACTAGACAAAAAAATGTCCCGTGAAAATCGCGATATTGTTCTCTTCTTGGACAGCGGTACAGCGCATAATAGCGTGCCGAAATTAAAATCCGTGAAAGTTCATTTCATGCCACCAAACACAACTTTTAAGTTACAGTCTTTGGACCAAGGTATTATTCAGAGTTTTAAAGTAAACTATCGCCAAAAAATTAAGCTCATTTGGATCCGCCTAACTCATTTGGAAAATGTGATAGATATTGAGGGATTCAGTACCTGTCGAAAGCCCAGACCAACCGGCTCGTCCGAGGACGTAGAGCAGCAGGATTCAGTACCTGTAACCAAACTGTCATAGATGACTATTTTGCAATTAAGAAATGCAAGATTAAGTTTTAATAATGTATATACGTACATAGTATTACATTAAATGTGTATTCAATAATTTCAAGCTTCGCTTTATTTGTCGTCAGCATTTTCTTGGGTAATACCCAATTCTCTGTCTGCAAGTAGTGTGCAGATGAGAGAGCTAGCACAGCGACTTTTTGAACAATATAATGGTTGCCAAACCCCCATCAAAACTGAACCCATTTTTAGAAAGTAATGGCTCTATTTTATCCATAGAATTTTCCTAAAACAATGGTGAAATTCAACCATCAAAACTGAACCCACTTTTAGAAAGTAATGGCTCTTTTTTAGCCAGAGAATTTTCCTAAAACAATGGTGAAAACCAACCATTAAAATCGAACCCACTTTTAGGAAAGTAATGGCTCTATTTCATCCATATAAATATGTCTAAGAAAATGGCTCTCAACCAACCATAAAAACCTAACCCACTTTCAGAAAAGTGATGGCTCTATTTTGCCCACTCAAATTTTATAAAATAATGGTGTAAAAACCCACCATAAAAATCTAATCCCTTCTAGAAAAGTGATGGCTCTATTCTATCCATAATAATTTTATAAAATAATGGTGTCAAAATCTCCATAAAAACCTAACCCCCAAAACGAGGGTCTGGCGCAAATTATGGAGAAAATGTTGAACATAAAATCGGTGTCCAACTTTTTCTCCTACAATCGCCAGCCCCCTCAGAAAGAGTTTTTTAGAAAATTCGTTCCAATCTACTTCGTTTGCCATTTAATAAAATATATCCGCGGGATTTACTTTTTTATAGAGTAATGTCCTAAAGCTATAGTGTGAATACCATCTGGTAATATGTGTCGTTTGTCATCTTTTCCGGATAGGGCTATCTTATTCACTTGTACAGAACGAAGCTCATGTTTCGTGCTTCTGATGAGATTCATTGATCTATACTGTTTTTGTTGTGAGAAAAAACAATTTTTATAATCCTCGAAAGAAATTCTATTTTTCACCACACATTTCTTAACACCTTTTGATTTTTTCACTAAACTTTCCTCAGTTTTACATGCATACATTTTAGACCTTAAACCTATGAATTCTTCCATGATAATACCCTTATTTTCATCTTTCATCTTACCTAATACCTTCTTATTAACCTGTGGTATATTATAGATATAATATTTCGGATAATCTGAGGTATCAAAATAATCGATCATCCCTATCATATCTTCATAAATATCATCTGTTTTTATATCGTAGATGAAACTATCCGTATCCATGTATAATAATTTAATGTGTTCTCCATACTTAGGAACTATCAAATTATAGTGAAAGTCATTCATTAAATGCTTGGATAAATCTAAGATACTCATTCCAACATATATGGGTTTATCAAAGAGAACTTTAGTTTTGTACATATGTATAGCGGCTAAATTTTTATCAAAAATAGTTTTACCTTTAAAATTAGGTTCAGCAATGAGTTTTTCGACTTTCTCGGCATCACAACATAGTCTAATATCAAGTCTTTTCCTTATATCTTCCATAGTTTTTCCAAACACTGAATTATTCATGAGTTTATAGAAATCTTTTTCAAAATCATTAGTTGCATTAGTTCTCATTGCTGTGTTTAAATCTATGTATTTCTTCAACCAAGGTGCTTGTTTAAACTCTAACACTCTATGCACTTTTTTCAATATTAACCCCATTTGTAAAAATTGTTTTAAAACTCTATAATGAACAACATAGTGTTCTTTGTCATATAAGTTTGTCAGTAATTTTCTTTGTTTTGAGCCAACAGAGATTCTGTTCTCAGCTCCAAATGGTAGGTCTGAATGGAGATTATGCAAATATGCAGGATATTCCAAGTCACATTCAATAATATATCCCGTGTCTGAGTCATCCGGTATTTTAGTTACATCTATATCGATACATCCCCACTTGAAATCACCATATGGTAAAAATTGGCTCATAGCTCAGCCGTATAAATTATTTGCATCAAAATACATTAGATAATTAGATTCTTTAGTTTTGTCATAGTTATTCACGTATTTATTATTCGCTTTTCCATACCTATTACAGCACTGGGATATCCCTCCTCTGGTTCCCTTTTCTAACATAAGTATCATGTCATAATCCTTTAATAATTCTAATTTGATATCTGTGGTTTTTAGCATATCATCCCACGATAACCCAGGAGGAGTGGAGTACCATGCAGGATCTAGTTTATAGGTCTTTAGACAGACATCCCTAAAATGTTCCATAATATCAGCTAAGATCAGTACATCAGTTTTCACATACAAATCAGAATACTCACCTAAATTTTTAATGTTGAAAGCATTCCATACTTTTTTAGCATGTAAATAGTCTTTATGATCTAGAGCCGACTCGATCATTCTGTTGTAAAATTCTTTTTTGAAGGGTAATTTAGTTTCTTCACATTTTTCCCATGAATCCATATAATAATACGGATAGACGCCTTTTCGGGTGACGAGGTCTAATATATCCTTGGGGAAGTATTTGGATGTTTCTCTGAATTCTTTCACATTTTTTGCTAAACTATCGAGGCTACCGGCCATAAATTTAAAAGTATCTACAAACCTCAATTTTATTCCAGGTAACTTGGCCTTTTTACCACCACCTACATCTACCATTTTTGCCCCAACCTCTTTGCTGAATGATATGTATTTTTCCCCAGTGTTTGGAATGACTTCGATATTTCCTTTATCCCCACCTAGTTCTTTTATGAATAAATGAGAATCGTATCCAGATAAGTTGTGAATGAAGACTGGAACAAAGGAAGGGTGTTGGTACATTATGTTGCATAAACTGTGAGCCGGACCTCTATAGTTTGATTCATATTTGGATGGATCGAGTAAATGGCCATGATCAATTACTTTTCGGAAATCTCCAGAGCCTTTCGACGAATATGGTGAGGGCACTTCTTTGCTGTTAAACCCATATATCGGTTCTTTGGAAATGCTCTTTATCTTCATCGGTAATTTTGAGCGGATGCTTCTTATCATAAATTTTCTTTATCTCTAAGGCCTCAGCCTTCAACGTTTCGGAAAATACTTTAGTTGCATTTGGGCCTCTATAGGTGATAGGTGGTTTGTAGTCTCTATGCTTATATTTAATATAAAGAGAGAAACTCATGGGTTCATGTTTTTGGTATTTTTGCATGTAGGAGCTTTTGCAATCTGGTTGGCAGGTGTCCAACTTAGTTGTTAAACTTTCGAAATCTGCATATATTACAAAGGGTGTTCGTTATGATTTATGATAATGTTTGAATTTTATTTTTGAATCTGTTTCAGGCATTAATATTTTGGCTGGCTTATTTTTCCTACAGTCGATATCATGATTTTGCAGATCTTCCTCAGAATGATAAAATAACAGTCATCTTTCACAGTGATAAATTTTTCCATTATGATCACTTAATTGATCGCTTATTAATTTGGACATGTCTTTTATCCAACAATAATGGTTGTTCCAATTCTCGTTTTTTATGTAAAGCAAATTGATGTGTTGATCTATTTTATTCTTAGTTATTCTCAAAGGGTATATGTCCTTATTTTTTGTATCATCATCGTACGAATATATGTTAATTGATACGTTATTCAACTTTTCAAACCTATTTAAAACTCGATCTTCCATCTTCACTGGAAACTCAATACCTTCGAAATTAAGCTCATTTTCATAGGGTTTATATTTGGCGACTCTTTGAGCGTTTCTTTCCACTGGATGTAGTGCAGAGAGTATCGCCCACATGAAACACTTCACATCTTCATTTTGCATGTTTATGACTGCCTTTTTATCTTTTATTTCTTTTGGCAAATCAATGCAGGATGATCCTCTCAGTGGGTTGTATTTATTGATCCTCACTTTAATGTTTTAATTCTGACAAGCGTCCAACCTGAACCCCTTGCAACAAACTCTTCCATCTCTGTCAATAATTTTTGAATAACTAATCTGTAATAAGCTGTCAAATCAGTTGATTCTAAGATGACTTCATTTTCCGTTTTGAAGTTTTTCTCCATTTCTATCATCGTTTCATCTATCCCTTTTTCATAGTCGCAGAGAAAGTGGAAATTAACCTTCAGACCATGCTGCCTCTTCGGATGTTTTGTGGTGAGACCCCGGACTTGTGATGAAACATCGTTCAAAAAGTCTTTGGGAAGCATCAGATTGTGTTCATTTTGGATGTCATACGTCTTCAAACGAGATTTAAAGGCTGTCTCAACTTCATGGGAGGTATATAGCCTTCTCTCTCACGGAACTGAAAACAGGTCGGAATCAAATTCGAAGTGATGGTTGAACAATACGCTTTCGATGTATGTGATGATTTCTGCTTTCCTTCGTAATTTGAAATAGCCTGTGATGCCACGCGTTCGACAAAATTCACGTAGTTGGTTAATGGTCATACGATGCAGCTTCTGCATGTTGTTAAAATCATCTCTGTGATATATAGCGCCATGATCTTTAGCTTTCTTAAAATTCCTCCCACAGTCCTGATAGGTGGTTGGATTCTTAGGCTTATAGTTTTGGTGCTTTTTAGTTTGCAAATGGGTCGTCATGTAAGACGCTTTATAATACTTACACAACACTTGACTTTAAGTTCTCTCTCCTTCTTCGGCTTACTAAACAAGTCATTATGGAACTGAAAGACGTTCTGGTTCTGTATATGCTCAATCACTTCCAACTTTTTAAGTTTCGAGCGAATATTATTTTCTCGACAGTAATCTTGCAACTGTCGGACGGTTTTTGATTTAAAATCTTCCATCTTTACATACAGGATTTATTTCTTTAAATGCTTAAAATATTGTTCAATCAAATATAAAAGAGCTTAAAAGGAAAACTTATTAAAATAAATATGAACACAAAACATATGAAGGAAGTGATGGAACTGTTTGGTCTAGACATAAAAGTTTCTTCAGACGAATGTTCTTCAGATGAAGGGTCTCCAGATGACTTGAAAACTCAAGCTCAAGAGTGTGAGCACAAATATGTCATTCAAAATTATGATGGCTGGTACGTTTGTAGGATGTGTCATGAAGAGCTGAGGTATAACCCAAATAAGCCCCCTATTAATATTGTAGACTTATATTTTCGAAAGGCGCAGACAGCCAAAATGAATAGCAGAATTAAAAATCTTTTTAAATGGTTAAATAAGTATAATTTTCCTTTAGAAGAAGAGCTTATGATTGATTTTTCATCTTTTATCAATAAATACATAGCGTTGTATCCGGAGCGTAAAAACCTAATTAGCAAAGACTATATCTTATACCAAATGTTACAGAAAAGAGATTATGACAGCTATATTTCTAGACTTCTAGTTAAATACCCCAAAATGAAGAAAACGCTTATTGAGTACGAAAAAATCTGTAGAACCATCTTCGAAGCATTAAATTGGGATTTTTTTTCTTTAAAATAAAAGATGGAATGTGAGCACAAGAACACACTGGCCCAATTAATAGAGAAAAAGGTGGACCCAAATATTGGGTCCACCTCTTTCTCCGAACCACTATCCTATAATGATGGTAAACAGGTGATGCTCTATGAGCCGCTGGCAATGCACAGTCATCTACTGCGAGATGAGGTATAACCCCAATAAGTAAATTATAATTTTTAATAGCTTTTGAAAATAGCTATTAAAAATAAACTAAATCTTTTTTATCAATCCAGCTAGTCTCAGGATAGTCTAACCATTTTACTAGATATTTGTTTCCTGACTTTCTGATGATTTTTTCGATCTTGTAGATATTATCTTTCTTATCATATTTTACCAATTCATTTTCATAAAATGTACCTTTAACCTCTTCATTATTTAAATCCTGAACTCTATAAGTGATTGGGTCGGTTTCTAATACTTCAGAGATGATAAATGTTTCTTCTGTAAAGGTTGCTTGATAGCCTCTTCTGAAGGTAGACTTATATATTGATATTCTTACTTTATCTCCTACCTGATATTTAGGTTTGCGTATGACCTTTTCTTCAAACAAATTGTGGTAGACTTCACCACTGTTTTCTTCTAGACAGTCTTCAATAGGTGTCATTTTCATACTTCTATGGTATGAGTTGTTGTAGTTTTTCACTAATTTATCCAAGACATCTATGTATTTTTCAGTGTTATTTTTAGATAAGTAGAGCTTTATTTTATTACCAAGAGTAAGATTAAATCTTTCAACCATAGCCGCTTTTATTTCGACATTTTCTGTTGTGAACCATTGGATATTATTATCTTTAAATAATTTTTGAGTTGTTTTACCGACGAACTCTAAACCCTTATCTGTTTGAATCTTTTCAGGAATTCTTTCTTTGAAGATATTTTTAAATGCTTGAGTTACTTCATTTGATGATTTATCTTTTAGAGGAATAGCCCATGCATATTTGCTGAAACAGTCAACAGCTGTTAATAAATATTTGGTGCCATCATTATACTTACTTCTCGCAAATTTATAGACAAACAGTAAATCAGCTTGCCATTGGTCATCTATATGTGAGACGAAAATTCTCCTTCTTTTGAACTTACGGATAAGTGGTTTATGCTTTGTGTATACATCCTGTTGGTGTAAAAAATCCGAGACTTCTTTTCGACTTAAACCAATTTTTCTGCTCTGTTCATTTATACCGCAAAATCCCGTTTCGGGATCATAATAAACTTTTTCAGGGCAACTTTTCTCAGTTACCCCTTCAGAGGTAAAAAACGGCTTTTCTTAGAACCACAACCCATACAGATTCCTTTCATTATAGGTCTACCGTTTTTAGAAGTGACATGCTGTTCATCTTTAGTGTCGGTGTGTGTTTTACATTTGAGGCAATATATTTTGGAACCCATTCCAAATGTCTTCTTTGCTTTTACAATAGGCTTCACAAAAGCTCTATCTAGCCTTTCACGAAAACTTGGATTGGGAATGTCATCCAATTCTTTATCATGTTTGAATCACACACTTTGTTTCTGGTTTCAGTGTCTTTATTTTTAATTTGACAGACATCGTGTTTATAAGCACTTTCATCACCCCTATTAATAGGTTTACTCCATTCTTTGTACGTTAAATCGGGGTTCAACCTGAACTTTTCCTTCGACCTATTTGGCTTCAGCGCCGTGCAGCAGCTTATAACAAAATCAAGAAACAAACTGAAAATTTGAGGAAAGGGTGACCTCAGACTTCGACTGACAAAGCTGGAGCCCAACATCCTAAAACTGGCGTCCGCTCATCAGGCCCAAGGCAGTCACTAATAATCAAAAGGTTTGAAATAATTCAGATTTGTCTTTTTTTACTTTTAAATGTTTTATGTACATTCTGAGAAAGAGTGTTTTTGCAAACTTGCATTTTCTTTAAATGCTTTATTTTTTCGTATAATTTTTTGAGTTTAAGAAATAATTGTCAACCATAAAAACACTGAACAGAAACTGAATGTATCTCATTGGTTCCCATAATATTTACCTTCCTAAAACAGGTTTTGCTAACATCCTTTAACTAAGTTTGCTACTTATTGTTTATTAAAACGTAATACCAAGAAACATTCATACCTTTCTTTCGGTTTAAAAAACCTTAAAATGGATTGACGTTTCGTTTGAGTTCGAAGAAAGGGAAAAATGTAACACACAGGGGACGTTGGCTACATATCTTTTACCGTAGGGGGCGCTACTCTGAAATAGGTTGAGTACCGCTGCTCTAAAGTAGCAAATATTGAAAATCTGAAATTGCACACTTTCTTCCATTCAAACGGTTTATCCATACACCAAATTTGAAATCTTATCACAAAGCATGTTTTTCTATTATTTCACTTTTCGAGCGTTTTGTGTGGGGCAACCTCTGTAGAACATTTTCGAAAAATTAAATTCTTCCAGGGGGTTTTATCGAACGCTCGACCCGTGTACCAAATTGCAAGTCGTCTATTCCGGAAGTGCCTCAAAAAAGCATGATTGACAGACACATGGCAATTAGTATATATAGATTATATTTTGTTATTTAATTTGTTGAAACTAAGAATATTGTGCAAACAATATTTAATTAGAATATATTGATAATAGGATTATGGTAAAGATATAGATAATAGGATTATGGTAAAGATATAGATAATAGGATTATGGTAAAGATATAGATAATAGGATTATGGTAAAGATACAGATAATAGGATTATGGTAAAGATATAAATTATTGCCAAATGATGCAAAATAGTAAATCGTAAAGCCCTCTTTGTAAAATCTTTGAGATAAGCACAATCTATATTTTCATTTGTAGCTTTTAATATTAAAAAATTCCAATCCTATCTCTGTCATTATTTATTGCAATTTATAAAATTCACAGAGATGTCATAAATGGATTCCCTCCACTTTTATGCTTTGCGTTTGTTCTCAACCACTTTTGATCTACAATAACTACCTTAATTTATTTTTAATCATTGTAATAATAGATCTAAGGGGGACATCAAGTTGAAAAGTTAAAAGAATACGTGTCCCCTTTTTGGCCATTTCATTGATGCAAATACCATAGTGGAAGGGGGATCCATTGCAATAATCTCCTGAAAACAATTGAAAATGGATGTTTAAATGAAAAATACATAATCAAGCCCTTATGTTGGCAGAGTAATGGTAAGCACTACCATAGAATTCTGTTGATCCACTCGCAAATGTGATAAGATTTTCAAATTCAAGCAAAAGGTGAAAGTGGAAAGACTGATAGAATTCTATGGTAATGCTGAGATAAGGTTTAGCTGTTCAAAAGAGATGACAATATACTGTTTTAGACAATCAATATTTATTGTGCACGTATTTTATAATATACAAAATATTTCTCCAAGGTTTATAGACACTACAGATGTTTAAGATGTAGGGAATTATTAAAAATGGCTCGTAGGCATAAGAAAACACAGAACAGCATCCGAAAATTGATTATTTTTCATCATAGTAGTGGTAAATCAGTTTGTAATATCGCTAAATTAGAAAATTTATCCCATTTTACGGTGCAGTATGTGATAAAACGCTTTAAAGAAGAAAATTGGATCGAAAACAAGGTAAGAAAAAGTCGCCCGGCAAAGTTAACGTGATCAGAGATTTGTAGTTAGAAAATCCGTTAGAAATCCACGTTTGAGTACTATAAAAATTTCTACAGAATTTACTGAAAAATTTTCTTCTTCAATTTCACCTGAAACTGTTTGACGAGTGCTCAAATCAGCTGGATTACATGGGCGTTCTGCCCAAAGAAAATTTTTTGTAAAGTGTGAAAAATAGAAAACTTGGGCTTTCCTTCGCAAAATCAATGATAAATAAACCGAAACATATTGGAATCATGTCTTATTTGCAGATGAAAGCAAATTTAACATTTTTGGTTCCAATGGGCATATAATTGTATGGAGAAGAAAAAATGAGGAACTTAGTTGGAAAAGTAAAGCATGGCGGTGGAGGTGTCCTTGTGTGGGGGTGCATGTCAGCATCAGGACTAGGTAATTTGGTATTTATTGATGGCATAATGAATCATGCTCTTTATTTAAATATTTTAAAACACAATTTAATATTATCAGTCCAAACACATTTGGAGAGAAATGGAGGTTAGAGTACGAAGACACAACATTAAAATGAAAAGTGAACTAAAAACAATAATGAATGAAGAATAGAGGAACATTGATGATTATACAATATGAAATTACAAAAAAGCTATTAAACTCTATTCACAGATGTTTAAAAGCTGTTGTGGATGCTAGAGGATATCCTACTAAGTACTAATTTGCCGAAATATTACAATATTTATTGTATGTAGAGTTTTTTACTTTCCCTACAATACATGGTAATGTATAGGGAAAGTATTGGAATCATGTCGAAAATCGCAACTCGAGATTTCGACGGATCATGACCTCTAGAATGCGAAAAAACCATTTTTAGCGTGACGTCTGTGTGTGTGTGTCTGTCTGTCTGTGCAGATTTTGTATCCACTCTAACTAAAAAACTAAAGGACCGAATTTCACAAAATTTGGTAGGTAAGTCACTTGTGAGCGAGTCTGGTGCTGATTAGTTTTGGGTACGATTTAGAATAAAAGAACCCGCCTTTTTTTGCGAAATGGCCCACAAAAGCTCTTATCAACTCCACCACTCTAACTGAAAAACTACTGGACCGAATTTCACAAAATTCGGTAGATGAGTCACTTGTGGGATACTCTGGTTCTGATTAGATTTTGGTATGATTCGGAAAAAAATAACCTGCAATTTTTTGCAAAATGGCCCGCAACAATCGTCAAAATCTAAACTAAAGAACTAAGTATACTCAAATATATCCATCAAATGCTCGTTTAATACGTAATTTTTAACGACCATTCATTACACTAGGACTAGCCGTTCTCGAGATATTTTAGTTTTCCGTATTTTCTCTACACCACATTTGAAAATAAGTCCGGTTACCGAATGAGAACGAAAATTAAATTAAAAGTGAAATAAATTTAATTAAAATAAAGAGAAAATTAATATAAGTCTGCAGGGAAAGTCGTGTGCTGCCCACATCAGATTTTTTTTAAGTGTACGAAGACTTTAGTGACTTTGGGGTATCAATGTAGCAGGCACATATCCTGCTGCCAGGACACAGCACCATTCGAATTAAAATATGTTTTGAACCTGTCACGAACTTCTATACCCTTATTTGTTGTCTGTATACATTTTCTTTTTGTAGATCCACAAATGCATTTTTAAATTTGCGCCATTCTCCAGGGCTAACAGTTTTTGTATACAAATTTTCATTATCACAATTCCCTTCAGAAATATACCCTGATTCTGTTCTAAGTAAGTTGTGTAGGGCACAAGCAGCTAAAACAATTTTTTGGACATTTTTCATAGAGGTTTGGATGCTGTCTTTGAATATGCGAAACCGCATTGCCAGGATGCCAAATGCATTTTCCGACACTCGGCGAACCCTGGACAGCCTATAATTAAGATTCGCTGTTTCCCTGCATAGGACTTCATTATTCGTTCGCCGAGGGGCAAAGCATAATCTGCAAGGACATAGGACTTGTCCCCGGAAGCAGATTAGTTGCAGGAATAAATATTAAGGGTGAGCGTCAGTAAATTTTCTGCCTTATCCGCGCTTTGTTAACTTTCGCGGCACACATATTTCGCCGAAATTCTGCTCAAACAGTTGCGAAATATTTTCTGAAAGATAAAATGCAATGCTTAGATTATATTAAAACTAAATTTAATGCCCCAAAAAACATAGAATATATTTTTTATTTTAATCCAAAATATTTTTGGTGCTGCCATCTGTTGTCGTAATTTAATTCATACCGATTATTTTTATTTTTTAATGAACATTTTTAAATATCTATTCTTTCTAATACAGTGTTAAATACAACAACAGATAATATCTAATAATGCCACAATCACGGAAAGGTAATTTATCATTCTATAAATTTGATAAGGGATCTGAATGTACATCACTGAGGGCTGCAGTTTTGTCTTGAAGTTCCTTTGTCTTCAAGTCCAAGTTCAATTACGTTTCCGTGATTATGGCATTATATATGATCTGCTGTTGTATTTAATAGCGTATTAGAAGGAATAGACATTCAAAAATGTTCATCAAAAAATAAAAATAGTCGGTATGAATTAAATTACGACAACAGATGGCAGCACCAAAAGTATTTTAAATTAAAATAAAACACATATTCTATGATTTATTGGGTATTAAATTTAGTTTCAATATAATCTAAGCATAGCATTTTATCTCTCAGAAAATATTACGCAACTGTTTGAGCAGAATTTCGGCGACATATGTGTGCCGCGAAAGTTAACAAAGCGCGGATAGGGCAGAAAATTTACTGACGCTCACCCTTAAGCGTATTATTACTGACTGCTTTTCTCAAGATATTCCCCAAACCCCTCCATCACTAATTCTACCTCTAGTCCCTACATCAACACAGACTCTGCATCGACAAGGGCTAGCAGCACTATACTAAATTCATTTTTATAATTTTAATATTGTGCACTAGAGCCAGTAGGAGGTACAATTTTGACATGTTTGCCATCCATGGCTCCAACGCACATTGGGAAATTCCATAATATCTTAAATTTTTGAGAAATTGTAGTCCAATCTTCAACAGTTTGGGGGATTACCAAATACTCTTTCTTTAATACATCATAAATAGCATTCCAGACAATTGGCAAAATTCCAGAAATCGTACTTTGTGCAATACGGAACTGAAATTTCAGAGACTGCTGAGTTTCACCTGAAATTAAGAAAAAAAAAAGTTATTAACGTTCCAAATAAATATACTTAATTTTAATATATATGTTGCATGAACTGTAGACAAAATGATTGACCTTGAAGTTTCGTAGATATTCAAAATTACTTATATACATTTTGGCAATAAAGTAGACCGTGTAATTAGTTGTTTCCTATTCTTAAATAAATAAAATGTATAAAATGCTAATCCTCCCCCCCCCCCGCCTCCAAAAGAAAGAAACAACTCCATCATTGGTAGTATCAGAAATACTATTTTTATATATTGTAAATACTACATGTACATATCATTGAAACAGATCAATCATAAGTATTCTTTATACTGCTGTATTAAAAAACAGTACTTTTAACAGTATGTACATATCAATGAAACAGGTCAATCATAAGTATTTTTTATACTGCTATATTAAAAACTTTACGTAAAGTATACACGTAATGTAAAAAGCATTACTTTACGTGTATTAAAGGTTACCTTTTTCTATTTTATATGTTTCATATATTTAAAAAAAAATACTTTTCCATTTCACAAAGAGAAAAGTTTTGAATTTGAATTATCAAAATATAATCAAATATTTTAAACAGTCATTTTATAATGTTAATATAAATTCTTACCAGTTGCCAAATACCGTAATGTAAGTGCTAAGCGTTCTCCTGCTGATATACATTCTCTTAAACGAGTATCTTTCTTTGAAATTAAAGGAGTGACCAAGCCGAGCAAATGTTGCTGTATTCATTCGGATCCCCCCTTTATACGCCTCTGCATCCTATTAAAAAAACATCATTTTAAATTGCAAAACAATATCAACGATACATTTATTGTCAAACTTTTAATAACTTAAGAACTCGTTGAAACTACCGAATTAAACACATATTTCCAGGCACATAGGAAGAAAATAATGTTGAAAGGGTCCACAATTTCTGATGAAAACATAACATTATGTTTAAAATGAAACACCTTTATAATTGATCAATAATTATAATTTAAGGTAGGGGACAGGCCCATGATCCTCCCTCTTGGCTACATCAATGGATATGCTAAAAATGTATATTGAATAGAAGTGTTGACACTGCATAAAATAGTTAAATGTGGCACATAAGCATATGCTTCAAAGACTAGCACAGAGATTAGAAAAATTGAAACTATAAGAATATATTAAAGGTGTTTTTATTTTCTTGGGGTTAGAGTATGTCAGACATTCATACCCCCTCACTCCTGCAAAGTGTACACCTTGCTGCATAATTCTAATAATAGCAAAAAATGTAAAACATATATATTCATTTTTTTTTAAAATAATTTAACGTTTTTTTAATATCTTTCAAACGAAATTTTGAAACCCTCACTTTTCACTATAATCGAATGTAAACAAATGAATAAAAGAACGCGTACGGAAGTTTTAATTTACCAAAATAATAAATTGTAATATGAATGGGAAATATGAGAGCGGCATTTACCTGCTTTCACAATTACATAAAATCCTGCCTTGTTATTTTTAAGAGCTAGCAGATCATAATTATCGTATAAATAATAAAAAATGTTCTCAAATAAACTAATTTGACTTACCTCTAGAGCAAGTTCTTTCATCAGATTATCGTAACATCCAAATTTTTTTATGTCTCAGAAGCCAAGATCTTGTCCACATCCTTTTCGATTTGCATTGTTTCTTTTCCTTCTTAAGCAAGAATAATCCTAGCGTCATTATGCTAAGGCATATTTGTTTTTTCTCTGCAGCTGATAACAACTGAGTCATAATTACAAAGTAATAAATGTTACAAAAGTAAGTACTAAGCCTTGTTTTACTGCCGAAGTCGAAGTGAGAACAGTCAACAGATACTCGCTACTTGCCGAAAAGTAGATGTACAAATGTATAGTTGTAGCCAAAAAGCGATAAACATACCGCTGCAGTTTTGTCATTTAGCACAACTTCTTCAAACTGGCAATAACACTATCACCAACTTTTCCCCCGAAAAATTGTGGGAAAAGTTCTCTGAAATAGATGGTTGTTCCAAAAGTTGTTGATGTGATACGGAATTTAGAAACAGGATCACCATCACCTTACGAAAATTATTTTATTCCAATGACCTATCAAATATTATTCTCATCTAAATTTCTAAGAGAGAGCTCTAATTAGCGGTTTAGAAAATGTAATTCTTTACATTTCTTTCTACATACATACATATATAATGCAGCAATAATTTATAATACATAACTGAATTTTGAACTTTATTTGTAATTTCCCGGCGCACAAATAATGTATAGGAGAAATATTGATGGGGTCGAAAACTCAAATTTTCGATGGATAAATACACGTTCTGGACATCCTTTAACCTGAATCAATTTTTTTGAAAGGGATGTCTGTGCATATGTGAGCGTAATGTATGTGTGGGTGCGTATCGAAATTTAGAGAGACAAAATTTCTAGAACGAATGGAATGAAGCGAATAAAATTTATGATTTAAACCGAAAAGAACATCTGAAAGATTGCAAATGTATGAGGAAATTTAGTTTCTAAATTTATGTGTATATTTAAAAAAGCTTTTATAGTTTTCGAGTAATCGTCTTTTGAAAGTTTGAAAATTTGATGTTTCTCAAGTTTGTAATGCTTATATCTTAAAAACTTAAAGTGTCAGCTATAAAAAGTAAGCATGCATTTATTGCTCTTTAAAAATCCTACAAGTGTGTATAATTAGATTTTATGTCATTTTGGTTTTTGAAGTATAGTGGTTATAATTTCGATATTTTAACATATCGAAATTATAACCACTATACTTCAAAATCCAAGTTTTCTACTGGTTGGGAAAGCTGTAACATTTAAAATGCCACGATTGTTGCAGCTCAGTTTGGTTACTTACTCTTTTGTGAAATATTGGTGCACAAGCATGAGATATTTTGTTTTGTTTAAAATACATTAGGAATTTAAATGAACTTGGGGATTCTAAATATGTTCAATGAGTGGGGAGGTTTGAACAGAATAGGTGGAAATAAACGTATTCAAGTACGGATATGTGCCACCAGGCAAGTTTATAGATAAGCTAGAATGTAAAATCTCTTCAGTAAATTTAATTTTTATACAGCAAATCAAGTTAGTAGAATAATCGAATATATTAAAGTGGAGTCTATGGCTGGAGTTTTCAGATGAAATCGGGGCGAAAACTAAAAGCGCTAGCTAGCTATAAATAATTAGCGAGTAATTTGCATTGTTTGAAGGCCTGTAAACGAAACAAATAAATCTGAAGAAATCGAATAAACTTATTGAACTTTATTGGAGTTTTACCTTACAATATATTATTCACGCAAAACAATTTCAGCTCCATTGGACTAGAGCCACCGCCGATTATATTTTTCTGAATTTATCAGGAGTCAGAAGTAACTTACTGCATGTAGTATCATAAAAATTGCCCTCATTATTTTTTTTTAATAAAATTTTAATCTGTAATTGCATAAATCTTATGAATTATTTGTACATCTTAGCAGTAAAACATTATAAACAAATCAAACAAATGATCTCATGAATAAATTAGGAAAGAGGAGAGATGAAGGAAAAGCATTTCAATCTCTAAAAAGCTAAGATATAATATAACAGGACAATTCAGAATTTTGCAGGTTATTATCAGCAATTTATTTAAATAGCTAATATTTAAATATTAAATTAAAAACGCATAAATGTTTAAATTTATTGCGTTTTGGATTTCGCAGATAAAAACCTGGAATCCTATTTCGAAGCTGTTTGTTACTGTTCATTGTAGCCCCCACTAAAATCTGATTCAAATACTGCAGGGACATAGATACAGAATAATGGAATACTGGCCAAATTATAAGAAAGTTTTACACCTTGATGAAATTATGCCAACGATTTTTATGCCAACGGCCCTACCATGCTGAAAACACAGGTTCTCGTTAGATCACCGAAGTCAAGCAACATCGGGCGCGGTTAGTACTTGGGTGGGTAACCACCTGGGAACAACACCGCGTGGGCACATTTCGGACGCGGTAGCCCGGTGGTTTGCGCGCTGGATTTACACGCTGCCACAACTGCCGCCGTGTTCATGCGGAGTACGATCACGTTAAACATGTGGGTCCGTAAGTACTTCCGAGAAGTTGGTGGTAGGGGAAGGAGGATACGGTCCCTGCAGATGCCTCCTCCACTGGGTTCCGGTTTAAATTGGGTGGCAATTCCCGGCCGTCCAAACGGTTATCTTAACCTTTCTGGTAGGTCGGACGGTCTGGGTCTCAACAACAACAACCTTGATGAATTTAACATTTGTTTTATTGTATCACTTGAACGAATTACCCAGTGTTGACCGGGGTGTAAATAAACCCCCGCTACTTGAAAAATACATTTACAGATAACACTATTCAATATATTTTAAAAACCCAAACCGACGCCAAATTACCAGTACGCTATCCACAAAGCAAAACGAAAATACACGCTCGCCGTAATGCAAAAAATAAATGAATGAAAGATTAATAACCTCTAGGAGATGAACATTGCATTAAATCGTTACGGTAGCTGTTAAATCGCATGGATTGCTGTTAGATCATATCGATGGCTGGAGTTCTATAACTGTTAAATCGCGAATATAGCTGTAAGGTCATATCAGTAGCTGGAGATTAACTAATTTTGAAATTTAAAAATACGTTAAAAAATCTAATTTAAATTTTGGAAAAAGGCCTTCGACACGCATTAGTTCAGGTATAGATGTGACTGTGTGTGTGGAAAAATTCGGTCCGATAGATATCGCGCGGTATTGTGGACAAACAAACAGACAGATTCTTCTTTTTATTATTATAGATTCACTGGGGATGAAGACGATAGAAATGCAATGTTTAAAATGCCCCTGAGTTTGTGACAAGTGAACGAAAATATAGTTAAAATGTTAGAAGATACAAAATCTAATCCAAAGGCACGAAAAAAACAATTGAAAAAGGGATAACAAATAGGAAGGAAAGGGGAAGGGGAGTAAAAATTAAAAATATTCTGATTTTCTACCAAAAGATAGAGGGCATCACAAAACTAAGAGGGGGAGGGGGACGAATCATATTTACAATTATTGGAGGATAAGGTGGTAAAAAACGCAATATTATTTTAGTAATTTTGGAAAAAATAATAAACGAAAATATCTGAAAAGAATTTAGAAATACATGGGTCCAACAGAAACACAAGGAAATACCCAAATGCTTCCAAATCAATTAAAAAAAGGAGAGGCAGGGATAGAAATTAAAAAAATATGACTATAGAGTGGAGTAATAAAAATAGGGTGTATTAAGAATTAAAAAAATTCCATTCGTTGGAAAAGAGGAATGTCACTATTTCATTTTTTCTCGGTTTTGAAAAAAAATAGACAAATTAAAATACCACATATCATACAATAAAACGTTATCTATATAATCTAAACGTTATCTATATAATCTAAAACGTTATCTATATTATCTAAAGGCAATGTCTGTGTGTCTGTGCGTCTGTCTGTCTTATACACTATACGTTTCGCGACCGCGCGTCGGAGAGCTATGAAATTTGGCAATCGGAGACCCTGGGGGGTGGGAAGGGGACACGTGAAAACCGATTTTTAAAATTTTAATTATTTTTTTTGTTATTTAATGTTTTATGCGATTTCGACCGTTTTTTGACATTTTTGCTCTTTTTTCTCCACGATCCAAACATCGTAGAAAAAAACAAATCACACCATCGGAAAGAGCAGAGAATTTCGAGTAAAAATATATCAATTTCAAATCTCAGGGACAAATTCTAATACTTTTTTATGATTTTAAAACAAAAGTCACTTTTGGCTCAAAAAAACGATTTTTGGTTTTTAAATTCTCGCATAGTAAAAAGTACTCATAATTTCGACTAATAATTTACATTTTTAGAAAGGTCAAACATCTGGCATTCTTACAAGACCAATCTGTTCAGGAAATATTCCGTATTGCCCACAGGATCGGGATTTTAAAAGTTTCCGAATTTCAATTTCTCGGCGTTCCGCTTCTTAACCGGCGTTTCTCCCCCGCAGAAGGAGGGAAGGTGGTGGGTGGGGACGTCAAGGTGGAAGTGACGTCACGGTTCTGAATAGCATACTCCATATAAATTATTATATGGAGTACTCCTTTACTCCATATAAATTATTATATTTATATTTTAAATGATGGAACGATATGGATTTTTAAATGTATATTTTAACTTTTGGATATTTTAAATGATGGAACAATGAAACAATGGTATGAGGATGATGGAATTAAGCATATGGTCATTTTAAATTGCAAATTAGCGCGCGGGAAGTTAGCGGTAGGCCCGGGTTCGATTCCCGCCACTGCCAAAACTGCCGCCGTGTTTATGTGGAATACGATCACGTTAAATATGTGGGTCCGTAAGTCCTTCCGAGAGGTTGGTGGTAGGGGAAGGAGGATACGCCCCCTGTGGATGCCTCCCCCACTGGGTTCCCGTCTAAATTGGGTGAAAATATAGAAAGTTATGGAGATTGTCGCGGAGGGCGCAGCAGCCCAGTGGTTAGCGCGCGGGAATTGCACTCAGTAGGCCCGGGTTCGATTCCCGCCACTGCCAAAACTTACGCCACGTTCACGCAAAGTACGATCACGTTAAACATGTGGGTTCGTGAGTCCTTCCGAGAGGTTGGTGGTAGGGGAAGGAGGGTACGGTCTAAATTGGGTGAATAAAAATAAAGTTATGGAGATTGTCGCGGATGGCACGGTAGCCCAGTGGTTAGCGCGCGGGAATTTCACACGGTAGGCCCGGGTTCGATTCCCGCCATTGCCAAAAGTGCAGCCGTGTTCACGCGGAGTACGATCACGTTAAACGTGTGGGACTGCAAGTCCTTCCGAGAGGTTTGTGGTAGGGGAAGGAGGGTACGGTCTCTTTGGATGCCTCCCCCATTGGGTTCCGGTCTAAATTGTGTGGCACTTCCTGGCCTTCCAAGCAGTTACCTTACACCTTTCTGGTAGGTCGCGCCAACGAGTTTGCCACGGTCAGAATTTTCAAGGGTAGCGAACAGGCTGGTCGCCAAAGGCGGCTAGTCTTCTTCTATATAATAAAAGGCAATGTCTGTGTGTGTGTGTGTGTCTGTCTTATACACTATACGTTTCGCCACTGCGCGTCGGAGAGCTACGAAATTTGGCAATCGGAGACCTGGGGGGGAGGGAAGGGGACACGTGAAAACCGATTTTTAAAATTTTAATTATTTTTTTTGTTATTTAATGTTTTATGCGATTTCGACCGTTTTTTGACCTTTTTGCTCTTTTTTCTTCACGATCCAGACATCGTAGAAAAAAACAAATCACACCATCGGAAAGAACAGAGAATTTCGAGTAAAAATATATCAATTTCAAATCTCAGGGACAAATTCTAATATTTTTTTATGATTTTAAAACAAAAGTCACTTTTGGCTCAAAAAAACGATTTTTGGTTTTTAAATTTTCGCATAGTAAAAAGTACTCATAATTTCGACTCATAATTTACATTTTTAGAAAGGTCAAACATCTGGCATTCTTACAAGTCCAATCTGGTCAGGAAATATTCCGTATTGCCCACAGGATCGGGATTTTAAAAGTTTCCGAATTTCAATTTCTCAGCGTTCCGCTTCTTAACCGGCGTTTCTCCCCCGCAGAAGGAGGAAAGGTGGTGGGTGGGGACGTCAAGGTGGAGGTGACGTCACGGTTCTGAATAGAGCTCATTTACTCCATATAAATTATTATATTTATATTTTAAATGATGGAACGATATGGATTTTTTAAATGTATAGTTTAACTTTTGGATTTTTTTAAATGGATATTTTAATTTTATGAATATTTCAAATGATGGAACAATGAAACAATGGAATGAGGATGACGGAATTAAGCATATGGTCATTTTAAATTGCAAATTAGCGCGCGGGAAGTTAGCGGTAGGCCCGGGTTCGATTCCCGCCACTGCCAAAACTGCCGCCGTGTTTACGTGGAATACGATCACGTTAAATATGTGGGTCCGTAAGTTCTTCCGAGAGGTTGGTGGTAGGGGAAGGAGGATACGGCCCCTGTGGATGCCTCCCCCACTGGGTTCCCGTCTAAATTGGGTGAATATATAGAAAGTTATGGAGATTGTCGCGGAGGGCGCGGCAGCCCAGTGGTTAGCGCGCGGGAATTTCACTCAGTAGGCCCGGGTTCGATTCCCGCCACTGCCAAAACTTACGCTCCGTTCACGCAGAGTACGATCACGTTAAACATGTGGGTTCGTGAGTCCTTCCGAGAGGTTGGTGGTAGGGGAAGGAGGGTACGGTCTAAATTGGGTGAATAAAAAGAAAGTTATGGAGATTGTCGCGGAGGGCGAAGTAGCCCAGTGGTTAGCGCGCGGGAATTGCACGCGGCAGGCCCGGGTTCGATTTCCAAAATTGCCGCCGTGTTCACGCAAAGTAAACATGTGGGTCTGTAAGTCCTTCCGAGAGGTTGGTGGTTGGGGAAGGAGGGTACGGTCCCCGTGGCTGCCTCTCCCACTGGGTTCCGGTCTAAATTCGGTGAATAAAAAGAAAGTTATGGAAAATGTCGCGGAGGGCGAAGTACCCCAGTGGTTAGCGCGCGGGAATTTCACTCGGTAGGCCCGGGTTCGATTCCCGCCACTGCCAAAACTGCAGCCATGTTCACGCGGAGTACGATCACGTTAAACATATGGGTACGTATGTTTTTCCGAGAGGTTGGTGGTAGGGGAAGGAGGGTACGTTCCCTGTGGATGCCTCCCCCACTGGGTTCCGGTCTAAATTGGGTGGCACATCCTGGCCGTCCAACCAGTTACCTTACACCTTTCTGGTAGGTCGCGCCAACGAGTGTGCCACGGTTGGAATTTGCCACGATCAGCATTTTCAAGGGTTGCGAACAGGCTGGTCGCCAAAGGCGGTTAGTAAATAATAAAAGGCAATGTCTGTGTGTCTGTCTTATACACTATACGTTCAGCGACCGCGCGTCGGAGAGCTACGAAATTTGGCAATCGGAGACCCGGGGGGGGGGGAAGGGGGCACGTGAATACCGATTTTTAAAATTTTAATTTTTTTTTGTTATTTAATGTTTTATGCGATTTCGACCGTTTTTTGACATTTTTGGCCTTTTTTCTCCACGATCTAGACATTGTAGAAAATAACAAATCACACCATCGGAAAGAGCAGAGAATTTCAAGTAAACATATATCAATTTCAAATCTCAGGGACAAATTCTAATATTTTTTTATGATTTTAAAACAAAAGTCACATTTGACTCAAAAAAACGATTTTTGGTTTTTAAATTCTCGCATAGTAAAAAGTACTCAGAATTTCGACTAATAATTTACATTTTTAGTAAGGTCAAATATCTGGCATTCTTACAAGTCCAATCTGGTCAAGAAATCTTCCGTATTGCCTACAGGATCGGGATTTTAAGATTTTCCGAATTTCAATTTCTTGGTATCCTTGGTATATTTCTTCACCGGCGTTTCTCCCTGAATAATACGCAATTGCGAAATCATCGAATATATTCGATATTCGAAATACATTACTTTTCAATTTAATTATTAGTGTTAACGTCATTAAACTAAAACAAACCATCCATTTCATTGGAATAAATTATTCATCCATTTTTATTGGAATAAATTATTATTAAATTACTTTTCATTTTAAATGCATTTATTAGTTTTTAAAAACGTGATATTTTCTTACAACTCAACCCAAACATTTATCTGTTGTGTTAGTAACTTCTTTTAAACTGTTCTGTATCAAGATATGATTGACTTCTCTTTTTCAGATAAGATTTGAATTTATTGTTCTTTGTGGATTGAATTGTGGCGATGTATTGTTTACATCGGGTGGTGGTTGGGACTACAATGAAAAAACTTAATTGTGGCGACATATTGTTGTGGCGTACTCTATTGTTGTATTGTACAAACTTAATTGTGGCGATGTATTATTTACATCGGGTGGTGGTTGGAACCACAATGAAAAAACTTAATCATTGATTGCTTTTTATACGGTTTTTGGCCTAAGGACAATTAAAAACCGAATAAGTTTTTGCTTTTTACACGGTTTTTGGCCTAGGCACAATTAAAAACCGAATTACTGTTTGCTTTTTATAAGGTTTCTGCCTCATTATGCTGGATTGAATTGTGGCGATGTATTGTTTACATCGGGTGGTGGTTGGGACCACAATGAAAAACTTAATTATGGCGATGTATTTTTGTATTACAAAACTTAATTATGGCGATGTATTTTTGTGGCGTACTGTATTGTTGTATTGTAGAAACTTAATTGTGGCGATGTATTGTTTACATCGGGGGGTGGTTGGGACCGCAAGGAAAAAACTTAATTATGGCGATGTATTTTTGTAGCGTACTGTATTGTTGTATTGTAAAAACTTAATTGTGGTGATGTATTGTTTACAACGAGTGGTGGTTGGGACCACAATGTAAAACTTAATCATTGATCGCTTTTTATACGGTTTTTGGCCTAGGGACAATTAAAAACCGAATTAGTGTTTGGTTGCTTTTTATACGGTTTTTGGCCTAGCGACAATTAAAAACCGAATAAGTATTTGCTTTTTACACGGTTTTTGGCCTAGGGATAATTAAAAACCAAATTAGTGTTTACTTTTTATAAGGTTTCCGGCTCATTATGCTGGATTGAATTATGACGATGTATTGTTTACATTGGGTGGTGGTTGGGACCACAATGAAAAACCTTAATTGTGTCGACGTATTGTTGTTGCGTACTCTATTGTATTGTAAAAACTTAATTGTGGCGATGTATTATTTACATCGGGTGGTGGTTGGAACCACAATAAAAAAACTTAATCATTGATTGCTTTTTATACGGTTTTTGGCCTAAGGACAATTAAAAACCGAATAAGTGTTTGCTTTTTACACGGTTTTTGGCCTAGGCACAATTAAAACCGAATTACTGTTTGCGTTTTATAAGGTTTCTGCCTCATTATGCTGGATTGAATTGTGGCGATGTATTGTTTACATCGGGGGGTGGTTGGGACCACAATGCAAAAACTTAAACACTGAAGAAATAAAAAAATAAATAAAAATAAAGTTATGGAGATTGTCGCGGTGCATTTATGCATCGGGTGGTGGTGGGGACAATCTTTAAAAAAAAAACTTTTAAAACTGAATTAGTGTTTACTTTTTATAAGATTTCTGGCTCATTATGATGGGTTGAATTGTGGCGATGTATTGTTTACATCGGGTGGTGGTTGGGACCACAATGAAAAACTTAAACACTGAATAAATAAAAAAAATAAATAAAAAGAAAGTTATGGAGATTGTCGCAGTGCATTTATGCATCGGGTGGTGGTGGAGATAATCTTAAAAAAAAAAAAACTTTTTCGCTGAGCAGCATCGTTAAAAAGCGAGCTTGCCACTGTCAGGATTTTCAAGGGTAGCGAACAGGCTGGTCGCCAAAGGCGGCTAGTCTTCTTAAATAATAAAAGGCAATGTCTGTGTGTGTGTCTGTGTGTCTTATACACTATACGTTTCGCGACCGCGCGTCGGAGAGTTACGAAATTTGGCAATCGGAGACCCTGGGGGGTGGGAAGGGGACACGTGAAAACCGATTTTCAAAATTCTAATTATTTTTTTATTTATTTAATGTTTTATGCGATTTCGACCTTTTTTTTATTTTTTGCCCTTTTTTCTCCTCGATCCAGACATCGTAGAAAAAAACAAATCACACCATCGGAAAGAGCAGAGAATTTCGAGTAAAAATATATCAATTTCAAATCTCAGAGATAAATTCTAATATTTTTTTATGATTTTAAAGCAAAAGTCACTTTTGACTCAAAAAAACGATTTTTGGTTTTTAAATTCTCGCATAGTAAAAAGTACTCATAATTTCGACTAATAATTTACATTTTTAGAAAGCTGAAATATCTGGCATTCTTACAAGTCTAATCTGGTCCAGAAATAATGAAAATTGCCTTCAGGATCGCAATTTTAAAGACGTCATGATTTTATATTTCTCGGCGTTCCGCTCGGCGTACCGCTTCGTTTCTCCCCCACTGAAGCAGGGAAGGTGGTGGGTGGGGACGTCAAGGTGGAGGTGACGCCACGGTTCTGAATAGAGCATATTTTAAATGATGGGACGATCTGGATTTTTTAAATGTATATTTTAACTTTTGGATATTTTAAATGGATATTTTAATTTTATGGATATTTTAAATGATGGAACAATGAAACAATGGAATGAGGATGATGGAATTAAGCATATGGTCATTTTAAATTGCAAATTAGCGCGCGGGAAGTTAGCGGTAGGCCCGGGTTCGATTCCCGCCACTGCCAAAACTGCCGCCGTGTTTACGTGGAATACGATCATGTTAAATATGTGGGTCCTTAAGTCCTTCCGAGAGGTTGGTGGTAGGGGAAGGAGGATACGGCCCCTGTGGATGCCTCCCCCACTGGGTTCCCGTCTAAATTGGGTGAATATGTAGAAAGTTATGGAGATTGTCGCGGAGGGCGCGGCAGCCCAGTGGTTAGCGCGCGGGAATTGCACTCAGTAGGCCCGGGTTCGATTCCCGCCACTGCCAAAACTTACGCCACGTTCACGCAGAGTACGATCACGTTAAACATGTGGGTTCGTGAGTCCTTCCGAGAGGTTGGTGGTAGGGGAAGGAGGGTACGGTCTAAATTGGGTGAATAAAAAGAAAGTTATGGAGATTGTCGCGGAGGGCGAAGTAGCCCAGTGGTTAGCGCGCGGGAATTGCACGCGGTAGGCCCGGGTTCGATTTCCGCCACTGACATGGAGTACGATCACGTTAAACATATGGGTCCGTATGTTTTTCCGAGAGGTTGGTGGTAGGGGAAGGAGGGTACGTTCCCTGTGGATGCCTCCCCCACTGGGTTCCGGTCTAAATTGGGTGGCACATCCTGGCCGTCCAACCAGTTACCAGGCCCGGGTTCGATTCCCAAAATTGCCGCCGTGTTTACGCGGAGTACGAGCACGTTAAACATGTGGGTCCGTGAGTCCTTCCGAGAAGTTGGTGGTAGGGGAAGGAGGGTACGGTCTAAATTGGATGAATAAAAAGAAAGTTATGGAGATTGTCGCGTAGGGCAAAGTAGCCCAATGGTTAGCGCGCGGAAATTGCACTCGGTAGGCCCGGGTTCGATTCCCAAAATTGCCGCCGTGTGTACGCGGAGTACGATCACGTTAAACATGTGGGTCTGTAAGTCCTTCCGAGAGGTTGGTGGTAGAGGAAGAAGGGTACGGTCCCTGTGGATGCTTCTCCCACTTGGTTCCGGTCTAAATTGGGTGAATAAAAAGAAAGTTATGAAGAATATCGCGGAGGGTGAAGTACCCCAGTGGTTAGTGCGCGGGATTTGCACTTGGTAGGCCCGGGTTCGATTCCCAAAATTGCCAAAACTGCAGCCGTGTTCACGCGGAGTACGATCACGTTAAACATGTGGGACTGCAAGTCCTTCCGAGAGGTTTGTGGTAGGGGAAGGAGGGTACGGTCTCTTTGGATCCACGACCCAGACCGTGCCCCTTGCCAACGAGGGCTTAAAGGGTTTTTAAGCACGGCCGGGAAAAGGAGAACACCCCAACACAAACCAGGACCACGGGCCACCCCGGCCCACCGGACAGAGGAAACCGCCGAACCCCACCACGCAGCGAGCAAACAGCCCAGGACGCCAGGGGGACAACAGGCCAACGCCCATCAGGCGAGGCCAGACGCCACCAGTCCCGGAGAAGTGCCCCGACGAGGACGACCGAAACCCCCGCCAGCAGGCCAGGGACCCGCCCGCAAAGGGACCAACCAGGCAACGCGCGCCACCGACGAAACCACCCACAGAAATTTATTATCTCTAAAGAACAGCCGGCCAAGGCGATACACGGCGACATAACCTCTGCTTCATGTAGCAGGTAATTAGTATGATTTATGATTATGTATATCAGTATGACATGTTATTAGTATGATTATATGATCCATGTATTTGGATTGTAGAAATCCAAACACATAAATCATATATACAAAATATCTTGTCTTTCACAACATTAATATTCAAAATGTCCAATAAAATACTTCAAACTACAATAAAAACAAAACATATAGACATAACCCACGAAACATCCTAAACAAACAAATAAACCCTTGCAACATATCATACAAAATCCTAAATTAAACCAACAAGTATAATCTGAAGCAGAAAACAAAAACCAAAAACACAACCAAAATAAAACATATGAACAAACCCAAAGCCGGTGTCCAAAACGAGAAAACAACTATAAGATAAAAGATCCCACAAGCCCTAGGCGATCGAAAACCAAATCCATTCCCAAATACAAATAACTCCATAAACAATTCCAGGGGTTCTAAATAAAATTATAAACACCAAATAAAAATCCAGATTCACAATACTTACTAAACCATTAAAACCCCCCCAAAAACCAAATAAACTCATACAGCACAACCAATTATATACTATAAAATTTAAAATGCAATCACAAAATCAATATAATACCATAAAGTTATATATGTACTATTCCCCTAAATTCCAGGAACAACTAAGTATTACTAAAAACAAGATCTAATTCCCATAGTTTATAAAATTTTTGGAAACTTCCAAAGCCCTTAGAAATCGAGGACAGTCCCTATACCTACAAGAATGATTAGACTTCAAGTTTAAACCAAAATTCTTATTTGCTTCAACGCAGTTAATACAACTCTCTTCCCCAAGGCAACCCCCTTCATGACACACCCCACAGTTCAAACAGGTCAAAACCTCAGTACATTTCATTTTTGTGTGACCCAGTCTCCCGCATTTCGTACATAATAACACACTACTAAATTCCCTTACGGGCAGACTATTAAATCCACAGTATAACCTACCAGAGGCAGTAACAGCTCTAAAAATGTCCGGGGCAACCTCAAGGATCCAATGTTTTCCCTTCTTAGCCTTGATACTAAAACAGACCCTTAAGTCGCTCCTGTCCTTTAAACAAACATTCTGCCTAGAAATTCTATCAAGAACTTCTCCAGACCCGAGGTCTGCATCTACACCAAACACAATGATTTTAGGACTCCGGCGAACAAAAGGCCCGAAAACAAAGCCGTCCACAAATCCTGGAATTCTTAGAAGGGCCGCCTTAAGCTCCTCAATCTGGAGGGGATGACTTACCACAATAACCAAACCACCACCAGAGGCCCCGAAGCATTTCTCAAAAGCTATGCCACTATCACGGTAATTCAGACCCCTTTGTACAAAATTCAGAGTGTCACGATAAGAGGCTCCATTAACAGGACTAATCAAGAGCGAACGTTCATCCAAAGTACTAGACAGGGGAGGGGGCGGGGTAACCTGAGCCACAGAAACCTCTGGCGAATGGGTTCTCCTCACAGGGGGAACTCCCAACCCAGAGACAGCAACCCTATTCAATACACCGAGGGATTCTTTCAGATCACCCATAAGCCCGCTCAACTGGATACAGTTGGAGGCCAAAAGATTTACAACCTTACTTTCTAATGGACAAATTTCCCTGATTCCGGTTTGACCGGTATCCAAATCCCCAAGAGAGGCACGCCTAACAGGACGAGGGCAAATATCATCCCCGCCATCCTCTGCAGCACTGAGTCTCTTGTCCGCTCTACACTTAATTAAAGCTGCCTCGGAGAACCTAAGTTGTCTAGAGGTAGTCAATATACATCCAACCAGAGGCTGAACAACTAATTTCATCAATTCCCTCTGCATCGTCCTGGAAAACTTTGCTTCCCTTTTTTTCACCAAGAACTGTCCAAATTTGACCATTTTATCCCTGACCAGGTCTCTTTGGATGCCTCCCCCATTGGGTTCCGGTCTAAATTGTGTGGCACTTCCTGGCCTTCCAAGCAGTTACCTTACACCTTTCTGGTAGGTCGCGCCAACGAGTTTGCCACGGTCAGAATTTTCAAGGGTAGCGAACAGGCTGGTCGCCAAAGGCGGCTAGTAAATAATAAAAGGCAATGTCTGTGTGTGTGTGTGTGTGTGTCTGTGTGTCTTATACACTATACGTTTCGCGACCGCGCGTCGAAGAGTTACGAAATTTGGCAATCGGAGACCCTGGGGGGTGGGAAGGGGACACGTGAAAACCGATATTCAAAATTCTAATTATTTTTTTATTTATTTAATGTTTTATGCGATTTCGACCTTTTTTTGATCTTTTTGCCCTTTTTTCTCCTCGATCCCGACATCGTAGAAAAAAACAAATCACACCATCGGAAAGAGCAGAGAATTTCGAGTAAAAATATATCAATTTCAAATCTCAGAGATAAATTCTAATATTTTTTTATGATTTTAAAGCAAAAGTCACTTTTGACTCAAAAAAACGATTTTTGGTTTTTAAATTCTCGCATAGTAAAAAGTACTCATAATTTCGACTAATAATTTACATTTTTAGAAAGCTGAAATATCTGGCATTCTTACAAGTCTAATCTGGTCCAGAAATAATGAAAATTGCCTTCAGGATCGCAATTTTAAAGACGTCATGATTTTAAATTTCTCGGCGTTCCGTTCGTTTCTCCCCCGCTGAAGCAGGGAAGGTGGTGGGTGGGGACGTCAAGGTGGAGGTGACGTCACGGTTCTGAATAGAGCGCCTTTGCTCTATATAAATTATTATATTTATATTTTAAATGATGGGACGATCTGGATTTTTTAAATGTATATTTTAACTTTTGGATATTTTAAATGGATATTTTAATTTTATGGATATTTTAAATGATGAAACAATGGAATGAGGATGATGGAATTAAGCATATGGTCATTTTAAATTGCAAATTAGCGCGCGGGAAGTTAGCGGTAGGCCCGGGTTCGATTCCCGCCACTGCAAAAACTGCCGCCGTGTTTACGTGGAATACGATCACGTTAAATATGTGGGTCCGTAAGTCCTTCCGAGAGGTTGGTGGTAAGGGAAGGAGGATACGGCCCCTGTGGATGCCTCCCCCACTGGGTTCCCGTCTAAATTGGGTGAATATGTAGAAAGTTATGGAGATTGTCGCGGAGGGCGCGGCAGCCCAGTGGTTAGCGCGCGGGAATTGCACTCAGTAGGCCCGGGTTCGATTCCCGCCAATGCCAAAACTTACGCCACGTTCACGCAGAGTACGATCACGTTAAACATGTTGGATCGTGAGTCCTTCCGAGAGGTTGGTGGTAGGGGAAGGAGGGTACGGTCTAAATTGGGTGAATAAAAAGAAAGTTATGGAGATTGTCGCGGAGGGCGAAGTAGCCCAGTGGTTAGCGCGCGGGAATTGCACGCGGTAGGCCCGGGTTCGATTTCCGCCACTGACATGGAGTACGATCACGTTAAACATATGGGTCCGTATGTTTTTCCGAGAGGTTGGTGGTAGGGGAAGGAGGGTACGTTCCCTGTGGATGCCTCCCCCACTGGGTTCCGGTTTAAATTGGGTGGCACATCCTGGCCGTCCAACCAGTTACCAGGCCCGGGTTCGATTCCCAAAATTACGGCCGTGTTTACGCGGAGTACGAGCACGTTAAACATGTGGGTCCGTGAGTCCTTCCGAGAAGTTGGTGGTAGGGGAAGGAATGTACGGTCTAAATTGGATGAATAAAAAGAAAGTTATGGAGATTGTCGCGTAGGGCAAAGTAGCCCAATGGTTAGCGCGCGGAAATTGCACTCGGTAGGCCCGGGTTCGATTCCCAAAATTGCCGCCGTGTTTACGCGGAGTACGATCACGTTAAACATGTGGGTCTGTAAGTCCTTCCGAGAGGTTGGTGGTAGGGGAAGAAGGGTAAGGTCCCTGTGGATGCTTCTCCCACTTGGTTCCGGTCTAAATTGGATGAATAAAAAATAAGTTATGAAGAATATCGCGGAGGGTGAAGTACCCCAGTGGTTAGTGCGCGGGATTTGCACTTGGTAGGCCCGGGTTCGATTCCCAAAATTGCCGAATAAAAATAAAGTTATGGAGATTGTCGCGGATGGCACGGTAGCCCAGTGGTTAGCGCGCGGGAATTTCACTCGGTAGGCCCGGGTTCGATTCCCGCCATTGCCAAAACTGCAGCCGTGTTCACGCGGAGTACGATCACGTTAAACGTGTGGGACTGCAAGTCCTTCCGAGAGGTTTGTGGCAGGGGAAGGAGGGTACGGTCTCTTTGGATGCCTCCCCCATTGGGTTCCGGTCTAAATTGTGTGGCACTTCCTGGCCTTCCAAGCAGTTACCTTACACCTTTCTGGTAGGTCGCGCCAACGAGTTTGCCACGGTCAGAATTTTCAAGGGTAGCGAACAGGCTGGTCGCCAAAGGCGGCTAGTAAATAATAAAAGGCAATGTCTGTGTGTGTGTGTGTGTGTCTGTGTGTCTTATACACTATACGTTTCGCGACCGCGCGTCGGAGAGTTACGAAATTTGGCAATCGGAGACCCTGGGGAGTGGGAAGGGGACACGTGAAAACCGATTTTCAAAATTCTAATTATTTTTTTATTTATTTAATGTTTTATGCGATTTCGACCTTTTTTTGATCTTTTTGCCCTTTTTTCTCCTCGATCCAGACATCGTAGAAAAAAACAAATCACACCATCGGAAAGAGCAGAGAATTTCGAGTAAAAATATATCAATTTCAAATCTCAGAGATAAATTCTAATATTTTTTTATGATTTTAAAGCAAAAGTCACTTTTGACTCAAAAAAACGATTTTTGGTTTTTAAATTCTCGCATAGTAAAAAGTACTCATAATTTCGACTAATAATTTACATTTTTAGAAAGCTGAAATATCTGGCATTCTTACAAGTCTAATCTGGTCCAGAAATAATGAAAATTGCCTTCAGGATCGCAATTTTAAAGACGTCATGATTTTAAATTTCTCGGCGTTCCGTTCGTTTCTCCCCCGCTGAAGCAGGGAAGGTGGTGGGTGGGGACGTCAAGGTGGAGGTGACGTCACGGCTCTGAATAGAGCGCCTTTGCTCTATATAAATTATTATATTTATATTTTAAATGATGGGACGATCTGGATTTTTTAAATGTATATTTTAACTTTTGGATATTTTAAATGGATATTTTAATTTTATGGATATTTTAAATGATGGAACAATGAAACAATGGAATGAGGATGATGGAATTAAGCATATGGTCATTTTAAATTGCAAATTAGCGCGCGGGAAGTTAGCGGTAGGCCCGGGTTCGATTCCCGCCACTGCAAAAACTGCCGCCGTGTTTACGTGGAATACGATCACGTTAAATATGTGGGTCCGTAAGTCCTTCCGAGAGGTTGGTGGTAGGGGAAGGAGGATACGGCCCCTGTGGATGCCTCCCCCACTGGGTTCCCGTCTAAATTGGGTGAATAAGTAGAAAGTTATGGAGATTGTCGCGGAGGGCGCGGCAGCCCAGTGGTTAGCGCGCGGGAATTGCACTCAGTAGGCCCGGGTTCAATTCCCGCCACTGCCAAAACTTACGCCACGTTCACGCAGAGTACGATCACGTTAAACATGTGGGTTCGTGAGTCCTTCCGAGAGGTTGGTGGTAGGGGAAGGAGGGTACGGTCTAAATTGGGTGAATAAAAAGAAAGTTATGGAGATTGTCGCGGAGGGCGAAGTAGCCCAGTGGTTAGCGCGCGGGAATTGCACGCGGTAGGCCCGGGTTCGATTTCCGCCACTGACATGGAGTACGATCACGTTAAACATATGGGTCCGTATGTTTTTCCGAGAGGTTGGTGGTAGGGGAAGGAGGGTACGTTCCCTGTGGATGCCTCCCCCACTGGGTTCCGGTCTAAATTGGGTGGCACATCCTGGCCGCCCAACCAGTTACCAGGCCCGGGTTCGATTCCCAAAATTGCCGCCGTGTTTACGCGGAGTACGAGCACGTTAAACATGTGGGTCCGTGAGTCCTTCCGAGAAGTTGGTGGTAGGGGAAGGAGGGTACGGTCTAAATTGGATGAATAAAAAGAAAGTTATGGAGATTGTCGCGTAGGGCAAAGTAGCCCAATGGTTAGCGCGCGGAAATTGCACTCGGTAGGCCCGGGTTCGATTCCCAAAATTGCCGAATAAAAATAAAGTTATGGAGATTGTCGCGGATGGCACGGTAGCCCAGTGGTTAGCGCGCGGGAATTTCACTCGGTAGGCCCGGGTTCGATTCCCGCCATTGCAAAACTGCAGCCGTGTTCACGCGGAGTACGATCACGTTAAACGTGTGGGACTGCAAGTCCTTCCGAGAGGTTTGTGGTAGGGGAAGGAGGGTACGGTCTCTTTGGATGCCTCCCCCATTGGGTTCCGGTCTAAATTGTGTGGCACTTCCTGGCCTTCCAAGCAGTTACCTTACACCTTTCTGGTAGGTCGCGCCAACGAGTTTGCCACGGTCAGAATTTTCAAGGGTAGCGAACAGGCTGGTCGCCAAAGGCGGCTAGTAAATAATAAAAGGCAATGTCTGTGTGTGTGTCTGTCTTATACACTATACGTTTCGCGACCGCGCGTCGGAGAGCTATGAAATTTGGCAATCGGAGACCCTGGGGGTGGGAAGGGGACACGTGAAAACCGATTTTTAAAATTTTAATTATTTTTTTTTGTTATTTAATGTTTTATGCGATTTCGACCTTTTTTTGACCTTTTTGCTCTTTTTTCTCCACGATCCAGACATCGTAGAAAAAAACAAATCACACCATCGGAAAGAGCAGAGAATTTCGAGTAAAAATATATCAATTTCAAATCTCAGAGATAAATTCTAATATTTTTTTATGATTTTAAAGCAAAAGTCACTTTTGACTCAAAAAAACGATTTTTGGTTTTTAAATTCTCGCATAGTAAAAAGTACTCATAATTTCGACTAATAATTTACATTTTTAGAAAGCTGAAATATCTGGCATTCTTACAAGTCTAATCTGGTCCAGAAATAATGAAAATTGCCTTCAGGATCGCAATTTTAAAGACGTCATGATTTTAAATTTCTCGGCGTTCCGTTCGTTTCTCCCCCGCTGAAGCAGGGAAGGTGGTGGGTGGGGACGTCAAGGTGGAGGTGACGTCACGGTTCTGAATAGAGCGCCTTTGCTCTATATAAATTATTATATTTATATTTTAAATGATGGGACGATCTGGATTTTTTAAATGTATATTTTAACTTTTGGATATTTTAAATGGATATTTTAATTTTATGGATATTTTAAATGATGGAACAATGAAACAATGGAATGAGGATGATGGAATTAAGCATATGGTCATTTTAAATTGCAAATTAGCGCGCGGGAAGTTAGCGGTAGGCCCGGGTTCGATTCCCGCCACTGCAAAAACTGCCGCCGTGTTTACGTGGAATACGATCACGTTAAATATGTGGGTCCGTAAGTCCTTCCGAGAGGTTGGTGGTAGGGGAAGGAGGATACGGCCCCTGTGGATGCCTCCCCCACTGGGTTCCCGTCTAAATTGGGTGAATATGTAGAAAGTTATGGAGATTGTCGCGGAGGGCGCGGCAGCCCAGTGGTTAGCGCGCGGGAATTGCACTCAGTAGGCCCGGGTTCAATTCCCGCCACTGCCAAAACTTACGCCACGTTCACGCAGAGTACGATCACGTTAAACATGTGGGTTCGTGAGTCCTTCCGAGAGGTTGGTGGTAGGGGAAGGAGGGTACGGTCTAAATTGGGTGAATAAAAAGAAAGTTATGGAGATTGTCGCGGAGGGCGAAGTAGCCCAGTGGTTAGCGCGCGGGAATTGCACACGGTAGGCCCGGGTTCGATTTCCGCCACTGACATGGAGTACGATCACGTTAAACATATGGGTCCGTATGTTTTTCCGAGAGGTTGGTGGTAGGGGAAGGAGGGTACGTTCCCTGTGGATGCCTCCCCCACTGGGTTCCGGTCTAAATTGGGTGGCACATCCTGGCCGCCCAACCAGTTACCAGGCCCGGGTTCGATTCCCAAAATTGCCGCCGTGTTTACGCGGAGTACGAGCACGTTAAACATGTGGGTCCGTGAGTCCTTCCGAGAAGTTGGTGGTAGGGGAAGGAGGGTACGGTCTAAATTGGATGAATAAAAAGAAAGTTATGGAGATTGTCGCGTAGGGCAAAGTAGCCCAATGGTTAGCGCGCGGAAATTGCACTCGGTAGGCCCGGGTTCGATTCCCAAAATTGCCGCCGTGTTTACGCGGAGTACGATCACGTTAAACATGTGGGTCTGTAAGTCCTTCCGAGAGGTTGGTGGTAGGGGAAGAAGGGTACGGTCCCTGTGGATGCTTCTCTCACTTGGTTCCGGTCTAAATTGGGTGAATAAAAAATAAGTTATGAAGAATATCGCGGAGGGTGAAGTACCCCAGAGGTTAGTGCGCGGGATTTGCACTTGGTAGGCCCGGGTTCGATTCCCAAAATTGCCGAATAAAAATAAAGTTATGGAGATTGTCGCGGATGGCACGGTAGCCCAGTGGTTAGCGCGCGGGAATTTCACTCGGTAGGCCCGGGTTCGATTCCCGCCATTGCAAAACTGCAGCCGTGTTCACGCGGAGTACGATCACGTTAAACGTGTGGGACTGCAAGTCCTTCCGAGAGGTTTGTGGTAGGGGAAGGAGGGTACGGTCTCTTTGGATGCCTCCCCCATTGGGTTCCGGTCTAAATTGTGTGGCACTTCCTGGCCTTCCAAGCAGTTACCTTACACCTTTCTGGTAGGTCGCGCCAACGAGTTTGCCACGGTCAGAATTTTCAAGGGTAGCGAACAGGCTGGTCGCCAAAGGCGGCTAGTAAATAATAAAAGGCAATGTCTGTGTGTGTGTCTGTCTTATACACTATACGTTTCGCGACCGCGCGTCGGAGAGCTATGAAATTTGGCAATCGGAGACCCTGGGGGTGGGAAGGGGACACGTGAAAACCGATTTTTAAAATTTTAATTATTTTTTTTTGTTATTTAATGTTTTATGCGATTTCGACCTTTTTTTGACCTTTTTGCTCTTTTTTCTCCACGATCCAGACATCGTAGAAAAAAACAAATCACACCATCGGAAAGAGCAGAGAATTTCGAGTAAAAATATATCAATTTCAAATCTCAGAGATAAATTCTAATATTTTTTATGATTTTAAAGCAAAAGTCACTTTTGACTCAAAAAAACGATTTTTGGTTTTTAAATTCTCGCATAGTAAAAAGTACTCATAATTTCGACTAATAATTTACATTTTTAGAAAGCTGAAATATCTGGCATTCTTACAAGTCTAATCTGGTCCAGAAATAATGAAAATTGCCTTCAGGATCGCAATTTTAAAGACGTCATGATTTTAAATTTCTCGGCGTTCCGTTCGTTTCTCCCCCGCTGAAGCAGGGAAGGTGGTGGGTGGGGACGTCAAGGTGGAGGTGACGTCACGGTTCTGAATAGAGCGCCTTTGCTCTATATAAATTATTATATTTATATTTTAAATGATGGGACGATCTGGATTTTTTAAATGTATATTTTAACTTTTGGATATTTTAAATGGATATTTTAATTTTATGGATATTTTAAATGATGGAACAATGAAACAATGGAATGAGGATGATGGAATTAAGCATATGGTCATTTTAAATTGCAAATTAGCGCGCGGGAAGTTAGCGGTAGGCCCGGGTTCGATTCCCGCCACTGCAAAAACTGCCGCCGTGTTTACGTGGAATACGATCACGTTAAATATGTGGGTCCGTAAGTCCTTCCGAGAGGTTGGTGGTAGGGGAAGGAGGATACGGCCCCTGTGGATGCCTCCCCCACTGGGTTCCCGTCTAAATTGGGTGAATATGTAGAAAGTTATGGAGATTGTCGCGGAGGGCGCGGCAGCCCAGTGGTTAGCGCGCGGGAATTGCACTCAGTAGGCCCGGGTTCAATTCCCGCCACTGCCAAAACTTACGCCACGTTCACGCAGAGTACGATCACGTTAAACATGTGGGTTCGTGAGTCCTTCCGAGAGGTTGGTGGTAGGGGAAGGAGGGTACGGTCTAAATTGGGTGAATAAAAAGAAAGTTATGGAGATTGTCGCGGAGGGCGAAGTAGCCCAGTGGTTAGCGCGCGGGAATTGCACACGGTAGGCCCGGGTTCGATTTCCGCCACTGACATGGAGTACGATCACGTTAAACATATGGGTCCGTATGTTTTTCCGAGAGGTTGGTGGTAGGGGAAGGAGGGTACGTTCCCTGTGGATGCCTCCCCCACTGGGTTCCGGTCTAAATTGGGTGGCACATCCTGGCCGCCCAACCAGTTACCAGGCCCGGGTTCGATTCCCAAAATTGCCGCCGTGTTTACGCGGAGTACGAGCACGTTAAACATGTGGGTCCGTGAGTCCTTCCGAGAAGTTGGTGGTAGGGGAAGGAGGGTACGGTCTAAATTGGATGAATAAAAAGAAAGTTATGGAGATTGTCGCGTAGGGCAAAGTAGCCCAATGGTTAGCGCGCGGAAATTGCACTCGGTAGGCCCGGGTTCGATTCCCAAAATTGCCGCCGTGTTTACGCGGAGTACGATCACGTTAAACATGTGGGTCTGTAAGTCCTTCCGAGAGGTTGGTGGTAGGGGAAGAAGGGTACGGTCCCTGTGGATGCTTCTCTCACTTGGTTCCGGTCTAAATTGGGTGAATAAAAAATAAGTTATGAAGAATATCGCGGAGGGTGAAGTACCCCAGAGGTTAGTGCGCGGGATTTGCACTTGGTAGGCCCGGGTTCGATTCCCAAAATTGCCGAATAAAAATAAAGTTATGGAGATTGTCGCGGATGGCACGGTAGCCCAGTGGTTAGCGCGCGGGAATTTCACTCGGTAGGCCCGGGTTCGATTCCCGCCATTGCAAAACTGCAGCCGTGTTCACGCGGAGTACGATCACGTTAAACGTGTGGGACTGCAAGTCCTTCCGTGAGGTTTGTGGTAGGGGAAGGAGGGTACGGTCTCTTTGGATGCCTCCCCCATTGGGTTCCGGTCTAAATTGTGTGGCACTTCCTGGCCTTCCAAGCAGTTACCTTACACCTTTCTGGTAGGTCGCGCCAACGAGTTTGCCACGGTCAGAATTTTCAAGGGTAGCGAACAGGCTGGTCGCCAAAGGCGGCTAGTAAATAATAAAAGGCAATGTCTGTGTGTGTGTCTGCATTATACACTATATACGTTTCGCGACCGCGCGTCGGAGAGCTATGAAATTTGGCAATCGGAGACCCTGGGGGGTGGGAAGGGGACACGTGAAAACCGATTTTTAAAATTTTAATTATTTTTTTTTGTTATTTAATGTTTTATGCGATTTCGACCTTTTTTTGACCTTTTTGCTCTTTTTTCTCCACGATCCAGACATTGTAGAAAAAAACAAATCACACCATCGGAAAGAGCAGAGAATTTCGAGTAAAAATATATCAATTTCAAATCTCAGGGACAAATTCTAATATTTTTTTATGATTTTAAAACAAAAGTCACTTTTGGCTCAAAAAAACGATTTTTGGTTTTTAAATTCTCGCATAGTAAAAAGTACTCATAATTTCGACTCATAATTTACATTTTTAGAAAGGTCAAACATCTGGCATTCTTACAAGTCCAATCTGGTCAGGAAATATTCCGTATTGCCCACAGGATCGGGATTTTAAAAGTTTCCGAATTTCAATTTCTCAGCGTTCCGCTCGGCGTGCCGCTTCTTAACCGGCGTTTCTCCCCCGCAGAAGGAGGGAAGGTGGTGGGTGGGGACGTCAAGGTGGAGGTGACGTCACGGTTCTGAATAGAGCTCCTTTACTCCATATAAATTATTATATTTATATTTTAAATGATGGAACGATATGGATTTTTTAAATGTATAGTTTAACTTTTGGATTTTTTTAAATGGATATTTTAATTTTATGAATATTTTAAATGATGGAACAATGAAACAATGGAATGAGGATGACGGAATTAAGCATATGGTCATTTTAAATTGCAAATTAGCGCGCGGGAAGTTAGCAGTAGGCCCGGGTTCGATTCCCGCCACTGCCAAAACTGCCGCCGTGTTTACGTGGAATACGATCACGTTAAATATGTGGGTCCGTAAGTTCTTCCGAGAGGTTGGTGGTAGGGGAAGGAGGATACGGCCCCTGTGGATGCCTCCCCCACTGGGTTCCCGTCTAAATTGGGTGAATATATAGAAAGTTATGGAGATTGTCGCGGAGGGCGCGGCAGCCCAGTGGTTAGCGCGCGGGAATTTCACTCAGTAGGCCCGGGTTCGATTCCCGCCACTGCCAAAACTTACACTACGTTCACGCAGAGTACGATCACGTTAAACATGTGGGTTCGTGAGTCCTTCCGAGAGGTTGGTGGTAGGGGAAGGAGGGTACGGTCTAAATTGGGTGAATAAAAAGAAAGTTATGGAGATTGTCGCGGAGGGCGAAGTAGCCCAGTGGTTAGCGCGCGGGAATTGCACGCGGTAGGCCCGGGTTCGATTTCCAAAATTGCCGCCGTGTTCACGCGGAGTAAACATGTGGGTCTGTAAGTCCTTCCGAGAGGTTGGTGGTTGGGGAAGGAGGGTACGGTCCCCGTGGCTGCCTCTCCCACTGGGTTCCGGTCTAAATTCGGTGAATAAAAAGAAAGTTATGGAAAATGTCGCGGAGGGCGAAGTACCCCAGTGGTTAGCGAGCGGGAATTTCACTCGGTAGGCCCGGGTTCGATTCCCGCCACTGCCAAAACTGCAGCCATGTTCACGCGGAGTACGATCACGTTAAACATATGGGTCCGTATGTTTTTCCGAGAGGTTGGTGGTCGGGGAAGGAGGGTACGTTCCCTGTGGATGCCTCCCCCACTGGGTTCCGGTCTAAATTGGGTGGCACATCCTGGCCGTCCAACCAGTTACCTTACACCTTTATGGTAGGTCGCGCCAACGAGTTTGCCACGGTTGGAATTTGCCACGATCAGCGTTTTCAAGGGTTGCGAACAGGCTGGTCGCCAAAGGCGGCTAGTATAAGAATAATAATTCGTAAATTTTAAGTTGACTAGAACATGGGGATAGGGGTAATGAATTGTTTGAGTAGAAATATAAAAAAACACAATATCAAAATGTGTATTACAAATTTTAAGATTTTACCTAAAAGTGTATTACATTATAATTATAACTAAAAGTGTAATTATTCAAAAATAAAATAATATTTACAGATTATTGAATGAATATCTAGACAGAAATTTTTATGCATAAGCATCTGTCAATTTCGCAGATTGGATCCAGAGATTAAATTTATTAATTTGTAAAACAGCTCTCTTAATTTAGAAACAACTTTTGCATTTTTATGCAAATATTCACAAAGGAATATTTTGCTTCAAAATTATTTTATACCATATTTTTTTTTTTTTTTCGTTTTGCAATGAAAGTGGAAAAATTACAAAATTAAGATCATTTTACACCATTGCTAAATTATTTGCCTCTGAAATTCTTTATAGAACAGCTACGAGACCTATAGATATTATTTTGGATAAAAACGTGAAAAAATTATTCTTTTCTCAGTATTGTTCTGGGGCTAATGCCATCGACTAATTTCAGCATCAAATTCATTTTATTTGTTAAAACACATTAAAAATCAACAAAAGACATAGTCAATTAAAAAATTTTACGAAAATATTTTAAATAATTGAAAAAAAGTTACCCAAATACTTAAAAAGAAGTCATATTTGATGAACATGAATTTGGGAATCTTGCACAGCAACCTACCACAACACTCTGAACATTAAGAAGTAGCTTTTTAACACTTTACAACTAAGTTGAAAAGTGTTTATGACTTTGTTCATTCTGTTTGTCTGTCTGTCCGTTAGCACGATAACTGCCGTAAAAATGATTTAATCAAAATGAAATTTTAGTATGTTGTTCAGACGGTCTGTAGTACCTATGGGATTATAAATGAATAATATCACACAATTTGTTTTGGATTGAACCCGGGTTTAAAAAAATGAAATACATTGAGCCCTATGGGACCTAATTTTTCTAACATTTTTAAGCGGATTTAAAATTCACAAATTGCTTCGAAAATTTTAGGTAATACTCAAATTGTTCCATAAAATATATAAAAAAAAATTCAGCTAAATATATTCAGTAGTTTTTTAAATAAAAATTAAAATAATAATTACACATCTTATATGAAACGATCACGTGACCATGATATGAAACGATCACATGACCCACTTCAAAATGATATATGGCATCCATCTTGTTTCAAATTCGTGATTTTTTAAAGTTCTTTTTAATTCATATTGAGTGTTGTATCCATCCTAAAACTACTTTATTTATGCTTAAATTCTGTGCATCTACATACTAAAACAACACAATGACAATATATTTGAGTTTAAATTCTCATTCAAATTTGATTATTTCTACAACTAAGCCTATTTTTCACCTATGTAAAATGTAAACAGCAAAATATGTAGAATGAGTTGTATTAGAATTACTGTATTTCTTTAACACAAAATAATTCAGTCCATGGAGTCTGCATGGCTGATATGAATGAAATATTAATTGATTTTATAAACAGAAGGACGATTTTTTTCGATGAAGTTTTAAGCATACAGTTTATGAATTGCAGCTCCATGGTCTTAATTTTTAAATAAAATAAATTATTATAGTATTGTGATGAATGAAATGGAGAAAGTTATGAATGAAATCTTGCTTTTATAGAGAGATCCAGGCGTGTTATTTTTTCTATTTTAAAATTTAGTCCATGTTAGGAGTTTCTATGATCAGTGGTTCTCAAGATATTAGTAAAAAACGAAACTTTCGTTTGTTCCATCATAAAAAGAGAATGATTAAACCGAATTTAATAAAATTTTGTGGGTAGCCTTGAAATAGATCCCCATAAATTTTGTCCAAGTTTCGAGTTTCTAAAACTAGAGGTTGTCGAGATATTAATGAAAAACTTAACTTTTTCCTAGGAGTTCTACTCTCCAACTCCGTGATTTATCCAAACAGAAAGGATGAAAATCGTTTGTTTAAAATGTCAAAGCGAATTAAAACTTTATTTCTGAGTTTGGTGCAGGATTTTTGAATTAATTAGTCACTATCTGAAAGCATGAATTGTTTGAATCATGAATTTAAATGGAAAAATCTACCTCCATGGTTTATCTTTCAGAAGCTTTTACTCAACAATGAACAGTATAAAGAAATGAAAATGGCTATTTAATTTTGCATTTTATGAGGAAGATTCTATCTTATATCATGTTGCTCGGCAACGGAATGAAATTAAATGTTTGTTAATGATTATTATTATTTTTTCGATTTGAATAATAAATAAATGGATATTAAAATATATCTTATAAATCAACGGTTTGATTTTTCTATTAATTATATTAATTGCGAACTGCGTACATCACTTTCATTTATTTTGGCAAAGAGGTTTCAAGCTTATATATTGTGTTTAGCTAATAAACTCATATATTCTCTTTACCCGATAAATCCATTTATCCATTGTTGAAACAGAAAAAGAGTAGAACGGATATATCTACTAATAATATTTTAGTGTTTTCATTTAGTATATACAAACAGGATCACGATATTTTATTCAGATCAGCAAATTTAGAGCTACGAATTTGGCTGGATATCGCTAACTTGGCAAATTTCTTAAATGTTGCCATATTGATTGAAATGTCCCCAAATTTATAAAAATAACGTAAATGAATGAAATTTGTTTTGTTAGAAGAAAGTACTGAAATGGTGTTTTGTTAGCATTTGTCTCTCAGTCCAACCGTCCTACTTAGTAACACATTTAGCGAATTTTTTAAATGTCACCAAATTGATAAAAAGTTTATAAATCCATAAAAATATTTTGAAATTGATAAAATTGCACTTAATAAATGAAATTGTGTTTTTCTAGAGGATAATATTTTGATGATGGTTCGTCAATTTATCTCAAAGTGGGACTCTCAGTTCTAAGAGTCCCACTTGGCGATACATTTGACGACTTTTTAAAATGTTGCCAAACCCTCATTACAGATAGCATTATTCAGACAATATTTTGACCACCAATTTATTTGAAGCAAATCATAACATATTGCTTAGCAATGGATTTAAATCCAGTGTGTTTATGAAGAAGATTTTTATTAAATCTTTTCCGATTTTAATAATGAAGATATGTATATAAAATAAATTTCATTGCCATCACATTTTTGACTGGATAATATCAATTACGATCTTCAGGTGTAAGCATTATTATTATTGATGTTTTAGGGGATTATTGATTCAGAGATTATTGATATTTTCAAATTCTTATGCCATTGTTTTACTGCGGCAAAAATTGTTGTAACTCATATATTGCACATTGTACGAGTAATCTTCTACAAATGCACAGGTATATCTTCTAATTTAAGAGAATATAAGTAGTACAGGTATATTGGCATATATTTTGACATATATTGGAATCAAGCCTTCCGGTATGAAGATTATGGGGATTATTGATATTTTTAATTTATTACGTAATCTTATATATTGGCAAAAATTTTTAAGACTAAATATTACAATACGGGTAATCTTTTACTAACACAAGGACATATCTTCTAATCTATGACATTATAAGTAGTTCGGGTATCTTCCCATATAATTGTAGCTCTTTCATTTCGGCTCATATTGGAATTAATTACTGCCTTCTGGTTTAAAGATTACGGATTTATTGATATTTTCAATTTATACATGTAATCTACTAATACAGGTAATATCTTCTAATATTCGCATATATAAGTAGTACGGGTCCCATACAATACGCTTTTATTTTGCATATATTGATTCAATTCCATATTTTTTGTAAATTTGCTTACAAAACAGGCCAGGATATTTTATTCTTCAGATCTAACCGTGAAGATAACTTTGAATAGCGAGAACAGCCATTCCTTAACTTCTTTTCAGGAGCATTATGTTAAATATTTTAAAAGAATATTTTGAGTAAAAATGCCATTTAGTATACTATAGGAATTTGCACATGATTGTGAATTTTAAGTTTATTTATATTATATACTCCGTACGATGAATGGGTATGCTGCTAGTACTATATAAAATAGTACATTAATTCATTTATATTAAAGTGGCATAAATTGGTTCATTTTCAAAATTCTTTAATACAACCACAAAAGCCATTCTTACTACACCTAATTTGACTTCCAAATGGCCACCACTAATTCGGTCGCTGTGGGCAATTGCCCATGCCAACCACATCTTAAACCGGGCCTGTTAATTATATTTATCAATAAACAAATAAAAGCAATTGATAAAAATAGTGGACTAAAACATGTTTAAAGTATCCATTTTTAATGTTGCCAATACATTCTCAGAAGTTGGAATTCCGTCTCAAACAATAAAAAATGATTTAAACATTTAGTGTTTGTGTCTGATAAAAAATAAAATAATGTTTAAAATGAAGACTTGACCCTGATTCTTTACTGAATTTATTAGAAAAAGTAAATGAATGTGAATGCATTCTTCTGACATTAATGTACTCTTCTGTTGTTCTGACAAGAATGATTCATATACATGGATAACAATGTTCTAGTATGTCTTCAAGCAACCATAAAAGACTACAGATTCATTTATTAACTTCAGAGTTTTTAGAAGAAAAGTGTGAATATGAGGAAATTCTTTCACCATCTAATAAAAAACAAGTTCTTGAGAATTTAGAAACCATTCGAAATTATCTTACACAGGGTTTATTTGGGGCCGAAGCCCACTGGAGCCCTACTCCGGTACTTCTTTAACTTTGGCAAATATTTAAATATTTGCCGGAGCCATTCAGTGGATACTTTTTTTGGACTCTGGAGCACTCCAAAATTGAAATGAAATTATTAGTAATTTTCTTTCCAGTTTTTGAGTATTTTGCAATCGCTTTTGCCAAACAGGAAAGCTGGTGACGGCAAAGGCCATGGCCATGCACATATTTTGATTTCTTCTTCTTGATGAAAGAATCCATCAGTATATGTCAACCTGCCAAAAGGCTTTCATGCCTAATTAAAGTCAATACACAAAAAAAATTCTACCTAGCTGGGGAAACTATGATGTAAGTGTTGCCTAGTTAACGCAGAATACGAAGGGCATAAAGTAACAGGGGGCATGCACTAACTGAGCTCATTTTCAGCAAATTAGGTGGCAATGCTTTGATTTGTAATTGTTCTCATTCCCACTACATTTTATTAGATTTTGTTTTGACATAGGGATGAAGATATGAATTGAAATAAGAGTAAGCAAATAATTTATGATGATTTTGGTTCCTCGAGCATAAAAAAGTAGCTTTGATTGAGCCTTCCAAGAAGATTCTGATTGAAAACGAACTCCAGATGACGAATGAATAAAACAAGTCAAGTGTTTCAACATCAAGTGATTAAGAGAAGAAAATCGAGAAGAAAACATCATCTCACACTTTTCAGAGAATTTACCATCATGGTGGTTAAATCAACAAGATATGAATTTTTTTTTTTAAAAATCTGTGGTTGCTATTCAAGGACCAAAAATTAGGATGTTGTACTTGCCAAATCGTTTCGAGCTTGGGTACATTTAGAGCCCAAGAATCATCTTTTCCAAGTGAAAGCAACTGGGAAACTGTAAATGTCGGGCCAAATGGAGAAACTAAATTTCATCAAAAGAAATCTTTACAGAAGATTTGTGAACACAAGGTTTCCAAATTGCATCTAACAGCTGAAAAAATTGAAAAAGACAAAAATAAAAATCAAATCAACATAATGGTATCCTCTACAGAAAAAGAAGAACAGGCTCTGACGGAGCGGAATTTTAGAACTGCATACCATTTAGCGAAGCAGAATAAAACATTTTATGAATTTGAGAAGGAAATTATTGTGCGAATTCTCAATGGACTGGATATGAGGAAGATTCTACACTCAAATATTTCAGCAATGAATATTGTGACACACATTTCAAAGAGTATACAAGAAACTCTTGCAAAAAAAGTTGTGGATGAAAAACTGAAATTTGCATTGATTCTTGATGAATCAACATTACTCAGTTATATTACCATTACTAAAGCCCATAAATATTACCATTACTACTCAGCATTATTACCTAATACTAAAGAAATATATACTAAAGAACTACTACAGATACTAAAGAAAAAGCCATATTTTCTGGGTTGACGAAAAACTTAACGACAAGCACATTCATGCTAAATCTTAGAATAATGTATGATGCTCTGGAAGAATTGTTGGATTTATCTCTAGAATTATAAAATAGACAAACGATGTTAGTTGAGGCTCATCGATGAATAAGCCTATAAATACAGGGGTTTAAATCGAGAATGTCTAAACCTGGAAAACACATTAATGAGTCTCTTCAAAGTGTCAAAATCATGAAGTTTAAAAATGCATGTTTACAAGAAATCAGAAAGGCTATGCCTAAAATTGAACATAGTCAATTTTACAGATGCTTAGCCGACTCAATTTAGAGCAGGCAACTTTCTGTTTGTTCAAGAAATTTTGGAACAGATCATAAAGAAATTATTAAAGAGATTAAAATTCTTTATCCAAAATTTTGACCTGGTGGAAAATCCATTGAAGTTACATTTGGAGATGAAGAAATCATGGAATTGTGCAAAAGGTTTCACCTCAATGAATGAACAGCCTTATGGGACTTCAGAATTTTCAATGAATCTTCTGGAAAAGAAATTAAGACTGAACTTAAAAAATTGATTTCATCGGCCAATTTTATCCCTGTATCAAATGTCAAGTGTGAAAGAGGGTTTTCAATGATGAACTTGATTTGTACACCACAGCGTGTTTCCCTTAATATTAACACATTATCGAATTTAATGTTTATTAGTCTGGTTGGCCCTTCCATTAACAAATTTGAACAAGGGTCATATGTACGTTCGTGGATAGCAAGTGGTCACAGTGCAATTGACAACCAGACGAAAAATAGGAAAGGGAAAGATGAAAATCCTGATTTGTTACTGGAAAACACACTTCATGTGGAATACTTTTCATAAATTTTTTCACAATGGGATTATGCAAGTAGGCAAATTAAAAAAAATAAATAATGCCTATTGTATACTATTATTGTATACTATTATTTAATTTTAGTGAAAGAAAATCAAGGGCACAGTGGACCAGGGTCAATTATTTTAATACTACTACTTATTTTTAGTTAATTTTCTTACCAATAAATAGCCCTGCTAGTCCCACAAATCCTGTAAAGGTAAATAGTATATAAAAAAATTGGGCAGTGATTGAAAAATAGTAAAATATCTAGCCCGCTACTGAAAAATAGGACAATGGACTACAGTGGACTATGCAATAAGAAATACAGATGGGCAACGGTGTATCCAGTGCGTGTGTGTGTGGGGGGGGGGGCATACCCCTCCACCTCCAAAATAAAAAATTGTATGCTAGTAGTGATGGATAAGCATTGCATGTTTTGGTGGACTGGAAAATACTGCATAACGATAGGGCTCCTGCACTTTTTGTTAGGAATTATGCCCCGATCTTACGCCAGTTCATTGGTACTACACAGGATGAATTCAGAGCTCACCTGTTTTAAAGGAAAAAGCTAATTTGACCGATAAGTATACATTTCAATATATTTTAGATAAGTACATGGTATCATAATATGTATGTAAAATGGTAGTATAAAAGCTTGAAGAATGTTCAAGTAAACTGCAAACGAAATTAAGTTAACTTTTTTTTTATCATTACATAATTCAACAGTACTTCTAACTATTAATTTATATAACTGTTATCAATATCATCATACATTTGAAATTTAAATGATCATTACAGTAATGCATATTCAGTACTTTCACTAGCTAGTACTCCACTCCACTTAAGTCTTCGAATTTTCTTGGTACCTTGATGACAACTTGTCAAGGTTTTACAATATTAACTTTTTTTAATTCTAAAAGTTTTGATAAAAGTGAGATGTGATGATTTAGAGGATACAAACTGATATCACGCACAGTTGAATAATTGTTTGCAAAAACAAGAAACTTCATAAGGGAATTTTCATGCGACATTTCAATTAGAAAACAAAATCTGGGTGTTTTATCTGTATATACCTTTTATCATGAGTGGTATTAAGAGTGAAAGCTGATATTTTATAATAAGGTTGGCGTACATTTTAGATATCTTTATTTTTACAACTGAATAAATATTTTCCTTTATTTCATTAAATGATGTCATTCTGTTATGTTTTACCAATTTGTAACTGAGAAATTCTACTTTGAATTATGTTAAAATATTATGGTAACATTATATCATTTATATTCCTTTCTGATGAATATGAGCATATTGAAGAGTATTTTAAATCACATTCCTAATAAGATCCTTTATCATAAAAAGTTATCACTTGTATCAGAAATCTCACTCGCTTTTAAATAACTTTAGAACTTTATCAAATCAGTAACAAAAATCTGTAGTCAAAGAAATAAAAAGAAGTTAGCAAAACAGATTCATCATAAAGCACAGATTCCCAAATTGTTATTAAAAAAAAGTAAGAAGTTGTGGAAATTGAAAAATCATAAGTTACTTATAAAAATGATTCATATTCTCTGAATTTTGATAATTGTATAAACTAAATGAAGTCAATATATAATTCTCTATGCAAAAAGCATAATATTTATTGTCCATTATTTTATTTCAAATCAATCGTCACATTTTGTATGCCATTTTAGTTCGACATCCAATAATTGGGAAAATTTGATAACTCGGCAAAGCTGAAGTTCAGAATATACCAGATTATCCAAAGATTATTGTATATTTTATTTGAAACCATGTTAAAATATATCATAGAATAAAACTTTATTTGCTAATTTTGGTCTCCAATTTTCTATCTACCAAAATTATTTTATCATGCTTCGCTAGAGTGCATGTGTTTCATTAATTCTGTTTCATTGTGTAAATACTGTCAAACACATTTCACATGCAAATGGTTACTTCCATGTGTGCATATCTAAACTACTTTTTGTGAAAATGCCTACTGGCTCATTTCATATGCAAAGTTTCTCACCTGTATGCACAAGTTTGTGCATATCTAAACAACTTTTTTGTAAAAATACTTTTTGGCACATTTCCTATGAAAATAGATTTTCACCTCTGTGCACAAGTTTATGTATATCTAAACAACTTTTTTGTGAAAATGCTACCTGACACATTTCATATGCAAATGGTTTCTCACATGTATGCACAAGTTTGTGCGTATTTAAAATATTTCTTTGTGAAAATGCTTTCTGGCATATTTCACATGCAAATAGGGTTGAACCGGAAAATAGGCCCCCACTCATTTTTCAAAGTACGATCCCACGCCAAGTTGGCGCGATTCATCGGTTTGCAATTTCATTTCGTATACTTCGCCAATTCTGGTAGCCCACGGCTTCTGGTAACCCACTGACATCCAATCAGCGGTCGGCTGTTTGGGAATCTGCATTTTAATAGGCAGTAATAGTCTTCTGTGTATTTCATCAGACCTTTTTCAATCGAATTTGTTGACACTTGTTTTTACAGATCTTTTTTGATCGATTTGCAAAGATTTAAACACGTACAAACTTTTTGGAATAAATATTTAAAACATTCCTCGTAATTCATGGACATTAACATTTTCCGCAAATTTTCAATAAATATGCAGGTTCCGGTGTTGAATGTACGTGTATGTTCAAGAAAATGTGCTGCGGTGTTGAATGTACGTGTAAGAAAACGTGTTCCGGTGTGGATGTAATTAAAAATATGGATATCCGTTACATAAGGTTAGTTCTTTTCTTTGTTCATCCCGTGTTTTGAAATTGTGTTTTGTATTTTTCCGTCTTTTTAAAATGAGTTTCTTAATTTTAAAGTATCGTTTTTTTCTTGATTTTTGTTAAAGTACAAACTTTTTCTAAGTATCGTTTTTCTTAAATTTTGTTAAAGTACAATCTTTTTTCTAAGTATTGTTTTCCTTAAATTTAGTTAAAGTACAATCTGTCATTACGCGATATTTATATAATTCTGCCATTATGCAATATTTCTAAAATGCACAAAAATCGTATTTTGTAACATTTTTATGAGTATTATTCACTTTTATTTATATTCAATTGCAATATCATTTAACAAAATTCCAGTTCATAAAATTATAGAATACGACGTCATTTTGGTAGGAGGTATTTTAAAACACGGGAAAATACGTCACTTCAGTTGGGAGGAGTCAATTTCAAAACACGGAGAAACACGCCAACTTGGCGCAATTTAGTACTTAGAAAAATAAGTGGGGGTTCATTTTCTGGTTTTAACGCAAATGGTTTCTCACCTGTGTGCACAAGTTTCTGTTCAACTAAATTACCATTAATTAAAAATGCTTTCTGGCATATTTCACATGCAAATGGTTTCTCACCTGTGTGAACAAGTTTGTGCGTATTTAAATTACTTTTTCGTGAAAATGGCATCTAGCATACTTCACATTCAAATGGTGTCTCACCTGTATGCACAAGTTTGTGCATATATAAAACACTTTTTTGGGAAAATGCTTTCTGGAACATTTCATATGCAAATGTTTTTTCACCTGTATGCACAAGTTTGTGTATATATAAATTACTTTATTGTGAAATGGCATCAGGCACATTTCACATTCAAATGGTTTCTCACCTATATGCACAAGTTTGTGTCAAACACTTTTTTTATGAAATTGCATTGTGGCACATTTCACATGCAAATGGTTTCTTACCTATATGCACATGTTTGTGTTGAATTAAAGTACCTTTACTTGAAAATGCTTTTAGGCAAATTTCACATGTAAATAGTTTCTTTCTTGTGTATACATATTTGTCCTTATCTAAATTAAGTTTTTCTCAAAATGCGTTGTGGCATATTTCACTTACAGGTTTCTCACCTGTATGCACATGTTTGTGTTGAACTAATTAACTTTAATTTAGAAATGCTTTCTATCACACATAATATGCAAATGGTTATTTAACTGTGTGCACATGTTTGTGTCTAACTAAATTACTTTTTGTTGAAAATGCTTTCTGGCACATTTCACATGTAAATGGTTTCTCACCTGTGTGCACAAGTTTGTGATAATTTAAACTATTTTTATGTGAAAATGCTTTCTGGCACATTTCACATGCAAATGGTTTCTCACCTGTGTGCACGCGTTTGTGATTATTTAAACTATGTTTATGTGAAAATGCTTTCTGGCACATTTCACATGTAAATGGTTTCTCACCTGTGTGCACAAGTTTGTGCGTATATAAGATATTTTTTTGTGAAAATGCTTTCTGGCATATTTCACATGCAAATGGTTTCTCACCTGTATGCACACGTTTGTGTGCAACTAAAGTACCTTTATTTAAAAATGTTTTCTGGCACATTTCACAAGCAAATGATTTTTCACCTGTGTGCACAAGTTTGTGCTTATTTAAATTATGTTTATGTGAAAATGCTTTCTGGCACATTTCACAAGTAAATGGTTTCTCACCTGTATGCATTCTTTTGTGTTCAACTAAATTACTTTTACTTGAAAATATTTTCTGGCATATTTCACATGCAAATGGCTTCTCACCTGTGTGCACAAGTTTGTGCGTATTTAAAATCTGTTTTTGTACAAATGTTTTCTGGCATATTTCACATGCAAATGGTTTCTTACCTGTGTGAACAAGTTTGTGCACATTTAAAATACTTCTTTGTGAAAATGCTTTCTGGCATATTTCACATGCAAATGGTTTCTCACCTGTATGCACACGTTTGTGTCCAACTAAAGTACCTTTATTTAAAAATGTTTCCTGGCACATTTCGCAAGCAAATGATTTTTCACCTGTGTGCACAAGTTTGTGCCTATTTAAATTATGTTTATGTGAAAATGCTTTCTGGCACATTTCACAAGTAAATGTTTTCTCACCTGTGTGAACAAGTTTGTGCGCATTTAAAGTAATTTTTTGTGAAAATGCTTTTTCGCATATTTCACATGTAAATGGTTTCTCACCTGTATGCACAAGTTTGTGCGTATTTAAAATCTGTTTTTGTGCAAATGTTTTCTGGCATATTTCACATGCAAATGGTTTCTCACCTGTGTGAACAAGTTTGTGCACATTTAAAATATTTTTTTGTGAAAATGCTGTCTGGCATATTTCACATGCAAATGGTTTCTCACCTGTGTGCACAAGTTTGTGCGTATTTAAATTATTTTTTTGTGAAAATGTTCTCTGGCATATTTCACATGCAAATGGTTTCTCACCTGTGTGCACAAGTTTGTGAGTATTTAAATAATTTTTTTGTGAAAATGTTCTCTGGCATATTTCACATGCAAGTGGTTTCTCACCTGTATGCACACGTTTGTGTTGAATTAAATAACTTTTACTTGAATATGTTTTCTGGCACATTTCACATGCAAATGCTTTCTCACCTGAATGCGCATGTTTGTGTTCAACTAAGCTACTTTTACTTGAAAATGTTTTCTGGCACACTTCAAATGCAAATGGTTTCTCAGCTGGTGTCATGTTAATTTTGATTTAAATTGATCTTTATTAACACTTTCTGGCATGTTACCTGCAAATAGTTTCTCACCCATGTGAATAAGTGCTGAACTAAACTACATTTTAATTAAAATATTTCTGGCGCATTTCACATGGAAATCCTTTTTCTCTTGTTTGCAGAAGTTTATTAAAACAAGTCTATTTAAAACATCTTTTTGTAAAACTGTGTTCTAGCATATTTCACATGGAAATGGTGTCTCATTTGAGTGCACACGCCTATGTGCATTTAAAATAAATTTCAGCAATATGCTTTCTGCCACACTTCACATGCAAATGCTTTCGCATCTTTTATGCAAGTTTATGAGCATTTAAAGTACCTTTTGTGAAAATGCCTACTGGGACATTTTATATGAAATGTTTCTCACCTATATGCACAAGTTTACATCTATTTAATGAACTTTTTATGAAAATGCTTTCTGGCACATTTTGCATGTAAATAGCTTCTCACATAACAAGTTTGTGTGCATTTAAGGCACTTTTTAGTAAACATTTTTTCTGGCATGCAAATAGTTCCTCTTATGTTTGCATAAGTTTAATACTGTTTAAAGCATCTTTTTGTTACAATGCTCTCTGGCACACTTTCGATGAAAATAGTTTTTCACATGTATGTAGGAACTTGAGATTATTTGAAATGGTTTATTACATGTGTGCACAATTTTTTGCAAATGCTTTCTCCCATTCCACATGTAATGTGTACTTGCATGCACAAATTTTGACTAATTAAAGCACCATTTTACATAAATGCCCTCTAACATATTATACAAACAAATAGTGGGCTTCTGTCCGTATGTTTATATTGAGTCAAAACATATTTTTTGAGGAAATGGAGAAGAGGCATCTTTTGAAATATATTGCATGTATTTTACAAAATGTTTCTTACTAATGCGAAGAATTTTTATTTATCTAAATAAATGTGTTTCTGTTTTCAAGAATAATTTCTTAATGCAATTTACTAGAAAACGGTGTTTCACTGAGACTCACATGTAGTTTTCTTTGCTCCAAAAGCTTCCTGATACATTTCTGATCCAAGTGACTTAATATGAGCACAACAATTTGTTTTAATTAAATATGTTTCACTTAACAAATTTGTTTTAATTTTTTTTACAAATATTGATGCAAATGGTCCATGTTTATGGCATATAACATGAAAATGAAAAATTTTGCATAACATTTTTTCTTATATTTCACTGGATAAATATTGATATTCAAGATAACTTGCAGTAAATGCATTATGATATATGTTGAAATAAATCACATTTCACGAATTGTTCAGGTATTCGTAAATTCAAATCCTCTTTTGTTTGCATAAATGGTTTTAGTATGAAATCTAGATTCTGATTTAGAGAACTTAGTGTGCCTCCTTCTAATGAAAAAATTTATTTTCTTGTAAAACAGCAACAGTTGATTAGGTTTTAGTGGGTTCATCACATGGGCCACAATGCTTTTTTTGTATACCTCAATAAAGTTTTCAGTTTAGCAAAAGACTTATCACAATTAATAAAATAATGGGTGTAGAAAAAATGTATTTAAGGCATAAATTAAAGAATTTCATTTAAAACTAGTTTGAGTTTCTTTCAACCAATTTCTTCCTCCAATTTCTAGCATCAGAAAAGCTAGGTTTTTGCACTTAATAATAAGAAATATAAACATCATCCATCAGAAACTCTTCAAATATTTATTTCATTCTTTAGCAAATAGGAATTGCACAGAAATCAGAATAAATTAATATATCTCAGTTAAGAAATTTCAAAAATATCACAGCACTCAATTCTTCTGGTTGCAGTAAACTTACGACGCTTTAGAGAGGGGACAGCTCCGTCCAATCAAGGATCGAGATAGCGGCAATCCCGTGCATGCCGAGGTGATGTAATAGCCGTGCAGGAGTGCCTAGCCCGAAGGCTTTTACCTCCAATCTGTGGATAATATTTGTGTATATTTTGCCATCATATGAGCTTATGAGATCTGAATATAACCTTTGACATGGACAGCCTTGTCCATACCTTCCTTATTGGAAGGGCAATTTGAAAACCTAGATGCAGCGGTGCTGCCATCTAGTGCCGAGTGGAGATACCACAAGCTGCCATATATCATTAGAATATATGACGGGGGGGAAATTTATTGATTAGATGCAGAAAATTTAAGTTGTATTAAAATATTTAAGCCACTAAGTTTGCACAATAAGCAGAATGGGAAGACGAAATTAGAAGCAATGCTTAGGGTGGTTCATATAGAACTGCACGGGGACGCTTTTTGTTTGCCCGTGGGTCGTAGTCTTGTAAGCAAAACAGGGATTCATTTGGAATTTTAGGGATGTTTTTGAAAAAGTTTATTGACTGTTTTTTGATAGCATGTTTTATGGTTTTAATTTTAAAGTCTTTATGTATGATATCATTCCTGAGATAACGTGGTGCTTTTCTAATTATTCTTAAGATTCGATTTTGTTCAGTTTGTAATTTTTGTAAATTCGTTTTACATGCATACCCCCAAATTGGGCATGCATATAAAAGAATCGGTTGGATGATACTTTTGAAAAGCAGGATTTTATTGTTCATGTCCAAATGCTTGGAGAATAAAAGGTGATTTAGTGCACCTACGAGCTTCCTAGATTTTTTAACTACATATTCGAAGTGCACACGCCAAGTAAGTCGGCTGTCCAAGTGGACACCGAGGTACTTGGCGGTGCGCTGGAATGGGATGGCCTGATTTTTGAACATTATGGGGGGGGGGGGAAGCGTGCGCCGGAGAGGAATACTGCCTGTGATTTGTTTGCATTTATTCTGATCTTCCAGTTTTCATAAAATTTGTCTAGAGTATTAATATGGTTTTGAATTTGGGAGTGCAGATAATTAATATTTTTATTTGATGAAATGATGCATGTGTCATCCGCGTATAAACAGAGGTACCCCGTGCATGTTCCGAAAACGTACTCCTTATATCCCCTGCTGGGAGACCGATTCTTCGCTATTGGCTAAGTTAAATGACGTCATGGGCGGACCTAGAGCTCCTCACATTGTGTGTCGTCACCTTCGAGATCTGCATTCCTTTTCTTCGATGAATTTTTTAATTATTATTTTTAGTATTTTTTTGTTCAATTGTATAAATTATCAATAAGTTTTCACTTGTCATTTTTAAAATTTTAAAACTGATCATTGGGAATACACAGGGCTGATTGTCATTATCACGTTTTGAAAAAAAAATTTCAATTTGGCGATCATGAATTCTGACGATGTCAAAATAAAAAATTATGGTTTACTAATTGTAATGAAAACTACTTTTCCAAAACAATGATCTTTGGAATTTGAGAATTTATAAATTAAATCAAATTTTTCAAATAGAAAGTCAAAATATAATTTAGCAGATAAAAACATCATTTTACGAAAGATTTCATTTGATAAAAGTAATCAAAACTCCAGAGTAACCCCTGGAAATACAAATAAAATCTATATATACTAATTGCTAAGTGTCCGTCTGTTTATCTGTCATGCTTTTTTTAGGCACTTTTCCAATATTTTCCAATATTTTCTACTTAAGGGGGTGCCGCACGCATGTTCCGAAAACGTACCCGCTAAACCCCCTGCTGTGAGGCCGATTCTTCACTATTGGCTAAGTTAAATGACGTCATGGGCGGAGCCTAGTATCTTCGAGATTATACGTGTTTACATTTTCCTTATATACATCTCGTCAAGTATTTTACTTCATACACACATATTTATTTGCTTTTGATATGATTTTAAACTAAAGAATTAAATAAAATATATTATTATTATTACTACTTGATCTATGATGAAAATGCTTCATTTACGGGAAAAAAAGTATATACAGCATACAGTTTAAAATGCTTGTGTTATATGTATTATGTTTATTAAAGGCACCTTATGCCCATTTTATGTTGTATTCCGTACGTGTATCGCAACTTTTTTAATCCTATTTTCATTGATGACTTATAGCACTTGAGGCAATTTGTTTTATTTTATTAATGTTTTAACTACAAAAAAACAAGTTAGCTATCCAAAACAAAATATATAACCGTTTAAATGTGGGTTACCATAACCTTTTTTGAAGTCTGTTTCAAATATTTATGCAAGTTTGTAAACAAAACTATGTGTTTGATTTAAAAGAAAATGCCATACAATGGAATATTTTGGACAAAAAATGTGGAAATTTTTTTAAAAAAATTAATCTAAAATTAATAAAAATGCAGGCTTACAATGTAATCCTGAGTAAAATATTTAGTGTAGAGGGTGGGTAATCCATCCCACTCTATATACCCAGTGATGTGCTAATAATTTTCTATGCTAAAAATTTTTATTAATTGATATGCTTCGAAAATTATATAATATCAGTTGCTTGCTGTTCCCATTAAATTCTAAACAAATAGATATGCATATTGGTTTCTTTACCATTTGAATAGGTGAGAGTAATGCTATGCCACTGTCACTAACCGAAAGAAAACAAAGTGGCAAAACCAACAGAATGGCATACCTATATTTTCATAGAACTGCGTCAATGGATTTACAATTAAAGTACTTCAATACACCTTCTTCTGGATTTTGAGGAAATTTTTACACACATTAACAATTACAATATGATTTGTGTCTTGATTTAATGTAATTAAAAAAAAAATTCGAATAAATATTTTCCTGTAGTTGGGAGGAGGGGGGGGGGGAGTATCTTTAACCAGGTAAGTCCATCAGTCACAAGCAGTGCATACTTTTAAATATATAAGTTAATTTCTTGGCATTCTTTATTAAACTTTTATTTACTTTAAACATTTTCAATGTAACAACTGATACTTGAACATTGAAAATTTTGACAATCGGTATGTACATACTGACTCTAGTTCTCCTTTAATGCTTGCTCCTTGTTTCTATGTGAATAAAAGATACCAATAGATCAAAATAATTAAACTACTGCTTTTGAGAATATAAATTTGTAATACTTTCTTAAAGAATCTGATTTGTCACCTAATTTTTTTATGCCTGGTTTCTTTACAGAAGTATTAAAAAGTTATATACCAATAGAATAGATGCTATGGATTTGAATTGATATCACCAGAAATAAACAAGTTGGTTGAGATTTGCACTCTAACTTAGTGTGTTACCTGAAAAATTTGACTTTCAGAGGAATAGCTTTTTTTTACATTAATTCAAATTTCATGTTAACTACTTCATATGTAACAAATAAATGTATAATAGAATATATAATAGTGCCTAGCCTGCAGTTCGTTCTAACTGATATTTCACATAAAGTGGTTTCAACTTTTCTTAGACAGCAAAACCCTTATATAATTCCATATTTTAGTATCGGAACATTCTAAATTGATATTTTGTCTCTATGATAACCATCTACGTAATATATGTACACGTAATAGGTGAATGGAAACAAATATGAGTAAACAGATACAGCTTTCCGACTAAAATACTTGTTCATCAAAGACGTCATGTGAAATATATTACCTGCAGCCCCAATTTCAACTTCAAAATATATCTGCTATTTATCTTGCTCATATTTGTTTCTCCAGTCATAATATTTTTTGTGAAAATAGCTTGATAAAACTGTTTTGCTCTTACAGTTTTACAACATTCTAATATATCAATTTGTGAATAGGATGTAATGGAGAAGACACTCCTATTGCAGATACTAGCATCTATGGACTAGTTTCTTACTTATTATATGCTCGTCATCATGAAATAATCAAAATTTGCAGTGGTAGCATGAAAGTTAGCATGCACCACAATTTTTTAGAACTTCTATGGGAACTAACAATTTCAGTTCTTCCACGTGGCCGGCTCAAAATTCATATACAATTTAGCTCAGGCCACATGAAGTTGCAAAGGCAAAGTTTATAAACACAAAGCCCATCTATAAGAGGCATTCTAAAAAATATGGGTGATATTCCTATTACAGATACCAGCATGAGCATTCTTGGACTGGTTTCATGCTTATTATGCATTCGTCCATATAGAATATCTGATATCTATAATGGTAACAAGAAACTTAATGTAGATCCAGGTATGGGTCATTGTGGCATTTACCCTCCCCCCCCCCCTTTTTTTCAGATATGTCATTTCTTGTGATTCTATAGATTCACTTATAAAAGTTTATTGCAATGTCATAAATCGCAAAATGACATAAAATTCATTTTATCTGGCTAGTTTGCTTCATTTTATGATTAATAAAAAAAAATTTATCAGTTTAACTATTTACTGATATACTACAAAAACGAATGTTCAATAAAAGAAACATGTCGAAGTAAATCCAGGGATGTATCTACAGTGGTCGGGGTTTCCACCACACACTCAGAATTTCCGACCACCACTCATCCAAAAAAATATACATATTATAATTACATTTAAAAAACATTATATTCAATTTTATCAAATGTTTTCGTTAATATATAAGTATATAATACTAATACTGTTTGTGTGTGCAAATTAACGTGAAGCTCGTTTCGAAATTTTATATTCTCAATTATAATTGTTCTGGAAAATCAACCACCACTCACATTTCTCTAGATACATCACTGTAAATCCCTTTTTATTTCTGCCTGAATCTGCCCTTGTAATGTACTAACTGTAAACTTTGCAGCTACCTTTTAAATTTGGTTAACTGTACTCATGACTCATTGAATGATTATCAATTTACAAGGACCTAATTAACCTTCAGCTTTCTATAAGAAATCCGAATTGGTTAGACATGGATTAACATAAACACTATCATAAACACTATGTAATAAAAATTATGTTTTAAATTTGATTAAGTAGGTACTAGTCAATCATGTTCAGTTGATTAAATATTTATAATTTTTCAAGATATTGTTCACCGGATGAACTAAAATATGTTTTTTAAGTAATGCATATGGTTATCTTATTTGTACTGATTTTTTCCCATCAGTAGTACAAATAATAGAATTTTGATGCATAAAAGTAAATTCCTGCCTTAGAGTAAAGGTAAAAATAAATTTCAAAAGTAAATAAAAATATCCCATTTAATAAACTAATATCTATATATTGCAATTGTAACTGTAGATGAAGAAATTGAAAAGCAGATTTAATTTTAGCTAGAATCATTGTACTATTAGAAAGAAATTGTATATATAGCTTGATTCAGTACTATCTTATTATAGTGGCTCCCACAAGGTTTTCATTAACGAAAAAGCAATATGACAATAATATAAACACGTGCTGTTTCTTTAGGACTGCAAATGTTTGGTGAGATTTTACAACCTACTTTGGCCATAAATCTCGGACGCTTGGTGATTCATCCTCGGGGGCCACTATAATAAGGAAGTACACTTGATTCTTTAAAATTATAGAAATATGTTTAAGAAATATTTTTTGTCTCTAAACACCAATAGCATTACCAAGTAGGGAAATCATATTCCCTAGAAACCCATTTAAGTTCAGAGAAATGATATTTAGCGAAATGGGAAGCAAACTGTTTGGTTACCAATTCACCCCCCCCCCTCCCCTTCCTCAAAAAAAGAATTGCCTGGGGACGCTACGCTACTGTTACACACATAATACTAACGTTAAAGGAAAATATTGTAATAGAATCAAATATTTGAACTATCAATGAATTTACATGTTTTAGTTTTAAATATTCTTATTTTCGAATTGAATGCTTTTGAGATAAGCATGTGTACGTTTGTAATCACTGATATCTCACAAATGATTCAAAAGTTAGTACTAATTTTCTACGTACTCAATTGAATGTATCTTCAGGTAATGAAATATGGATAGTTATATTAAATTTCAATATTTGTATAAAATTCATAATTTGTTGTCAAATCAAAACAAATTTTAATTTTATTTACATAAAAATGTTTCAAATATTTTGTTAAATCTTATATAGTCTAATTTCCCATTCTAATCAGTGAATATTAAATTTCAAATATTTGAAATACAGTACATACATCATTTATATGCATTTCTACATAGCTCGTCAAACATTCCTATCCAGTGACATTAATTTCAGTTATATATTTTCACAGGTATACGCTTTACTTCACTGGTCCCTAGAGTAGTGATAGTGCTTTACTATAGTTAAAAATATGCATTTTCTATTTAACAGTACAATCTGTTAGAACAACTTTAACTGCATAATAAATGTTGCATGAAATTACCTAATTTCAATTTATAACATGTTTATAAAAAGAAGGAGTTTATCCAACAGATATTTTAAATCAACTTACTGAATGCTGTTTTTGAAAATAATAGACAGTAGTTACTAATTTAATTTTATATGAAGATGGATTTGATGTCTTAGGATGCATGAATAGATGCAAAATGACTTACCTAGTTAATACTGATGTTATCTGATTTATCCTGATGTAATGAGATATAATGAAGCTGAAAATGCATGTACCAGTTAAAAGTTTGACTAATTATCACTGCGTCCAACCGATGCTAAAATATTTCGTTAACATTAGATAGTAATATATTATCTAAATCGAATTATAGTTGTTGAAGTAATAAAGATATTGAAATTAATATTTGTTTCAAATAAATAATTTTGGGTTTAGAAATTAATAGTATTTTGACTAAATGTTTCAAACTGAAATTATTCAAGAGATTGAAAAATAAAACTTCAGGTTTTATATTTTAGATGTGTTATACAGAATAGCAAGTGTAAAGAGGTTTTTAACTGAATTAACGTTGAGTTAAATTCAAAATGTTCTGAAAAATTTGAATGATGTATCAATACATGCCTTTTAAATGTGAATATCAAAATTTTGTATATTCAAAATTCAAAGTGTAGGATAATACACATGTAATTGTTATTAAACATTTCCAAAGTTTAAATATTGGTTGTTAAATTTTAAACATAAACAACAAGCACACAACTATAATAGAAGGTCTTTATTTCACTTCTTTAAGACGTACAAAACTTAAAAAGGCCAGAGTGCTTTCGAGCGTTCACGCTCTCCATCAGTGGCTGCATGGAAATAGGAATGATCGTTCATATATAGACCAGAAAAGGTGGCAAATTTGCATAAATACAATTATCAATAAACTTACGTTTATCTAAGGAGAATCCAAAAATGCAAAACATTTTGAACAGATTAAAAAAATCAAGCATAAATCACGAAAAGAACAGTAAAAATTTAAAATTTTATTGCAGAATTTTCAAATTCAAAAAATTTTAAAAAATGGGGGCAGTCAAGCCCAATCCCCGAGAGGATGACGTCAAAGATAACTATGAAGAGACTTGAATTGCGTGGAGTCGAGACTGAGTCGCCAAGCATAATTTAAAATGTGAACGGGGTCAAAATTACAAATCGACTCGCGGTAAACATAAATAAAGAGGGACTTAAAAAGGAGAATATTATGAGGGTTATTACAACGCATAAGAAGGAAAGTTCTTTCAAAAAAGGGGCCGGAAATTTTCTTTAACAACAAAATGAGCAAGGGCCGTAGAAAGTTTACCACCTTTGACATCCCTAGCATGTTCTGCAAAACGGATATCAATAGTATATTTTGTACTGCCAATATAAAATTTAAAGTTACCATCGATGGACAACAGGGGAACCACATATACCCCAGCAAAGCTTTTAAAGTCATCCTTATCACCCAGCTTATCAGACAGAATCCAGTTAAATAAAGAAGAAACATTAGAGTGAGCAGGTCTGAAACCAAATTCAGAGCAGTGATGACGAGCGTATTTACGCTCGAAAGCGCTGTGGCCTTTTTAAGTTTTGTACATCTTAAAGAAGTGAAATAAAGACCTTCTATTATAGTTGTGTGCTTGTTGTTTCTGCTGGTTGAAATCAGACGTGATGCCAATTTTATTTATTTTAAACATAATTTGAAATAAATATGTTTAAGAGTTAAAATATCCATCGAAATCAGGAGGTCATAAGAAACAAAAACAGCGTTAAAATATAAATAATTTTAACTCGAACACCAAATGAATTCTAAATGCACAATAAATGTATATTATGTTAGTGTGAACTGCGAAGAATGATAGCATTTGAAACCATAATCTTGCATAATAGCTTACTCGCTGTTAAAAATTTGGCAACTCACTACTGGGTACAGATCAAACTTCAAAGTATTTCATAAACATTAGATAATGGCTATTAGTGTTTGCTTTCTTCAGAATGTTACTTAATATCTATAAAATCTTAAAATCAACACCCATACAATTGAAATCAAACTTCATATATATGCTATTTAAATTACAACTTGGTATATACATATATATTAATTTTATTAGTAATTTCATTAATTTGTATAACATCTTTACACTCTTATACTATAATACACTACTGTGATAAACAAAGTAACTATGAATCAGATTAAAAAATATATTGCTGTCTTCTACATAAATTTAATTAGCCTAGAAGGAAATAAATCAAAGTTTCTCCTTTAATTTAACTGATACAACAATAAAAACATCTGACCACTTAAGTTATTTAAACAGGCCAGGTGAAATATTGCAGTACAAGTTTTGATATATTCATATTTGGTTGGCGATCTTCCATCTAAAATTAGGTACTATAAAAAATAAGTTAGAAAATCATTCAATCGGATTATTACAGATGTATAAGGTAGAACGTTTCCAGTGTCAGCATTTTACTCGCAAAAATTGTAATAAATATATCATATACTACTTACCTAAATTTAAGACATTTTTGTTGTTTTACGAACGTGTATATATCTCCGAATATTGTCACACAACGTTATATCTTTGCACTACTTCTTTCTATCATAATTTTCTTCCCGATTTAATAACAAAATTTTTTTTCCCATGTATAATCTCGTCTCGAAGACGACAGATATTGTGTGAAACTGTCAAACTTCAAAGTGTATACTAGGCTCCGCCCATGACGTCATTTAACTTAGCCAATAGCGAAGAAACGGCCTCACAGCAGGGGGTATAGCGGGTACGTTTTCAGAACATGCGTGCCGCACAGGTAAATCGTTCGAAAGGGAAAAAGTGTATAATTTCAGATTTCCAATATTTTCTACTTAAGGGGGTGGCGCACACCAAAATGTTCGATTTGCCGAATAAATGAGAAACAATTCCTTTAAAATTTTATAAAAGCTTGAAATTTGGTATATGGTGCAAATCATTTAATGAAAACACCCAACATGAATATAGTGATATGATAGACGAATATAGGTTAATTGATAAAAAAAAAAAACACGCTTCAGAATGAGAAATATTTCAAATCTGGTGTATGGGAAGATAGTTTGGAAGGGAAAAAGTGTACAATTTCAGTTTTCCAATATTTTCTACTTTAGGGGGTGCGGCACACCAAAATGTTCAATTTTCGGAATAAAAGAGAAATGCCACTTTAAAAACGTGATAGAGGGTTGATATTTGGTATATGGGTGAATCATCTGATAGAAAACCCAAGAAGAATGGTTTTTTTAAAAATGTATATTTAAGAGGATGGATACTCCACACAAAAACATTCGAAAGGTGAAATGATATAAAAGGCATACTTTGCGATAAGATAACTTCAAATTTGATGCATGGGTAAATAGTTGGGAAGGAAGAAAGTGGCAATTTCAGTATAGAGCTTTTTCACCTGACGTCACATCGCCAAGCTACCACCTAGCAACCGTTGCTGGTGGTCAAATATTGCTGGCTTTGCGTTTGAGTCAATTGTAGATATACTGCCGTGTATAGTGTTACAAAATTTTATATTTGTCATTATGCCTACCGCTTGTGGTGTTTTCAAATGCGGAAATCGTCCTGATCGAGACAGCAAATCTTTTTTTTAGACTCCCTGCTGTATTAATTAGAGGAAATGAGTCAAAAAGACGTCTTAGTGAAGAGCGCCGGGATACGTTTTGGTGTGAATTTTTTTTTAAAAAGTCGTTTTATTAAAACTATATCCGGCCGATATCATATATAATCATAATTTCTTTAAGATAAAGTAATTGAATTTGATAATGGCGATTTGTGCCGTAATTAATTGTATCATTTTTTTCATTCCCTAGAATAATTGAAAATAAAGGGAATAAAATCAAGGACTTGTCTGTTAAAAGAAGCAAAGAATGGCCTTCAAGAATCAACAGAAAAGATTGGAATACTGTAAATTTGAAGCACAGGAAAGTTTGCAGTGAACCCCCCCCCCCACACACACACACACACTTTTCAAGACTTTTTAATGTTATGCGTATTTTTCATTTAAAATAACCCTGGCATAATCAAATGTTAAGCAGTTGCCCCCCCCCCCTCCCACACACACTTTTCAAGACTTTTTAATGTTATGCGCATTTTTCATTTAAAATAACCCTGGCATAAGCAAATGTTAAACAGTCCCCCCCCCCCCACACTTTTCAAGACTTTTTAATGCTATGCGTATTTTTCATTTAAAATAACCCTGGCATAAGCAAATGTTAAACAGTTGCTCCCCCCCACACTTTTCAAGACTTTTTAATGTTATGCGTATTTTTCATTTAAAATAACCCTGGCATAAGCAAATGTTAAACAGTTGCCCCCCCCCCACACTTTTCAAGACTTTTTAATGTTATGCGTATTTTTCATTTAAAATAACCCTGGCATAAGCAAATGTTAAACAGTTGCCCCCCCCCCACACTTTTCAAGACTTTTTAATGTTATGCGTATTTTTCATTTAAAATAACCCTGGCATAAGCAAATGTTAAACAGTTGCTCCCCCCCACACTTTTCAAGACTTTTTAATGCTATGCGTATTTTTCATTTAAAATAACCCTGGCATAAGCAAATGTTAAACAGTTGCTCCCCCCCACACTTTTCAAGACTTTTTAATGTTATGCGTATTTTTCATTTAAAATAACCCTGGCATAAGCAAATGTTAAACAGTTGCCCCCCCCACACTTTTCAAGACTTTTTAATGTTATGCGTATTTTTCATTTAAAATAACCCTGGCATAAGCAAATGCTAAACAGTTGCCCCCCCCCCCTCTCCACACACACATACTTTTCAAGACTTTCCAATATTGTCTTAGCTCTTTATAAGGTGTAAGCATATGAAAATCCAACTCACAATTTGGATTCGCATTACATTACATTTTCGCAAATATAAAACATTTTAAAATTATTAATATCATGACAAATAAAGAATATCGAGCTTTAGCTCGATCATCCATATCCTGAAAATATTTAGATGACATAATTATTACTTAAAGTTTAAATTAATATTTTTGAAGCAACGTACAACGTGTATAGCAATGGCCTATCTATGAGTTGTTTGACCACCAGCAACCGTTGCTAAGGCTCGTTACTAAGAGAGTGCCACGTGGTTGAAACAGCTCTATTCCAACATTAGCTATTGTAGGGGGTGCGGCTCACTACAACATTCGATTTGATGAACAAATGAGAAACGCCTCCTTTACAATGTGATAGAGGCTTGAAATTTAGTAGATGGGCTAATCATTTGATAAAAAACCCAAGATGAATACGGCTTTTCAAAAATGTTCATTTAAGGGAGGGGGGGGGGGGGGCTTTACACAGAAAAACATTCAAAAGGTGAAGGGATAGAAAAAATATGCATCGCAATAGCATAGAAATTTCACATTTTGTATACGGGTAGATAGTTTGAAAATATATGTCAAATAAATGTGAAACACGAATTATTAAACTATTTACATTATTCAGGGGTAGCTTGTTTGTGAGATCGTTTATTTTTAACAGGTATTCAACTAGTGTTTATTGCTAAATGTTGTAAACAAATGCTGAAAATATATAATACCCATCAACCATTGAAACTATGTATGAACTGTTAGATATATGCAGAGACACAATATCACATAGGCAACTGTTTAGGAAATTTATATTTTGATTCACATTTTACTGTCCATCCAAGAATCCAAGAATTATTTTCAGCTGTCCCCATGGGGATGATTGATATTCATATTTATAAGCATAGCAAGGTACGAGCAGAATTTCCTTACCATTTACTCAAATATGTTTCTGTTACTGGCCCTGTTTCTCAATTACTCTTTTACCAAATTGGCGAAATATGTAACATTTTTATAAAATTCATAAAGTTATCGTTTATGATAAAGCTTGAATTTCAAAATTCGACATTGGACGATACAATTTTTACTACACTGTCAGAATACTATAAATATATTGCAAGTAAAGAAATAATAAATACTTTTAGAAAAGGGAAACAAATATGCTTTATTTTCATTATAAACAATAAAAATATACATAACATATAAGTATATACATACTGCAAGGAAAGCAAATAATGGTCTCTAATTGTCTTCGTAATTGTCTCTAAGTATCAAAACGTAGAACACATAATAAAAAAATCGATGCTGCCCAAGTAAGACATCATCTAGATTTATTATTGAAATCATGCACAAAAGAATTATAAATACGATATTAAAATATATACATGCAAAAAAATAAGACAATGATGCAATTGAAATAAAAAGACAAATTTAAATGAATTAAATACTGTAAGTGAAATAATTCTTATCCTTACCTCATAAAGATTAGAGCTATTATAAAGTGCAATTCTCGAGTCGACTTTCCATATGTTCCTGGACTAGTGTGGATGCTAATAACTTCGCAAATAAAGACTTTTCCTTTATTTCCTCATTATCCTTGTAGCACTGATGTAAAACGTATGAATTTACTATTGAAACATCCAGAATGCGGAAAAAACAGCTAAAGACCATCTGCATGTGAGACGACTTGAGGAATGTTTGGAGCATTTCTCATCAAAACTATCTATTCCACGTTTGTTTGCATTATAATATGCAATAATTTCAGGTTTCTGCGTTTCAATATCAGTGCAAACTCTGTCATGCATTGAAGAGATGAGTACTGCTGCTTTACCTTTCCTGTTGATATGCGAATTTATTCTAGATTCCTCTCGAAAGCCATATAATGTTGATCCAACTTCTCTTGTTTTATTAGGTAAAAATTTGGGTGGAATTTCTCTTTTGTTTTCTTTTCATTGTACCGATGTAAGTTAGCTTGTTTTTTCAATAGGATGTCTACAAATTCTATGAACGAGAACCAATTATCCGCAGTAACATTTCGATTTGCTCCAAAAATAGGTTGAACAAGGTGCAAAACAGACTACGTTGGTTTAGAAAATTTTCTGTATTCAGATTGTAGCCCAATTCGGTCAGAGACTTTTTACCACAATATATGTAGGCATTGTAAAGATACCTCATGAAACTGGCACTTTTATGATTATATTGTGTTTTTATTGTTCGTGACGAGGGTCGAATTTCTGAAACAGACCATCGGTACTGATGTTTTCCATATATATATTTAATATCCACTAAGTTTTCATTATTTCTTATCTCTCCATTTTCACCCGATTTTTCTGACAACGTTGAATCACTTTCATGTTCGGAATTTATATATTCATCTTCTAAAATACTATCTATATCACTAACATCATTTCCAACTTCATTAACCCATCGCAAAATAGTCTCTTCAAAGTCTTTATCACCATACTCGCTTTGACGGTCCCGTCTTGTAGATATTTCACAGGAAAAAATTACGTAAACAGAAACGTACCGTCTAGCAGACTGCATCTAATAAAAATACTTTTTTTTTTCAATAACTAAGAATGTGCAAGTGTTGCAAATGAGGTGGGAGGGAGAGGACTAATAGCGTAACAATCAGGTGGAGTGATAAGATTGAGGACAAGTTCATTTTTGTGTAAAGGGTAGATTTGTAAATGCAGCAGTCTCCCAGACGGCAAGTTTCCGGTTAATGTTATTAATGAGAAAATAGAGCTTACCTTTGAATATTTTGAAACTTGCTAGTTCTAGGTATTAACAAAATCCACTTTTTTTAGTTCTTCATTAACATGAAATTTAAAGCTGCTAACTTTGGAACCATTTTTATAATTAAACAACCAGGAACGACATCAGGAACACACTTGGCATTTTTAGTTATTAAAATTCAATGAATTATAATAAAAACTAAATAATTTAAAAAGAATAATCAAAATATAAAAGTAAGCCGTAAATCTGTTACGAACAATATAATATTAAATATACTTCTTTATGAAAGTACTAAATAAGCTTTACATTTGAATATACAACAGAGCATACCCTTTAGTCATAAAAAGCCCACCAAGAAATCTAACTACTATGTTCAGGTTTTTCATATACGCTAAACAATAGAGTTAGGTCACTAGGATTTAGCTTAAATATATGCAACTACTGCTATTAATACTCCAAATTCCTTGGCAAACAAAGTAAGGAGCATATAGTACACTCCACATTCACAATTCCAACATAAACTGCAGATCAGACAAAATTAAATATTGATGGCAAAAAATTTCTAAATAATAAATAAATATAAGTGAAGCCTAATAAATAAACAAGCTAAACACTTTTTAGATAGAAAATGTTTTGAGATAGCAATTCAATATTCACATATGCTATGAACATTAAATGAAAACAAATACAAAATATCACAGGGTTACCGACAGAAATTACGTAAAACAATAACGTATGCATAGAAAGACAGTCAAAGCTTTAATAAATGATAAAATACAAAAGTATAAAACACGATAAATTACAAAACTCTGCTCCTACATTTCCGTTAACATATACTACGAACATTGAATGACAAGGCTTAACGTATGATGCAAGAAAAATGAAAAAAACTGCAAAAATTACCAAAAAAATGTAATTTCTTTTTCTGGCAGCGACTGTCAGAAACATTAACGAACACATAGTAAAACAGACATACCTGTAATGGCTATGAAATAATGAAAAAATATCCAATGTTCTGGAGATACCCTAAGTCGCTCATACGTTTAGCATTAGCAAGCACAATTTCCTAACACCCTTTCCGATGACGTAGGAGGTTTGGTTTATGACCCCTGTATGGCCTCTTTAGTACACGAAGGTGACGTAATAATCTGTTCTTCTGGATATAGTATTCTGTGATTGGACGGAGCTGTCCCCTCTCTAACGCATCGTATGTTTACTGCAACAGAAAGAATTGAGTGCTGTGATGATTTTCCGTCACTGACCAGCAGAGAGGGAGGGAGGACGTCCTTCGGAGCTCAGACTCCGAGCTACGAGGTTGTGATTTTGTGAAGCTGCTGCTTTTTGATTGTCACAGAACCCAAACGTCACTTCTCTTCTCATATATCCTATTTTCTTTCTTGTCTCAAGCTCATTCGGAGCTCAGACTCCGAGCTACGAGGTTGTGATTTTGTGAAGCTGCTGCTTTTTGATTGTGGTGACTTTCTTTGCTTAAGTTTGGCGTGTTATATCTAGTTACGATAGAACACGTCGGGCTAAGCAATTACAGCTTTGTTGTGTACGGATTTCTCGCCATTTTGGATTCGTGCTTTTTCAACTTTGGAGTGCCACGTGTGTTTTTCCCACGTGGTAGTGCTATTGCTTTGATCGTTTCTACGCTGACGACATGGATTTGGATGCATTCGACACGGAAGCTACTCGCGGACTTGCTGGTGAGCTAGACGAAGATGGACTGCGGCCTCTCAGGCATGCCATGATTGAATATTGTGATACTCTGCCCAAGGATGGATTGATGCCCGCTTGGAAGGAAGAAGTGAAAAACGCTGTGAACTTCTGTGCACTGGCAATCTACACTTTGACGCTACACATCAGGGAGCTACTGACGAATGGACTACTCGGACGGGACGAGGACCAAGTCTCCAGGATTCTGGGTTCGTTTCTTTCTGTAAATTCTTTTTTGTTGGTTCAGAATTTGGATAGGTTTTATGCTAGTAATTTAAATGAGATTTATAACTGTGAAGGAAGTAATTCTAGTGATGTAATTAAATGTAAAATGATAGAACTAGGCTTAATTAAAGAAATTAAAGATGAGGATAAACTTAAACCTGTTGAAAATCCAAATAAAAAGAGGAGGATAGAGGGACAATCTACTATGGATGCTCCTACTAAAAACCAGAATGGAGAATTAAACTTAAAATCTAATGACAAGGATAACATGGATTGTAGTGAAAAAATTGATAAAGATGTAAATGATAATGTTAAAACTAAGAGTTATGGTGAAATTGTCGCGCAACCTATAGTGTTCAAAAGTGCACCAAAACCAAAAACGGTTCAAAATAGTGACAGGCAAAATAGTGTAGTGGTTGAGAAAAAAGACCCAAAAGCGGAATGTTTTTTCATCAAGTTTAATGACAATTACCAGGCTCTCCTTAAAAAATTAAATGAAATCTCAGGTAATAAAGTATCTGGCAAGCTCACAGGAGACATGCTAAAATTGATTCCAAATGACGCTGACGCCTATAGGGTTGTACAACGCCATTTATCTAGTGAGAAAATCCCCTTCCACAGTTTAAACTTAAAGACGGAAAGGCCCAAAAAGGTAGTTTTGAAGGGGCTACCAACAAACTATAGCATTGAGGAAATAAAAATCACTCTAACATCCGAAGGATTAGATGTAGTCCGGGTTTCTCAACTGAGAAACACAAAAACGAGATTGCCCCTGCCGATCTTCTTAGTCAGCATTAGGCCTACGGAAGACTGGCAAAGGGTATACCGACTGACAAGATTAGGATACTTGGCTGTGAAGGTAGAGGCCTTCAGAGCACGGGGCTTCAAAATCTGCTACCGGTGCCAGCAATTCAATCATTCCTCTGAGAATTGCAGCATGCCACCAAAGTGCCTTAAGTGTGCTGAAGAACACTTCACACGTGACTGCCAAAGACCAAGGACGGAGAAGGCAACGTGTGCTAACTGCAATGGAGATCACCCGGCGAACTTCAGGCAATGCCCGAAGAATCCCTGGAACAGAGGAAAGGCACCGGGGTATGCCCCCCTCCCCCCCAAAATCAGATACCCCCTTGGAGGCAAAAGACCCTCGGTCTAAACCCTCAGGCACCCCATCAGGGCTCCTCGCACTCTGTGCCACAGGTTAAAAGAACTCAAACTTCAGCACCTACCAGATCGGTGCAAGAGCAGGCCCCTAAACCGTCGACCTCCAGAGAAATGACTGTGGAGGAAGTGAGAATAGCTCATGAAGACATAAATCAGAGGATAGCAATTGATAAAGCAGCCAAAGAGGCAAGAGAAGCAAAACAAAGATTAGAAAAAAAGGTTCAGGAATGGCAGAAAACTAAACGCGCCCGAGAAGAGCTCGCGCAGTCACAGCAGTTAGACAAATCGGCTGAAAAAAAACAAAAGACTACCGAGGTCCAAAAGGATACTCACAAAACAGATCAAACCGCGGTTGAGGCTGAGGAAATTGTAGCTGAGACTGAGGAAATGGAAGCTGAGACTGAACTTGCTGATAAATCCAATGATGAAAAGATGGATGAAATCCTCAACCTCGTCAGAGGATTTATCAGTATGTTCAACCTAGACGATATAAAACATCTGTTGATGCAGCTCGCTGAGTTAATTAATAAAAAGAGCGATCCAATGCAAATGGTCTTTGAGGCTTTTAAATTAATCGCGGAATTTAATAAAAACAGTGAGAAACAAACCCGCCATTAATAGGTCCCAAAAAGAAAGTTTTAAAATAATATTTTGGAATGCGAACGGCATATCTCCAAGAATAAATGAACTTAGGAGCTACGTAAATGAAAATGATGTAGATGCCCTGCTAATCCAGGAAACTAAAGTTAGAGAAAACAAAAAACTTAATATAGCAAACTATAATAGCTATCATACCCTTAGCTCAAATATAACTGCTAGAAATCCCCATGGAGGAACAGCAATATATATTAAAAGTAATATTCCCCACGAGGAAATAAACAACATAAATCTTCAAGGTATAGAAAATACTAGTATAAAAATTAAAATAAATAATGTAAACCCATTTATCCTAACTTCAATATACGTCAAAAACATGAGTGGTATAAATGTAGCTGCGCAGCTGGAACTGCTTTTCTCGCGATATCCAAACACAATACTCGCGGGCGACTTCAATGCACACCACCGAGCGTGGGGCAGCAGGAGAGCCAACACACGCGGTACACAGATACATAGATTGCTAAACACAACAAATACTGACATCATTGCACCGTCGAGACCAACCTGCTTCTCAGGTGCCAATGGCTCATTCATAGACTTTGTTCTAACGAGAAACATAGAATACGCTCACACAATTGATACCCTGGATGAATTCTGTTCTTCTTGATCAAACCAAGAGATTAACTCTGATAGAAAATGAAAGAGTACAGTTTCAAAACAGAGAAGTAGTGAGAATCTTGCTCGACACATGCAGGACCCTAGGACGTCAAGGGATAGCGTCAAGGGATTACCATCAAGGATCAGGATCAAATGATGGCAATTTTGTACAAATAATATCGCTGATCTCAAGATATAACCACATCTTGAAAACGTGGTTTGATGAAAGAGAATTATGGCGGTACCACGTGAGTTACATGAGTCCTGAGTTACAAAATGAGCTCGTTGCTGAAGAAATAGAAAAAAAAATTGTTAAGGAGATTAAGAGCTGTGATTTTTTCTCAGTGATGGCTGATACCACACCTGACAGTTCACAAAAGGATATGCTTTCGATTTTTGTCCGCACTGTCGATGAAAACTGCAAACCAAGAGAACGCTTGCTAGACGTTTCTGAATGTGCTGAAAAACAGGTATTGGAATGGCAAAGTAAATTTATGAGACTTTAAGAAAGAAAGATATTGACACACCCTCACAGGCTTTTCAGTCATATGATTTTGCAAGTTCAATGTCAGGACAGTTTAATGGAGTCCAAAAGGAACTCTCAGAAATCATAGGGCATCATATACCATACATTCCATGCCAAGATCACAGACGTAGAACACAGCTGCAGTATCAGCATTATTATTAGAGACTTATTCTACGCACTTGAAGCATTGTATGTTTTCTTCAATTCAAGTACTAACCGTTTCCGACAGTTGAGGAATAAGATCAAAGAAGTGAAGTATGTTCTTTTGAGAAATATATCTAGTACTAGGTGGACAGTCAGAGCAGAGACTATAAAAGCTGTAAACACATCATTTGCACCTAGCCTATCTGTATTAGAAGAAATTTCCACTCAACAGGAATTAGATTGTGCTACAAAAGCAAAAGCGCATGGGTTATGCAAAAAGATGAAATCATTTGATTTCATTTTTATCTTGTTTTTTATGAAAAACATTATGTATAAAATGAAGAATTTGACAGAAACTTTGAAAAGCCCTGATCTGAATTTGATTGATTGTATTACAGTTGAACAGTCGAAAACACCGTAATAATTTTGGAGGAGATTAATATTAACACCACAGAAATGGACAACTTGATCACAAGTGCGGAAACATGTGTTGGAAACATTAAAGTTGATCCTGAACATGACTTTCAACTGCACCATAGAAGACGAATGAGACCGAGAAGGATTGAAGAGTATGCTGAAAATGAAGTAAACATAGACCTAAAACAATGCTATAGAAAAGAGTTCAAGACTGTCCTTGATACACTATGAAGAGGCCTTAAAGACAACGTGGTTGTTATGAAGACAACTATTTCTCCACTACATTCAATTTTCAACTTTCCCTTGAACAAGGATAATCTGACAATCGAAGCAATTGAAGAGGCTGTTACGATGTTCCCTCCAGCTACTAGGTCTCATATGCATGCTCTACAAAGTGAGTTAGAAGTCTTCGTTAACATATGCAAGGAGGAACATACATATACTATCAATGGAAACATTGAAGAACGTAATGGTTCAATGCAAAAATGCTTTAAAGCTGGCTTTCAAAATGTACCAATTGACTTTAACAGCCGGTTATGGAGTCACCACAAATGAAAGAGCCTTCAGTTAGCTAAATATTGTGAAATGTTCCTTGAGAACAACAATGACAAACATGAGGCTTAACAGCTTCATGCTTTCGAAGTGCGAAGCAGACTTTGGAAACGAAATCAACTTGGAAGATGCTGTAGAAAGGTGGTCTTGCCTGAAGCAAAGACGAATACGTGTCTATGTAAAATAAGTTAAACACAATAAAGCCTTTTTTTTATCCATATTCCATTTATATGGATCTTTGGAGTGTATATCATGATAAAATATCATCCATCATTTTATCTAAAATGTACCAAGTCTGCCAACTTGGATCTTGATTTTGCCAACTGTACAGGGATTTCTCAACATTCGGGGGGGAGACTCCCCCCTGTCCCCCCCCCCTTAGCGAGGGCCCTGGTCACACTGTGACTTTGGGACGTCGCAGCGTATTTCCATTATGCGGTTCGGAGTGACAAGCTTGGCGAGTTGGCGAAAATCGCACTGTGAATCGGATGGAGACACTGGTAACCTTTTGAGAAGAAAAGAACGGTAACCCTCACTACCACGGAAACAAAAACAAACTCATTTGTTTTCACATTTTACTGTTGTTGTTGTTGTTGAGACCCAGACCGTCCGACCTACCAGAAATGTGTAAGGTAACTGCTTGGACGGCCGGGAAGTGCCACCCAATTTAGATCGGAACTCAGTGGGAGAGGCATCCACAGGGACCGTACCCTCCTTTCCCTACCACCAACCTCTCGGAAGGACTTACGGACCCAAATGTTTAACGTGATCTTACTCCGCATGAACACGGCGGCAGTTGTGACAGCGTGCAAAACCAGCGCGCAAACCACTGAGCTGCCGCGCCCGAAATGTGCCAACAGCACGCGGTGTTCTCATGTGGTCACCCACCCAAGTACTAACCGCACCCGATGCTGCTTGACTTCGGTGATCTAACGAGAACCGGTGTTTTCAGCACGGTGCGGCCGTTGGCTCACATTTTACTGTGTCCTTTCTATTGCGTTCGCACAGAAATAGTTATTGAACTCGGTTTTAAGTAATAAAAGCGTTTTTATTTTCAAATAAAAACAGTTTCATGATGTTATTGTTTTAGTATTTATAAATTTTATTGGTGAGAATCGCTTAGTGTACTGAACTTCTGTTCAAATTGCTGGTATATCGGAGTAAAATTACTAAATTATAACCTCTTAGCTACATGTCAATGTAGTTGCATATCAAAGCTACATTGAGAAAATTTTGCAAAATGTATTTTATCTTTAACGGTGTATATCTTAAACGTATCTTATCATGTACAGTGTCTTGGGGGCGTTTCACTCCGCCCAAACGGAAAAATTTCAGGCAAATCTATTGTAAGGTGATATTATAAATCTTCGACGAATATGTCCTCCACATAACTCAAAATATGACACTGGTTAGACAAGATTCACGCAATATGTGTGCTGTAGACTTGCATGCATAGTGTAGCACATTATAATTTCCTTAAATTAAAATCGGTGTATAATACTATACGGTATTTTTGTGATATGACGCCACAATTGTGCTTTGAAATTATATATTATGAGGCTAATATTTACTTATTAATATTATTGCATATATAAACTACTAATAATTATATATTTGTATTTGAATCCATATAAATTAAACAATAGTTAACAGCAGTTATTTGTAAGGTAATAGTTTATTAACAAACAATATAGTTGCTTTAAATTAATGCACAATGCAATTAAATTTAATATTAATCATAAACTAGTAATGGAACTTAATTCTTTAATAAATATTCATTTGTTAATTTTAACTTCCTAATTTTCCTTTTATAAGTGTTGATAACAAAGAGTACTTATAAATTATATTTTTCATTGAGCACTATCCCGTGTACTAGGGGATTTGCAGTGGTCTTAGAATTCTGTTCAAATTGTAGGTCCCAGTCAAATTAGTTGCACGTTTGCATAAATAGGATGCAAAAAAGTTAGAATTTTCTTTCATGGGATGTAAGCAACATACATTTAAAGTAATTACAGCCCTTTTTGTTCCTGGTCACTCATTCTATTTCTCTAAATCTTCAGGTATGCTGGGTATTGAAAAAAAATTACATACCACTCCCCTATTTTAGAATTGCGATTCTATTTCAAATCACACCCATTGGCCATCTTCATACTTATGAAGTTGCCTGTATAGAAAAGTTAAAAATTACACTTACAGCAAGAAAACTTGCTGTGTGCTACACTTTTGCAAACCTTTAATGGGGCCGATAAATTTAGCTGCATCATGCAGCTTGCTCAGGCTGCAATGGCTAAGTTCATACTCACAGAATCCACCAATGTATTGTCCACCAGATATTCTCGGAGTTAGGATCTTTCCAATGGGGCAACCAGGATTATCGTTTAAGATGAGTTTATTTGAAAACTGTTAAGGAGAATGAAAGCTATATATAAAAATTAACATAGAATGGAATTTAAAACTATCCTCACAAACACCTTTTAAATGGTTTATAACGATACAGAGATTACACATAAAATGCAGAATTGGAGGTTTTAGAAACATTTTTTTAGTACTGAAATATTACACTTAATATTCTACAGTAGTTAAAAAGAATATTAAGAGGTCTTGTACAGATTAAGTTAATTTCTTCAATAATAAATATTTTTTGTTTAATACTTTTATATGAAGCATATTTTTACAGATCACTTTTTCTAGTATAAGATGCAGACGCATTAATTTTTTTAATAAGAGTTTTTTTACATTTTTTGCTTCTAGGAAGTGTTTGAGCCTCCACTGTCCTGTTTCCATTGCAGATAACCAGTTTAACACTTGTTATGCACTCGTCAGCATGGAATAACCAATATAGCTGATTCTATGGGTATAAACTTGGTCATTGCAGCCTGAGCTCTATCTTTATGAAGTTTAAAACCAGCTGTGTAGTAAGACTGAATTTGATAGTTTCTATAGGGGTTTCCAAAATTGTGGCACATAGTAAATTTTCTTTATCTCACTATAGATATCAACTATTCCTTGCTGATAAGTGTAAAATACGTAGGAGTAGGATTTTAATGATTTTGCATAATTTTGGTAATACCGAAACATTGTTCAAGTGTATGCACACATGTTTCATAAAAAAACAAAGCTGATTTTAATACCTTTATTAAGGCATTTTTTTTTGTAATTTTTACACATGGCATTTTTTTCAAGTTTTTTGAAAATTTTAAGGCATTATTTCGTTTTTGTCTTTATTTTGCATATTTTGTATCAATAGAGCATTTTTGGATGAATTTTCTTGAAGGCGCAGAAATAAAATAAAGTTGTATTTCTTGTTTATTCTTGGTTTTGATTCATTGGTTAGTATAATACAAAATATCCTTTAAAAGCAGTTAGAGCAATAGTAAACAAATAAAATTATATTTTTTAGATTCCTTTCGTTTTGTTTCATGTATCTCTCTTTCTTAATTAGTTTTGCTATGATATAAAAAAATAAATTTGAATTTTCTAGCTCATATTTTTGTTACATAAAGCACTTTCTTTTACTTTTTTGGTCATAAATGCATTTTTATAAGGCAGTGTTCTTCAACATTTGTCATCTCGCGGAACCCTTTTTTTGAGATATTTTTTTATGGAACCCTTCGTTCAGTAGCACACCCAGATTTGATTTTAGGGGGGATGTGTCATATTACGTATTACATGTTATGAACAAGGTGCGTATCTGCCTTTGTTATAAAAACTTTATATAAGATATAAATTTGCATTAATTCAAACAAGAAGATAAATATTTTACATAAAGTATTTGCATTATACATATATATGTCATATGAAATTGAAAACAAAGAAAAACAAAACAAAAACAACGAATTGTAGTATCGACTCTCGGAACCCCTAAAGTGTTTGAGTGGAACCCTAGGGTTCCGCGGAACACAGGTTGAAGACCACTGTTATAAGGCATTTACTAGCAATTTTGGGTCATAAAAATCCTGGCTGTAACAATAAACATAAAACAAATTCATGAATGTTATTATCTTCAATAAGAATGCCTCCTATAGGCAAATTCTGTGAGTATGAACTTGGCTGTTGCAGCCAGAAAATTTTTCAGAAATGGAGGGGATTTTTCAAAGGTTCTATCCATTAGAAATACAATGTTTTTGTGTAAAATTTATGATATTTAAACTGCTCATTAAATTTAAAACAATTACTTTTAAAATTAAAAATTGAAGTTTTAAATATTTATTAAAATTTTTAATTTTCTCGGCTAATTCGCTCTCTCAGGAATTGTTGCTTCACTGTATGTCTAGAAGACTATAACTATTTCAGTCTTTTTGGTTATGCTCTTCCATAAAAACATCACTTTTAACTCTTGAATTTTATTTATCTATTTTATTGTTAACTTTTGAAATTTTTTTTATTAAAATAATTAATATTTATTTGCAAAAAATCTCCTGAAAATCTTGATGAAAAAATGCTTCCATTTAGCGATAAGTTGTTAAGTGGACCTGTCAGAACAGCGACCATATTTAATACGTGTAGTAACTATTTTCTTAAGCAGCAACTAAATTAATAAGCTGGTGTATGCTGCAAAGAGATCTTAATTACAAATACCGTATATGGCATACTGAGGTTTGTGTTTGATGAAAATAAGAAATGCTGCCATAATGAAAATCTCCAGCAATATTTGCTGACTCATAAAATTCTACTAATTTCGTAATATTTTTCTACAATTTAACTTTCATATCCAACTTTTCTAATGATCAATTGAACTGGCCACTTAATCTGGAGCCTCAAATATCTGTACACTAATAGTTTATCTCTAATAATTTAAATACTGATTTTTTTTTCTTCTAGAAGGGGTATTAACTTTAAAACCCCTCCCATAGCTGTGCCAGTGGTTACAGCCTAAACTCAATCTTTAAGAAATTTGAAGCCAGCTGGAAGGCAAAACTGAATTTGGTTTCCATAGAGGCTTGTAAAATAATGGCACATAGTTTTTGTTTACATTGCAGTTATCAACTATTCCAAGCTGATGTGTGTATAATATACACAAAACAGATCCATGGATGCTGGTATCTGCAATGGGAGCATGATTATTACTTTGGGAATGTCCTTTATAGATAACTTTATGGATATGAACTTGGTCGTTGCAACCTGAGCTCAATCTTTAAGACATTTAAAGCAGGCTGCCCGTAGAATTGAAATTGACGGTTCCCATAGAGGTTTGAGGAGTAACACTTAACATGTTTTCTTGGCCCTATTACAGATACCATTATAAATATTCCATACTCACAAGTGCAAAACTAGTAAGTGCAAAACTAGTCCATGGATTCTGTTATCTGTAATTGGAGCGGATAAGCAAGAAAATGCTCAACTGGTCACTCACCCTTTACTACAATCATTACTGCTCATCAGCAACGTGGCAGGCGAACAGGAAATTCCTTAAAGCGATACGTTTATTTTTTGTAGAAGTGTTAAAATATTTATTTATAACCATCAACAGTACTTGACATTATTTTAGCTCTGTTGGTTGTTGATAAAATTTTAAGTTCAGTAATTTTTGTCCTATCACTTGGCAGAAGTCGCTTCACTGTACACAGTAAAGCAATGGAACACAATATCTGGTACCCCACTAAAATATTTTTCTGATGATTCTACTGCCGCTCATTGAGTGTACAGAGTATGCAGTTATCGATATAATTTTAAATTAAATTTACTATATTTTTTTTATATATTTAGCAATTTTTTTTCTTTCCTTATATACCTAAAAATAAAAGTATTATTATGTGGTCAGAAATTCTATTCAGGGTTTCAGACAGATTGGCATGCTTTAAGCATTCTTGAACTGAAATTGTATGTGTTTGAGGTGGTATGTATAACAGTCAATGAGCATATTTTGAAAACATATTAAGCAAATAATAAAAAAATGAAAAAAATCTTCTGTGGTTCCAGTCCAATAGAGTCGAAATGGTTTTGCGTGAATAGCCTTTTGTAAAATAAAACTGTAAAGTTGAATAAGTTTATTCAATTTTTTCAGACTCATGTGTTTCGTTTACAAACTTTCAAATTGCTACAAGCTACTCGTTAACAATTTATAGCTAGATAGCACTTTTAGGTTTCACCTGGGTTTCATCTGGGTACTTCGACAATGGATTTCTCATTAAAATACCAAATTATTTTACTAACTTATTTGGCAATATATAAATTAAACTTATGCAATACATCTGATGAGATTTTACATTCAAATTAATCTATAAACTTGCCTGGCAGCACATAAATATATACTTGAATACGTATATTTCCATCTATTGTGGTCACAACTCTCCAAGACATCTATAGAATCCCTAAATTCATTTAACCTCCTAATTTTTTTAAACCAAATAAAATATCTCGTGCTTATGCACCAATCTTCACCAAGGAGTAAGTAAATAGATTGAGCTGCAACAATTGTGATAGTTGAAATATATATTATACCTTTCCCACCCATTGGAAAACCTAGGTTAAAATACTAGAATATTAAAATTATAATCAATATACTTTGAAAACTATGAGCTCAATCCCAAATTCAATTACATACACTTATAAGGATTTCAAAAAGATATAAATTCTTGATTATAGAGCATGAGCACGTGACGTCACACAGAAAATTTTGCCCTTATGTTTGCCCTTATTCCAAAACAAAATATTCGTAGGCTTAACAGTATGGAAATTTCCATTATTTCCTGTATTAAAAATGGCTATTTTAGAAATTTACAATCGTTAAACCTCTAACTAGAATATATCTAAATTTATTTTCTATGGACATTTTGAATTTATCGAAAAATAAATTATTCACTTTCAATAAAACACAGGTGAACCTCGATATGTCGAACCTCGGTATCTCGAAATTTTCTATATCTCGAAATATTTTCATCTCCCTTCACGCACTGTATAAAACTAATGTAAAACAAACTCTTTAACTCGAATTTTTTTTAATCCAACTCTCGATATCTCGAAATTTTTCATCTTACCATTTGGATCATCTTACCATTTTCATCTATTCATTTGTAAAAATACAATCCAAAAAATGTGTTTAATGCAGATGAGACAGGACTATTTTTTAAGTGTATGCCTGATAAAACTATGGCCATTAAAGGTGAAGTATGTCATGGTGGGAAAAGGAGCAAAGACAGCTTAACTGTGCTATTTTGCACTAATATGGATGGTTCAGAAAGTCTCAAATCTCTTATGATAGGTAAATCTGCTAAACCCCGATGTTTTTCAGGAATGAAATCTGTTCCAATGACTTATTTTGCGAACAGTAAGGCTTGGATGACTGCCGAAATGTTTGCTAATTGGTTGAAGGAACTAGACAAAAAAATGTCCCGTGAAAATCGCGATATTGTTCTCTTCTTGGACAGCGGTACAGCGCATAATAGCGTGCCGAAATTAAAATCCGTGAAAGTTCATTTCATGCCACCAAACACAACTTTTAAGTTACAGTCTTTGGACCAAGGTATTATTCAGAGTTTTAAAGTAAACTATCGCCAAAAAATTAAGCTCATTTGGATCCGCCTAACTCATTTGGAAAATGTGATAGATATTGAGGGATTCAGTACCTGTCGAAAGCCCAGACCAACCGGCTCGTCCGAGGACGTAGAGCAGCAGGATTCAGTACCTGTAACCAAACTGTCATAGATGACTATTTTGCAATTAAGAAATGCAAGATTAAGTTTTAATAATGTATATACGTACATAGTATTACATTAAATGTGTATTCAATAATTTCAAGCTTCGCTTTATTTGTCGTCAGCATTTTCTTGGGTAATACCCAATTCTCTGTCTGCAAGTAGTGTGCAGATGAGAGAGCTAGCACAGCGACTTTTTGAACAATATAATGGTTGCCAAACCCCCATCAAAACTGAACCCATTTTTAGAAAGTAATGGCTCTATTTTATCCATAGAATTTTCCTAAAACAATGGTGAAATTCAACCATCAAAACTGAACCCACTTTTAGAAAGTAATGGCTCTTTTTTAGCCAGAGAATTTTCCTAAAACAATGGTGAAAACCAACCATTAAAATCGAACCCACTTTTAGGAAAGTAATGGCTCTATTTCATCCATATAAATATGTCTAAGAAAATGGCTCTCAACCAACCATAAAAACCTAACCCACTTTCAGAAAAGTGATGGCTCTATTTTGCCCACTCAAATTTTATAAAATAATGGTGTAAAAACCCACCATAAAAATCTAATCCCTTCTAGAAAAGTGATGGCTCTATTCTATCCATAATAATTTTATAAAATAATGGTGTCAAAATCTCCATAAAAACCTAACCCCCAAAACGAGGGTCTGGCGCAAATTATGGAGAAAATGTTGAACATAAAATCGGTGTCCAACTTTTTCTCCTACAATCGCCAGCCCCCTCAGAAAGAGTTTTTTAGAAAATTCGTTCCAATCTACTTCGTTTGCCATTTAATAAAATATATCCGCGGGATTTACTTTTTTATAGAGTAATGTCCTAAAGCTATAGTGTGAATACCATCTGGTAATATGTGTCGTTTGTCATCTTTTCCGGATAGGGCTATCTTATTCACTTGTACAGAACGAAGCTCATGTTTCGTGCTTCTGATGAAATTCATTGATCTATACTGTTTTTGTTGTGAGAAAAAACAATTTTTATAATCCTCGAAAGAAATTCTATTTTTCACCACACATTTCTTAACACCTTTTGATTTTTTCACTAAACTTTCCTCAGTTTTACATGCATACATTTTAGACCTTAAACCTATGAATTCTTCCATGATAATACCCTTATTTTCATCTTTCATCTTACCTAATACCTTCTTATTAACCTGTGGTATATTATAGATATAATATTTCGGATAATCTGAGGTATCAAAATAATCGATCATCCCTATCATATCTTCATAAATATCATCTGTTTTTATATCGTAGATGAAACTATCCGTATCCATGTATAATAATTTAATGTGTTCTCCATACTTAGGAACTATCAAATTATAGTGAAAGTCATTCATTAAATGCTTGGATAAATCTAAGATACTCATTCCAACATATATGGGTTTATCAAAGAGAACTTTAGTTTTGTACATATGTATAGCGGCTAAATTTTTATCAAAAATAGTTTTACCTTTAAAATTAGGTTCAGCAATGAGTTTTTCGACTTTCTCGGCATCACAACATAGTCTAATATCAAGTCTTTTCCTTATATCTTCCATAGTTTTTCCAAACACTGAATTATTCATGAGTTTATAGAAATCTTTTTCAAAATCATTAGTTGCATTAGTTCTCATTGCTGTGTTTAAATCTATGTATTTCTTCAACCAAGGTGCTTGTTTAAACTCTAACACTCTATGCACTTTTTTCAATATTAACCCCATTTGTAAAAATTGTTTTAAAACTCTATAATGAACAACATAGTGTTCTTTGTCATATAAGTTTGTCAGTAATTTTCTTTGTTTTGAGCCAACAGAGATTCTGTTCTCAGCTCCAAATGGTAGGTCTGAATGGAGATTATGCAAATATGCAGGATATTCCAAGTCACATTCAATAATATATCCCGTGTCTGAGTCATCCGGTATTTTAGTTACATCTATATCGATACATCCCCACTTGAAATCACCATATGGTAAAAATTGGCTCATAGCTCAGCCGTATAAATTATTTGCATCAAAATACATTAGATAATTAGATTCTTTAGTTTTGTCATAGTTATTCACGTATTTATTATTCGCTTTTCCATACCTATTACAGCACTGGGATATCCCTCCTCTGGTTCCCTTTTCTAACATAAGTATCATGTCATAATCCTTTAATAATTCTAATTTGATATCTGTGGTTTTTAGCATAGCATCCCACGATAACCCAGGAGGAGTGGAGTACCATGCAGGATCTAGTTTATAGGTCTTTAGACAGACATCCCTAAAATGTTCCATAATATCAGCTAAGATCAGTACATCAGTTTTCACATACAAATCAGAATACTCACCTAAATTTTTAATGTTGAAAGCATTCCATACTTTTTTAGCATGTAAATAGTCTTTATGATCTAGAGCCGACTCGATCATTCTGTTGTAAAATTCTTTTTTGAAGGGTAATTTAGTTTCTTCACATTTTTCCCATGAATCCATATAATAATACGGATAGACGCCTTTTCGGGTGACGAGGTCTAATATATCCTTGGGGAAGTATTTGGATGTTTCTCTGAATTCTTTCACATTTTTTGCTAAACTATCGAGGCTACCGGCCATAAATTTAAAAGTATCTACAAACCTCAATTTTATTCCAGGTAACTTGGCCTTTTTACCACCACCTACATCTACCATTTTTGCCCCAACCTCTTTGCTGAATGATATGTATTTTTCCCCAGTGTTTGGAATGACTTCGATATTTCCTTTATCCCCACCTAGTTCTTTTATGAATAAATGAGAATCGTATCCAGATAAGTTGTGAATGAAGACTGGAACAAAGGAAGGGTGTTGGTACATTATGTTGCATAAACTGTGAGCCGGACCTCTATAGTTTGATTCATATTTGGATGGATCGAGTAAATGGCCATGATCAATTACTTTTCGGAAATCTCCAGAGCCTTTCGACGAATATGGTGAGGGCACTTCTTTGCTGTTAAACCCATATATCGGTTCTTTGGAAATGCTCTTTATCTTCATCGGTAATTTTGAGCGGATGCTTCTTATCATAAATTTTCTTTATCTCTAAGGCCTCAGCCTTCAACGTTTCGGAAAATACTTTAGTTGCATTTGGGCCTCTATAGGTGATAGGTGGTTTGTAGTCTCTATGCTTATATTTAATATAAAGAGAGAAACTCATGGGTTCATGTTTTTGGTATTTTTGCATGTAGGAGCTTTTGAAATCTGGTTGGCAGGTGTCCAACTTAGTTGTTAAACTTTCGAAATCTGCATATATTACAAAGGGTGTTCGTTATGATTTATGATAATGTTTGAATTTTATTTTTGAATCTGTTTCAGGCATTAATATTTTGGCTGGCTTATTTTTCCTACAGTCGATATCATGATTTTGCAGATCTTCCTCAGAATGATAAAATAACAGTCATCTTTCACAGTGATAAATTTTTCCATTATGATCACTTAATTGATCGCTTATTAATTTGGACATGTCTTTTATCCAACAATAATGGTTGTTCCAATTCTCGTTTTTTATGTAAAGCAAATTGATGTGTTGATCTATTTTATTCTTAGTTATTCTCAAAGGGTATATGTCCTTATTTTTTGTATCATCATCGTACGAATATATGTTAATTGATACGTTATTCAACTTTTCAAACCTATTTAAAACTCGATCTTCCATCTTCACTGGAAACTCAATACCTTCGAAATTAAGCTCATTTTCATAGGGTTTATATTTGGCGACTCTTTGAGCGTTTCTTTCCACTGGATGTAGTGCAGAGAGTATCGCCCACATGAAACACTTCACATCTTCATTTTGCATGTTTATGACTGCCTTTTTATCTTTTATTTCTTTTGGCAAATCAATGCAGGATGATCCTCTCAGTGGGTTGTATTTATTGATCCTCACTTTAATGTTTTAATTCTGACAAGCGTCCAACCTGAACCCCTTGCAACAAACTCTTCCATCTCTGTCAATAATTTTTGAATAACTAATCTGTAATAAGCTGTCAAATCAGTTGATTCTAAGATGACTTCATTTTCCGTTTTGAAGTTTTTCTCCATTTCTATCATCGTTTCATCTATCCCTTTTTCATAGTCGCAGAGAAAGTGGAAATTAACCTTCAGACCATGCTGCCTCTTCGGATGTTTTGTGGTGAGACCCCGGACTTGTGATGAAACATCGTTCAAAAAGTCTTTGGGAAGCATCAGATTGTGTTCATTTTGGATGTCATACGTCTTCAAACGAGATTTAAAGGCTGTCTCAACTTCATGGGAGGTATATAGCCTTCTCTCTCACGGAACTGAAAACAGGTCGGAATCAAATTCGAAGTGATGGTTGAACAATACGCTTTCGATGTATGTGATGATTTCTGCTTTCCTTCGTAATTTGAAATAGCCTGTGATGCCACGCGTTCGACAAAATTCACGTAGTTGGTTAATGGTCATACGATGCAGCTTCTGCATGTTGTTAAAATCATCTCTGTGATATATAGCGCCATGATCTTTAGCTTTCTTAAAATTCCTCCCACAGTCCTGATAGGTGGTTGGATTCTTAGGCTTATAGTTTTGGTGCTTTTTAGTTTGCAAATGGGTCGTCATGTAAGACGCTTTATAATACTTACACAACACTTGACTTTAAGTTCTCTCTCCTTCTTCGGCTTACTAAACAAGTCATTATGGAACTGAAAGACGTTCTGGTTCTGTATATGCTCAATCACTTCCAACTTTTTAAGTTTCGAGCGAATATTATTTTCTCGACAGTAATCTTGCAACTGTCGGACGGTTTTTGATTTAAAATCTTCCATCTTTACATACAGGATTTATTTCTTTAAATGCTTAAAATATTGTTCAATCAAATATAAAAGAGCTTAAAAGGAAAACTTATTAAAATAAATATGAACACAAAACATATGAAGGAAGTGATGGAACTGTTTGGTCTAGACATAAAAGTTTCTTCAGACGAATGTTCTTCAGATGAAGGGTCTCCAGATGACTTGAAAACTCAAGCTCAAGAGTGTGAGCACAAATATGTCATTCAAAATTATGATGGCTGGTACGTTTGTAGGATGTGTCATGAAGAGCTGAGGTATAACCCAAATAAGCCCCCTATTAATATTGTAGACTTATATTTTCGAAAGGCGCAGACAGCCAAAATGAATAGCAGAATTAAAAATCTTTTTAAATGGTTAAATAAGTATAATTTTCCTTTAGAAGAAGAGCTTATGATTGATTTTTCATCTTTTATCAATAAATACATAGCGTTGTATCCGGAGCGTAAAAACCTAATTAGCAAAGACTATATCTTATACCAAATGTTACAGAAAAGAGATTATGACAGCTATATTTCTAGACTTCTAGTTAAATACCCCAAAATGAAGAAAACGCTTATTGAGTACGAAAAAATCTGTAGAACCATCTTCGAAGCATTAAATTGGGATTTTTTTTCTTTAAAATAAAAGATGGAATGTGAGCACAAGAACACACTGGCCCAATTAATAGAGAAAAAGGTGGACCCAAATATTGGGTCCACCTCTTTCTCCGAACCACTATCCTATAATGATGGTAAACAGGTGATGCTCTATGAGCCGCTGGCAATGCACAGTCATCTACTGCGAGATGAGGTATAACCCCAATAAGTAAATTATAATTTTTAATAGCTTTTGAAAATAGCTATTAAAAATAAACTAAATCTTTTTTATCAATCCAGCTAGTCTCAGGATAGTCTAACCATTTTACTAGATATTTGTTTCCTGACTTTCTGATGATTTTTTCGATCTTGTAGATATTATCTTTCTTATCATATTTTACCAATTCATTTTCATAAAATGTACCTTTAACCTCTTCATTATTTAAATCCTGAACTCTATAAGTGATTGGGTCGGTTTCTAATACTTCAGAGATGATAAATGTTTCTTCTGTAAAGGTTGCTTGATAGCCTCTTCTGAAGGTAGACTTATATATTGATATTCTTACTTTATCTCCTACCTGATATTTAGGTTTGCGTATGACCTTTTCTTCAAACAAATTGTGGTAGACTTCACCACTGTTTTCTTCTAGACAGTCTTCAATAGGTGTCATTTTCATACTTCTATGGTATGAGTTGTTGTAGTTTTTCACTAATTTATCCAAGACATCTATGTATTTTTCAGTGTTATTTTTAGATAAGTAGAGCTTTATTTTATTACCAAGAGTAAGATTAAATCTTTCAACCATAGCCGCTTTTATTTCGACATTTTCTGTTGTGAACCATTGGATATTATTATCTTTAAATAATTTTTGAGTTGTTTTACCGACGAACTCTAAACCCTTATCTGTTTGAATCTTTTCAGGAATTCTTTCTTTGAAGATATTTTTAAATGCTTGAGTTACTTCATTTGATGATTTATCTTTTAGAGGAATAGCCCATGCATATTTGCTGAAACAGTCAACAGCTGTTAATAAATATTTGGTGCCATCATTATACTTACTTCTCGCAAATTTATAGACAAACAGTAAATCAGCTTGCCATTGGTCATCTATATGTGAGACGAAAATTCTCCTTCTTTTGAACTTACGGATAAGTGGTTTATGCTTTGTGTATACATCCTGTTGGTGTAAAAAATCCGAGACTTCTTTTCGACTTAAACCAATTTTTCTGCTCTGTTCATTTATACCGCAAAATCCCGTTTCGGGATCATAATAAACTTTTTCAGGGCAACTTTTCTCAGTTACCCCTTCAGAGGTAAAAAACGGCTTTTCTTAGAACCACAACCCATACAGATTCCTTTCATTATAGGTCTACCGTTTTTAGAAGTGACATGCTGTTCATCTTTAGTGTCGGTGTGTGTTTTACATTTGAGGCAATATATTTTGGAACCCATTCCAAATGTCTTCTTTGCTTTTACAATAGGCTTCACAAAAGCTCTATCTAGCCTTTCACGAAAACTTGGATTGGGAATGTCATCCAATTCTTTATCATGTTTGAATCACACACTTTGTTTCTGGTTTCAGTGTCTTTATTTTTAATTTGACAGACATCGTGTTTATAAGCACTTTCATCACCCCTATTAATAGGTTTACTCCATTCTTTGTACGTTAAATCGGGGTTCAACCTGAACTTTTCCTTCGACCTATTTGGCTTCAGCGCCGTGCAGCAGCTTATAACAAAATCAAGAAACAAACTGAAAATTTGAGGAAAGGGTGACCTCAGACTTCGACTGACAAAGCTGGAGCCCAACATCCTAAAACTGGCGTCCGCTCATCAGGCCCAAGGCAGTCACTAATAATCAAAAGGTTTGAAATAATTCAGATTTGTCTTTTTTTACTTTTAAATGTTTTATGTACATTCTGAGAAAGAGTGTTTTTGCAAACTTGCATTTTCTTTAAATGCTTTATTTTTTCGTATAATTTTTTGAGTTTAAGAAATAATTGTCAACCATAAAAACACTGAACAGAAACTGAATGTATCTCATTGGTTCCCATAATATTTACCTTCCTAAAACAGGTTTTGCTAACATCCTTTAACTAAGTTTGCTACTTATTGTTTATTAAAACGTAATACCAAGAAACATTCATACCTTTCTTTCGGTTTAAAAAACCTTAAAATGGATTGACGTTTCGTTTGAGTTCGAAGAAAGGGAAAAATGTAACACACAGGGGACGTTGGCTACATATCTTTTACCGTAGGGGGCGCTACTCTGAAATAGGTTGAGTACCGCTGCTCTAAAGTAGCAAATATTGAAAATCTGAAATTGCACACTTTCTTCCATTCAAACGGTTTATCCATACACCAAATTTGAAATCTTATCACAAAGCATGTTTTTCTATTATTTCACTTTTCGAGCGTTTTGTGTGGGGCAACCTCTGTAGAACATTTTCGAAAAATTAAATTCTTCCAGGGGGTTTTATCGAACGCTCGACCCGTGTACCAAATTGCAAGTCGTCTATTCCGGAAGTGCCTCAAAAAAGCATGATTGACAGACACATGGCAATTAGTATATATAGATTATATTTTGTTATTTAATTTGTTGAAACTAAGAATATTGTGCAAACAATATTTAATTAGAATATATTGATAATAGGATTATGGTAAAGATATAGATAATAGGATTATGGTAAAGATATAGATAATAGGATTATGGTAAAGATATAGATAATAGGATTATGGTAAAGATACAGATAATAGGATTATGGTAAAGATATAAATTATTGCCAAATGATGCAAAATAGTAAATCGTAAAGCCCTCTTTGTAAAATCTTTGAGATAAGCACAATCTATATTTTCATTTGTAGCTTTTAATATTAAAAAATTCCAATCCTATCTCTGTCATTATTTATTGCAATTTATAAAATTCACAGAGATGTCATAAATGGATTCCCTCCACTTTTATGCTTTGCGTTTGTTCTCAACCACTTTTGATCTACAATAACTACCTTAATTTATTTTTAATCATTGTAATAATAGATCTAAGGGGGACATCAAGTTGAAAAGTTAGAAGAATACGTGTCCCCTTTTTGGCCATTTCATTGATGCAAATACCATAGTGGAAGGGGGATCCATTGCAATAATCTCCTGAAAACAATTGAAAATGGATGTTTAAATGAAAAATACATAATCAAGCCCTTATGTTGGCAGAGTAATGGTAAGCACTACCATAGAATTCTGTTGATCCACTCGCAAATGTGATAAGATTTTCAAATTCAAGCAAAAGGTGAAAGTGGAAAGACTGATAGAATTCTATGGTAATGCTGAGATAAGGTTTAGCTGTTCAAAAGAGATGACAATATACTGTTTTAGACAATCAATATTTATTGTGCACGTATTTTATAATATACAAAATATTTCTCCAAGGTTTATAGACACTACAGATGTTTAAGATGTAGGGAATTATTAAAAATGGCTCGTAGGCATAAGAAAACACAGAACAGCATCCGAAAATTGATTATTTTTCATCATAGTAGTGGTAAATCAGTTTGTAATATCGCTAAATTAGAAAATTTATCCCATTTTACGGTGCAGTATGTGATAAAACGCTTTAAAGAAGAAAATTGGATCGAAAACAAGGTAAGAAAAAGTCGCCCGGCAAAGTTAACGTGATCAGAGATTTGTAGTTAGAAAATCCGTTAGAAATCCACGTTTGAGTACTATAAAAATTTCTACAGAATTTACTGAAAAATTTTCTTCTTCAATTTCACCTGAAACTGTTTGACGAGTGCTCAAATCAGCTGGATTACATGGGCGTTCTGCCCAAAGAAAATTTTTTGTAAAGTGTGAAAAATAGAAAACTTGGGCTTTCCTTCGCAAAATCAATGATAAATAAACCGAAACATATTGGAATCATGTCTTATTTGCAGATGAAAGCAAATTTAACATTTTTGGTTCCAATGGGCATATAATTGTATGGAGAAGAAAAAATGAGGAACTTAGTTGGAAAAGTAAAGCATGGCGGTGGAGGTGTCCTTGTGTGGGGGTGCATGTCAGCATCAGGACTAGGTAATTTGGTATTTATTGATGGCATAATGAATCATGCTCTTTATTTAAATATTTTAAAAGACAATTTAAAATTATCAGTCCAAACACATTTGAAGAGAAATGGAGGTTAGAGTACGAAGACACAACATTAAAATGAAAAGTGAACGAAAAACAATAATGAATGAAGAATAGAGGAACATTGATGATTATACAATATGAAATTACAAAAAAGCTATTAAACTCTATTCACAGATGTTTAAAAGCTGTTGTGGATGCTAGAGGATATCCTACTAAGTACTAATTTGCCGAAATATTACAATATTTATTGTATGTAGAGTTTTTTACTTTCCCTGCAATACATGGTAATGTATAGGGAAAGTATTGGAATCATGTCGAAAATCGGAACTCGAGTTTTCGACGGATCAAGACCTCTAGAATGCGAAAAAACCATTTTTAGCGTGACGTCTGTGTGTGTGTGTCTGTCTGTCTGTGTGTCTGTCTGTCTGTGCAGATTTTGTATCCACTCTAACTAAAAAACTAAAGGACCGAATTTCACAAAATTTGGTAGGTAAGTCACTTGTGAGCGAGTCTGGTGCTGATTAGTTTTGGGTACGATTTAGAATAAAAGAACCCGCCTTTTTTTGCGAAATGGCCCACAAAAGCTCTTATCAACTCCACCACTCTAACTGAAAAACTACTGGACCGAATTTCACAAAATTCGGTAGATGAGTCACTTGTGGGATACTCTGGTTCTGATTAGATTTTGGTATCATTCGGAAAAAAATAACCTGCAATTTTTTGCAAAATGGCCCGCAAAAATCGTCAAAATCTAAACTAAAGAACTAAGTATACTCAAATATATCCATCAAATGCTCGTTTAATACGTAATTTTTAACGACCATTCATTACACTAGGACTAGCCGTTCTCGAGATATTTTAGTTTTCCGTATTTTCTCTACACCACATTTGAAAATAAGTCCGGTTACCGAATGAGAACGAAAATTAAATTAAAAGTGAAATAAATTTAATTAAAATAAAGAGAAAGTTAATATAAGTCTGCAGGGAAAGTCGTGTGCTGCCCACATCAGATTTTTTTTAAGTGTACGAAGACTTTAGTGACTTTGGGGTATCAATGTAGCAGGCACATATCCTGCTGCCAGGACACAGCACCATTCGAATTAAAATATGTTTTGAACCTGTCACGAACTGCTATACCCTTATTTGTTGTCTGTATACATTTTCTTTTTGTAGATCCACAAATGCATTTTTAAATTTGCGCCATTCTCCAGGGCTAACAGTTTTTGTATACAAATTTTCATTATCACAATTCCCTTCAGAAATATACCCTGATTCTGTTCTAAGTAAGTTGTGTAGGGCACAAGCAGCTAAAACAATTTTTTGGACATTTTTCATAGAGGTTTGGATGCTGTCTTTGAATATGCGAAACCGCATTGCCAGGATGCCAAATGCATTTTCCGACACTCGGCGAACCCTGGACAGCCTATAATTAAGATTCGCTGTTTCCCTGCATAGGACTTCATTATTCGTTCGCCGAGGGGCAAAGCATAATCTGCAAGGACATAGGACTTGTCCCCGGAAGCAGATTAGCTGCAGGAATAAATATTAAGGGTGAGCGTCAGTAAATTTTCTGCCTTATCCGCGCTTTGTTAACTTTCGCGGCACACATATTTCGCCGAAATTCTGCTCAAACAGTTGCGAAATATTTTCTGAAAGATAAAATGCAATGCTTAGATTATATTAAAACTAAATTTAATGCACCAAAAAACATAGAATATATTTTTATTTTAATCCAAAATATTTTTGGTGCTGCCATCTGTTGTCGTAATTTAATTCATAACGATTATTTTTATTTTTTAATGAACATTTTTAAATATCTATTCTTTCTAATACAGTGTTAAATACAACAACAGATAATATCTAATAATGCCACAATCACGGAAAGGTAATTTATCATTCTATAAATTTGATAAGGGATCTGAATGTACATCACTGAGGACTGCAGTTTTGTCTTGAAGTTCCTTTGTCTTCAAGTCCAAGTTCAATTACGTTTCCGTGATTATGGCATTATATATGATCTGCTGTTGTATTTAATAGCGTATTAGAAGGAATAGACATTTAAAAATGTTCATTAAAAAATAAAAATAGTCGGTATGAATTAAATTACGACAACAGATGGCAGCACCAAAAATATTTTAAATTAAAATAAAACACATATTCTATGTTTAATTGGGTATTAAATTTAGTTTCAATATAATCTAAGCATAGCATTTTATCTATAAGAAAATATTTCGCAACTGTTTGAGCAGAATTTCGGCGAAATATGTGTGCCGCGAAAGTTAACAAAGCGCGGATAGGGCAGAAAATTTACTGACGCTCACCCTTAAGCGTATTATTACTGACTGCTTTTCTCAAGATATTCCCCAAACCCCTCCATCACTAATTCTACCTTTAGTCCCTACATCAACACAGAGAAATGTTAACTCTGCATCGACAAGAGCTAGCAGCACTATACTAAATTCATTTTTATAACTGTAATATTGTGCACTAGAGCCAGAAGGAGGTACAATTTTGACATGTTTGCCATCCATGGCTCCAACGCACATTGGGAAATTCCATAATATCTCAAATTTTTGAGAAATATTAGTCCAATCTTCAACAGTTTGGGGGATTACCAAATACTCTTTCTTTAAAACATCATAAATAGCATTGCAGACAATTGGCAAAATTCCAGAAATCGTACTTTGTGCAATACGGAACTGAAATTTCAGAGACTGCTGAGTTTCACCTGAAATTAAGAAAAAAAAAGTTATTAACTTTCCAAATAAATATACTTAATTTTAATATATATGTTGCATGAACTGTAGACAAAATGATTGACCTTGAAGTTTCGTAGATATTCAAAATTACTTATATACATTTTGGCAATAAAGTAGACTGTGTAATTAGTTGTTTCCTATACTTAAATAAATAAAATGTATAAAATGCTAATCCTCCCCCCCCCCCCCCCCCGCCTCCAAAAGAAAGAAACTTCACCATTGGTAGTATCAGAAATACTATTTTTATATATTGTAAATACTACATGTACATATCAGTGAAACAGATCAATTATAAGTATTTTTTATACTGCTGTATTAAAAAACAGTACTTTTAACAGTATGTACATATCAATGAAACAGGTCAATCATAAGTATTTTTTATACTGCTATATTAAAAACTTTACGTAAAGTATACACGTAATGTAAAAAACATTACTTTACGTGTATTAAAGGTTACCTTTTTCTATTTTATATGTTCCATATATTTAAAAAAAAATACTTTTCCATTTCACAAAGAGAAAAGTTTTGAATTTGAATTATCAAAATATAATCAAATATTTTAAACAGTCATTTTATAAAGTTAATATAAATTCTTACCAGAGTTGCCAAATACCGTAATGTAAGTGCTAAGCGTTCTCCTGCTGATATCCATTCATGAGTATCTTTCTTTGAAATTAAAGGAGTGACCAAGTCGAGCAAATGTTGATGTGTTCATTCGGATCCACCCTCTATATGCCTCTGCATCCTATTAAAAAAACATCATTTTAAATTGCAAAACAATATCAACGATACATTTATTGTCAAACTTTTAATTACTTAAGAACTCGTTGAAACTACCGAATTAAACACATATTTCCAGGCACATAGGAAGAAAATAATGTTGAAAGTGTCCACAATTTCTGATGAAAACATAACATTATGTTTAAAATGAAACACCTTTATAATTGATCAATAATTATAATTTAAGGTAGGGGTAGGCCCATGATCCTCGCTCTTGGCTACATCAATGGATATGTTAAAAATGTATTTTGAATAGAAGTGTTGACATTGCATAAAATAGTTAAATGTGGCACATGCTTCAAAGACTAGCACAGAGATTAGAAAAAATTGAAACTATAAGAATATATTAAAAGGTGTTTTTATTTTCTTGGGGTTAGAGTATGTCAGACATTCATACCCCCTCACTCCTGCAAAGTGTACTCCTTGCTGCATAATTCTAATAATAGCAAAAAATGTAAAACATATATATTAATTTTTTTTTAAAAATATTTAACGTTTTTTTAATATCTTTCAAACGAAATTTTGAAACCCTCACTTTTCACTATAATCGAATGCAAAAAAAAAAAAAAAAATGAATAAAAGAATACGTACGGAAGTTTAAATTTACCAAAATAATAAATTGTAATATGAATGGGAAATATGAGAGCGGCATTTACCTGCTTTCACAATTAAATAAAATCCTGCCTTGTTATTTTTAAAAGATAGCAGAAATAATAAAAAAAGTTCTCAAATAAACTAATTTGACTTACCTCTAGAGCAAGTTCTTTCATCAGATTATCGTAACATCCAAATTTTTTACGTCTCAGAAGCCAAGATCTTGTCCACATCCTTTTCGATTTGCATGGTTTCTTTTCCTTCTTAAGCAAGAATAATCCTAGCATCATTATGCTAAGGCATATTTGTTTTTTCTCTGCAGCTGATAACAACTGAGTCATAATTACAAAGTAATAAATGTTACAAAAGTAAGTACTAAGCCTTGTTCTACTGCCGAAGTCGAAGTGAGAACAGTCAACAGATACTCGCTACCTGCCGAAAAGTAGATGTACAAATGTATAGTTGTAGCCAAAAAGCGATAAACATACCGCTGCAGTTTTGTCATTTAGCACAACTTCTTCAAACTGGCTATAACACTATCACCAACTTTTCCCCCCGAAAAATTGTGGGAAAAGTTGTCTGAAATAGTTGGTTGTTCCAAAAGTTGTTGCATGTGATACGGAATTTAGAAACAGGATCAACATCACCTTACGAAAATTATTTTATTCCAATGACCTATCAAATTTTATTCTCATCTAAATTTCTAAGAGAGAGCTCTAATTAGCGGTTTAGGAAATGTAATTCTTTACATTTCTTTCTACATACATACATATATAATGCAGCAATAATTTATAATACATAACTGAATTTTGAACTTTATTTGTAATTTCCCGGCGCACAAATAATGTATAGGAGAAATATTGATGGGGTCGAAAACTCAAATTTTCGATGGATAAATATACGTTCTGGACATCCTTTAACCTGAATCAATTATTTTGAAAGGGATGTCTGTGCATATGTGAGCGTAATGTATGTATGGGTGCGTATCGAAATTTAGAGAGACAAAATTTCTAGAACGAATGGAATGAAGCGAATAAAATTTATGATTTAAACCGAAAAGAACATCTGAAAGATTGCAAATGTATGAGGAAATTTAGTTTTTAAATTTATGTGTATATTTAAAAAAGCTTTTATAGTTTTCGAGTAATCGTCTTTTGAAAGTTTGAAAGAAGTTTGAAAATTTGATGTTTCTCAAGTTTGTAATGCTTATATCTTAAAAACTTAAAGTGTCAGCTATAAAAAGTAAGCATGCATTTATTGCTCTTTAAAAATCCTACAAGTGTGTATAATTAGATTTTATGTCATTTTGGTTTTTGAAGTATAGTGGTTATAATTTCGATATTTTAACATATCGAAATTATAACCACTATACTTCAAAATCCAAGTTTTCTACTGGTTGGGAAAGCTGTAACATTTAAAATGCCACGATTGTTGCAGCTCAGTTTGGTTACTTACTCTTTTGTGAAATATTGGTGCACAAGCATGAGATATTTTGTTTTGTTTAAAATTCATTAGGAATTTAAATGAACTTGGGGATTCTAAATATGTTCAATGAGTGGTGAGCTTTGAACAGAATAGGTGGAAATAAACGTACTCAAGTACGGATATGTGCCACCAGGCAAGTTTATAGATTAACTAGAATGTAAAATCTCTTCAGTAAATTTAATTTTTATACAGCAAATCAAGTTAGTAGAATAATCGAATATATTAAAGTGGAGTCTATGGCTGGAGTTTTCAGATGAAATCGGGGCGAAAACTAAAAGCGCTAGCTAGCTATAAATAATTAGCGAGTAATTTGCATTGTTTGAAGGCCTGTAAACGAAAGAAATAAATCTGAAGAAATCGAATAAACTTATTGAACTTTATTGGAGTTTTACCTTACAAAATATCATTCACGCAAAACAATTTCAGCTCCATTGGACTAGAGCCACTGCTGATTATATTTTTCTGAATTTATCAGGAGTCAGAAGTAACTTATTGCATGTAGTATCATAAAAATTTCCCTCCTTATTTTTTTTTTAATAAAATTTTAATCTGTTATTGCATAAATCTTATGAATTATTTGTACATCTTAGCAGTAAAACATTATAAACAAATCAAACAAATGATCTCATGAATAAATTAGGAAAGAGGAGAGATGAAGGAAAAGCATTTCAATCTCTAAAAAGCTAAGATATAATATAACAGGACAATTCAGAATTTTGCAGGTTATTATCAGCAATTTATTTAAATAGCTAATATTTAAATATTAAATTAAAAACGCAAAAATGTTTAAATTTATTGCGTTTTGGATTTCGCAGATAAAAACCTGGAATCCTATTTCGAAGCTGTTTGTTACTGTTCATTGTAGCCCCCTCTAAAATCTGATTCAAATACTGCAGGGACATAGATACAGAATAATGGAATACTAGCCAAATTATAAGAAAGTTTTACACCTTAATGAATTCATGCCAACGATTTTTATGCCAACGGCACTACCATGCTGAAAACACCGGTTCTCGTTAGATCACCGAAGTCAAGCAACATCGGGCGCGGTTAGTACTTGGGTGGGTAACCACCTGGGAACAACACCGCGTGGGCACATTTCGGACGCGGTAGCCCGGTGGTTTGCGCGCTGGATTTACACGCTGCCACAACTGCCGCCGTGTTCATGCGGAGTACGATCACGTTAAACATGTGGGTCCGTAAGTCCTTCCGAGAAGTTGGTGGTAGGGGAAAGAGGATACGGTCCCTGTGGATGCCTCCCCCACTGTGTTTCGGTTTAAATTGGGTGGCACTTAATGGCCGTCCAAACGGTTATCTTAACCCTTCTGGTAGGTCGGACGGTCTGGGTCTCAACAACAACAACCTTGATGAATTTAACATTTGTTTTATTGTATCACTTGAACGAATTACCCAGTGTTGACCGGGGTGTAAATAAACCCCCGCTACTTGAAAAATACATTTACAGATAACACTATTCAATTTATTTTCAAAACCCAAACCGACGCCAAATTACCAGTACGCTATCCACAAAGCAAAACGAAAATACACGCTCGCCGTAATGCAAAAAATAAATGAATGAAAGATTAATAACCTCTAGTAGATGAACATTGCATTAAATCGTTACGGTAGCTGTTAAATCGCATGGATTGCTGTTAGATCATATCGATGGCTGGAGTTCTATAACTGTTAAATCGCGAATATAGCTGTAAGGTCATATCAGTAGCTGGAGATTAACTAATTTTGAAATTTAAAAATACGTTAAAAAATCTAATTTAAATTTTGGAAAAAGGCCTTCGACACGCATTAGTTCAGGTATAGATGTGACTGTGTGTGTGGAAAAATTCGGTGCGATAGATATCGCGCGGTATTGTGGACAAACAAACAGACAGATTCTTCTTTTTATTATTATAGATTCACTGGGGATGAAGACGATAGAAATGCAATGTTTAAAATGCCCCTGAGTTTGTGACAAGTGAACGAAAATATAGTTAAAATGTTAGAAGATACAAAATCTAATCCAAAGGCACGAAAAAAACAATTGAAAAAGGGACAACAAATAGGAAGGAAAGGGGGAGGGGAGTAAAAATTAAAAATATTCTGATTTTCTACCAAAAGATAAAGAGCATCACAAAACTAAGAGGGGGAGGGGGACGAATCATATTTACAATTATTGGAGGATAAGGTGGTAAAAAACGCAATATTATTTTAGTAATTTTGGAAAAAATAATAAACGAAAATATCTGAAAAGAATTTAGAAATACATGGGTCCAACAGAAACACAAGGAAATACCCAAATGCTTCCAAATCAATTAAAAAAAGGAGAGGCTGGGATAGAAATTAAAAAAATATTACTATAGAGTGGAGTAATAAAAATAGGGTGTATTAAGAATAAAAAAAATTCCATTCGTTGGAAAAGAGGAATGTCACTATTTCATTTTTTCTCGGTTTTGAAAAAAAATAGACAAATTAAAATACCACATATCATACAATAAAACGTTATATAAGAATAATAACTCGTAAATTTTAAGTTGACTAGAACATGGGGATAGGGGTAATGAATTGTTTGAGTAGAAATATAAAAAAACACAATATCAAAATGTGTATTACAAATTTTAAGATTTTACCTAAAAGTGTATTACATTATAATTATAACTAAAAGTGTAATTATTCAAAAATAAAATAATATTTACAGATTATTGAATGAATATCTAGACAGAAATTTTTATGCATAAGCATCTGTCAAATTCGCAGATTGGATCCAGAGATTAAATTTATTAATTTGTAAAACAGCTCTAGCAATTTAGAAACAACTTTTGCATTTTTATGCAAATATTCACAAATGAATATTTTGCTTCAAAATTATTTTATACCATATTTTTTTTTTTTCATTTTGCACTGAAAGTGGAAAAATTACAAAATTAAGATCATTTTACACCATTGCTAAATTATTTGCCTCTGAAATTCTTTATAGAACAGCTACGAGACCTATAAATATTATTTTGGATAAAAACGTGAAAAAATTATTCTTTTCTCAGTATTGTTCTGGGGCTAATGCCATCGACTAATTTCAGCATCAAATTCATTTTATTTGTTAAAACACATTAAAAATCAACAAAAGACATAGTCAATTAAGAAATTTTACGAAAATATTTTAAATAATTGAAAAAAAGTTACCCAAATACTTAAAAAGAAGTCATATTTGATGAAAATGAATTTGGGAATCTTGCACAGCAGCCTACCACAACACTCTGAACATTAAGAAGTAGCTTTTTAACACTTTACAACAAAGTTGAAAAGTGTTTATGACTTTGTTCATTCTGTCTGTCTGTCTGTCCGTTAGCACGATAACTGCCGTAAAAATGACTTAATCAAAATGAAATTTTAGTATGTTGTTCAGACGGTCTGTAGTACCTATGGGAATATAAATGAATAATATCACACAATTAGTTTTGGATTGAAGACGGGTTGAAAAAATGAAATACATTGAGCCCTATGGGACCTAATTTTTCTAACATTTTTTAAGCGGATTTAAAATTCACAAATTGCTTCGAAAATTTTAGGTAATACTCAAATTGTTCCATAAAATATATAAAAAAAAATTCAGCTAAATATATTCAGTAGTTTTTTAAATAAAAATTAAAATAATAATTACCCACCTTATATGAAACGATCACGTGACCATGATATGAAACGATCACATGACCCACTTCAAAATGATATATGGCATCCATCTTGTTTCAAATTCGTGATTTTTTAAAGTTCTTTTTAATTCATATTGAGTGTTGTATCCATCCTAAAACTACTTTATTTCTGCTTAAATTCTGTGCATCTACATACTAAAACAACACAATGACAATATATTTGAGTTTAAATTCTCATTCAAATTTGATTATTTCTATAATTAAGCCTATTTTTCACCTATGTAAAATGTAAACAGCAAAATATGTAGAATGAGTTGTATTAGAATTACTGTATTTCTTTAACACAAAATAATTCAGTCCATGGAGTCTGCATGGCTGATATGAATGAAATATTAATTGATTTTATAAACAGAAGGACGATTTTTTTCGATGAAGTTTTAAGCATAAAGTTTATGAATTGTAGCTCCATGGTCTTAATTTTTAAATAAAATAAATTATTATAGTATTGTGATGAATGAAATGGAGAAAGTTATGAATGAAATCTTGCTTTTATAGAGAGATCCAGGCGTGTTATTTTTTCTATGACGTCATTTGAATTAATTTCAGTTGTTTTCGATGAAGTTTTCAAATATAATAAATTATCGTAGTATTATGATAGATTTAAAAATATTACCGTGGAATGCATTGCATTTTAGAGATATTTAAACCACGCAATTTATATTTCAATGCCGTCATTTGAATGAAGTTCATTTTTTTCAATGAAGGTTTAAGTTTTCAAATATAATAAATAAATGTAGTATTGTGATAAGTTTTAAAATATTACCGAAGAATGTATTGCATTTTCGACTTTTTTAAATAAAATTGCATTGAAGTTGGAAAGTGTTTCATAATCAATGCTTTAAGCATGATTGATCTTTCTTGTTACTTCTTGTCACTGTGTTACTTGCAATGGCCTCCAGCTAGGCTCAATGCCTAAATGAGCTAAAATGATAGATGACCAAAAGAATGACCATCTGGACTAATGTCCCGTCCTTTTAAAAGTGTGATCATACAAGACTGCATCTATGTGTTTCCAATTTGAATTTGAAAGCAGAAATAAATTCTGGGAATTGTCCTTTGGGTTTTTTCCAGTATTTGGGAAACACAGCCTCAGGGATTGTAGTCTGCACCCAGCTGCAAGTTGTATATAAAATCTCATAATCTCCTAAGTGTATGATCTTATTTCGTATGAGCATATTGTGCGTATTTTTAAGCAGAACTATACATTACTTCAGAAAAGATATAATTATGGGAGAAAGACGATTTTAACCTTTTAATGTTTTAATCTATATAAATAAAATTGAAAATCTGTCTGTCTGTTTGCCCCGTCATCACGGGAGAACGGCTGAACAGAATTTGATGAAATTTTGTGGACAGTCTAGAAATAGTCCCACTTAAAATTTAGTCCATGTTAGGAGTTTCTATGATCAGAGGTTCTCAAGATATTAGTAAAAAACGAAACTTTCGTTTGTTCCATCATAAAAAGAGAATGACTAAACCGAATTTAATAAAATTTTGTGGGTAGCCTTGAAATAGATCCCCATAAATTTTGTCCAAGTTTCGAGTTTCTGAAACTAGAGGTTGTCGAGATATTAATGAAAAACTTAACTTTTTCCTAGGAGTTCTACTCTCCAACTCCGTGATTTATCCAAACAGAAAGGATGAAATTCGTTTGTTTAAAATGTCAAAGCGAATTAAAACTTTATTTCTGAATTTGGTGCAGGATTTTTGAATTAATTTGTCACTATCTGAAAGCATGAATTGTTTGAATCATGAATTTAAATGGAAAAATCTACCTCCATGGTTTATCTTTCAGAAGCTTTTACTCAACAATGAACAGTATAAAGAAATGAAAATGGCTATTTAATTTTGCATTTTATGAGGAAGATTCTATCGTATATCATGTTGCTCGGCAACGGAATGAAATTAAATGTTTGTTAATGATTATTATTATTTTTTCGATTTGAATAATGAATAAATGGATATTAAAATATATCTTATAAATCAACGGTTTGATTTTTCTATTAATTATATTAATTGCAAACTGCGTACATCACTTTCATTTATTTTGGCAAAGAGGTTTCAAGCTTATATATTGTGTTTAGCTAATAAACTCATATATTCTCTTTACCCGATAAATCCATTTATCCATTGTTGAAACAGAAAAAGAGTAGAACGGATATATCTACTAATAATATTTTAGTGTTTTCATTTAGTATATACAAACAGGATCACGATATTTTATTCAGATCTGAAAATTTAGAGCTACGAATTTGGCTGGATATCGCTAACTTGGCAAATTTCTTAAATGTTGCCATATTGATTGAAATGTCCCCAAATTTATAAAAATAACGTAAATGAATGAAATTTGTTTTGTTAGAAGAAAGTACTGAAATGGTGTTTTGTTAGCATTTGTCTCTCAGTCCAACCGTCCTACTTAGTAACACATTTAGCGAATTTTTTAAATGTCACCAAATTGATAAAAAGTTTATAAATCCATAAAAATATTTTGAAATTGATAAAATTGCACTTAATAAATGAAATTGTGTTTTTCTAGAGGATAATATTTTGATGATGGTTCGTCAATTTATCTCAAAGTGGGACTCTCAGTTCTAAGAGTCCCACTTGTCGATACATTTGACGACTTTTTAAAATGTTGCCAAACCCTCATTACAGATAGCATTATTCAGACAATATTTTGACCACCAATTTATTTGAAGCAAATCATAACATATTGCTTAGCAATGGATTTAAATCCAGTGTGTTTATGAAGAAGATTTTTATTAAATCTTTTCCGATTTTAATAATGAAGATATGTATATAAAAAAAATTTCATTGCCATCACATTTTTGACTGGATAATATCAATTACGATCTTCAGGTGTAAGCATTATTATTATTGATGTTTTAGGGGATTATTGATTCAGAGATTATTGATATTTTCAAATTCTTATGCCATTGTTTTACTGCGGCAAAAATTGTTGTAACTCATATATTGCACATTGTACGAGTAATCTTCTACAAATGCACGGGTATATCTTCTAATCTAAGAGAATATAAGTAGTACAGGTATATTGGCATATATTTTGACATATATTGGAATCAATCCTTCCGGTATGAAGATTACGGGGATTATTGATATTTTTAATTTATTACGTAATCTTATATATTGGCAAAAATTTTTGAGACTAAATATTACAATACGGGTAATCTTTTACTAACACAAGGACATATCTTCTAATCTATGACATTATAAGTAGTTCGGGTATATCTTCCCATATAACTGTAGCACTTTCATTTCGGCTCATATTGGAATTAATTACTGCCTTCTGGTTTAAAGATTACAGATTTATTGATATTTTCAATTTATACATGTAATCTACTAATACAGGTAATATCTTCTAATATTAGCATATATAAGTAGTACGGGTCCCATACAATACGCTTTTATTTTGCATATATTGATTCAATTCCATATTTTTTGTAAATTTGCTTACAAAACAGGCCAGGATATTTTATTCTTCAGATCTAACCGTGAAGATAACTTTGAATAGCGAGAACAGCCATTCCTTAACTTCTTTTCAGGAGCATTATGTTAAATATTTTAAAAGAATATTTTGAGTAAAAATGCCATTTAGTATACTATAGGAATTTGCACATGATTGTGAATTTTAAGTTTATTTATATTATATACTCCGTACGATGAATGGGTATGCTGCTAGTACTATATAAAATAGTACATTAATTCATTTATATTAAAGTGGCATAAATTGGTTCATTTTCAAAATTCTTTAATACAACCACAAAAGCCATTCTTACTACACCTAATTTGACTTCCAAATGGCCACCACTAATTCGGTCGCTGTGGGCAATTGCCCATGCCAACCACATCTTAAACCGGGCCTGTTAATTATATTTATCAATAAACAAATAAAAGCAATTGATAAAAATAGTGGAATAAAACATGTTTAAAGTATCCATTTTTAATGTTGCCAATACATTCTCAGAAGTTGGAATTCCGTCTCAAACAATAAAAAATGATTTAAACATTTAGGGTTTGTGTCTGATAAAAAATAAAATAATGTTTAAAATGAAGACTTGAACCTGATTCTTTACTGAATTTATTAGAAAAAGTAAATGAATGTGAATGCATTCTTCTGACATTAATGTACTCTTCTGTTGTTCTCACAAGAATGATTCATATACATGGATAACAATGTTCTAGTATGTCTTCAAGCAACCATAAAAGACTACAGATTCATTTATTAACTTCAGAGTTTTTAGAAGAAAAGTGTGAATATGAGGAAATTCTTTCACCATCTAATAAAAAACAAGTTCTTGAGAATTTAGAAACCATTCGAAATTATCTTACACAGGGTTTATTTGGGGCCGAAGCCCACTGGAGCCCTACTCCGGTACTTCTTTAATTTTGGCAAATATTTAAATATTTGCCGGAGCCATTCAGTGGATACTTTTTTTGGACTCTGGAGCACTCCAAAATTGAAATGAAATTATTAGTAATTTTCTTTCCAGTTTTTGAGTATTTTGCAATCGCTTTTGCCAAACAGGAAAGCTGGTGACGGCAAAGGCCATGGCCATGCACATATTTTGATTTCTTGTTCTTGATGAAAGAATCCATCAGTATATGTCAACCTGCCAAAAGGCTTCCATGCCTAATTAAAGTCAATACACAAAAAAAATTCTACCTAGCTGGGGAAACTATGATGTAAGTGTTGCCTAGTTACCGCAGAATACGAAGGGCATAAAGTAACAGGGGGCATGCACTAACTGAGCTCATTTTCAGCAAATTAGGTGGCAATGCTTTGATTTGTAATTGTTCTCATTCCCACTACATTTTATTAGATTTTGTTTTGACATAGGGATGAAGATATGAATTGAAATAAGAGTAAGCAAATAATTTATGATGATTTTGGTTCCTCGAGCATAAAAAAGTAGCTTTGATTGAGCCTTCCAAGAAGATTCTGATTGAAAACGAACTCCAGATGACGAATGAATAAAACAAGTCAAGTGTTTCAACATCAAGTGATTAAGAGAAGAAAATCTAGAAGAAAACATCATCTCACACTTTTCAGAGAATTTACCATCATGGTGGTTAAATCAACAAGATATGAATTTTTTTTAAAAAAAATCTGTGGTTGCTATTCAAGGACCAAAAATTAGGATGTTGTACTTGCCAAATCGTTTCTAGCTTGGGTACATTTAGAGCCCAAGGATCATCTTTTCCAAGTGAAAGCAACTGGGAAACTGTAAATGTCGGCCCAAATGGAGAAACTAAATTTCATCAAAAGAAATCTTTACAGAAGATTTGTGAACACAAGGTTTCCAAATTGCATCTAACAGCTGAAAAAATTGAAAAAGACAAAAATAAAAATCAAATCAACATAATGGTATCCTCTACAGAAAAAGAAGAACAGGCTCTGACGGAGCGGAATTTTAGAACTGCATATCATTTAGCGAAGCAGAATAAAACATTTTATGAATTTGAGAAGGAAATTATTGTGCAAATTCTCAATGGACTGGATATGAGGAAGATTTTACACTCAAATGTTTCAGCAATGAATATTGTGACACACATTTCAAAGAGTATACAAGAAACTCTTGCAAAAAAAGTTGTGGATGAAAAACTGAAATTTGCATTGATTCTTGATGAATCAACATTACTCAGTAATATTACCATTACTAAAGCCCGTAAATATTACCATTACTACTCAGCATTACTACCTAATACTAAAGAAATATATACTAAAGAACTACTACAGATACTAAAGAAAAAGCCATATTTTCTGGGTTGACGAAAAACTTAACGACAAGCACATTCGTGCTAAATCTTGGAATAATGTATGATGCTCTGGAAGAATTGTTGGATTTATCTCTAGAATTACAAAATAGACAAACGATGTTAGTTGAGGCTCATCGATGAATAAGCCTATAAATACAGGGGTTTAAATCGAGAATGTCTAAACCTGGAAAACACATTTCTGAGTCTCTTCAAAGTGTCAAAATCATGAAGTTTAAAAATGCATGTTTACAAGAAAGCAGAAAGGCTATGCCTAAAATTGAACATAGTCAATTATACAGATGCTTAGCCGACTCAATTTAGAGCAGGCAACTTTCTGTTTGTTCAAGAAATTTTGGAACAGATCATAAAGAAATTATTAAAGAGATTAAAATTCTTTATCCAAAATTTTGACCTGGTGGAAAATCCATTGAAGTTACATTTGGAGATGAAGAAATCATGGAATTGTGCAAAAGGTTTCACCTCAATGAATGAACAGCCTTATGGGACTTCAGAATTTTCAATGAATCTTCTGGAAAAGAAATTAAGACTGAACTTAAAAATTGATTTCATCGGCCAATTTTATCCCTGTATCAAATGTCAAGTGTGAAAGAGGGTTTTCAATGATGAACTTGATTTGTACACCACAGCGTGTTTCCCTTAATATTAACACATTATCGAATTTAATGTTTATTAGTCTGGTTGGCCCTTCCATTAACAAATTTGAACAAGGGTCATATGTACGTTCGTGGATAGCAAGTGGTCACAGTGCAATTGACAACCAGACGAAAAATAGGAAAGGGAAAGATGAAAATCCTGATTTGTTACTGGAAAACACACTTCATGTGGAATACTTTTCATAAATTTTTTCACAATATGATTATGCAAGTAGGCAAATTAAAAAAAATAAATAATGCCTATTGTATACTATTATTGTGTACTATTATTTAATTTTAGTGAAAGAAAATCAAGGGCACAGTGGACCAGGGTCAATTATTTTAATACTACTATTTATTTTTAGTTAATTTTCTTACCAATAAATAGCCCTGCTAGTCCCACAAATCCTGTAAAGGTAAATAGTATATAAAAAAATTGGGCAGTGATTGAAAAATAGTAAAATATCTAGCCCGCTACTGAAAAATAGGACAATGGACTACAGTGGACTATGCAATAAGAAATACAGATGGGCAACGGTGTGTCCCAGTGCGTGTGTGTGTGTGTGGGGGGGGGCATACCCCTCCACCTCTAAAATAAAAGTTTGTATGCTAGTAGCGATGGATAAGCATTGCATGTTTTGGTGCACTGGAAAATACTGCATAAGGATAGGGCTCCTGCACTTTTTGTTAGAAATTATGCCCCGATCTTACGCCAGTTCATTGGTACTACACAGGATGAATTCAGAGCTCAACTGTTTTAAAGGAAAAAGCTAATTTGACCGATAAGTATACATTTCAATATATTTTAGACAAGTACATGGTATCATAATATGTATGTAAAATGGTAGTATAAAAGCTTGAAGAATGTTCAAGTAAACTGCAAACGAAATAAAGTTAACTTCTTTTTTATCATTACATAATTCAACAGTACTTCTAACTATTAATTTATATAACTGTTATCAATATCATCATACATTTGAAATTTAAATGATCATTACAGTAATGCATATTCAGTACTTTCACTAGCTAGTACTCCACTCCACTTAAGTCTTCGAATTTTTTTGGTACCTTGAATGACAACTTGTCAAGGTTTTACAATATTAACTTTTTTTAATTCTAAAAGTTTTGATAAAAGTGAGATGTGATGATTTAGAGGATACAAACTGATATCACGCACAGTTGAATAATTGTTTGCAAAAACAAGAAACTTCATAAGGGAATTTTCATGCAACATTTCAATTAGAAAACAATATCTGGGTGTTTTATCTGTATATACCTTTTATCATGAGTGGTATTAAGAGTGAAAGCTGATATTTTATAATAAGGTTGGCGTACATTTTAGATATCTTTATTTTTACAACTGAATATATATTTTCCTTTATTTCATTAAATGATGTCATTCTGTTATGTTTTACCAATTTGTAACTGGGAAATTCTAATTTGAATTATGTTAAAATATTATGGTAACATTATATCATTTATATTCCTTTCTGATGAATATGAGCATATTGAAGAGTATTTTAAATCACATTCCTAATAAGATCCTTTATCATAAAAAGTTATCACTTGTATCAGAAATCTCACTCGCTTTTAAATAACTTTAGAACTTTATCAAATCAGTAACAAAAATCTGTAGTCAAAGAAATAAAAAGAAGTTAGCAAAACAGATTCATCATAAAGCACAGATTCCCAAATTGTTATTAAAAAAAAGTAAGAAGTTGTGGAAATTGAAAAATCATAAGTTACTTATAAAAATGCTTCATATTCTCTGAATTTTGATAATTGTATAAACTAAATGAAGTCAATATATAATTCTCTATGCAAAAAGCATAATATTTATTGTCCATTATTTTATTTCAAATTAATCGTCACATTTTGTATGCCATTTTAGTTCGACATCCAATAATTGGGAAAATTTGATAACTCGGCAAAGCTGAAGTTCAGAATATACCAGATTATCCAAAGATTATTGTATATTTTATTTGAAACCATGTTAAAATATATCATAGAATAAAACTTTATTTGCTAATTTTGGTCTCCAATTTTCTATCTACCAAAATTATTTTATCATGCTTCGCTAGAGTGCACGTGTTTCATTAATTCTGTTTCATTGTGTAAATACTGTCAAACACATTTCACATGCAAATGGTTACTTCCATGTGTGAATATCTAAACTACTTTTTGTGAAAATGCCTTCTGGCACATTTCTTATGTAAACAGTTTTTCACCTGTGTGCATAAGTTTGTGCATAGCTAAGCTAAATCACTTTTCTGTAAAAATATGTTTGGGCACATTTCACATGAAAATAGTTTCACACTTGTCTGCACAAGTTTATGCATATCTAAACAACCTTTTTGTGAAAATGCTTTCTGACATAATTCATATGCAAAAGGTTTCTCACCTGTATGCACAAGTTTGTGTGTTGAAGACCCAGACCGTCCGACTCGTCACCAAGGACTTGAGCATCTATTTGGACGGCCGGACAAGTTTGTGTGTATATAAATTACTTTTTCATGAAAATGGCATCTAGCACACTTCACATTCAAATGGTTTCTGACCTGTGTGCATATCTAAAACACTTTTTTGTAAAAATGCTCATTTCATATGCAAAGTTTCTCACCTGTATGCACAAGTTTGTGCATATCTAAACAACTTTTTTGTAAAAATACTTTTTGGCACATTTCCTATGAAAATAGATTTTCACCTCTGTGCACAAGTTTATGTATATCTAAACAACTTTTTTGTGAAAATGTTACCTGACACATTTCATATGCAAATGGTTTCTCACATGTATGCACAAGTTTGTGCGTATTTAAAATATTTCTTTGTGAAAATGCTTTCTGGCATATTTCACATGCAAATAGGGTTGAACCGGAAAATAGGCCCCCCACTCATTTTTCAAAGTACGATCCCACGCCAAGTTGGCGCGATTCATCGGTTTGCAATTTCATTTCGTATACTTCGCCAATTCTGGTAGCCCAGGGCTTCTGGTAACCCACTGACATCCAATCAGCGGTCGGCTGTTTGGGAATCTGCATTTTAATAGGCAGTAATTGTCTTCTGTGTATTTCATCAGACCTTTTTCGATCGAATTGGTTGACACTTGTTTTTACAGATCTTTTTCGATCGATTTGCAAAGATTTAAACACGTACAAACTTTTTGGAATACATATTTAAAACATTCCTCGTAATTCATGGACATTAACATTTTCCGCAAATTTTCAATAAATATGCAGGTTCCGGTGTTGAATGTACGTGTATGTTCAAGAAAACGTGCTGCGGTGTTGAATGTACATGTAAGAAAACTTGTTCGGGTGTGGATGTAATTAAAAATATGGATATCCGTTACATAAGGTTAGTTCTTTTCTTTGTTCATCCCGTGTTTTGAAATTGTGTTTTGTATTTTTCCGTCTTTTTAAAATGAGTTTCTTAATTTTAAAGTATCGTTTTTTTCTTGATTTTTGCTAAAGTACAAACATTTTTCTAAGAATCATTTTCTTTTGAATTTATTTAAAGTACAAACTTTTTCTAAGTATCGTTTTTCTTAAATTTTGTTAAAGTACAATCCTTTTTCTAAGTATCATTTTTTCTTAAATTCAGTTAAAGTACAATCTTTTTTCTAAGTATTGTTTTCCTTAAATTTTGTTAAAGTACAATCTGTCATTACGCAATATTTTTATAATTCTGCCATTATGCAATATTTCTAAAATGCACAAAAATCGTATTTTGTAACATTTTTATGAGTATTATTCACTTTTATTTATATTCAATTGCAAAATCATTTAACAAAATTCCAGTTCATAAAATTATAGAATACGACGTCATTTTGGTAGGAGGTATTTTAAAACACGGGAAAATACGTCACTTCAGTTGGGAGGAGTCAATTTCAAAACACGGAGAAACACGCCAACTTGGCACAATTTAGTACTTAGAAAAATAAGTGGGGGTTTATTTTCTGGTTTTAACGCAAATGGTTTCTCACCTGTGTGCACAAGTTTGTGCGTATTTAAAATATTTTTTTGTGAAAATGCTCTTTTGCATATTTCACATGTAAATGGTTTCTCACCTGTATGCACAAGTTTCTGTTCAACTAAATTACCATTAATTAAAAATGCTTTCTGGCATATTTCACATGCAAATGGTTTCTCACCTGTGTGAACAAGTTTGTGCGTATTTAAATTACTTTTTCGTGAAAATGGCATCTAGCATACTTCACATTCAAATGGTGTCTCACCTGTATGCACAAGTTTGTGCATATATAAAACACTTTTTTGGGAAAATGCTTTCTGGTACATTTCATATGCAAATGTTTTCTCACCTGTATGCACAAGTTTGTGTCTATATAAATTACTTTATTGTGAAATGGCATCAGGCACATTTCACATTCAAATGGTTTCTCACCTATATGCACAAGTTTGTGTCAAACACTTTTTTTATGAAAATGCATTGTGGCACATTTCACATGCAAATGGTTTCTTACCTATATGCACATGTTTGTGTTGAATTAAAGTACCTTTACTTGAAAATGCTTTTAGGCAAATTTCACATGCAAATAGTTTCTTTCTTGTGTATACATATTTGTCCTTATCTAAATTAAGTTTTTCTCAAAATGCGTTGTGGCATATTTCACTTACAGGTTTCTCACCTGTATACACATGTTTGTGTTGAACTAATTAACTTTAATTTAGAAATGCTTTCTATCGCACATCATATGGAAATGGTTATTTAACTGTGTGCACATGTTTGTGTTTAACTAAATTACTTTTTGTTGAAAATGCTTTCTGGCACATTTCACATGTAAATGGTTTCTCACCTGTGTGCACAACTTTGTGATTATTTAAACTATTTTTATGTGAAAATGCTTTCTGGCACATTTCACATGCAAATGGTTTCTCACCTGTGTGCACAAGTTTGTGTTTAACTAAATTACTTTTTGTTGAAAATGCTTTCTGGCACATTTCACATGTAAATGGTTTCTCACCTGTGTGCACAAGTTTGTGATCATTTAAACTATTTTTATGTGAAAATGCTTTCTGGCACATTTCACATGCAAATGGTTTCTCACCTGTGTGCACAAGTTTGTGATTATTTAAACTATTTTTATGTGAATATGCTTTCTGGCACATTTCACATGTAAATGGTTTCTCACCTGTGTGCACAAGTTTGTGATTATTTAAACTTTTTTTATGTGAAAATGCTTTCTGGCACATTTCACATGCAAATGGTTTCTCACCTGTGTGCACGCGTTTGTGATTATTTAAACTATGTTTATGTGAATATGCTTTCTGGCACATTTCACATGTAAATGGTTTCTCACCTGTGTGCACAAGTTTGTGCGAATTTAAGATATTTTTTTGTGAAAATGCTTTCTGGCATATTTCACATGCAAATGGTTTCTCACCTGTATGCACACGTTTGTGTGCAACTAAAGTACCTTTATTTAAAAATGTTTTCTGGCACATTTCACAAGCAAATGATTTTTCACCTGTGTGCACAAGTTTGTGCTCATTTAAATTATGTTTACGTGAATATGCTTTCTGGCACATTTCACAAGTAAATGGTTTCTCACCTGTGTGAACAAGTTTGTGCTCATTTAAAATAATTTTTTGTGAGAATGCTATCTGGCATATTTCACATGTAAATGGTTTCTCACCTGTATGCATTCGTTTGTGTTCAACTAAATTACTTTTACTTGAAAATATTTTCTGGCATATTTCACATGCAAATGGCTTCTCACCTGTGTGCACAAGTTTGTGCATATTTAAGATACTTTTTTGTGAAAATGTTCTCTGGCATATTTCACATGCAAATGGTTTCTCACCTGTGTGCACAAGTTTGTGCGTATTTAAGATACTTTTTTGTGAAAATGTTCTCTGGCATATTTCACATGCAAATGGTTTCTCACCTGTGTGCACAAGTTTGTGAGTATTTAAATAATTTTTATGTGAAAATGTTCTCTGGCATATTTCACATGCAAATGGTTTCTCACCTGTATGCACACGTTTGTGTTGAATTAAATGACTTTTACTTGAATATGTTTTCTGGCACATTTCACATGCAAATGCTTTCTCACCTGTATGCGCATGTTTGTGTTCAACTAAGCTACTTTTACTTGAAAATGTTTTCTGGCACACTTCAAATGCAAATGGTTTCTCAGCTGGTGTCATGTTAATTTTGATTTAAATTGATCTTTATTAACACTTTCTGGCATATGTTACCTGCAAATAGTTTCTCATCCATGTGAATAAGTGCTGAACTAAACTACATTTTAATTAAAATATTTCTGGCGCATTTCACATGGAAATCCTTTTTCTCTTGTTTGCAGAAGTTTATTAAAACAAGTCTATTTAAAACATCTTTTTGTAAAACTGTGTTCTAGCATATTTCACATGGAAATGGTGTCTCATCTGAGTGCACACGCCTATGTGCATTTAAAATAAATTTCAGCAATATGCTTTCTGCCACACTTCACATGCAAATGCTTTCACATCTTTTATGCAAGTTTATGAGCATTTAAAGTACTTTTTGTGAAAATGCCTACTGGGACATTTTATATGAAATGTTTCTCACCTATGTGCACAAGTTTACATCTATTTAATGAACTTTTTATGAAAATGCTTTCTGGCACATTTTGCATGTAAATAGCTTCTCACATAACAAGTTTGTGTGCATTTAAGGCACTTTTTAGTAAACATTTTTTCTGGCATGCAAATAGTTCCTCTTATGTTTGCATAAGTTTAATACTGTTTAAAGCATCTTTTTGTTACAATGCTCTCTGGCACACTTTCGATGAAAATAGTTTTTCACATGTATGTAGGAACTTGAGATTATTTGAAATGGTTTATTACATGTGTGCACAATTTTTTGCAAATGCTTTCTCCCATTCCACATGTAGTGTGTACTTGCATGCACAAATTTTGACTAATTAAAGCACCATTTTACATAAATGCCCTCTAACATATTATACAAACAAATAGTGGGCTTCTGTCCGTATGTTTATATTGAGTCAAAACATATTTTTTGAGGAAATGGAGAAGAGGCATCTTTTGAAATATATTGCATGTATTTTACAAAATGTTTCTTACTAATGCGAAGAATTTTTATTTATCTAAATAAATGTGTTTCTGTTTTCAAGAATAATTTCTTAATGCAATTTACTAGAAAACGGTGTTTCACTGAGACTCACATGTAGTTTTCTTTGCTCCAAAAGCTTCCTGATATATTTCTGATCCAAGTGACTTAATATGAGCACAACAATTTGTTTTAATTAAATATGTTTCACTTAACAAATTTGTTTTAATTTTTTTTACAAATATTGATGCAAATGGTCCATGTTTATGGCATATATCATGAAAATGAAAAATTTTGCATAACATTTTTTCTTATATTTCACTGGATAAATATTGATATTCAAGATAACTTGCAGTAAATGCATTATGATATATGTTGAAATAAATCACATTTCACGAATTGTTCATGTATTCGTAAATTCAAATCCTCTTTTGTTTGCATAAATGGTTTTAGTATGAAATCTAGATTCTGATTTAGAGAACTTAGTGTGCCTCCTTCTAATAAAAAAATTTATTTTCTTGTAAAACAGCAACAGTTGATTAGGTTTTAGTGGGTTCATCACATGGGCCACAATGCTTTTTTTGTATACCTCAATAAAGTTTTCAGTTTAGCAAAAGACTTATCACAATTAATAAAATAATGGGTGTAGAAAAAATGTATTTAAGGCATAAATTAAAGAATTTCATTTAAAACTAGTTTGAGTTTCTTTCAACCAATTTCTTCCTCCAATTTCTAGCATCAGAAAAGCTAGGTTTTTGCACTTAATAATAAGAAATATAAACATCATCCATCAGAAACTCTTCAAATATTTATTTCATTCTTTAGCAAATAGGAATTGCACAGAAATCAGAATAAATTAATATATCTCAGTTAAGAAATTTCAAAAATATCACAGCACTCAATTCTTCTGGTTGCAGTAAACTTACGACGCTTTAGAGAGGGGACAGCTCCGTCCAATCAAGGATCGAGATAGCGGCAATCCCGTGCATGTTCCGAAAACGTACTCCCTATATCCCCTGCTGTAAGGCTCCTATATATACAGGCTGGCGCAAGAGCGGCCATTGAAGCTCCTGTGGGAGCGACGGCTGTGCTTGGCGAGAAGCGGGGTTATTTTCTCTTGCTATTTATCGCTATAATGGCGCATTTCTATGCGTCTTTAAGCTATCGACTGTCAAACTCGGATTTTATCCGAGAGTCTCGAAAAATTTTATACTTTTAAAACGCGCATTTTAAATGTAATATTTTACATAAAATATAATACTTCTTATTTTGATTAGAAGGAAAAGTGTTATTAATCAAATTTTACATGCAATACGTTTCTATTTTGAGTATTTCTATAACAATTTTACCAGAATTAATGTGTTTAAAAATAGCAACAATTCTAAAAAATTTTTTAAATATAAAAACGTCTTTGACTGTTAATATATTCATACCTATTTTGATAATACTCGATAGCGTATTTTAAACAGGCATGATTTATTTATTATTTATTGTTATGATTTACTTCACTTTATTTATTTGGGGGGGGGGGGGGGGGGGTATTTGTCTAAATTTAATAAAAACTGGAAACTTCTAACGGTGTTTTGCGTAATTGTTTTTACGATATGTTGGTGGTGGACTTTCGTTGATAAACCCTTCTTTATCATTAAAATAAAATTTCTGATTCTGAAAAACAAATAGGGGGAGGAGGGTGCATTTTGGCATGGACGCCAAAAGTCCTTCGACAATGATAAAGTTGAAACCGAATACCGTAGCTAAGGAAAAGTGGCTGACTCTCTGCTTTAAATGCTAAAAGTTTAACAAATATCAAGTATGTTTTCTTACAATACTTGCTTATTGCCTAGGTTTTTCTAATTAATGATCTATTGTTCCTTACTTAATGTCTTATAGTCATCCCTAACTCAGATGTAGTAATACAAAAGTGCACACTCAACTAGTGATAGGATATAAAATTCCATCTCCCCTATTATTGTTTAAATATTGTTTACTTTAATAGAGCACAACAAAATTACACTTAAACACCAATGCTTTCTTTTTACTGGATAATTTAAACATACATTTGAAGAGATTCAGTGGCGTCGCCAAGGAGGGGAATTCGGAGGTCATGACCCCCCCCCCCCCCCCCCCCCCCCGAATCCATTAAATTTCGAAGAAACAATATATGGAGAATTAGAAAGCAAAATATTTGGTTACCAAACACCCTCCCACTAGAAATTTTTTCTTGTGATGCTATTGAAGATTTAATTTATCAAGATCATATGGCCATACTGTCAAAGGATAGCATCTTTCATGGAGTTTGTTTCTAAAATAGAAACTTACATATAGCAATAAAGAACCATGAGTCAAAATAAAATTCTGTTAACACATGTTGCTATTTATTATTTAAAAAAATAACTAATAATTGCATTGAACTTGAAAGCTGATAATTATAATACACAACTTCTGTAATTTTATAAGCAGTAGTAAAGAATTAACAATTAAATTTTTTTTTTCCTCTTTTCATCGTAAATTTAAATAACTATAAATTCCTAGAATACATATATTTTCAACTGCATACTTTTTATAGACATTCAACAAAAAACCTCTCAATTCTAAAATATTGTATTGTAGAATATTCATGAAAATGAAAAATTGCTAGGGTACTTGTCATTCCTTACTATTCAAGTTTCAAAATCACTTTACTTGATATGAAGAATATATCATGGGTACACAAGAAGAAAAAACACTAAATCCAAAAAGATAATTTTGAGATAAATGGATTTTAGAGTTTGAACGTTTCTAAATAATCTTATTTTGCTTGATATGCATTTTCTTTATTTTATTTAAAAATACTGATATTACATTTTAGCAATTTGTTTATTTTATATTGTGATTTTTAATATATTTAGGACATCATTTTTTAAAATGACCGCATCACTAGTTGTTAGTTTCATGTTATTTATTGTAAAGCAAGTATTAATATCTAGCTCTTTATTTTTATTGCCTGTAGACAGAACACAGATTTTTTTACTTATAGATAATTCATTTATTGCATTTTTGCTATAAATGTTCTTTCCTTGTATGCCCATGATATCTGATATAGTTTCATGTTAAAATTACATTCATACTTATAGATAACATTAGTACAAATGCATTCTTAATATGAATGGCAATGTTTTGCAATAAAACTACCCATTCCCTGGATGCTTGTGAAGAGATTATTCTCATAAAAATATCTTCCTTATGATTAAAAAAACAATTTGTATTCAGTTAATAAATTTTAAGTCCCGTTAATATTATATATTTTGTTAAGTATGGGTTAATATTAATGAATGTCTATTTTACTTTAGAATATCGATTTTCTAAGAGCATTATAAATTTTTATACCAACATGTTTATATATTTCTGAATTAGTAGTCGTAAGTTTTACTAAATTACTCATGTGCAATTCCTAATTCTTCTCAAATGTATAAACAATAGCAATATTTGAACTTACTGTTGGAAAATTTTAGAATTACGTTTTATGCAACTATGTTTCGACATATGGTTGGATGACAATTGGTTTTAGCTTGAAAGATGAAAAAAATACATATATTACCTTCAATACCTAAAACAGTGATGTGGCCTCATTTCTTTGGGTTATATAATATAATTCGTCTTAACCTCTACTATTTTCTGCAAAATTTACACATTCAACCATAATTGTTCATTTTTAACATATTATGATTTAAACGTTTTCACTAAGTTTACACGAACAGTTTGCATACTAACTTTGAAAAAAATATATAATCTTCACTTTCAAATCACTATTTTATATTTAAAAGTGAAAGAAGGTAAACAGTCAAAGTTAATATTTTACAAGGTAAATATACGGATGCGATTGAAAAAATTAGCACAATTTACTTCTCAGTAAATTGTTGCATTTTGGAGAAAACAAATAACACAGATGGACAATTTAACATTTTATTGAGACAGCAAATCTTAATATTTATACAAATTTCTTAGTATTTTGAATAGTCATAGATGCATTTATAGATCATTTAATACATATTTTAAATAATCTGTTATGAGCCATGACGAATCTCCAATTGATGAGGTTCAAACAATCTCAACAAACTATGTGTGTGGGACTCATAATGAATACGAAAAGAGTAACCTGAAAGAACAAGGTATGATTAAATACAATTAAAATAATAATGAAATTTCAATATATATTTCACACTTTCAAAAATGTCATAATATTTTGAAACTAATAATTATTTTGATATGAAATTTTCAGCCCCATACACTAGTACTTTAGAAACTAGAACTGCATTTTGATGCAAAAAAATTCTTTGTAACACTTTACAATATAGTTGAAAAGTGTTTATAACTTTGTTCATTCATTCTGTTTGTCTGTCCGTTCATACGATAATTGTCATAAAAATGACTTTATCAAAATAAAATTTTAGTATGTTGGTCAGACAGTCTGTGGAACATACGGGAATGTAAATGAATAATATCACCCAATTAGTTTTGGATTGAACCCGGGTTGAAAAAGTGAAAGTTTTTTAAATAAAAATTAAAATAATAATGACACCCATATTATATGAAGAAATCATGTGCCCCACTTGAAAATAAAATATTGTATCCATCTTTTTATCCAATGTAAAAATTGTGATTTTTAAAGTTCTTATTTATATTTAGTGTTGCATCCGTCCTAAAACAGCTTATATTTTGCATAATTTGTGACAGCAAAATGGTTCACAATGTTGACCGATGTATAGGCGAATGATGGTGTATCAAGTGCCTGCCTATTTGTAATAAATATTGCATATTTGCACTGTATGCATTTTAACGTTTAAATTCAACTCTATGTTTTAAAAGCTTTCAGCATAATAAATTATATCCTGATGAAAAATAACTCAAATTTTGCTATTCTAAATCTGTAAATTATAATGGTGATAAAGATATTTCTCAAATTATACAGCTTGACACATGATTAAAAACTTGAAATTTAAATAGAGATACCTTTCAAATTATACAGTTTGGCACAAAATTATAAATTTTCATATAAAACTTGAACTTTCAATATAGAAAATGGTCTCAACTTGAGGAAACTCCTAATTCAGTAATTGTAAGAGTCCATCAAAAGCAGGAGCGAAAAGAACATGTTTTTCAAAATATGCAAGTTGGCACGAAATTAAAACTTGTCATAAAATTGGAAAGTATTATTTATAACTTATATAACAGTGGATAATGGTAAATTGCAATAGAATCCACCACCAGCAAGGGAGATTGAGATATTTTTTAAATTATATAATTTGGAATAAAATTATAAATTTTTGTATAAAACTTGAACTTTCAATACAGAAAATGATCCCAATTTGAAGAAAATTATAATTCAACAATTGTAGGAATCCACCATTAGCAGTAGCAAGGTGAACATATTTTTCAAAATATGCAACTCAGCACAAAATCAAAACTTGTCATATAAAAAACTGAAAATATGTATAACTTGAGTAAATATATAAAAGTAAATAATGGTAAATTGTAATGGAACCTGCCTCAAGCAGAAGGGAGTTAAGATACTTTTCAAATTATAGAGATCCTAAAATTAATTTTCATAGTTCAGCTTTCAATATAGAAAATGGTCACAACTTGAAGAAAATCCCAATTCAGTAATTGTATGAGGAGCGAGAAGCACATATTGGTCAAAGTATGCAATTTGGCACAAAATCAAAACTTGTCATATAAAATTGCAAAGTATTTATAGCTTGAGTATAAATATAATAGTAGATAATGTTAAAATGTAGCAGAATCCGCCACAAGCAGAAGGGAGATACAAGAAAAATTTCAAATTATATACACAGTTTGGCACAAAATTATAAATTTTAGTTTTAAACTTGAACTTTCAATATAGAAAATTATTAAAATTTGAAGAAAATCCTAACTCGGTATTTGTATCAGTCCATCAAAAGCAGGAGTGAGAACATATTTTTCAAAATATGCAATTCAGCACGAAATCAAAACTTGTCATATAAAACTGGAAAGTATTTATAACGAGTATAAATATAAGAGTAGATAATGGTAAAATGTAGTAGAATCCGCCACAAGCAGAAGGGAGATGAAGAAACATTTCAAATTATATATCAGTTTCGCACAAAATTTTAAATTTTCATATAAAACTTGAACTTTCAATATAGAAAATGGTCACAATTTGAAGAAAATCCTAATTCGGTAATTGTATGAGTCCACCAGAAGCAGAAGCGATAAGAATATATTTTCCAAAATATGCAATTTGGCACGAAATTAAAACTTGTCATATAAAACTGGAAAGTAATTATAACTTGCGTATAAATATAACAGTAGATACATATATATATATATATGATAATAGTAAAGTGTAATAGAATCCCCTACAAGCAGATGGAGATTGAGAGACTTTTCAATTTATACGGTTTGGCACAAAATTATAAATTTTCATATAAAACTTGAACTTTCAATATATAAAATGGTCTCAAGTTAAGGAAAATCCTAATTCGGAAATTGTAAGAGTCCGTCAAAAGCAGGAGCAAGAAAAACATTTTTCAAAATATGCAATTCAGCATGAATTAAAAACTTGTCATAAAAATTGAAAATATTTATAACTTGAGTAAAAATATAACAGTAGATAATGGTGAATTGTAATAGAATCCGCCACAAGCAGAAGGGAGATGAAGAAACATTTTAAATTATACAGTTAGGCACAAAATTAATTTTCATATAGAACATGAAATTTCAATATAGAAAATGTTCACAACTTGAAAAAAATTCTTGAAGGATATCTTCGCAAAAGTACACTGAAAGTATTCTAGTGAAGATACCATACAATTAAATTTTCAATCCTGTCATAATGTATCCCTTATTATATCCCTATGTGTGTATAAGGAAAGTTATATTTCAAAGCAATGGTGAAATCCACAAAATTTATATTAAATATTAAATCAAAGAAAAGTTTGGAAAGTTTACCTCTGTGTCAATTGTACCATTGACTTCTTGATGATCTAAAATGGATCCAGCCTTTAGGTATTTCACGTGTTTAGATTGGAGTAATGCAGGATGACTTTGCACATCACGGCTTCAAATTTCTCCAATTATCAGCTTCATGCTGGGACTTTTCAAAATATCCCTTTAATAAAGTGGATTTAAAATATTACAAACAAATTTTTGGAAACATTGAGAACAAAACTATCTATAGATGTTGAATTAGTATGTAATACCATCATACAAAATAATAGAAACTTGCACAATTACAAATTTTTTTAATTTACTTTCATTTTGCCCTTAATTTTCAGCACATTTCATAATTTAGCAACCAGTTACTCAGATCTTGAAATATTTTGTAACAACCGATACACTCATATCAATTCCAGCTCATCAATATATACTTGCTGAGCAATTATTTTATGTTACTACTACAGTTAATAAGTATTTTGGACTCATTTGAACATTTTTTAAAACTATAGTCCGACAGAAAACAGAATTTTTAAACTTAAACATGCTTGATACAGTTTAACATATTCAAATTTACTACTGCATAATACTTAAAAGTATAGCACACTTTGCAAACAAATCAAACATTAAAACTGTGCAGGTATAAGCATACTATCGATGGCTAAGTTTCATAATGAAACTTCATTTACAAATTTCTTATAACCAAAAATGTATTTTATTCTAAATTATAATTTTCATAAAATACTAAATTTGATATAATTTAAATTAGACTGCAAATTCCAGAACTTTAAATTTTATGTAAAAATTGCAAAAAAATGATACTCGGGAAAACAGATTAATTAAATTTGTAAACAGAAATAGTTTCAATAAAAATTACTATCAAAGGTACAACATACCTGAGTTGAATAGTGGCAAATTAAAAGGAAAAGTTTGAAATATCTTTTTTAGCATACTATATCATATTTTTATTCATTATCTGTGCAGAATCAGCTACAAAAAGCTATTGTCCAATTCAACATTGTGGGTTAATTTGTAAGGTAAATTATTGATCTTCTAAATGGATTTAAAATTTTGCCTTCACATGTAGAAATATCTTAATATAGATAGCTTATATCTATCTTAATAGAAAATTGACTTTCTAGTATTCAGTTACTTTGAGAAATTATTTCAAGCTATATCAGGTATGCGAATTTTAATGTTACATAAATGCCATAGTATTTTAAAGCTTAAGTTTAACTATACTTGACAAGATAATATATCAATAATATAAATAACATAAAATAGAAAAATCAATGAGTCAAAATAATGCATGCAATTCATATTAGTACAAACAAAATATAGTATCTGCAGAAATGTTAAAAATCTCTGGCAGCATAAGTCTGTGCTAACTTAAAATGAGAAATAGGTAATCAAAAATATATTTGCTTGTAACGTTGTAGTATGTACACTGAATACTTAATCATAAAACAAAATTATTAATTTTATAAATGCTTTGGAGACAATCAAAATAGCATGTTTTTATTTTTTTTTTAAATGCAGCATTCACATATTTCTACAAACAATTGTTAAAATTTTATATCAATGCACATATTTTATAAGTGAAATACAAAACAGTCTTTAAAGTACAATAATATATTAAAACACAAATTTCAAAGTCAAATCTTGCTATCTTGGCGTTAAGTCATCGATAAACCCACGCCAAAATGCGATAGCAACCCTACAATTGCATTGCAAGAAAAAATCCTATTTAACTATTATAAAAAATTAATTTATTGAAAGTTCAGCTTTAAGAAACCAATTTTCAAACCTTCTTTTCAAGATCTTAACATACATTTACTTTTAAAAAGACAAAAGAAAGCATAAAATATGAAACTACTTACACTGCGCAATTCAGATGAATGTCCAGGAATGTATCCATTTCTTCGGCAGTTTATAAAGCCATATTTTCCTTTTTTCGGGATCTTGAGGAAATTTAAACATTTCCTACGTCTTCCTCCAATGATAAGTGCCATTTATTATACCACAATCACCCATTTTACAGATAAAATACATATCAAACATCAGACAAGTAACGTGCGCTCGCCATTGAAATAGCATAGGCAGACGGTAACAGACAGTTACGGCAGGAGCTTCAATGGCGGTTGCGCCAGCCTGTCTATATAGGAGCCTTACCCTGCTGGGAGACCGATTCTTCGCTATTGGCTAAGTTAAATGACGTCATGGGCGGATCTAAGACTCCTCTATATACGAGCTGACTCATCAAGCATATTGATGCCCACTATAGCTGGTAGCGCTATTCATTAGCATTAGCTCTATTCGTATTTTCACTTTAGGAAGTATTATTGAAATAATTATGGGTGGTTGTTCTGCACCGAACTGCTCTAATCATTCTAGAAACGGTTTTAGACTATTTCGCTTTCCTAGAAACGAAGAAAGAAGAAAACAATGGCTAATAAATAGTCGGCGTGATAATTGGATACCCGGTAATGGATCATACTTATGTGAGGTAAGTTCTGCAATATTCTAATTGAAACTTCTTTTTTCATATAAAGTATTTATTTTAAACACTTATTTTATAATTTCTGTAACTGTAGTATGGATTATTAATGATTTTTATTTGTTATAGTCTTATCTTAGTACACGTAGTTTGTAATGTAAACATCATCTTGAATGCATTATACGCACTTTCAAACCTAGAAGAAAATAGCTTCAAATTATATATATATATATTAAAGATTTATTCCTCTTACACAAATATCTTTCAAGTTTTATACACTTTGTTGTATTTTTAGATCATAATGAATCACAAAATTGGTGAATCCTACTATCAACAAACTGTCGCCAAGTGGAAAACTTGCCATGTTATAGTAATTATGCAAACATAAGCTAAAATGGTAAATAAATCGAAATACGATTATCATATAAGCTACTTAATGATTAGCTATTATTTTTTCGAAAAACTGATAAAAAATTATGTTCAAATGACACGAAATTACTTTTAAATGGCACCGATTATTTTATCGCCAAGTCGATGTTTGGCGCCAATCATTTGATGTAAACATTGGCGTTCTGTCATTCCGTTTATAGGATTTTCCCAATAAGATACTTAAATTCTTTCGTATTAGGCATAAATATATCGTTTGTAATACAGATTTATAAAATGTATTATTATTACAAAGATTTTAAATGTTATATTTATATAATCTGTAAATCTGTACATACACAAGTTTATACCAAAATTGCCTCTCTTTAAATTTTCAGGTCAAAGGTGTCAGATAAAATAACCCTACAATTACTTTTCTTTTTGCTCTTTTTACAATGACAGTGTACCTCCAGTGCTCCTCCCCCTCCCCTCCACAAAATTATCAATTCTGTTTTAATTTCCACCAGAACTTCAGTATTTTAGCAAAAACAGGGGAAATTGGAAATCCTTCACCTGGATGTGGTTACAATTCTGAAATTTTAAATGTATTGCACTGTTTTCAATAAAAATGTGTGTTGTGCAGTAGCATATCATTTGTTGGGTGGGACTACAGAAAAATGTTTTTACATTCTGTGGTAACCGATATCTCATAAATGGAAAGTAGAAATTAATTGAACTTTTCATAACTTATCGGATTACACTTATTGGTACTAATGCGTATTGGATGTATAGTTTTGGCAGTATTATCTGCTAGGATGTTTCTATGTGGTCAGCGATTTTTCATGAATGAATCGAGGAAACTGGTGGAAATTTTTTTATCATATCTATAGTAATAAAGATCAAAAGCCTGTTGATTTCAAATTTCATTGGATTTATAGTTCTGGCAATATACACTAATGGTGTTTTACCTTTGATCAGTGATATCTCACGAATAAATGATTGAGATAGGTTAAAATACATACACTGTTTTCAATAAAAATGTGTGTTGTGCAGTAGCATATCATTTGTTGGGTGGGACTACAGAAAAATATTTTTACATTCTGTAGTAACCGATAGGCTTATAAATGGAAATTAGAAATTAATTGAACTTTTCATATCTTATTGGATTACGCTTATCGGTACTAATGCTTATTGGATGTATAGTTTTGGCAATATTATCTGCTAGATTTTTTTTATGTGGTCAGTGATTTTTCATGAATGAATCGAGAAAACTGTTTGAAATTTTTTAATCATATCTATAGTAATAAAGATCAAAAGCTTGTTGATTTCAAATTTCATTGGATTTATAGTTCTGGCAATATACACTAATGGTGTTTCACCTTTGATCAGCGATATCTCACGAATAAATGATTGAGATAGGTTAAAATACATACACTGTTTACAATCCGGCCATCCAAATAGATACTCAAGTCCTCATCCTCCGACTCATCCAACTCCTCATAGGATGAGTCGGACGGTCTGGGTCTTCTACACTGTTTACAATAAAAATGTGTGTTGTACAATAGCATATCATTTGTTAGGTGGGACTACATAAAAGCATTTTTACATTCTGTAGTAACCGATATCTCATAAATGGAAATTAGAAATGAATTGAACTTTCATATCTTATTAGATTACGCTTATTGGTACTAATGCTTATTGGATGTATTCTCTACATTTTGAATAACTTTTTCAAAACAGTTTTACTTTAATGTTTTTTTAGTAACATGTATGAATGTTTGCCTCACATATTTAAAAGTTTAACTACTTTGTATCTAAAGAGGAAAATACCCTAATAACCTACTGAGCTCGGCTTTTTTTTTCATCAAAGATTTTCAACAGTTTCCATTTGCAGTATTGTATTAGTAATTGAGATTTCTGTTTCTTAATTCTTATTTTAAGCATTTAGAAAAAATAATTATTATAAGTGTAACATGCCTTACTTTTTTTTTTCTAGGTTCATTTTGAGGAAAGTCAATTTGAATGTAAGAGAGTGGACATGAAAAAATTGTTGAAAGCTACAGCAGTGCCAACATTGTTCAGTATTCCCAATCCTCCTAAGTTAATTGCAAATCGCCGTATTAAAGGCATTGGCTTACCTAAATTAAAATCAGCTGTAAGTATGACTAATTAAATTCATAAATAGAACCTTTATTTTATATTTCTTCTCATGATAGTAAATTAGCATGGGGTAATGCATACATGTAGTTACGTATTTAAACTGTGTTTAGACCAAATTTGCGGGAGTGAAAAAAATTGTTTGTTTGCCAAATTGCCTGTAAATTAAAAGTTGAGCATAAAAAACTTGAAAAGTCAATTTCTTAGGTCAACTACTTGTATCATGTACAGTAGTCTTACCATTTCTAATTTATCAGTTATAAATACAGTATTGTTTTTGATCCAATATTTTGACCTTTAGATTTTGATACAATTATATATATTGATCGTAAATTATTTGGATACAGGCCGTCTCCTCTGATGCTTCACCACTGATCTTGGTCAGAGTGCTGCATAATTTGAACAGTAAACATTGTCTAGTTTCTTCAAAGTTCATTAAAAGATATATTTAATTTAAATTACAACTTTTAAAATTTTAATATTGTTACTTATAGGCTTACTTTGAAGAATCACAATTTGAAAACCAGTGTATGGATGAGAGAAAGAATCTGCAAACTGCAATTCCAACTCTTACTGATGTGCCTAACCTATCTCCTTTATTAAGTGATAAAAGAAAAAAGGGAATTGGAAATCCCAAGCCAGGCTCTTCGTTAGAAAAAATAGAACATGAAAAGGTAATTAATATGTTTCCATTTTATAGAATTGCAAAATTACTTGCTATGTCATGTGGTTTCATTGCATGTGCACTTCATGTGGCCCTACCATGGCTGATACTACTATGGGATGTGTGCATGCGCAATATCCTAATTGCTCATATGTTATATGTATATTTATGTTACATTTTTTATACAATGATTACCGATAAATTTTACTGCAATTAATTTTTTTGAAAGAAATGGTGAAAGCATTATGCAATGTTATTATATTTATATGGTACTAGCCAATATTTTTTATTTTTACGAGTAAACTTTGGGCTGAAATTTCTTACCCTGACCACAATAATACAAAAGTACTATAAATGCTTTTGCCGTATAATTTAACTTTTAGATAAATTCCCTAACTTTCTTTCATTAAACTTTTCTGGTTCTTGATCTTTTGTTCAATGATAGAATTTTTTTTTTTTAGGAAAATGTGTCATCGGCTGATTTGTTGAAAAGAATTGAAGCTCTCGAAAAGGAGAATAGTGTGCTAAAACAACAGATGCAAGAAAAGGAAAATAAAATGTCTTCTTTCTTATCTGATGAGCAAATAGCTTCTCTTACTGTAGACAGATTAAACTGGACAAATGATGCAGTCATTAAAGGGTTAAAACTTAGGTTTGCCTTAGGTAAACATGGTTATAATTACCTAAGATCGACTGGGTTCCCAGCTCCATCATATAGTACCCTCAACCGCCGTGTACAAAACATACAGCTTAACTTTGGCGTCTTGCATACGCTTTTTTCCCTGTTAAAAACAAAGGTTGAAAACATGGACATGTTGGATAAAAACTGCTGCATTTTAGTAGACGAAATGGAAATTGCTTCCTATCAGGACTTTGATGCATCATCAAAATCCTTCATAGGAAATACAACTTTAGGGCAACCAGGAATTGCCAAACATTTGACCGTAGTTATGCTTCGTGGACTTAAATTTCAGTGGAAGCAAGTTGTGGCCTGTGAACTTACCAATCAATCTACATCAGGCCCTGACATGAAAAGACTGTTGCACCAAACTGTGGATGCAGCACGAGAAATTGGACTTAAAGTACGAGCAAGCACTTCAGACATGGGCAGTAACAACAAAGCTATGTGGTGCTCGTTGGGAGTTTGTGTGTCAAGACAAGAAAGAGACACGTCTTACAAAATTGGGAGTTCAGATATAACAATTCATTCTTTTGCAGATGTCCCACATTTATTAAAAAATATGAGAAATGCTTTTTTATCTAACATTTTTATTTTGCCTCAAACCATCTGCAATGAGAATGACTTGCCATCATGCACTATTACGTCAGGCTATATAAAGCATTTATGGATATCAGAAATTGAAACGGAAACAGCTCTGCGATCCTTGCAGCACTTAAACAGGATTCATCTGTTTCCTACTCATTTTTCTAAAATGAATGTTGCCACTGCAGTACAACTGTTTTCTCTCAAAACAGCTGCTGCTATAGAGAAATCTGTTAGCTTGCGCCAGCTTCCGAAAGAAGCTTTACCATCAGCATGGTGGATACGAATGATTTCAAAATGGTTTAGTATTATGTCAGCTAGACATCCAAAATGTGGTATAACCATAAGAAATAAAACCAAAAAATTTGAGTTTCTGCAATCATTTGTTGATATTATGCAAGTCATCAAACTGGGAAATGGTTGGAAACCATTGCAAACTGGCATGATTATGTCTACCATAAGTCTAATGAATATAACAAGTGAATTATTTTTTGATGGATTCACCTTTTTCCTTCCTGGTAGACTAACACAAGATGCATTAGAAAATGTTTTCTCCCAGATAAGACGAAAATCTGCTACGAAGCCAACAGCCCTTCAAGCAAAGCGAGCTTTAAAATTAATTTGCATGTCACAATTTATATCTGATGTAAATAATTCAAATTATGCATCTGATAGCGATTATCATCTCTTTGATTCTTTAGATCTATCATTTTCTTTGAAAGATATACCAACTACTTCACAAGGATATAACAATGTAGCAATGAGCGAACCTTCTACTTCTCGGCAAGTTTCAAGTCACACTTTGCCACCAGCAGTTCTAGAAAACGATATATATTTTATTGCAGGTGCAACATTAAATGCTATTTTAAATAAGAAAAATATATGTAAAATTTGTCTTGAGACCCTCAAAGCTTCAGAAGATTCCACTGAACTATCAGTGCCCAGGTACCGTACATTGTTGGTGGAATATTGTGATATGGGTGGACTTCAAAAAACTAAATCAGGATTATACAGAATTTGTCGGGAAGCAGAATGTGTTTTTCAAGATAACAAAGATAAGTTTCTTTTACAAGAACTTCCTATTACGGATCTTCTTGTACAAAGTATAAAAGAAAAATGTGTAAATGTAATTTTGCCTACATGTTGTAATGTAAAAGAAGCAGTTATAAATCATTATTTAATTGTGAGATGTAAAGGGCTGAAAAGTCATGCCATTAACAGAAAAGCACACAATACTTATTTTAGCTCTGCTTCTGCTAACAAAAAATTAATTAGTGTTAACTACGAAAATAAATTCTGAATGCTTCATGGTAAATGCATTTACCATGAAGCATTAAATTTACCATTAAATACAGTGGATCTTTTAGATTCCACAAAAATGATTTTTCACGTATTGATTCAATTAACTCCATTTCCATCTCACATGACTACTTTTTTTCGACTTCGAGACGACTTCCATTGATATCCACCTTTATGACAGAAATATTAAATACTTAACAAAATTCTAAACTAAAATAATACTTCACGCTGCCTGGTTATTATATCAATATAATCTATCTGTTATTATATTCTATCTGTTCGCGCTCCACAGATTCAAACTTGCACGAGGATTTCACGCCAAACCAGAATGTAGTAGAATCTGCGCCAACCTTTCTACACACGTGATTCCTTCGCTACTCATCTGTGATTGGCTGGTTGGTAAAAAATTGTCCCAAATGAACAACTTTTTCTATAGCGGTCAGATAAAGTTGTCCCAATTTTTTGACCTTATTTCACACGAGTTTTCCCCCAACTCGATGTAAAAATTGTTCGAAAAGTTGGTTGTCCGAAAAATTGCAGGAAAAGTTGTTGAATGTGATAGGGCCTTTAAGGACAGTTTTCCTTGTTAACGCATATAGTAATGTCTTGCACCTAACTGAAGTACTCGCCAGCTCAAGGTATGGAGAGAAGGATAGATTTGTTGTTTGACTTATGTCTACCATATAATAAACCTGTAAATAAGTATGATTATATATCTGTAAATTTTTTAATTATTATATAAAATATTTAAACACAATTTTGCATAACTTTAAACAAGTTGAAAAAAAAAAATCACACTTTTTTCAGTTGTCAACAATTGACCTCATCATGAACCTACCAGCAAGTGACTGACTGCTTTGAGCCCAGGCATTGTTTAAAATGGGTTTTATTCCTTCACTTTAATTAATGTTCCTTAATGTTTCCTATAAATAAGAAGTGTATTAGCACTTGCATGACACATGAATATTTATTTAAGGCAGGATTGTTAAGCGCCATTGCCACACAGATTAGGAAATAACTTATGAATAATCATCATTGTTCTTTTATGAACCCCTTATAAATACCCCCCCCCCCCCATATTATAAAAATTTATGTTTGTATATATAAAATGATGCATAAGTAATTAAGTATTTCTATCTACTTTTCTGTTCTTAAGTAAGCAGCCTAAATTATGAGGATTCTAACTATTATCTTCGATTTGTGCAGTTAAAAAAATATATTTTAAAGTAAGAGATATGTAATTATAAAATTTTCTGTATATTTGCAATTTTGTTTTATTAAGTATTTATATGCTTTGAATTTAAGTTTTGAAATAGATAAATTATCTGTATCTTTTTTACATTTTACATGTGGGCCACATTATGCAATGCATTCTTTAGCTAAAATTTATAATTGTTCCCTTTTGTATGTAATATGCCCCTTTCGTATGCAATGTGCCCCTTTTTTTAAAGATGGGGGGAGGGGAGGTCAAAATAGAGTACAAAATTATGACCACTAACCCTTGCAAAGGTTATTGAGTTGTTTCCAGGAAAAGATAACTTTAATCACCTTGTTCGAATAAAAACAGCAAAGGGATACCTACTCCAACCTCTACAATGATTATATTCTTTCAAAATCCATGGTAAGGATAGAGTACAACCTTTATTACAATCTTTTGGAAGCATTTGTCCAAAACTTTTGGAGGTTGAAATTTTCATAGTGAAACCTGATGAGAAATATGAGTTCTTGTCTGATGAAGAGGACAAAATGTTACCTTTAAAACCCATAGTGGATGCATAGTGTGACCAGCAAATAAACTTGATCTCTGAAACTGACTAAATGTAGATTGTAAATGTAACACTTGATGTATAACTTCTTTGAAAAGTTACCACACTTCAAAGATGGAAGAATGTTGGAAAACCCGTAACCGTAATGGGGTGGTTTTTATGAAAGTGGCAACAGATTTCGCAGTTTACCTTTTGATATGAAAAAGGTAGCTCGAAAGGATTGTATCGTGATGTCCATTGATTGTATATAATCTTAATAAATCTGTTAGTTTTAAGATTTGATTGCCGTTATTTATAGGTGAGATGCTTTCATAAACCTTAAGCCCCATAGCTTGTTGAACAATCTTTATGACAATTAACCCTCAAGTAATCAAATTATGTTGGACATCCAGAATTGGGAAGATGCTGTTTGTGTGTTATGTTAAAGAAAATAGGTACTTTGCAGATTAATTAAAAACTTCAAAGCTCTAATTTTGATTTTGAAATTAGAATATTGATATTTTTGAAATATTTAACATGATGAGAAAAATTCTGTACTATTTTTTAATTGTATGAAATAATCAGAAAATAATTTATATTTGTACACAACAAAAATTGCTATAGTTAAAAGTACTGTTGGATCTGTAAATATTTAATCTGTTTTAGGGAAAGCAAATTTGCCATTGTTTACATCTAAGTTTTATATTTTAGTTTGATTTCAATTTGATTTTCTTTAAAAATAATTTTTGATGGACCATATTGGATGTTAAACAATATAAAGAATATTTCCATATATTAGTGAGTGTATAATTCTTATTAGTTGTCGGAGTTTGATAAAGACATGCAAAGAAATGATTTGATTGGTCCTGAAGTGCCCCCGCCCTGTTTATTTGTTTAATACTATAAAATAACAAACTTCATTAACATTACACTTTAAACATAATTAATTAGCTACTTGGAGCCTCATGTTCCTCATTTTAATATCTGTACAATAAATTTACTGGTTATTTGAAACTAATCTGTTCTGAATTATTTTTCTTTTTCAGTTATATTTGAAATAATGTTTATATGTGAATGTTTTAATTGAAATGTACATTTAAAAAATACAGGGTTGCAAAAATGCCAGCTAAAATTAAAAGGAAGGTATGTGTTTTTAGTGCAGTTTATCTCCATTGGATATGTCAGATACAGATTTGTTTATTAATAATTTTGTATCTTAAAAAGGATTTTACTGTAATTAATGTAACCAGTAAAAGTAAAATAAATTTGTTTTTGCAAAGTGGTTTTTGTCATTTCCTATTTTTCCAATACAATTTTTCAAGTTTGAGTGCTTGCAGGGTTATGTTGATTATCAAGTAAGCACATTTTTTTTTTGCTACATTTTTGTATTTTCTCACCTTAATATTGATTTATTTAGCCAATTTCAATAAATCAGTTGTCATAGTATGTCCATGATGCTCTTGATAAAAACTGCATGAAATATCAATTTTTTAATGACTTATTTATACAATTCAGTTTTTTTATTCGGAAAAAGCTATATTTTGTCTACTAAAGAAAAACCAGCTTTTTTAAAGTGGTTTAAACATAAATAAGACTTTTTTTTTTTTTTTTAACTTGGGTAAAATCTATCAATCATAATAAAATATTGTTTAAATAACCTATTTACATGATACTATATTAGTATTTAGCTATAAGCATGTATCAGTTAGTTCAATAAAACCTAAGATACAGTTTTATGAGAAAGAAAAAAAAAACATAAAACAAATTGGTTGCTTATAAAAACATAATTTTATTACTTAAATTTTGGAAGGAACTTTATAAAAATTTCATTAAAATGTTTTAGTAAAATTGCAATATAAGAAAGTATTTTCATGGTACCTTAGATTTCTTAAAGTTTTGACTGAATATTGGACTTGTCTCCTTGGGGTGTGTATTATTCAGTGATGAAAGTAAATGACTTTGTAACAAAAAATAATTAACGGTACACAAAGTAATATACATAAGTACATACAGAAAAGTAATTTTTCAAAAACTTTTCATGTAATTTAAATAATATTGCATATTTTCAGGTAAAATTCTAATTTGTTTGCAATTTGAATATTAATTAGTTTAAAATTATAAATATTTTGAGAAATAATAGCTGTTTGAAGTATAGCATGAAAAGTTTATTTTATTTTTTTTATTCAGTGTGCTGATCGATCGATCTGTAAATTTGAAGTAAGTAAAATATAGAATATAAAGTGTTATGACTATTTATAAAACTTTATATGCATGCTTTCTTTAAAGAAGTATTATAAAAATTAGGTGACTGCAATTGTTTCAATGGAATTAAAACTCTCTCGAAACAATTGCAGTCACCTGATTTTTACATGCATGTTTTCTTCAAGGAAGAATAAGAAAGTTTTACTTATTGAGGTAACTATTGTTCACTGGAGTTGACAATAATCAATATTTACATCAAAATGAACACCTATAATTTGACTAAATGTCATGAAGTTTATTTCAAAGAATATTTCATGCTTTGCTACTGTATAGAAAAGTATTAACAAAATAAAATAGAAAAACGATAAAAATAAATATGTCCTATTTATTTTTCTGATTTTATAAAATTTGTTGGAGAGATGTCATTTAAGACCACATGAAAAAATTTATGGTGCCTGACTTCTAAAAAGGCTTTGAATTAGCAATATAGGGTTATAATTAAGAAAACTAACAATGGATCACACTACTGTGGTTTTATCTTTGGGCAACATGGCATTATTATTTTTCTTTTTAAAAGTTGCACTTTGAAAATGTTTCAGATCTACAGGTTCTGCAATTTTCATTTGATAAAATTAACATAATACGCTAATTACTATAATTTTAGTCTTAAAAAAAATAGCTTTTGCTGTAAAGATGAGATTTTTCAAAGTACAATTTACATTTCCCTTTATAAAAAATTTTAATAAAACATTAAAACCATTTTTTTTTTCAAAATAGGTCCTTTACGAAATCATAATATACATTACAGTGGTTTCTGAACTTTAAATAGGATTCTTCAATTATGGAATTGTTTGTTGTATAAAGAGTATTTGGAATAGAAAATATGCTTCTGATAATAAAAAATATGAATACTTGGAAAAACTATTTTCTATTTGTAATGCTAAACAGAATAAGTTATTTAAGTTTTCTGCGCCCCCCCCCCCCCCCCGAGTAATTCACACACTACTATGTATCATAAATGTATTTCAGAAACAACTTTTTTCACTATTATAGGTGTTTCAAATATTTCAAGGTCTTTCTGAGTTTATAATAAGATAATAATACTTTTCCTTTTTATAAAACGTTGGAACTGGAATAGATATAAAATAGTAGAAATATACATCCAAGTATTTCATGAATTTTAATAAGACTGAATTTTTGCAAAAAAAGTAAAAAAATATATCCATATATTTCATTCCTTATTTGTTAATCTGTTTGTAGAGTGAGAATCTTATATTTAATTCTTGTCAATAAGTGTTACGAAATTACAAATGTTACTCTAATCTTATTCATTTATAAAAATATAACTTAATTGAAAATTTGTTAACGTTCTGAAATAAGTGTGAAACTCCATATTTGGAGCACGCGTTAGATCGCCAAATATGGTAGCCCATGTTTATGAAGCAACCCTACTGGGCATCAATATGCTTGATAAGTCAGCCTGTAGTAGAGGAGCTCTAGGCGGATCTAGAGCTCCTCACATTGTGTGTCGTCACCTTCGAGATCTAAAGAGACCTCCCAACTCCCTCGTGACGTCACGGAAAAGGGTGCTAGAAAATTGTGCACTCTAATGTAAAGCTTATGGAGATATATGGAGTTCTTGTGAAAAGAGGTTATCTTTTAATAATTCTACACCCATAACAGGTATGTAAACTTTTCTATATGTATATTAATGTTTCTGGCAGTCGCCGCCAGTAAAAGAAATTATTTTTTTTGATAATTTTTGTAATAAATGATGCATTTTCCGTGCATCGTCTGTTAAGCCTTAACGTCAATGCTTATAGTATAGTGCGACTCCAACGAGAAGGCATTTGAGTCACGTGACTTTGGACGAATCCATTAGTTAAATTCAATGACAGGTAGAAACGTACTAGGAAGAACGGATTTCCAGAATTGGCGCCCTTAGTGCGAATTAATAATGCACAATTTGTGCAGTATGAAAATGATTTATGCAGAACGATAAAGAACTTTATATGTATAAGTACATTCAGTGTTACTGTTGGGATGTGGTGGAAATGTTTTCTTCATAATAATTAAAATCATATTATAATGAAACAATAATGGTCGTAAATGTTTTGTTAAAATTGAAGAGTTCGGTTGTAATACTTTTCTTGTAACTTAAACTATTTTATTTAGGAGAAATGCACAATGCGTTTCGTGCGTATGAATGAATGATTCATCTCCTAAAAGGAAAAATCTGATGTGAACCTTCATGCCTTCCCTACAGATTCATATTTATTTTCTTTATTTCTTTTATAATTCATTAATTTGAGTTATATGCACAAACTAGCACGAATAATTATTTGAAATTACACTGAAATTGCAGTTTTAATTCAATTTTTTTCCTGGAAACTTTGTAAAATTACTGAAAAGCTGTGTTTAAAAGTTCCAAAAATTTGTTGGCTGAGATTACCCCCCCCCTCCCCCCGTAATTTATGGGTTGCTCGCTTGTGTAATAAGACATTTTCTTTAGGAAAGACCCTCGATCCATCTCTAAAAGGGGAAAAAATACCTTGACATACACACATCTTTATATTTTTATCATTGTGTATTTTACTTTTTATATAACGTTGTTTAATTTCTATAAAATACAAAGAAAACGCTTCAATCTAAATACTTTTGCTGCCATTGAAAATCATTTCAGTAAGTTCTATGAATCACATTTTATACAGTTACATATTTCATAAAGTATTAATATTTGTTAATTCTAAAATAAATTTCAGTAATTTAATTAATTTTAAATATGTTATCCAACCATTTTCCTTGCTCGTGGGCCACTATTCGGACAGTCAGTTCATCATTAGAGATTACATTGCATGGCCATGTCATCTAAGGAATCTATCACCCCCCCCCCCCCCCCCGAGTTACAAAATTTGGAAAATGTAAAAATATATAAAAAATATCTGTTTTATATTTTTATACAGTGACCGCCGCTTATAAGAAGCACGTTCGTTTCGCTCGTTTTGTTTCTTATAAGCAGTTATTTCTTAAATCCGGAAATTTTTTAAATATCGTTCTTCCATTGTAAATACTAACTATTGAACAAAGTTTTACAGAATTTAAAAGATAAATGTATATAAGTAAAATATTAGTGCGTACATAATACATTTGTGAATTAAGTTTTGCATTCAAAAATATTTCTTATTTTACGAATAAAGCCTTACAACTTAAAATATTATCTATATGCATATAGTATGTAGTTAAATAAGAATAAAAAGTGAAACTCATAGGTCGTTCATTTATGTATAAGAGCATAGTACATTTTATACATACCATAATCTATTACTGAGGAACAGCAAAAAATTTATTCAGTGTTATTTGCGCTAACGAGTCTGTGATTAGTTTACGTACATCCATTTCTAAATCATAAAATAGTCTATAAACTTTTTCTGATGCCCATCTGTGTCCAAGAGTTTTTCTAATTATATTCTAAATTTCAAACAATTGGCTAAATACGCGCAGCAAATGCGATCGCCAAACAGGTTTCTGCGTTTGGCAACCCTTTCATTGTAGTGCACAGATCGTCTGTTTTGCCAGATTTCTTCCCTATAACGAAATGGACTCATCCAAGGTCATCTGCCAACTCATGGGAGCCGGACTATACGTAGAGATGTAGTGTATTTTGCAATTTTTCGTTTATTATATATTTGCATTTTATAACTTTTTAAAGGTTTATATGTCTTTCTATGCATACGTTATTGGTTTACGTAATTTCTATCAGTAAACCGTATATTTTTGTATCGGTTTTTACCTTGATGTTTATAGCACGTTAACATCGAATTCCTACATCAAAATATTGTTTGTTTAAATTATTTACCTTCAATTTTATTTATGCCGAGCTTCCGTGTATTTATTTATCAGAGATTTTGCAGGATCACATACATTTTTTTTGTTTTTCCGTTTGAATGAGATTTTAGAAGTTTGTGACAGCCAATGTGAATTTGGAATGTATTATGCTTTTACTTTGTTTGCCATGGTAATTGAAGCACTAATAGCGGTAGTCACATATATTTAAGCTAAATCCTAGTGATCTAACTCTATTGTTTAGCGTATATTAGAAACCTGAACATAGTAGTTGGATTTCTTGGTGGGCTTTTTGATGACTAAAGATCTTGCTCTGAAATTGTGTATTATAGTATACTATTGTATTGTTCATAGTAGATTTGTATACCTTTTTATGAGTATCATGCAGTCTGTGTTCATGAATTTTTTGTTAATATTTTACTGGTTTTCTTGTATCACGCATTAAGCTTTTAAATGTGCTATTCCATCGAAAACTCAAATTCAAAACATTCGACCCCCATTACAGAACTATCCCTATATATAATACTATGTATGCAGGGAAAATAATCATGACATCTGTTCTAAACAGGATATTAAGATAAGGTTATCCAACCATTAGAAATAATTTCACTGCTGCTGACAAAGTTTTTAGGACCCTTTGTAGCAAATGTGCAAGCACTCTACTACTCCCTATTTTACAAGTTATTGCTTTTTATTCATAAACTTTATGCAGTCCTTGTCCCCAAACCTTTTGGGTATTTTCCCCTGCTCAGTTGATAGCCCTGAATACTTTATCGGATTTTATTATGTATTTCTAATTTTAATATGTATAGCACGATAAGAAATTTCAGCTTCGAGTTCACTCACCAAAAAATTTTCACTTGCCAATACAGTGTACATTGCATAAAGCATTAATTTCTTATTGTAAAAAGATAATTTCATTTAAATTTATCTGCAATTCTATGCTATAGCATGAGATTTTTGACTAGGGAGGCTGAGCAACCGATAAAAGATTTAGAATTACAAGCGAAATTTATAAACTGTTGTTATTATATTGAAACTGTTGCTAAATTATCATGCATATGCTAAATAGAGAAATAACTTTATCTTTAATCTTATGTATGACATTTTATGTAAGTATTTTGTATGATTTACTCAATTAGGATCTGCATATATTTATGTAATATTTTTTACTGTGAATCTAAGATATTGTCTAATATTCAATGCAAAAATACAAACAAAATATCACAGTAAGTCATCACTAAAGATGTGCTTGATACATTTATTTTAATTCGATCCCGCCTTATTTAAGTATAAAGCTTTTGTAACTTTTTGCAGTATTTTTGTCTCAATTGGCATCATTTAAAGCGATATCAAGAAAACAATCATTTCTGAAAGTGTTGCAATATACTACAGTGTTGTGTTTATATTTGTATCACTTTTACAAAATGGAGACCACCCGGCGAACTTCAGGCAATGCCCGAAGAACCCCTGGAACAAGGGAAAGGCACCGGGGTATGCCCCCCCTCCCCCAAAAAATCAGATACCCCCTTGGAGGCAAAAGGTCCTCGGACCAAACCCCCAGGCACCCCCTCAGGGCTCCTCGCACATAGTGCCACAGTTAAACAGGCACCAACCTACAGCACCTACCAGATCGGTGCAAGAGCAGGCCCCCAAACCTTCGACCTCCAGAGAATTGACTCTGGAGGAAGTTAGAGCAGCTACAGCTGCAATTAAAAAGAGATCGGAGTTAGAAAAAGCCAGACAGGCAAAGGAGGCAAAGGATAGACTGGATGGGAAAGTTAAGGAATGGAAAGATACTAAACGAGTCAGGGAGGAAGAAGAGCTCGCGCAAACCCAGCTGTTAGCTAAAACGGATGGAAAAAAACAAAAAACTATCGAGTTCCAAAAGGACACTCACAAAAAAGTGCAAACCGCGGTTGAGGCTGAGGAAATGGAAGCCGAGACTGAACATGCTGATATATCTGATGCTGAAAAGATGGAGGATATCCTCAACCTCATCAGAGGATTTATCAGCATGTTTAATCTAGACGACATAAAACGTCTGTTGATGCAGTTCGCAGAACTAGTGCAAAAAAAGAGCGATCCAATGGTAATGGTCTTTGAGGCCCTTAAAATAATCGCGGATTTTAAAAGTAACAGTGAGAATCAAACCCGTCATGGCTAGGTCCCAAAAAGAATCCTTTAAAATAATATTTTGGAATGCGAACGGCATATCTCCAAGAATAAATGAACTTAGGAACTATGTGAACGAAAATGAAGTAGACGCCTTATTAATTCAGGAAACTAAAGTTAGAGAAAGTAAAAAACTAAACATAGCCAACTACTCTGGTTATCATAATCTTAGCTCAAATACTAATGCTAGAACGCCCCATGGAGGAACAGCAATATACATTAAAAGAAATATTCCTCACGAGGAACTAAAAAGCATAAATCTTCAAAGTATAGAAAATACTAGTATAAAAATTAAAATTAATAATACTAGCCCGTTTATCCTTACCTCAACATATGTCAAAAATATGAGTAGGGTAGATGTAGCTGCGCAACTGGAACTGCTTTTCGCGCAATATCCAAACACGATACTCGCAGGCGACTTCAACGCACACCATCGAGCGTGGGGCTGTAGGAGAGCCAATTCACGCGGTACACAGATACACAGACTGCTGAACACTACAAACACTAACATTATTGTACCGTCGACACCAACCTGCTTCTCAGGCGCCAACGGCTCATTCATAGACTTTGTCCTAACGCGGAACATAGATTACGCTCACACTATTAGTACCCTGGATGAATTTGACTCGGATCATCTACCGGTACTGGTGACATTCGACCTGAACACGCCTCTTCCAGCCTCTTTGGGACAAGAGAGGGTCAACTGGGAAGTATTCAAAAGAGCACTCTTCGAGCCGCACTTAGCAGTACCTAACATAATGAGCACGGCGGATATTGACTCTGCCACGCACACACTCACAACAGAAATCAAGAGAGCAATTGCCTCTGCTACAACACATCGTGAGTCTCCAAAAATGCCCACACTTTCCCACCATGTCAAACAATTAGTCAGGCAAAGGAATAGAATACGTAAGACATGGCAGGCTAACAGAGACCCCGCCCTTAAAAGGGAGCTTAACAGACTCACGTGCAAAGTCAGGGAAAAAATTGTCGCAGAAAAGCAGCAACAGTATAAAGAACTAATCGAATCCCTTAGCCCAGAAGACGTATCGCTCTGGCAATTCGCAAAAAGACTCAGGAAACCTCAAATTAAGCTCCCGCCACTAATAGATGGTGCTAAAATCGCGTACTCAGACGAGGAAAAAGCCGAGGCGCTCGCAAGCCATTATGAAAAACAATTCCAACCAAACCACGATCTAATGTGTCAGGACACCCTAAGAATGGTTAGTCAAACTTTAAATAACTTCAGGAATTCCCCAGTAACGGCTGAGATTGACCCAGCTACCCCGCAGGAGATAGTAGAAATTATTAAAAATCTCAAAAACCGTATAAGCCCAGGGCACGACAAAATCAGAAATATTGCGGTTAAAAACCTACCCTTAAACGTAATATGTTACTTGACTATCTTAATAAATAAAATATTAAAACTAAACTATTTCCCCAAAGAATGGAAGGAAGCGATAATTATAACAATCCATAAGCCTGGTGAGGATGCCACAATTCCAGCCAACTACAGACCAATTAGCTTGCTACCGACACTTAGTAAAATTACTGAGAAAATTATTCTTAAGAGACTGAACACGCACCTTAGTGAGAATGACATTATCATTCCGGAGCAGTTTGGATTTCGGCCAAAGCACTCCACCACTCATCAATTGCTGAGAGTGGTAGAGTACATATCTTCTGGTCTCAATAACAAGACACCCACAGCTGCGATTTTTCTGGACATACAAAAAGCCTTTGATAAAGTATGGCAGTGTGGATTAGCGTACAAATTGATCACTTTAAAAGTCCCTGACGCTCTTGTCAAACTTTTAATCTCATACTTAAATAACAGACACTTTCAGGTCAGAGTAGGAGGTAACTTATCTACACCCAAGCTCATTAAAAGTAGTGTACCGCAAGGTTCTATCCTGGGCCCGACACTCTTTAACATATACCTGAACGACATCCCTAGGACTCCAAACACAGAGCTGGCACTCTATGCAGACGACAGTGCGATACTTGCAAAACACCCCTATGTCTCAGTAATGCACAGACAGCTACAACAACACTTAGACATACTCCAAACTTGGCTGGAAAAATGGCGAATAAAATTAAACCCCAATAAATGTCATTGGATTTATTTCTCTAGAAAACGTAAACCTCCGCCGCCTCTGTACATAAACAACCATGCCCTAAAAGCGGAAAAATCTACTAAATACCTAGGTGTAACGATAGATTCCCACCTAACCTGGAAACAGCACGTAACGAACTTAATCAAAAAAGCGTACATGGCCACAGGAGCCTTATACCCAATGATAGGAAACGGAAATCTAAGTTATCAAAATAAACTTCTAATTTATAAATCGGTCATCCGCCCGGGAATGCTGTATGCAGCACCCGTATGGGGATATGCCTGTAAAACTACAATAGACCTCCTAGAGACAAAACAAAACAAAATCCTACGGATTATCAGGAAAGCTCCCAGGTACTTAAGAAACTCGGTAATTAGGAATGACTTCAAAATAAAAACTGTTAGAGCCCAAATTAAAAAGCTAGCGCTTAAATTTTACAGAAATTTGCCATCCGTCCCAAACGAACTGTTATTCAATCTGCATGACTATGATCATCGCACGGCCAAATCTCGTAAGAGACCCCGCGCTGTTCTAAACATCGATAATCGGAATTAAAAGATCCCACCTCAAACATCTGATTTTTAAATAAAACTCGCGACTTTTATTTTATAAAAAAAATATTCTAAACTCTAAACTGCCAAAACGCTAGGTAACCCTTAGATCTGCATCAACCCCCCAAACTGCTTAAACTCTAAATGTGCAACAAACTGCCACACTAGGAGCTAGGACAAATAATAAAAAGTAGTAAATAAAAACCTCGAACCTCCAATTAGGGTCACTGAATTAATGTCACAGTTTGACGATAAGAACCACATATTGAAACTGGAGATTAAAGGCGCTTCGCGCCTGGTGCTCTGTCTTGTACGACACTACTACAAAACTTTTACAAAAGTCACATGATACTTTTCATTTTTACAAAAGTCATATGATTATCAATCAAAATGAAGAACTTTCATTTTGATATTTAGAGTTTAGAAAACATGCATAAATTATTCAAACTGTAGCTCATAATTTGAGTAACACAAAAATTTCTTATATGCCCAAATATAAATATAACATACATTCATTGCAATAACACAGATAGATACCATATACACATGCAAACAGTCATAGCACTGAAAATGATGAAGTTTGATCAAAATATGCACATGTAAATACAATCAAAATTTTGTTTTGATTTATGGCTTATTACAATACTTTTAATATATGTGTACTATGTATTATAGGGAATGTAAAAATGATCTTTAATCTTAAGTAATTATATTTTATGAAAGTATTGTGTGTGTATGCTTTACTCAATTATATAGCTGCATACCTATATATTATATCTAAAATCTTTTTTACTGTGAATCCAAGATCTTGTTGAAGACTCTATGTAAAACTACAAACCAAATATCACATGCTAGGTCAATGACTATAGATGTGCTTGATACTTTTTTTAAATTCAACATGACTTGTTTATAAAGTTTTTGTAATTTTTTGCAGCACTTTGTCACTAACTGCCATCATTTATCTAGATTTCAGAAAAATTAACCATTTCTGAAAGATCGCCATATGCAAAATATACCATTTATATTATTTTTAAAAATAATTGTGGGTGAACGAAGCATTGTACAAATTTCAATACATCAGTTCATTGCCAAATCAATACTATTGATGCATCAATATAAAGATAAAATATGTTGAAAGTGTTGAAGCACTGTGCATTGATCGCTATAGAAAAATAAAATTGATCTCTCATAATGGTGGTCTTTGATGTTTGACAATTTTAAAAGTGTGTTTACTTTTTAAATGCAAATAGGTTTCTTTACTTTTCTACTTACTATATTTAACTATATACTATATTTATACTACTTTACTATATTTAGTGAAAAATTAAGTTATATTGACAATGATTTGCTCAGGAAACAAGGAAATTTCAAAATAAAATATGAATAATTATGCTTTATAGAAAGGTAAGAGAAAATTTTATTACTGTGTAAATAAGTGTGTATAGGAGGAAAGCTCAATAAAGACTTAAATTCACTTCTTTTCTGAGAATTTGGTTGTATTTAAATTGTAAATAGTAACATTACTGTAAGATATGGCTTCTTATTTTCTTAGTTCACACTTTCATAGTTTTGAACATCAAATTTAAGCATGATTTTGAGGTATGATTATTTCAAATATTCAAACAATAAATAGTGAAGGTATTTTTTTTTTATATAAGCAGAATAAATATTAAATTTCTTCCTTCAAAATTTGTCACTTCCCGCTATAATCATATCTTTGTTGCCCTTTGGCTATCGATTTTATGCATGTATTATTTGAGGTAAATAAAACAATTTGAATTATTCTATGATTTTTTTTTTAATATATACTATAAATTAAAAAAAATATTATTTATACATAAGCTTTAGTACAAATTTAAATGCTATGAACAAATGTTTATTTTTTATGGTGAATAAGTTTTCGACCACATAGACTTGCAAAGCAGGATTTTCTATGGTGACCAATATTAAAACAGTGAAATGTGGCAGCTTAAAAATACTGAATGAAAAAATACGTGTGAACTTATTCCACATTCGACCCAACATAAAAGAAATTTATAAGCCTCACCAGGCACATGCTAGTGAGCCACTAATATTAAGGATAAAAATATGCTTGTTTTTATTTTCTTTGCTTGGAAATATATTTCTTTTATCTCATATAAAATGTAAACAACACTGTATATAATGTATGGTTGTTTTCAGTCATCTTACGAAGAGTACATATGTTATGAAGATATATTGTTTTTCAATTGTGGTGGGGGGTGGGGGGGGAGGTTGTCAAAATTTATGAGATAGGTAAGGTGTCACCATGGAAAAAGTGACTTCTTTAAAGTAGAACACATTGAAAAATTATTTTTTGAAGCCAATAGTGGCGACTTGTGACTTTAGAAGTGGGTGAAGCAGATTCAGCAGCAAAATTTCCCTTCCTCTTCAATAACGGACATCTTCAAAACACATCACACTATTGATACAAGTGTTGTCAAATATTATCTAAAAATAGCCAAACAAGTCTGAAAAATTTGCCAAATATTAATAATAACCTATTCAACCGATAACTTTAGGATAATATTTAAGTATTTATTGTACATATTCTTTTTCTTATAGTTTATATTTCCTTAAGAACAGAAACAAGGAGGTCCTTGATAGGAAGGGGAACACTGTCACAAATATCAGCGCTATATTATAGTTTGAAGTATACAAACTTTTTTCCATGTTAACTGAATGTGACATTATCCAATCTGTTTTCAATCCACATTAGCTTGGATAATAGGGACTCTATTGTATTTATGTTTTTGCAAAATGAATGCATTCCTTTTCTTCGATGAATTTTTTATTTATTATTTTTAGTATTTTTTTGTTCAATTGTATAAATTATCAATAAGTTTTCACTTGTCATTTTTAAAATTTTAAAACTGATCATTGGGAATACACAGGGGCTGATTGTCACTATCACGTTTTGAAAAAAAAATTCAATTTGGCGATCATGAGTTCTGACGATGTCAAAATAAAAAATTATGGTTTACTAATTGTAATGAAAACTACTTTTCCAAAACAATGATCTTTGGAATTTGAGAATTTATAAATTAAATCAAATTTTTCAAATAGAAAGTCAAAATAAAATGTAGCAGATAAAAACACCATTTTACGAAAGATTTCATTTGATAAAAGTAATCAAAACTCCAGAGTAACACCTGGAAATACATAAAAAATCTATATATACTAATTGCCAAGTGTCCGTCTGTTTATCTGTCATGCTTTTTTTAGGCACTTCTCAAATAGATAGACTTGCAACCTGGTACATGGCTCGATCGTTCAATAAAAACCCCTGGAAAAAATCTTATTTTCCGAAGAGAGGGTGATCCACACCAAAACGTTTGAAAAGTGAAATGATAGAAAAGCATGCTTTGCGATAACATAGACTTCAAATTTGGTGTACAGGTAAATCGTTCGAAAGGAAAAAAGTGTATAATTTCAGATTTCCAATATTTTCTACTTAAGGGGGTGCCGCACAGGTAAATCTTTCGAAAGGAAAAAAGTGTATAATTTCAGATTTCCAATATTTTCTACTTAAGGGGGTGCCGCACACCAAAATGTTCGATTTGCCGAATAAATGAGAAACAACTCCTTTAAAATTTTATAAAGCCTTGAAATTTGGTATATGGTGCAAATCATTTAATGAAAACACCCAACATGAATATACTGATATGATAGACGAATATAGGTTAATTGATAAAAAAAAAAACACGCTTCAGAATGAGAAATATTTCAAATCTGGTGTATGGGAAGATTGTTTGGAAGGGAAAAAGTGTACAATTTCAGTTTTCCAATATTTTCTACACCAAAATGTTCAATTTTCGGAATAAAAGAGAAATACCACTTTAAAAACGCGATAGAGGTATATCGGTGAATCATCTGATAGAAAACCCAAGAAGAATGGTTTTTTTTTAAATGTATATTTAAGGGGGTGGATACTCCACACAAAAACATTCGAAAGGTGAAATGATATAAAAGGCATACTTTGCGATAAGATAACTTCAAATTTGATGCATGGGTAAATAGTTGGGAAGGAAGAAAGTGGCAATTTCAGTATTCCAACATTAGCTATTATAAGGGGTGCGGCATACTAAAACATTTGATTTGATGAACAGATGAAAAACACCTCCTTTACAATGTGATAGAGGCTTGACATTTAGTAGATGGGCTAATCATTTGATAAAAAACTCAATACAACTTTTCAAAAATGTTCATTTAGGGGGGGGGGGGGTTTACACAGAAAAACATTCGAAAGGTGAAGGGATAGAAAAAATATGCATCGCAATAGCATAGAAACTTCGCATTTTGTATACGGGTAGATAGTTTGAAAATATATGTCAAATAAATGTGAAACACGAATTATTAAACTATTTACATTATTCAGGGGTAGCTTATTTGTGAGATCGTTGATTTTTAACAGGTATTCAACTAGTGTTTATTGCTAAATGTTGTAAACAAATGCTGGAAATATATAATACTCATCAACCATTGAAACTATGTATGAACTGTTAGATATATGCAGAGGCACAATATCACATAGGCAACTGTTTAGGAAATTTATATTTTGATTCACATTTCACAGTCCATCCAAGAATTATTTTCAGCTGTTCCCATGGGGATGATTGATATTCATATTTATAAGCATAGCAAGGTACGAGCAGAGTTTCCTTACCATTTACTCAAATATGTTTCTGTTACTGGCCCTGTTTCTCAATTACTCTTTTACCAAATTGGCGAAATATGTGACATTTTTATGAAAATCATAAAGTTATCGGTTATGATAAAGCTTGAATTTCAAAATTCGACAATGGACGATACAATTTTTACTACACTGTCAGAATACTATAAATATATTGCAAGTAAAGAAATAATAAATACTTATAGAAAAGAGAAACAAATATGCTTTATTTTCATTATAAACAATAAAAATATACATAACATATATGTATATACATACTGCAAGGAAAGCAAATAATGGTCTCTAATTGTCTTCGTTCCTCAATAAAAATTAAAAAGTATCAAAACGTAGACCACATAATAAAAAAAATCGATGCTGCCCAAGTAAGACATCATCTAGATTTATAACTGAAATCATGCAAAAAAGAATTATCAATACGATATTAAAATATATACATGCAAAAAAATAAGACAATGATGCAATTGAAATAAAAAGACAAATTTAAATGAATTAAATAGCGTAAGTGAAATAATTCTTATCCTTACCTCAAAAAGATTAGAGATATTATAATGTGCAATTCTCGAGTCGACTTTCCATATGTTCCTGGACTAGTGTGGATGCTAATAACTTCGCAAATACAGACTTTTCCTTTATTTCCTCATTATCCTTGTAGCACTGATATAAAACGTATGAATTTACTATTGAAACATCCAGAATGCGGAAAAAACAGCTAAAGGCCATCTGCGTGTGCGACGACTTGAGGAATGTTTGGAGCATTTCTCATCAAGACTATCTATTCCACCTTTGTTTGCATTATAATATGCGATAATTTCAGGTTTCTGCGTTTCAATATCAGTGCAAACTCTGTCATGCATTGAAGAGATGAGTACTGCTGCTTTACCTTTCCTGTTGATATGCGAAATTATTCTAGATTCCTCTCGAAAGCCTTATAATGTTGATCCAACTTCTCTTGTTTTATTAGGTAAAAATTTGGGTGGAATTTCTCTTTTGTTTCCTTTTCAGTGTACCGATGTAAGTTAGCTTGTTTTTTCAATAGGATGTCTACAAGTTCTATGAACGAGAACCAATTATCCGCAGTAACATTTCGATTTGCTCCAAAAATAGGTTGAACAAGGTGCAAAACAGACTACGTTGGTTTAGAAAATTTTCCGTATTCAGATTGTAGCCCAATTCGGTCAGAGTCTTTTTACCACAATATATGTATGCATTGTAAAGATACCTAATAAAACTGGCACTTTTATGATTATATTGTGTTTTTATTGTTCGTGACGAGGGTCGAACTTCTGAAACAGACCATCGGTACTGATGTTTTCCATATATATATATATTTAATATCCACTAAGTTTTCATTATTTCTTATCTCTCCATTTTCACCCGATTTTTCTGACAACGTTGAATCACTTTCATGTTCGGAATTTATATATTCATCTTCTAAAATACTATCTATATATCACTAACATCATTTCCAACTTCATTAAACCATCGCAAAATAGTCTCTTCAAAGTGTTTATCACCATACTAGCTTTGACGGTCCCGTCATGTAGATATTTCACAGGAAAAAATTACGTAAACAGAAACGTACCGTCTAGCAGACTGCATCTAATAAAAATATTTTTTTCTTTCAATAACTAAGAATGTGCAAGTGTTGCGAATGAGGTGGGAGGGAGAGGACTAATAGCGTAACAATTAGGTGGAGTGATAAGATTGAGGATAAGTTCATTTTTGTGTAAAGGGAAGATTTGTAAATGCAGCAGTCTCCCAGACGGCAAGTTTCCGGTTAATGTTATTAATGAGTAAATAGAGCTTACCTTTGAATATTTTGAAACTTGCTAGTTCTAGATATTAACAAAATCCACTTTTTTTAGTTCTTCATTAACAGGAAATTTAAAGCTGCTAACTTTGGAACCATTTTTATAATAAAACAACCAGGAATGACATCAGGAACACACTTAGCATTTTTAGTTATTAAAATTCAATGAATTATAATAAAAACTAAATAATTTAAAAAGAATAATCAAAATATAAAAGTAAGCCGTAAATCTGTTACGAACAATATAATATTAAATATACTTCTTTATGAAAGTACTAAATAAGCTTTACATTTGAATATACAACAGAGCATGCCCTTTAGTCATGAAAAAGCCCACCAAGAAATCTAACTACTATGTTCAGGTTTTTCATATACGCTAAGCAATAGAGTTAGGTCACTAGGATTTAGCTTAAATATATGCAACTACTGCTATTAATACTCCAAATTCCTTGGCAAACAAAGTAAGGAGCATATAGTACACTCCACATTCACAATTCCAACATAAACTGCAGATCAGACAAAATTAAATATTGATGGCAAAAAATTTCTAAATAATAAATAAATATAAGTGAAGCCTAATAAATAAACAAGTTAAACACTTTTTAGATAGAAAATGTTTTGAGATAGCAATTCAATATTCACATATGCTATGAACATTAAATGAAAACAAATACAAAATATCACAGGGTTACCGACAGAAATTACGTAAAACAATAACGTATGCATGTCAATGCTTTAATAAATGATAAAATACAAAAGTATAAAACACGATAAATTACAAAACTCTGCCCCTACATTTCCGTTAACATATACTACGAACATTGAATGACAAGGCTTAACGTATGATGCAAGAAAAATGATAAAAACTGCAAAAATTACAAAAAAAATTTAATTTTTTTTTGGCAGCGACTGTCAGAAACATTAGCGAACATATAGTAAAACAGACATACCTGTAATGGCTATGAAACTAGAACTAATGTCTGTATGAAACTAGAACTAATGTCTGTATGAAACTAGAACTAATGTGTCTAGAACTAATAGTGTGCCGACGGCCTATACCTTCCAATGCTGGGAGATGTTCCGGAAAAGCCGCCTCCGCCAGACGGCGTTGGTCTCGAATAAGCGGCCTAAAGCGGAGGAGTTAACATTGAAACAAATGGGAATTTATTGAAAGTGAAATGACTGATATCTTTCGAAATAACTGAAGAATTTGTGTGAAATTGGGTGTGATTATTGTAAGTGGTATACACAAAAAGTCATTTGATTTTCAGAGAGATTGAGCTAGGCATATATTCTTATTTTTAAAATTTTATTTAACTTGATCTGGTGTTCGTTCAAACATTTAAGGTCCAAAATAATCAAGTTCATTTATCATAGTAACGCGAAATTCGTTATGACGTTTCCTCTTGTGGCACATTTCAGTTCTTTCGATTTTGAAGCATATCGGGCTAGCCCGTCCTGGGCCCGCCATAGGACATTACCTGGTTTTAGAGAATATCGAAAATCAGAGAACGTTGGAAATCTAAGTTTAATGTATCGTTTTCTTTTGGGGTGTATTTTAATTCTTTCAATTTTCAACCGTACCGGGTTAACCCGTCTTAGGCCCGCCTTAGAACCTCACCCGTTTTTGCGGTATAACTCGAGAACAGTTGTATCTAAAAATTCGAAGTTTAGAATATCTTTGCCATTTGCTGTATATTTTAACTCTTTGGATAAAAATTTTATCGGGCTAGCCCGTCCTGAGTTCAACAAAAGGAATATATCGTTTTCTGAGAATAACTAAAAATTCGGAGCATCTAGAATGTATAAATTTAATATGTCATTGTCCTTTGGAGTATATTACATTTCACCTCATTTCGAACCGTATCGGGTTAGCCCGTCTTGGGCCTGCCATAGAAATTTACTCGCTTTTAAAAAATAAATCGATCAATCGGAGTAGCTGAAAAATATAAATTTAGTATATCATTTCCATTTGGATGGATTTTAATTTAGATTTTGAAGCTCGTCGGGCTAGCCCGTCTTGGATCCGCTGAAGAACGCATTAGTTTTTGAAAAATAAGACGAGAACCGAAGTAGCTAAAAATTCCAAATTTAACATGTCGTTGGCTTTTGGGGTATATCTAAGTTTCTTCGGATTTGAACTTTATCGGGGTAGTCCGTCCTGGGCCCGACATAGGAATAACCCGTTTTTTAGAATACCTGGAAAATCGGGGAAACTAGAAAATATAAATTTAGTACATCCTTATCTTTTGGGGAATATTTTAATTCCTTTGTTTTTGAACCGTATCGGGCCAACCCGTTTTGGGCCCGACTTAGAAATTCACTTTTTTAGTGGAATAACTCTAGAACCGGAGTATCAAAAAGTTTCAAGTTTAGAATGTCGTTGTCATTTGCGGTATGTCTAAGCTCATTGGATTTAAAACCTGGTCGGGCTAGCCCGTCCCGGTCCCAACAAAAAGAATGTACTCGTTTTTTAAGAATAGCTCCAAAACTGTAGCAGCTAGAATATCTAAATTTAGTATATCATTGTTTTTTAGGGTATATTTTATTTCTTTGGATTTTGAACCTTATCAGACTCGCCCGTCTTGAGCCCGACAGAGTGGTAATGTACTCATTTTTCGAGAATAACTCGTAAATTGGAGTAGCTAAGAAATTCAAATTTAGTATATCAATTTCTTTTGGGGTTTATCATAATTTATAATTTGAACCTCATCGTCTTGAGTCCGTCTTAGGAATGCGATCGTGTTTGATGAATAACTCGAGAACCGGAGTAGCTAAAAATTCCAAATTTAGCATGCTATTGTCTTTTGTGATATATTTCATTTTTTCGAATTTGAACTTCATTCAGCTAGCTCGTGCTGTGCCTGCTATAGGAATAGACTCATTTTTTTAGAATAACCCGAAAACTGGAGCAGATAGAAAATTCAAATTTAGTATATTATTTCCATTTCGGGTAGAATTTAATATTTTCGGCGTATATATAATTATAATTAGTGGCGTAGGCATGGGAGATAGGATGTGTGGTAAAAAACCTCATTTGCCGAACATTAGTTCTCAAAATTGTCTATATTTAAAAAAATGAATTTTGTACTATAAGCTCCATTCGATCGTCGACCCCCTTGTGACCTAAATACATAGTTACATCCATATGCAAATGAGCTAAGAAGTGCGAAATTTGTCCACGGATGTTGGGTCGGTGCACTGGGAGTACGAGTGAAGGTTACGGTTCTGCGTGATCTGACGAAGAAGGTTTTATGCCTTCGAAACCGGTCGATATTAGTATTTTGAGTGGTATTCTGCTTTTTACGAAGATAATTTTATTTCTTTAGCAGAAATTTGGACCGCACGTATTGATTTTATTTACTTGAAATTGAAATTTTTCAATAATTTTTAAAAGCATTATATGAATAACTTGAACGAATGCTTTAAAACCAAATTTTTGTTTTGCATTTTGATACATATTACCATGTAAACCTAAAAAAAGAATGTATGAGACTGTCTGGGAAATATTTTGTTTTATCTCATTTGTTCGTCTACTAGGGAAAATGCCTGTGGGTGACCCTGTGAATTTGGAAGAAAAACATGAAACACCATTGCCGCTTGAACATTAGAACAAGGTGGGGTCTGCCTACAAGTGAACACCCTCTTTGTACGGTGAAAGATAGCGCTGATAAGAATTTCGATTGAGGGTGGACATGTAATTGACCGCTATTTTATTTCGACAGGCGCGTCTCCTTTACATACGTTTCCGCAAGTTGCCACATCTCTTATACGAACAATGCTCAAAAGATCCGCAAATCAGCGGGGGCTCTGGAAATGGGTAGAACACCAGGGAAGGGCATTTTGTACTGCCTTCAGGGTGGCCTCTAGATACAATAGGAAGTATCTCATTAGCACATTGGTCATCTGAGATCGAATTTGTTTTTACTAAGAACCGTCACCTGTACAATATTATTTTTCGTTCTAAAATTGGACAGGATGGACCCACTCAGAAAGAAAGATTTTTCGAAATTGTAAGCAGCAAGCTTTCACTCATTTGATGTTTGTTGTAACTGACGTTGAAAATCTATATTTGGATTAAAAAGGGCTGTTTTTATAGCTATACAATTATCGCCTGTTCTGTGTAAAATTGCCTAGAAAAATGTATTAATTCGATTCATCCAGCATATTACTGTATTTTGCATTTCGACGAATAGGCTAAAAAATAGCTTAACATTTCATAATCTGCGAGTTTCAGCATCCAAAAATCCCGTCACAAGACTTTTCTTTCTATTATACTATGTAGTACGAATCACTATATTACTATGAATCTTTAAAGTGCACCGTGGACTGATTTCGCATTATTTAATTCTCTTGCATATAAGCGTAGACAAGATCTAGGATAAGGGGGGGGGGGGGTCGACGATCGAATGTGGGTTTACACAACAGTACAAAATACTTTCTCAAATATAATCCCTAAGGTGAACTAATGTAACTGTTTAATTGTTTGGTAAATGATAATTTTTCTCCAATTTTCGAGTTATTTTCCAAAAACGAATGCATTCCTAAGGCTGGGAAAAGATGGGGTAATCTAATAAAGTTTAAAATCCAAAGAATTAAAATTTTATCCCAAAAGAGAATACTATATTATAAATTAAAATCCATCCAAAAGGGAATGATATACTAAATTTACATTTTTTAGCTACTCCGACTGATCGAGTTATTCTTGAAAAGCGAGTAAATTTCTATGGCGGGCCAAGGCGGGCTAGCCCGATAAGGTTCGAAATGCGATTAAATATAATATACCACAAAGGGCAATGATATATTAAATTTAGACATTCCAGATGTTCCGAATTTTGAATTATTCTCAGAAAACTATATATTCCTCTTGTTGGGCTCAGGACGGGCTAGCCCGATGGGGTTCAAAATCTAAATTAAAATCCATCTAAAAGGAAATGATATACAAAATTCACATTCTTTAGCTACTCCGTTTGATCGAGTTATTCTTGAAAAGCGAGTAAATTTCTATGGCGGGCCAAGACGGGCTAGCCCGATAAGGATCGAAATGCGATGAAGTGTAATATACAACAAAGGGCAATGATATATTAAATTTAGACATTCCAGATGCTCCGAATTTTGAGTTATTCTCAAAAAACAATATATTCCTCTTGTTGGGCTCAGGATGGGCTAGCCCGATGGGGTTCAAAATCTAAATTAAAATCCATCCAAAAGGAAATGATATACAAAATTCACATTTTCTAGCTATTGTCTTTTATCCATTTTAGATCAAAAACATAAAAGAGCGGTGCATACCCACGCCTTATAAAGGATGACATTCGCATTAAAGAGCGATATTATTATCGATTATATTAAATATCTATTTTCTTAATGTTTTAATTTTTGATTTTCGAAAAATAGGATCGAAAAAATAAAGGCCTTTCTTTGGCCCGTTCACCCAAAAAGGCAATAGACCTCTAACGTTTTCTAATTGAAATAATAATGACTGTATTTTATTCGATATTATCAATTTGTTGGAAAGATATTTTTAGCTACAGAGACATAGACACACAGATAAAAATGACTGATCCGTATTCAGGGATGCTCAAAACGTGTATATCCATCAAAATACATAGGTGTTTGATTTTTTAACTCAATTATTTTTATATATAGTCATATACTTATGTGCTGAAAGGAAAGGAAAAATATTCAGGAGGGATTAATTATTTTTCATTGAGGAAAGAGTATATATGGGCAGTGTTTGGTTATCGTATGGGCGGACTTTTGAGGTCGCGGCCCCCATATTTTAAGCGTCAAGAAGACTTTTCCTTGAATTAGAGGAAAGAGATACTGAAATTCTTTTATATAGATAACTCAGCAGAACAGTAGCATACGTTGAAAATGATTTTGAAAAGGACTCGATTACCTGTACGTAATCCACAAGTTTTCCAAAATATGGTCCAACAAAACAGGATTTTTTTGGACAAGTTTGTTTTTTACTGAAAAAATCATCAGACCTCCAGTATATATTGATTGGAAAATTTGTAAACTGTCTTGTTTTATTCTATCAATTTGTTCCAGGGCGTTTAGCTATTAAAATTTATCTGAAGAACAAGTACTAAAATATATTTCAACAATTTTTGTCATTTATTTCAGATTTCCACTATCTTTGCAGGCCATTTTGCATAAAAGAGTCAGCTATACTTTTTCGAATTATACCAAAATCGAATCTGCATCAGGATAATCATAGGGAACTTAACTACTAAGTTCTAAGAAGTTTTACTACATTGAAAATCGTCTTTATTTCCTCAAAATTAAAAATTTAATATCTTGAGAATGGTCCATTTTAGAGTAATGGGGTAGATCTTATTCTTTTATTTGTCAAAAATTACGTGTAAAGCAAGCATTAAATGGATACATTTGAGCATAAGTCCCATTGTATTTTAGATCTTATATTTTAGAATTGCGGGCCATTTCGCAAAAATAGGCAGATTTTTTTACTTTTTGTACTGAAATCTTACTAGCACCACAGAATTCCACAAGCTACTTATCTACCAAATTTTTGAGTAATTTGGTCAAGTAGTTTGTGAGCTAGAGTGGACAGACACATCCGATTTTTGAGGGCCATTTCGCAAAAAGAGCAAGTTCCTTTTCCCGATCGTACCAAAATGTAATCAGCACCAGGGTAAGCCATAAGTGACTAGTCTACCAAATTTTGTGAAATTTGATCAATTAGTTTTTTAGCTAGAATTTTTAGCACATGAAATTTTTGCAGGCCATTTTGCACACAAAAATAAAATCTGATGTGGGCAACACATGACTTTCCTTATATAATGCAATAAATTTACTACTTTTACAGTAAAAAAAATAGGTTTTTCTTATAGTAGATACTTATATTTTTTTTCCAAGATATTGGATTTTCGACAATTAGTCATCATTTTTATCCTTTTGGCGAGATTTTCGATAATTTGGCAACATTAAAAAAAGTCGCCAAGTTGACGACATTCGTCCCCAAAATCTCGCCAAGCGTTATGGACGGAGAAATAAGTTATTCTTATAGCAGATAAATGACTATTGGCGTTCAAATACAAAAGTATTACTCAAAGTATCTTTTCTCATAAATGGAATGAGCTAGATCCACGAGAATAATGTCACCAAATTTATCGCATGATATTACATATGAAAAGTGAACATGTTTCTCAACAGTTAATATTTTTTTTTTAATTTATGAGATTTTTTGATAAATTTATTTGGAAAATGTGCAATATCTCGAGAACGGTTCATGCTAGCGTTCTAACGTTTATGTCAATCGTTTTCTAAGGAAAAATTACATAAGAAATGTCTATTTGCGTAACTTTATTAAAGGTTTTGATTTTTTGATGATTTTTTAAAAATTTAGTGGGGTTCTGAACATTCGATTACGTTTAAAAAAAATCTGATGTGGGCAACACATGACTTTCCTTATATAACGCAATGAATTTACCACTTTTACAGTAAAATAAATAGGTTTTTCTTATAGTAGATACTAATATTCTTTCCAAGATATTGAATTTTCGACAATTAGTCGTCATTTCATTGATTTAGCGTCATTTTTATCCATTTGGCGAGATTTTCGTTAATTTGTCAACATTTCAAAAAGTCGCCAAGTTGGTGACATTCCGCCAAAATCTCGCCAAGCATAATGGACAAAGAAATAAGTTATTCTTACAGCAGATAAATGAATATTGGCGTTCAAATACAAAAGTATTACTCAAAGTATCTTTTTTCATGAATGGAACGAGCTAGATCCACGAGAATGATGTCATCCAATATATCGCATGGTATTACTGAAAAGCGAACATGTCTCTCAAGAGAAAAAATATTTTTTTTATTTTATATGACTTTCTGATAATTTTTTTGAAAAATGTGCAATATCTCGAGAACGGTTCATGTTAGCGTTCTAAAATTTATGTCAATCGTTTTCTAATGAAAAATTACATAAGAAATGTCTATATGCGTAACTTTATTAGTGGTACTTCAAAAATGTTTGATTCGTGATCAGGGATGCTTGAAACGTGCTCTCCCGTCGAAAACTCGATTTCGAATTTTCGACCCCGTCACAATACTTTCCTTATACATTATGTATATAAGGAAAGTAATAGGATTTTCTTATAGTAGATACTAATATTATTTCCAAGATATTGAATTATCGACAATTAGTCGTCGTTTTCATTGATTTAGCATCATTTTTATCCATTTGGCGAGATTTTCATTAATTTGGCAACATTTAAAAAAAGTCGCCAAGTTGTCGACATTCCGCCAAATTCGTCGCCAAAATCTCGCCAAGAGTTATGGACTAAGAAAAAAAGTTATTCTTACAGCAGATAAATGACTATTGGCGTTCTAATATAAAAGTATTATTCAAAGTATATTTTTTCATGAATGGAACGAGCTAGATCCACGAGAATGATGTCACTCAATTTATCGCATGGTATTACATATGAAAAATGAACATGTTTCTCAATAGGAATTTTTTTTTTTTATGTGACTTTTTCATAATTTTTTTGAAAAATGCACAATATCTCGAGAACGGTTCATGTTAGCGTTCTAAAATTTATGCCAATCGTTTTCTAATGAAAAATTACATAAGAAATGTCTATTTGCGTAACTTTATTAGCGGTTTTGATTTTTTAACGATTTTTTCAAAATTTCATTCGATAATTTAGGGGGGTTATGAACATTCGATCACGTATAAAAACAATAGGCTTCCAGTGTTTACGGATTGTAATTTTTGTACCAAATTTGGTTCGAATCGGTCCATTCGTTCGTCAGTTATCGTCTCCACAGACTCACTGACACACACACACAGACATCACTTCAAAAATGTTTGATTCGTGATCAGGGATGCTTGAAACGTGCTCTCCCGTCGAAAACTCGAATTCGAATTTTCGACCCCGTCACAATACTTTCCTTATACATTATGTATATAAGGAAAGTAACAATAGGCTTCCAGTATTCACGGATTGTGATTTCTGTACTAAATTTCATGCGAATCGCTCCATTCGTTCATGAGATATCGTCTCCACAGGCTCGCCGACACACACACGCACACAGACATCACCTCAAAAATGTTCGATTCGTGATCAGGGATTCTTGAAACGTGCTCTCCCGTCGAAAACTCGAACCCGTCACAATACTTTCCTTATACATTATGTATATAAGGAAAGTAATAAAGGCGGGATCTTTTATCCAGAATCGTACCACAATCTAATCAGCACCAGGGTTACACACAAGTACCTTGCCTATAAAATGTTATGAAATTTTGTCTATTAGCTTTTGAGTTAGAGTGGATACATGCATTGTACAGTGGACACACACACAGGGGTTACGTAAAAAATAGTTTTTTCGTATTCTAGAGGTCCCGAAAAGTGTAGATGCGTCGAAAACTCGAGTTACGATTTTCGACATGATTTCAATACTTTCCCTATACATTACCATGTATTGCAGGGAAGTAAAAATGCATAAATCCCTTCATTATCTCCAGAAGGCTTCAGCTCCTTCCCTAAAGATGAAATTTTCTGACAGTAGATAAATTAGCATTTTGATTTATATTGTATGGTTTTACCCACTATAGTTCACTCATTGATTTTAAGTTTGTTAGTTGTATTTTTGTACATCCTTAGATCAGTATTAATAAATCCCCCCCACCCCACACAAAAAAAATTGGATCTGCTATTTCGTGCGGGTCCCTAGTTACACTTTTACTTTCCCTGCAATACATGGTAATGTATAGGGAAATTATTGGAATCATGCTGAAAATCGCAACTCGAGTTTTCGACAGATCTACACATTTTGGGATCTCTAAAATACAAAAAAAAAAAATTGGATTGAAGTCTGTGTGTGTGTGTGTATCTGTCTGTGCAATGTATGCATTCAATCACTCAAAAACTAATAGATCAAATTTCATAAAATTTGGTCGGTAAGTCAGTTGTGTGATCCTGGTGCAGATTAGTTTTTAGTACGTTTCAGAATTTCAGAGAGAAATTTATTTTTTGCAAAATTAAAATTTTTTTGAAGTCTCTACTTATTTTTTTTTTTATATATATATGATATATCACAATATATGACAGTAACATAGGTGAGAGCCTACTGGGTCCTTTGCCTCCCTCTCACCCCCCCCCCCCCCCGAAAAAAAAAAGATTTTCGGACTATGTGTCTGATATATGATCTAATGCATAGAAATGCACAGCACTCCCAATTGTTAAAGTTTGATGGCACCTATACGTACGCTCAGATGTATCAATTAAATGCTTGTTTTATACGTAATATTTGACATTGAAAATAATAAGGCCAACCCCATAACTCTAGGACTAACTATTATTTAGAACTTTTATTTTTTGTATTTTGACACGTCGCCTTTACTTCCAGTCCCCGAATGAAAACGAAACATGAAATAAAATTGCAGATTAAGTGTAATTTAAAATAATAATAATTCACATCATTTTGTACTATTAAACTCAATTAAATGAATTCTAAAAGAAATGAAGAGAAAATGAACTTCAGTCTGTAGGAAAAGTCATGTGCTGCCCACATCAAATTATATATATATATATATATATATATATATACTCATAAGCTTGCAGTCTTTTATTCATGGGCATTTTTAAAGTGGATTAATTACATTTTAATTCCATTAAACAAAAACTTCAAATTAATTTGATGAGAAGTATCTTATGGTTTTTATGAAATTTCTTAATTTTTGTAGTCTTTTAGGAGCTGATATTTTCACAGTAATTTGAATGAATATTCTGGGATGAAGTTAGCTCTTTTCACTTCCAAAACAGCTGCAGTGTCTATTAATATATATTATACATTGTTTTTCTAAAGTATTTTGACAATAAATTTTGAGCAAATATTTATGAAAATTAGTTAATGATGTTGCTGATGTCGCTCCAAAAACCAGTTGTTTTCTGATTTACTTTATCATAAATCACTGAAGGTCGTACTTTACTCTATGAAAGATTTTTATTTATTTATTTTTTTCGAGCTTTACTTTTTATTTATTTATTTTATGTTTGAAAAGGATTTCCTTCCTAAGCGAGGTGATAGAGCTATTTATTTACAGATATCTTTTTGTCCATGCTTATGTGATTGCTGTTCTTTATCCTGACAAATGAAGAGTTTACTTTTACCTCCTAAACAAGTTGATATTTTTAATCAACTGTCTATGATGTTAATAAAAACTAATTTTAACTTTAGATTTTTAAGCATAATTATAATATTTTTATAATACTTTTTTTATATTTTCTATAAAATGTTTGAAAAATTGAAGGCTATTTATCCACATTGAAAATCAATTAGCCTCCGACGTCCATGGATTTAAATTATTCAAACTTTGATTTGACAATATAAAATTTAAATTTATATGTTTGAGAGATATGCCCGACATATACATAGCCAGACATATTAATTCTAATATACTGCATGAAAAACAGCTACAAATAAAAAAGAACATATCAAAGAAACAGTCATACCGGATACTTACAAATCGATCATAAAGATTTTTTGCAAATCACTATTTGCTTTGAACCTTTATAAAGCCCCATATCAAATCAAATAGTCTCAGGTAATTTCTGGAATTGATCAATATAGATTAATATGAATTAATATAAATTATTGGACAACTATTGGGTTATTACCTGTAAAAGTCAATTTCCACACTCAACAGACATAAAAATGGATGAGCTCTGGATATATCGATTATCAGCCGACTATATTTCAATTTAATTTAACGATTTAAAGAGGATATTACATGAACTACATATAAGGCAATGTCAACATTCTCCAACATAACAGAAATGCTTATAATTGAGATAATCAATTCGACAGGTTAATTCATTAAATTAATTCTTGAAAATGAATATTCAAATTTTTTCCAAATTATTTCTTTATACAATTTAAGTGGCAATTGCAGATAAAATTCAATTACAGTATCCACAAAACATAAGATGTATGGAACATAAAATACCAGAATACTAAACAGTAAACATGACAAGTATATTAAAGCATGTATTTTTGAAATGGATGAGTCAAAATACAGTGCAATATGTATTAAGGAGATCATATTTATAAACAGGTAAATTTATGAACAACATAGTTTTTATATTTCCAATACTCTTCTGAACCGATCACCGAATGCAAATAGCAATTTTTATTCCAAAAGTTTCAATCAAGTGCTACTCATGATGATGTTGCTCATGATGATGTGACACACCTTCTTGTCACAGTTACCTTACACCTTTCTGGTAGGTCGGACGGTCTGGGTCTCAACAACAACAACAACACCTTTTTGTCAAGCCTTCGGGTTAGTCGTGTGGTCTGGGCCTTCTGCACCTTCTTGTCTATGGTGGTATGCTCAGGGCTGCTGGCAGAAAGCAGCCAAAGAATGCCTTGCATTGGACCCAGGTTAGATTTTTGCAATACATTTTTTGAGAGGCAGTTTTACTTCTTTCTTAAATTTTGAGGAAGAATTTTACAAAGTGAGAAGAATTTAAACACACAGTTAGTAGTATAAATCATTTCCTTCTACTTTTTATCATTGAATACAAATCGAAATTTTTATTCGTAAAGTTTCAATCAAGTGCTGCTTATGGTGATGTAGTGCTAAAATTGTATGGGATATGTACTACTTTGTATTAGTAGAAGATTACACATACTACAACATATATACACACTACAACATATTGCACATACTACAACATGTTACACATAGTACAACATCCAAACAGTTACCTTACACCTTTCTGGTAGGTCGGACGGTCTGGGTTTCAACAACATAGTACAACATATCTTACACCTTTCTTCTAGGTCAGACGGTCTGGGTTTCAACAACAACATACCACAACATATTACAATACACTATAACATGTTTTCCCGGCCACTCAATTTGCTGCTCAAACCCTCGGGTGAGTCGGATGGCCTGCGCTACATACTACAACATATGAGTTTCTAAAATCTTTCCCAAAATAAAAGATAATGAAATAAATTGAAAATATCAATAATCACGTAATCTTTAAACCTAAAGGCCATAATTCATTCCAATATATGTTAATATACTTGTACTACTAATATTCTTGTAAAAGATATACCAGTGCATTTGTAGATTACCTGCACCACTTACAATATATGAATTTCAACAATTTTTGCCAAAATATAACAATAACTTAATAAATTGAAAATATCAATAATCCTCGAAAATATCAATAATAATAATGTTTAAACCTAAAGACTGTATTGGTTATAATCCAGTCAAAAATACAATATTGGTGAATTTTTCTTTATTATTTAAATCAGAAAAGATTTAAAGATCGTCTGCCGCATAAACACAATGGATTTAAATTAGTAGCTAAGAGACATATAATTTTCTTCAAATAAATTGGCAGAAAAAATATTGTCACAATAATGCTATCTCTATGGAAGCTTTAATTGTTCGATTGTCATTAATATCTAGACTATCCCTGGTCTTAAAAGCTCAAAATATGGACTTAATTTCAAATCTATCCACAAAATTTTATTAAATTCGGTTCAGCCGTTCTCCTGTGATGATGAGATAAACATATGTATAGGCAGACAAATAGATTTTCAATTTTATTTATAGACTTTAAGGCTTCCTCTAAGCAAAATAGGCTGGGAACACTATTTTATGGAGTGATTACCCAGTTTTCCTTATTCCGAAGGATGCTTGTTCTGGCTCTAAAACTGGTTGATATCTTTATATTTTTGTTTTAAGATAATTTGTAAATGAAAGCTCTTATCCACAAAAACAAATATCGTTTATTTATAAATAGTTAATTATTATCTTTATCAATAAACAAATGAAAGCAATTGATAAAAATAGTGGTATAAAACATGTTTAAAGTATCTGTTTTGAATGCTGCCAATTACATTCACGGAAGTTAAAATTCTGTCTCAAGCAAAACAGTAAAAAATGTTTTAAACATTTAGGGTTTGTGTCTGATGATAAATACAATGTTTAAAATGACCCTGATTCTTTATTGTATTTATTAGAAAAAGTAAATGAAAGTGGATGTACTGTTCCGACATTAATGGCTTCATATACATCGATAACAATGTTTCAATATGTTCCCCAGCAACCATAAAAGACTACGGATTTGATTAATTTATTAACTTCAGAATTTTTAGAAGAAAAATGTGAAAACATGTGAGGAAATCCTTTCACCTTCTAATAAAACACAAGTTCTTGAGACCTTACAAACCATTTGATATTATATTATGCCAGTTCATTGGTACTACAGAGGATGAATTCAGAGCTCAAATGTATTAGAGAAGAAAACTAAGGTTGATTCTTAGAATAGATCCCCACTCATTTTTCAAAGTATGATCCAGCACCAAGTTGGTGCGATTTTTCGGGTTACAATTTCATTTCGTATACTTCGCCAATCTGGTAGCCCACGACTTCTGGTAACCAACGGACATCCAATCAGCTCACGATTTTTGGGGAATCTGCATTTTAATAGGCAGGAAGTATTTCAATAGTCTTCTGTGTATTTCATCAGACCTTTTTAAATCAAACTTTTTCTTTTACAGATCTTTTTCGATCGTTTTTGAAAAGATTTGTTTCTACAAAGTTTTTGGAATAAATATTTAAAACATTGCTTGTAATTCATATACATTAACATTTTACACAAATTTTCTGTAGATATGCAGATTTTTATAGATTTAATTGGATTGGAGTGTGAAACGTGTTCCGGTGTTGAGTGTACGTGTATGTTCAAGAAAACATGTTCCGGTGTGGATGTAATTAAACATATGGATATATCAGTTAATATTTTTGGATTGCAGTGTGAAACGTGTTCCATTACATAAAGGTTAGTTCTTTTATTTATTCGTTCTGTGTTTTGAAATTGTCTTTTGTATTTTCCCGTGTTTTTAAAATGGTTCTCCTAAGTATTGATTTTTGAAGTTCTGTTTTTTCTTAATTTTAGTTAAAGTACGATCTTTTTTCTAAGTACCGTTTTTTCTTAAATTTAGTTAAAGTACAATCTTTTTTCTAAGAGTACCGTTTTTTTCTTAAATTTTGTTAAAGTACAATCTTTTTTTTAAATATTGTTTTTTCTTAAATTTTGTTAAAGTATTGTTTTTTTTTTAATTTTTGATTTATAAGTTTTTGATACTGATTTAAATTAAAAAAATATTTTAAGTATCGAGTGTTTCAATATGGTTTCTAAAATTTTTTAAAAATTTCATTTACTAAAATGCATAAAATGCACTTTAAGTGATTTTAAGTGAATGTACAATACCACTCAATTTTACTGTAATCACTAGCTAGCATTCTGAAGATGTATAACATTTACTAGCAAAAAATGCGAGTGAGTGAAAAGTACATAACAAATTTTCTTAAAACTCTATATATTTTTTTGAAAGTCAATAATTTATTTTCCGGTAAATTAAAAATATCCATAAAAGAAGATAAATTTAAATATATTGTAATTAGAGGTTAAACGATTTTAAATTTCTAAAACAGACATTTTTCATACAGGAAATAATGGAAGTTTCATACTGTTAAGCATACGAATATTTTGTTTTTGAACAAGGGCAAACATAAGGGTAAAATTTTCTATGTGACGTCACGTGGCCATGCTCTTCAATCAAGAAATTATATCTTTTTGAAATTCCTACAAGTGTATGTAATTGAATTTTGGATTGAGATCATAGTTTTCAAAGCATATTGGTTATAATTTTAATATTCTAGTATTTTAATCTAGGTTTTCCAATGGGTGGGAAAGATGTAATATATATTTTAAATATCACAATTGTTGCAGCTCAATCTATTTACTCACTCCTTGGTTAAAATTGGTGCATAAGCACGAGATATTTTATTTGGTTTAAAAAAATTAGGAGGTTAAATGAATTTAGGGATTCTATAGATGTTTTGGCATATTGAAGCCCACCGTAGCTGGAAGAGCAATCCATTAGCATTAGCTCTATTCGTATTTTCACTTTAGGAAGTATTATTAAAATATTTATGGGGCACCAAACTGCTCTAATCATTCTAAAAAGGGTTTTAGGCTATTTCGTTTTTCTAGAAACGAAGAAAGAAGAAAACAATGGATAATAAATAATTGGATACCCGGTAATAGAACATACTTATGCGAGGTAAGTTCTACAATATTCTAATTGACACTTCTTTTTTCATATAAATTTTTTATTTTAAACACTTATTTTATAATTTCTGTAACTGTAGTATGGATTATTAATGATTTTTAGTTGCTATAATCTTATCTTAGTACACTTGGTTTGTAATTTAAACATCCCCTTGAATGCATTATACTCTCTTCCAAACCTAGAAGAAAATAGCTTCAAATTATATATATATATATATTAAAGATATATTGCTGTTACACCAATATCTTTCAAGTTTTATACACTTTCTTGTATTTTTAGATCATAATGAATCACAGAATTGGGGAATCCTACTATCAACAAACTGTGGCCAAGTGGAAAACTTGCCATGTTATAGTAATTATGCAAACATAGGCTAGAATGGTAAATAAATCGGAATACGTTTATCATAATAGCTAATTAATGATCAACTATTGTTTGAAAATCATTTTATGAAAATAAAGCCGAGCTTAGTAGGTTATTATTAGTATTTTCCTCTTGAAATACAAAGTAGTTAGCAAACTTTCAAATATGTGAGGCAAACATTCACACATGTTATTAAAAAAACTTCATTAAAGTAAAACTATTTTGAAAAATTTATTCAAAATGTAGAGAATTTTAAATTGAATATACACGAGTGCCAATTTAATTACTATAACATGGCAAGTTTTCCACTTGGCGACAGTTTGTTGATAGTAGAATTCACCAATTCTGTGATTCATTATGATCTAAAATACAACAAAGTGTATAAAACTTGAAAGATATTGGTGTAACAGGAATAAATCTTTAATATATATATGTATAATTTGAAGCTATTTACTTCTAGGTTTTGAAGACAGTATAATGCATTCAAGGTGATGTTTCCATTACAAAAAAAGTGTACTAAGATATGACTATAGCAACTAAAAATCATTAATAATCCATACTACAGTTACAGAAATTATAAAATAAGTGTTTAAAATAAATACTTTATATAAAAAAATGTTTCAATTAGAATATTGTAGGACTTACCTCGCACAAGTATGCTCCAGTACCGGCTATCCGATTATCGTGCCGACTATTTATTAGCTATTGTTTTCTTCTTTCTCCGTTTCTAGGAAAGCAAAATAGCCTAAAACCCTTTCTAGAATGACTAGAGCAGTTCTGTACAGAACAACCACCCATAATTATTTCAATAATACTTCCTAAAGTGAAAATGCGAATAGAGCTAATGCTAATGGATGCGAATAGAGCTAATGCTTCCAGCTATGGTGGGCTTCAATATGCTTGATGAGTCAGCCTGTAGTAGAGGAGCTCTAGATCCGCCCATGACGTCATTTAACTTAGCCAATAGCGAAGAATCAGTCTCCCAGCAGGCTGTATAGGGAATACGTTTTCGGAACATGCCCCGGTATTGCATCTGCCACAACACATCGTGAGTCATCAAAAATGCCAACACTTTCCCACCATGTCAAACAGTTAGTTAAACAGAGAAATAGAATGCGTAAGACATGGCAGGCTAACAGAGACCCTACCCTTAAAAGGGAGCTTAATAGACTCACGTGTAAAGTCAGTGAAAAAATTGTCGCAGAAAAGCAGCAACAGTATAAAGAATTAATCGAATCCCTTAGCCAGGAAGACGTATCGCTCTGGCAATTCGCTAAAAGACTCAGAAAACCTCAAATTAAACTCCCGCCACTAATAGATGGCGCTAATATTGCGTACTCAGACGAAGAAAAAGCAGAGGCGCTTGCTAGGCATTACGAAAAGCAATTTGAACCAAACCACGATCTAATGTGTCAGGACACCCTAAGAATGGTTAGGCAAACTCTAAACAATTTCAGGAACTCCCCGGTCACGGCTGAGATTAACCCAGCCACCCCGCAAGAAATAGTAGAGATTATCAAAAACCTTAAAAACCGTAAAAGCCCAGGGCACGACAAAATCAGGAATACCGCGGTAAAAAACCTACCCTTAAATATAATATTTTACTTGACCATCTTAATAAATAAAATACTAGAACTAAATTATTTCCCCAAAGAATGGAAGGAAGCGATAATTATAGCGATCCATAAACCTGGTGAGGATGCCTCAATTCCAGCCAACTACAGACCAATCAGTTTGTTGCCGACACTTAGTAAAATTACTGAGAAAATAATTCTTAAGAGACTGAACACGCACCTTAGTGAGAATGACATTATCATTCCGGAGCAGTTTGGATTTCGGCCAAAACACTCCACCACTCATCAATTGCTGAGAGTGGTAGAGTACATTTCTTCTGGTTTTAATAATAAGACACCCACAGCTGCGATTTTTCTTGACATCCAAAAAGCCTTTGATAAAGTGTGGCACTGTGGATTAGCTTACAAATTGATCACTCTAAAAGTCCCTGACGCACTTGTCAAACTTTTAATTTCATACCTAAATAACAGACACTTTCAAGTCAGAGTAAAAAATAACTTATCTACACCCAAGCTCATTAAAAGTAGTGTACCGCAAGGATCCATCCTGGGCCCGACACTCTTTAACATATATCTAAATGACATTCCCAGGACCCCAGACACGGAGCTGGCACTCTATGCAGACGACAGCGCGATACTTGCAAAACACCCTTACGTCTCAGTAATGCACAGACAGCTACAACAATACTTAGACATACTCCAAACATGGCTGGAAAAATGGCGAATAAAATTAAATCCCAATAAATGTCATTGGATTTATTTCTCAAGAAAACTTAAACCTCCGCCTCCTCTGTACATAAACAACCATGCCCTAAAAGCGGAAAAATCTACTAAATACCTAGGTGTAACGATAGACTCCCACCTAACTTGGAAACTGCACGTAACGAACATAATCAAAAAAGCGTATATAACCATAGGAGCCTTATACCCAATGATAGGAAACGGAAATCTAAGTTATCAAAATAAACTCCTAATTTATAAATCGGTCATCTGCCCGGGAATGCTGTATGCAGCACCCGTATGGGGATATGCCTGTAAAACTACCATAGACTTATTAGAGACAAGACAAAACAAAACCCTAAGGATTATAAGGAAAGCCCCTAGATACTTAAGAAACTCGGTAATTAGGAAAGACTTCAAAATAAAAACTGTTAGAGCCCAAATCAAAAAGCTAGCGCTTAAATTCTACAAAAATCTGCCATCTGTCCCAAATGAACTATTATTTAATCTGCATGACTATGATCATCGCAAGACTAAATCTCGTAAGAGACCCCGCTCGGTACTTAACTTTGATATTCGGTACTAGGAACGTCCCACCTTAATCAGTTGATATTAAAGAAAACTCGCGATCTTTGGTTTTCTACAAAATGTTTAAAATCCTAAACTGCTAAAATGCTAGGTTACCCTCAAATCTGCATCAACCCCCCCCCCCCCCCCCCAAACTGCTTAAACTCTTAATGTGCAACAAACTGCCACACTAGGAGCTAGGACAAATAATAAAAACAGTAAATCAAAAACCTCGAACCTCCAACTATGGACCAATGAAATAATGTCACAGTATGAAGATAAGAACCACACCTAGAGATTGGAGATTAAAGGCGCTTCGCGCCTGGTGCTCTGTTCTGGACGAAACTCTATGAACATGCCCCGGACTGCCGCTCTCTCGATCCTTGATTGGACGGAGCTCCACTCTTCTGCCACGAGCACTATCCGTGACGTCAGTTGGAGTTGGAGTTTACTTGCAGCGCGCGGCACAAGATGGCGCGGCAGGCGCGCGGGTTTTTTTTATTTTTTGTTTGAAACAAGTGTATTTTTAAAGTGTATATTGGTTTCGAAGACTTCTTACAAGTTCAACTAGAATTTTAATCAAAGATTTGCATCTTAAATTCCAGGCAATGCTAGATTTCTTTATGTGTTCTTTTCGTAATATAATATATATTTTAGAGTCGTGTTTCCCAACCTCATATACATGCAAAAATTTCAGTATTGAAGAATAGGACTCATTTAAATTCGTTTATTAAACCAAAGATATTTTTTATTAAGAAATTAATGACTAAAAGTACATTTATATTTTCAAAATTTATTTATATTCCTTTTTTTAAAGTTGAATAATGCAAATTTTGATCAAACATTTCCTTTTAAAGTAGTTAACATTGTAAAATTTATATTAATTTGGGAAAATGCACTTCTTTCTTGAAACATTAGTTTAGTGCATGAAGTTCCATTATGTAGGATTTTTAAATCTTAAAAGACAAAAGTACAGTATACTTTTCATTCATTTCATTTTACACAAGTTATTTGTATCTTTATATATTTTCTAATGATATTCTTGTAATTTTTGAAAAATCTAACAGGATTTAATCTCGCACATTTTATATTAATTAAATTTTATTACATTACATTTTATTAGTTAAATTTTATTACATTACATTTTATTAATTTAATTTTATTACATTAAAAAAAAAGGGGGGGGGGTACGATTTAAGAAAATAAACAGGCGCGGGTCTTCAAGGGGATAAAGGTTGGGAACCGCTGTTTTAAATCAGATTGCAAGTTGTGTACATGTATGTGCATGCAAATTGTGAATAAAATTCATATAAATTATAGAAGCATCACTTAAATCGTTTACTAGTTAGGCATAAGTACATCCCTCCCCCCCCCCTAAAAAGACATAAAATTCTTAGTGTTAGCGTTTTAATTGTTGTTTTGATTTAATCTCGCATATTTTATATTAATTAAATTTTATTACATCACATTTTATTAATTAAATTTTATTACATTCAAAAAATGGAGGGGAGGGGTACGATTTAAGAAAATAAACAGCTTGCCCGTATATTTTTCATCGTGAATCAATATACTATAATACATTTAATTTATTATTCTGAAAGTACATCATAGTGTGTGTTAAACGATTAGTTTCTATATTTTTATATGTTTACATTGAATTTCGATTTGATATAAATTCTCTTTTTGATCTAAAAAAAACTAATAAAATCATGTGTTTAGCAATAAGTTCTTCACTATAAAAGCATCACTTAAATTGTTTACTAGTTAAGCATAAGTACATCCCCCCCCCCCCTAAAAAGACATAAAATTCTTAGTGTTAGCGTTTTAATTATTGTTTTGATTTTCAATTATTAGAGATAACATAATCGAAAATAACTTTATTTATATGCATTTAGAAAGAAATTACGCGATGTTTATTTGTGCATAATGAAAATTTTAGAATGATTGCTTGTTTAGAAAACTTTCCGAACATATTTCTGTAAATTCGTGTATTTAAAACAAAATTCATTAAAAATAACATCGCCTCCTGTAATAACATTGACTGGTTTCAAAAAGCGAAACGAAACTTTCAGATGATTTATAATTTTCAGAAAGGGAAATACAGTTTTATTATATATGTACCCTTCCAAGAAAACCCTGTACAGCATATTTAAGTTGTATTCAAGTAAAATTAATGTTATTTGAGTATTTATTTCATATTTTAAATTTTAAAAAATGATTAAATTTATTTTGTTAGCATCCTTTAACATTGGAGTCTACCGGGCCGTTCCTGACATTTAACTCCAAGTGACGTTCGTCTTTACGTGCTCTCATTGGCTAGAGCTGAAGTGGCGCAACCTTTTAGATATAGTAACCTTGGACGGAGCTGTCCTCTCTCTAACGCGTCGTAAGTTTACTGCAACCAAAAGAATTGAGTGCTGTAATATTTTTGAAATTTCTTAACTAAGATATATTCATTTATTCTGATTTCTGTGCAATTCCCATTTGCTAAAGAATGAAATAAATATTTGAAGAGTTTCTGTTGGATGATGTTTATATTTCTTATTATTAAGTGCAAAAACCTAGCTTTTCTGATGCTAGAAATTGGAGGAAGAAATTGGTTGAAAGAAACTCAAACTAGTGTCAAATGAAATTCTTTAATTTATGCCTTACATACATTTTTTCTAGACCCGTTATTTTAATGTGATAAGTCTTTAGCTAAACTGAAAATTTTTATTGAGGTATACAAAAAAAAGCATGGTGGCTCATGTGATGAACCCCACGGAAACCTAATCAACTATTGCTGTTTTACAAGAAAATAATTTTTATTATAAATTTTCTGAATAGGAGAAAGCACACTAAGTTCTCTAAATCATAATCTAGATTTCATACTAAAATCATTTATGCAAACAAAAAGGATTTGAATTAACGAATACCTGAACAATTCGAGAAATGTAATTAATCTATTTGAACATGTATCATAATGCATTTACTACACGTTATCTTTCATATCACTATATGCTTATCCAGTGAAATATAAGAAAAAATGTTATGCAAAATTTTTCATTTTTATGTTATATGCCATAAACATTGACCATTTGCATCAATATTTGTAAAAAAATCAAAAGAAATTTGTTAAGTGAAACATATTTAATTCAAACAAATTGTTGTGCTCATATTAAGTCACTTGGATCAGAAATATATCAGGAAGCTTTTGGAGCAAAGAAAACTACATGTCAATCTCAGTGAAACATCGTTTTCTAGGAAATTGCATTAAGAAATTATTCTCAAAAACAGAAACACATTTATTTAGATAAATAAAAATTGTTGGCATTAGTAAAAAATATTTTGTAAAATGCAAAATATTTCAAAACATGCCTCTCTTCCATTTCTTCAAAAAATATGTTTTAACTCAATATAAACATATGGTCAGACGCCTACTATTTGTTTGTATAATATAGAGGGCATTTATGTAAAATGGTGCTTTAATTAGTCACAAATTTGTGCATGCAAGTACACACTACATGTAAAATGGAAGAAAGCATTTGCAAAAAATTGTGCACACATGTAATAAAACTACTGCACACATGTAATAAACCATTTCAGATAATCTCAAGTTCCAACATACATCTGAAAACCTATTTTCATCGAAAGTGTGCCAGAGAGCATTGTAACAAAAAGATGATTTAAACAGTATTAAACTTATGCAAACAGGAGGAACTATTTGCATGCCAGAAAAAATGTTTACTAAAAAGTGCCTTAAATGCACACAAACTTGTACACACATGTGGGAAGCTATTTACATTCAAAATGTGCCAGAAAGCATTTTCATAAAAAGTTCATTAAATAGATGTAAACTTGTGCACATAGCTGAGAAACATTTCATATAAAATGTCCCAGTAGGCATTTTCACAAAAAGTACTTTAAATGCACATAAACTTGTATAAAAGGTGAGAAAGCATTTACATGAACAGTGTGGCAGTAAGCATATTGCTGAAATTTATTTTAAATGCACATAGGCTTGTGCACTCAGGTGAGACACCATTTCCATGTGAAATATGCTAGAACACAGTTTTACAAAAAGATGTTTTAAATAGACAAATAAACTTGTGCAAACAAGAGAGAAAGGATTTCCATCTGAAATGCGCCAGAACTCTTTTCACTAAAATGTAGTTTAGTTCCACACTTATTCACATGGGTGAGAAACTATTTGCAGGTAACATATGCCAGAAAGTGTTAATAAAGATCAATTTAGATCAAAATTAACATGACACCAGGTGAGAAACCATTTGCATTTGAAGTGTGCCAGAAAACATTTTCAAGTAAAAGTAGCTTAGTTGAACACAAACATGTGCATACAGGTGAGAAAGCATTTGCATGTGAAATGTGCCAGAAAACATATTCAAGTAAAAGTAATTTAGTTGTACACAAACGTGTGCATACAGGTGAGAAACCATTCGCATGTGAAATATGCCAGAAAACATTTTCACAAAAAAATAATTTAAATACGCACAAACTTGTTCACACAGGTGAGAAACCATTTGCATGTGAAATATGCCAGAAAGCATTTTCAACTGCAAGTAATTTAGTTGTACACAAACGTGTGCATGCAGGTGATAAACCATTTGCATGTGAATTGTGCCATAAAGCATTTTCACAAAAAAAGATTTTAAATAAGCACACAGGTGAAAGGACATTTGCATGTGAAATATGCCAAAAAATATTTTCAAGTAAAAGTAATTTAGTTAAACACAAAGGTGTGCATGCAAGTAAAAAACCATTTGCATGTGAAATATGCCAGAAAGTATTTTCACAAAAAATATTTTAAATACGCACAAACTTGTTCACAGAGGTGAGAAACCATTTACATGTGAAATATGCCAGAAAGCATTTTCAATTAAAGGTAATTTAGCTGAACACAAATGTGTGCATACAGGTGAGAGACCGTTTGCATGTGAAATATGCCAGAAAGCATTTTCCAAAAAAAATATTTTAAGTACGCACAAACTTGTGCATACAGGTGAGAAACCATTTGCATGTGAATTGTGCCAGAAAGCATTTTCACAAAAAAAGATTTTAAACAAGCACAAACTTGTGCACACAGGTGAGAAGCCATTTGCATGTGAAATATGCCAGAAAATATTTTCAAGTAAATGTCACTAAGTTGAACACAAACGAGTGCATACAGGTGAAAAACCATTTGCATGAGAAATATGCCAGAAAGCATTTTCACAAAAAATTATTGTAAATGGCCACAAACTTGTTCACACAGGTGAGAAACCATTTACATGTGAAATGAGCCAGAAAGCATTTTCACATAAACATAATTTAAGTAAGCAGAAACTTGTGCACACAGGTGAGAAGCCATTTCCATGTGAAATATGCCAGAAAATATTGTCAAGTAAAAGTCATTTAGTTGAACACAAACGAGTGCATACAGGTGAGAAACCATTTGCATGTGAAATATGCCAGAAAGCATTTTCACAAAAAAATACTTTAAATGCGCACAAACTTGTTCACACAGGTGAGAAACCATTTACATGTGAAATGTGCCAGAAAGCATTTTCACATAAACATAATTTAAATAGGCACAAACTTGTGCATACAGGTGAGAAACCATTTGCATGTGAAATATGCCAGAAAGCATTTTCACAAAAAAATGATTTAAATATGCACAAACTTGTGCACACAGGTGAGAAACCATATGCATGTGAAATATGCCAGAAAGCATTTTCACAAAGAAGTATTTTAAATGCGCACAAACTTGTTCATACAGGTGAGAAACCATTTGCATGTAAAATATGCCAGAAAACATTTGCACAAAAAAAGATTTTAAATATGCACAAACTTGTGCACACAGGTGAGAAACCATTTACATGTGAAATGTGCCAGAAAGCATTTTCACATAAACATAATTTAAATAAGCACAAACTTGTGCACACAGGTGAGAAGCCATTTGTATGTAAAATATGCCAGAAAACATTTGCACAAAAAAAGATTTTAAATATGCACAAACTTGTTCACACAGGTGAGAAACCATTTACATGTGAAATGTGCCAGAAAGCATTTTCACATAAACATAATTTAAATAAGCACAAACTTGTGCACACAGGTGAGAAGCCATTTGCATGTGAAATATGCCAGAAAGCATTTTCACATAAACATAATTTAAATAGGCACCAACTTGTGCATACAGGTGAGAAACCATTTGCATGTGAAATATGCCAGAAAGCATTTTCACAAAAAAATGATTTAAATACGCACAAACTTCTGCACACAGGTGAGAAACCATATGCATGTGAAATATGCCAGAAAGCATTTTCACAAAGAAGTATTTTAAATGCGCACAAACTTGTTCATACAGGTGAGAAACCATTTGCATGTAAAATATGCCAGAAAACATTTGCACAAAAAAAGATTTTAAATATGCACAAACTTGTGCACACAGGTGAGAAACCATTTGCATGTGAAATGTGCCAGAAAATATTGTCAAGTAAAAGACATTTAGATGAGCACAAACGAGTGCATACAGGTGAGAAACCATTTGCATGTGAAATATGCCAGAAAGCATTTTCGCAAAAAAAGATTTTAAATGCGCACAAACTTGTTCACACAGGTGAGAAACCATTTTCATGTGAAATGTGCCAGAAAGCATTTTCACATAAACATGATTTAAATAGGCACAAACTTGTGCATACAGGTGAGAAACCTTTTGCATGTGAAATATGCCAGAATGCATTTTCACAAAAAAAACACTTTAAAAGTGCACAAACTTGTTCACACAGGTGAGAAACCATTTACATGTGAAATGTGCCAGAAAGCATTTTCACATAAACATAATTTAAATAAGCACAAACTTGTGCACACAGGTGAAAAATCATTTGCATGTGAAATGTGCCGGAAAACATTTTTAAATAAAGGTAATTTAGTTGCACACAAACGTGTGCATACAGGTGAGAAAACATTTGCATGTGAAAAATGCCAGAAAGCATTTTCGCAAAAAATTATTTTAAATAGGCACAAACTTGTGCACACAGGTGAGAAACCATTTACATGTGAAATGTGCCAGAAAGCATTTTCACATAAACATAATTTAAATAAGCACAAACTTGTGCACACACGTGAAAAATCATTTGCATGTGAAATGTGCCAGAAAACATTTTTAAATAAAGGTAATTTAGTTGCACACAAACGTGTGCATACAGGTGAGAAAACATTTGCATGTGAAATATGCCAGAAAGCATTTTCGCAAAAAATTATTTTAAATAGGCACAAACTTGTGCACACAGGTGAGAAACCATTTACATGTGAAATGTGCCAGAAAGCATTTTCACATAAACATAATTTAAATAAGCACAAACTCGTGCACACAGGTGAGAAACCATTTGCATATAAAATGTGCCAGAAAGCATTTTCACATAAAAATAATTTAATTGATCACAAACTTGTGCACACAGGTGAGAAACCATTTGTATGTGAAATGTGCGAGAAAGCATTTTCACAAAAAAATATTTTAAATACGCACAAACTTGTGCACACAGGTGAGAAACCATTTACATGTGAAATGTGCCAGAAAGCATTTTCAACAAAAAGTTATTTAGTTAGACACAAACATGTACACACAGTTAAATAACCATTTGCATATGATATGTGATAGAAAGCATTTCTAAATTAAAGTTAATTAGTTCAACACAAACATGTGCATACAGTTGAGAAACCTATAATTGAAATATGCCACAACGCATTTTGAGAAAAACTTAATTTAGATAAGGACAAATATGTATACACAAGAAAGAAACCATTTGCATGTGAAATTTGCCTAAAAGCACTTTCAAGTAAAGGTACTTTAATTCAACTCAAACATGTGCATATTATAGGTAAGAAATCATTTGCATGTGAAATGTGCCACAAAGCATTTTCATAAAGTGTTTTAGACACAAACTTGTGCACATAGGTGAGAAACCATTTGAATGTGAAATGTACCAGATGCCATTTCACAATAAAGTTATTTAAATAGACACAAACTTGTGCATACAGGTGAGAAAACATTTGCATGTGAAATGTACCAGAAAGTATTTTCACAAAAAAGTGTTTTATATATGCACAAACTTGTGCATACAGGTGAGAAACCATTTGAATGTGAAGTATGCTAGATGCCATTTTCATGAAAAAGTAATTTAAATACGCACAAACTTGGTCACACAGGTGAGACACTATTTGCATGTGAAATATGCCGGAAAGCATTTTCAATTAAAGGTAATTTAGTTGAACACAAACGTGTGCATACAGGTGAGAATCCATTTACATGTAAAATATGCAAAAAAAGCATTTTCACAAAGAAATATTTTAAATGCTCACAAACTTGTGCATACATGTGAGAAACCATTTGCATATGAAATGTGTCAGGTAGCATTTTCACAAAAAAGTTGTTTGGATATACATAAACTTGTGCACACAGGTGAGAATCTATTTTCATAGGAAATGTGCCAAAAAGTATTTTTACAAAAAAGTTGTTTAGATATGCACAAACTTGTGCATGCAGGTGAGAAACTTTGCATATGAAATTAGCCAGTAGACATTTTCACAAAATTAGTTTAGATATGCACACATGGAAGTAACCATTTGCATGTGAAATGTGTTTGACAGTATTTACACAATGAAACAGAATTAATGAAACACGTGCACTCTAGCGAAGCATGATAAAATAATTTTGTTAGATAGAAAATTGGAAACCAAAATTAGCAAATAGTTTTATTCTACGATATATTTTAACATGGTTACGAATAAAATATAGATTAATCTTTCGATAATCTGGTATATTCTGGACTTCAGCTTTGCCGAGTTATCAAATTTTCCCAATTATTGGGTGTCGAACTAAAATGGCATACAAAATGTGACGATTAATTTGAAATAAAATAATGGACAATAAATATTATGCTTTTTGCATAGAGAATTATACATTAACTTCATTTAGTTTATACAATTATCAAAATTCAGAGAATATGAAGCATTTTTATAAGTAACTTATGATTTTTCTATTTCCACAACTTCTTACTTTTTTTTAATAACAATTTGGGAATCTGTGCTTTATGATGAATCTGTTTTGCTAACTTCTTTTTATTCCTTTGACTACAGATTTTGTTAGTGATTTGATAAAGTTCTAAAGTTATTTAAAAGCGAGTGAGATTTCTGATAGAAGTGATAACTTTTTATGATAAAGGATCTTATTAAGAGTGTGATTTAAAATACTCTTCAATATGCTCATATTCATCAGAAAGGAATATAAATGATATAATGTTAACATAATATTTTAACATAATTCAAAGTAGAATTTCTCAGTTACAAATTGGTAAAACATAGCAGAATGATATCATTTAATGAAATAAAGGAAAATATATATTCAGTTGTAAAAATAAAGATATCTAAAATGTACACCAACCTTATTATAAAATCAGCTTTCACTCTTAATACTACTCTACCACTCATGATAAAAGGTATATACAGATAAAATACCCAGATTTTGTTTTCTAATTGAATTGTCGCATGAAAATTCCCTTATGAAGTTCCTTGTTTTTGCAAACACTTATTCAACTGTGCGTGATATCAGTTTGTATCCTCTAAATCATCACATCTCACTTTTATCAAAACTTTTAGAATTAAAAAAAGTTAATATTGTGAGACCTTGACAAGTTGTCATTGAAGGTACCAAGAAAATTCAAGGACTTAAGTGGAGTGGAGTACTAACTAGCGAAAGTACTGAATATGCATTACTGTAATGATCATTTAAATTTCAAATGTATGATGATATTGATAACAGTTATATAAATTAATAGTTAGAAGTACTGTTGAATTATTTAATGATAAAAAAGAAGTTAACTTTATTTTGTTTGCAGTTACTTGAACATTCTTCAAGCTTTTATACTACCATTTTACATACATATTATGATACCATGTATTTGTCAAAAATATATTGAAATGTACATTTGTCGGTCAAATTAGCTTTCTTCTTTAAACCATTTGAGCTCTGAATTCATCCTGTGTAGTACCAATGAACTGGCGTAAGAGCGGGGCATAATTCTTAACAATAAAGTGCAGGAGCCCTATCGTTATGCAGTATTTTCCAGTGCACCAAAACAATAATAATTGCAATGCTTATCCATCGCTACTAGCATACAAACATTTATTTTGGAGGGGGAGGGGTATGCCCCCCCCCCCCACACACACACTGGGTACACCCTTGCCCATCTGTATTTCTTATTGCATAGTCCACTGTGGTCCATTGTTCTACTACTTTTCAGTAGCTGGCTAGATATTTTACTATTTTTCAATCACTGCCCAAATTTTTTATATACTATTTACTATTACAGGATTTGTGGGACTAGCAACATTGGTAAGAAAATTAACTAAAAAATAAGTAGTAGTATTAAAATAATTGACCCTGGTCCACTGTGCCCTTGATTTTCTTTCACTAAAATTATTGCAAATAATAGTATACAATAGGCATTATTTATTATTTTTAACTTGTCTACTTGCATAATCTCATTGTGAAAAAAATTTATGAAAAATATTCCACATGAAGTGTGTTTTCCAGTAACAAATTAGGATTTTCATCTTTCCCTTTCCTATTTTTTGCCTGGTTGTCAATTGCACTGTGACCACTTGCTATCCATGAACGTACATATGACCCTTGTTCAAATTTGTTAATGGAAAGGCTAACCAGACTAATAAACATTAAATTCGATAATGTGTGAATATTAAGGGAAACACGCTGTGGTGTACAAATCAAGTTCATCATTGAAAACCCGATTTCACACTTGACATTTGATACAGGGATAAAATTGACCGATGAAATCAATTTTTTAAGTTCAGTCTTAATTTCTTTTCCAGAAGATTCTTTGAAAATTCTGAAGTCCCATAAGGCTGTTCGTTCATTGAGATGAAATCTTTTGTACAATTCCATGATTTCTTCATCTTCAAACGTAACTATAATGGATTTTCCACCAGGTCAAAATTTTGGATGAATACTTTGATTTCTTTGTGGTCTGTTCCAACATTTCTTGAACGAACAGAAAGTAGCCTGCTCTCAATCGAGTCAGTTAAGCATCTGTAAAGTTGACTATGTTCAATTTTGGGCATAGCCTTTCTGCTTTCTTGTAAACATGCATTTTTAAACTTCATGATTTTGACACCTTGAAGAGACTCAGAAGTGTGTTTTCCAGGTTTAGACATTCTGGATTTAATCACCTGTATTTGTAGGCTTATCAATCGATGAGCATCAACTAATGTTGTTTGTCTATTTTGTAATTCTAGCGATAAATCCTTAGTTTGTCCATGAAGATTTTGAAATTTTTGACACCTGCTACTATGTTAATAGTATCACCAGCACTAAGTTCTAAGCTCTGATTTAAGCAATGTCAGGCAGTAATATCTGGAAACTTATAGAGCATTAGTTTGCAAAGTCCAGATTTTTTCCCAAGCATAACTGAAACCCCTTCATAAGTTATTGTAACTAATGTTCCTGTAGAATATATTCATCAATTTTATATCACTTAATTTCGGCTAGCAAAGAGTTTAATATATTCCATTTGCATTTGTATCTTCTAATTCATTTAAGCTTAAAAATATGTTTACCAGATTTTCCATGTCCAAAAGCTGAGTTCGCAAATACAAAATGAGACATGCTTTATTACTGAGTAATGTTGATTCATCAAGAATCAATGGAAATTTCAGTTTTTCATCCACAACTTCTTTTGCAAGAGTTTCTTGTATCCTCTTTGAAATGTGTGTCACAATATTCATTGCTGAAACATTTGAGTGTAAAATCTTCCCCATATCCAGTCCATTGAGAATTTGCACATCAATTTCCTTCTCAAATTCATAAAATGTTTTATTCTGCTTCGCTAAATGATATGCAGTTCTAAAATTCTGCTCCATCAGAGCCTGTTCTTCTTTTTCTTTAGAGGATACCATTACGTTGATTTGATTTTTATTTTTGTCTTTTTCAATTTTTTCAGCTGTTAGATGCATTTTGGAAACCTTGTGTTCACAAATCTTCTGTAAAGATTTCTTCTGATGAAATTTAGTTTCTCCAGTTGGGCCGACATTTACAGTTTCCCAGTTGCTTTCACTTGGAAAAGATGATTCTTGGGCTCTAAATGTACCCAAGCTAGAAACGATTTGGCAAGTACAACATCCTAATTTTTGGTCCATGAATAGCAACCACAGATTTTTTTGAAGAAAAATTCATATCTTGTTGTTTTGACCAGCATGATGGTAAATTCTCTGAAAAGTGTGAGACGTTGTTTTCTTCTCGATTTTCTTCTCTTAATCACTTGATGTTGAAACACATGACTTGTTTGATACATTCGTCATCTGGAGTTCATTTTCAATCAGAATCTCCTTGGATGGCTCAATCAAAGCTGCTTTTTTATGCTCGAAGAACCAAAATAATCATAAATTATTTGCTTACTCTTATTTCAATTCATATCTTCGTCCCTATGTGAAAACAAATAACTAATAAAATGTAGTGGGAATGAGAACAATTACAAATCAAAACATTGCCACCTAATTTGCTGAAAATGAGCTCAGTTAGTGCATGGCCCCTGTTACTTTATGGTCTTCATATTCTGCGGTAATTAGGCAACACTTACATCATAGTTTCCCCAGCTAGGGGGAATTTTTGTTGTGTATTGACTTTAATTAGGCATGGAAGCCTTTTGGCAGGTTGACATATACTGTGATAGATTCTTTCATCAAGAAGAAGAAATCAAGTTATGTGCATGGCCATGGCTTTTGCCGTCACCAGCTTTCCTGTTAGACAAAAGCGATTGCAAAATACTCAAAAACTGGAAAGAAAATTACAAATAATTTCATTTCAATTTTGGAGTGCTCCAGGTCCAAAAAGAGTATCCACTGAATGGCTCCGTCAAATATTTAAATATTCCCCAAAATTAAAGAAGTACCGGAGCAGGGTTCCAGTGGGCTTCGGCCCCAAATAAGCCCTGTGTAAGATTAAATTCTGAAGAACTTGTTTTTTATTAGATGGTGAAAGAATTTCCTCATTTTCACACTTTTCTTCTAAAAATTCTGAAGTTAATAAATAAATCTGTAGTCTTTTATGGTTGCTTAAGGACATACTGGAACATTGTTATCCATGTATATGAATCATTAATGTCAGAACAACAGTAAATTGACTTTCATTTACTTTTTCTAATAAATTCAGCAAAGAATCAGGGTCAGATCTTCATTTTAAACATTATTTTATTTGTTATCAGACACAAACCCTAAATGTTTAAATCATTTTTTATTGTTTGAGACGGAATTCTAACTTCTGGAAATGTATTGGCAGCATTAAAAATGGATACTTTTAACATGTTTTATTCCACTATTTTTATCAATTGCTTTTATTTGTTTATTGATAAATATAATTAACAGGCCCGGTTTAAGATGTGGTTGGCATGGGCAATTGCCCACAGCGGCCGAATTAGGGGTGGCCATTGGGAAGTGAAATTAGGTGTAGTAAGAATGGCTTTTGTTGTTGTATTAAAAAATTTCGAAAATGAACCAATTTATGCCACTTTAATATAAATGAATTAATGTACTATTTTATATAGTACTAGCAGCATACCCATTCATCGTACGGAGTATATAATATAAATAAACTGAAAATTCACAATCATGTGCAAATTCCTATAGTATACTAAATGGCATTTTTACTCAAAATATTCTGTTAAAATATTTAACATAATACTCCTGAAAAGAAGTTAAGGAATGGCTGTTCTCGCTATTCAAAATTATCTTCATGGGTAGATCTGAAGAAAAAAATATCCTGGCCTCGTTTGTAAGCAAATTTACAAAAAATATGGAATTGTATCAATATATGCAAAATAAAAGCCCGTACTACTTGTATATGCGAATATTAGAAGATATTACCTGTATTAGTAGATTACATGTATAAATTGAAAATATCAATAAATCCGTAATCTTAAAACCAGAAGGCAGTTATTAATTCCAATATATGCCAAAATGAAAGTGCTAAAATTATATGGGAAGATATAGCCGTACTACTTATAATGTCATAGATTAGAAGATATGTCCTAATGTTAGTAAAAGATTACCTGTATTATAATATTTAGTCTCAAAAATTTTTACCAATATATAACAGATTACATAATAAATTAAAAACATCAATAATCCACGTAATTTTCATACTGGAAGGCTTGATTCCAATATATGCCAATATATGTCAAAATATATGCCAATGTACCTGTACTACTTATATTCTCTTAGATTAGAAGATATACCCGTGCATTTGTAGAAGATTACTCGTACAATGTGCAATATATGAGTTACAACAATTTTTGCCGCAATAAAACATTGGCATAAGAATTTGAAAATATCAATAATCTCTGAATCAATAATCCCCTAAAACATCAATAATAATAATGCTTACACCTGAAGATCGTAATTGATATTATCCAGTCAAAAATGTGATGGCAATGAAATTTATTTTATATACATATCTTCATTATTAAAATCGGAAAAGATTTAATAAAAATCTTCTTCATAAATGCACTGGATTTAAATCCGTTGCTAAGCAATATGTTATGATTTGCTTCAAATAAATTGGTAATCAAAACATCGTCTGAATAATGCTATCTGTAATGAGGGTTTGGCAACATTTTAAAAAGTCGTCAAATGTATCACCAAGTGGGACTCTTAGAACTGAGAGTCCCACTTTGAGATAAATTGACGAACCATCATCAAAATATTATCCTCTAGAAAAACACAATTTTATTTATAAAGTGCAATTTTATCAATTTCAAAATATTTTTATGGATTTATAAACATTTTTATCAATTTTGTGACATTTTAAAAATTCGCTAAATGTGTTACTAAATAGGACGGTTGGACTGACAGACAAATGCTAACAAACACCATTTCCGTAAATTTCATTCATTTACGTTATTTTTATATATTTGGGGACATTTCCGTAAATTTCATTCATTTACGTTATTTTTATAAATTTGGGGACATTTCAATCAATATGGCAACATTTAAGAAATTTGCCAAGTTAGCGATATCCAGCCAAATTCGTAGCTCTAAATTTGCAGCTCTGAATAAAATATTGTGATCCCGTTTGTATATACTAAATGAAAACACTAAAATATTATTAGTAGATATACCCGTTCTACTCTTTTTCTGTTTCAACAATGGATAAATGGATTTATCGGGTAAAGAGAATATATGAGTTTATTAGCTAAACACAATATATAAACTTGAAACTTCTTTACCAAAATAAATGAAAGTGATGTACGCAGTTCGCAATTAATATAATTAATAGAAAGATCAAAGCGTTGATTTATAAGATATATTTTAATATCCATTTATTTATTATTCAAATCGAAAAAATAATAATCATTAACAAACATTTAATTTCATTCCGTTGCCGAGCAACATGATATAAGATAGAATCTTCCTCTTAAAATGCAAAATTAAATAGCCATTTTCATTTTATTATACTGTTCATCGTTCAGTAAAAGCTTCTGAAAGATAAACCATGGAGGTAGATTTTTCCATTTAAATTCATGATTCAAACAATTCATGCTTTCAGATAGTGACTAATTAATTCAAAAATCCTGCACCAAACTCAGAAATAAAGTTTTAATTCGCTTTGACATTTTAAACAAACGATTTTCATCCTTTCTTTTTGGATAAATCACGGAGTTGGAGAGTAGAACTCCTAGGAAAAAGTTAAGTTTTTCATTAATATCTCGACAACCCCTAGTTTTAGAAATTCGAAACTTGGACAAATTTATGGGGATCTATTTCAAGGCTACCCACAGAATTTCATTAATTTCGGTTTAGCCCTTCTCTTTTTATGATGGAACAAACAAAAGTTTCGTTTTTTACTAATATCTCGAGAACCACTGATCATAGAAACTCCTAACATGCACTAAATTTTAAGTGGGACAATTTCTAAGCTGTCCACAAAATCTCATCAAATTCGGTTCAGCCGTTCTCCCGTGATGATGGGACAAACAGACAGACAGACAGATTTTCAATTTTATTTATATAGATTAAAACATTAAAAGGATAAAATCGTCTTCCTCCCATAATTATATCTTTTTTGAAGGAATGTATAGTTCTGCTTGAAAGTACGCTCATACGAAATAAGCTCATACACTTAGGAGATTACTAGATTTCGTACAACTTGCAGCTGGGTGCAGCCTACAATCCCTGAGGCTGTGTTTCCCAAATACTGGAAAAAATCCAAAGGACAATTCCCAGAATTTATTTCTGCTTTCAAATTCAAATTGGAAACACATAGATGCAGTCTTGTATGATCACACTTTTAAAAGGACGGGACATTAGTCCAGATGGTCATTCTTTTGGTCATCTATCATTTTAGCTCATTTAGGCATTGAGCCTAGCTGGAGGCTATTGCAGGTAACACAGTGACTATAAGTAAAAAGCTACTTCTTAATGTTCAGAGTGTTGTGTTAGGCTGCTGTGCAAGATTCCCAAATTCATGTTCGTCAAATATGACTTCTTTTTAAGTATTTGGGTAACTTTTTTTCAATTATTCAAAATATTTTTGTAAAATTTCTTAATTGACTATGTCTTTTGTTGATTTTTAATGTGTTTTAACAAATAAAATGAATTTTATGCTGAAATTAGTCAATGGCATTAGCCCCAGAACAATACTGAGAAAAGAATAATTTTTTCACGTTTTTATCCAAAATAATATCTATAGGTCTCGTAGCTGTTCTATAAAGAATTTCAGTGGCAAATAATTTAGCAATGGTGTAAAATGATCTTAATTTTGTAATTTTTCCAGTTTCATTGCAAAACGAAAAAAAAATATATGGTATAATATAATTTTGAAGCAAAATATTCCTTTGTGAATATTTGCATAAAAATGCAAAAGTTGTTTCTAAATTGATAGAGCTGTTTTACAAATTAATAAATTTAACCTCTGGATCCAATCTGCGAATTTGACAGATGCTTATGCATAAAAATTTATGTCTGGATATTCATTCAATAATCTGTAAATATTATTTTATTTTTGAATAATTATACTTTTAGTTATAATTATAATTTAATACACTTTTAGGTAAAATCTTAAAATTTGTAATACACATTTTGATATTCTGTTTTTTTATATTTCTACTCAAACAATTCATTATCCCTATCCCCATGTTCTAGTCAATTTAAAACTTTCGAGTTATTATTCTTATATAACGTTTTATTGTATAATATGTGGTATTTTAATTTGTCCATTTTTTTGTCAAAACCGAGAAAAAATGAAATAGTGAAATTCCTCTTTTCCAACGAATGGAATTTTTTTTATCCTTAATACACCCTATTTTTATTACTCCACTCGATAGTCATATTTTTTAAATTTCTATCCCTGCCTCTCTTTTTTTGAATTAATTTGGAAGCATTTTGGTATTTCCTTGTGTTTCTGTTGGGCCCATGTATTTCTAAATTCTTTTCGTTTATTATTTTTTCCGAAATTACAAAAAAAATATTGCGTTTTTTACCACCTTGTCCTCCAATGTTTGTAAATATGATTCGCTCTCCTCCCCCTCTTAGTTTTGTGATGCACTTTATCTTTTGGTAGAAAATCAGAATATTTTTAATTTTTACTCCCTTCCCCCTTTCCTTCCTATTTGTTGTCCCCTTTTCTATTGTATTTTTCGTGCCTTTGGATTAGATTTTGTATCTTCTAACATTTTTTATATATTTTCTTTCACTTGTCACAAACTCAGGAACATTTTAAACATTGCATTTCTATCGTCTTCACTCCCAGTGAATCTGTAATAATAAAAAAAAGAATCTGTCTGTTTGTTTGTCCACAATACTGTGCGATATCTACCGCACTGAATTTTTCCACGCAGTCACATCTATATCTGAACTAATGCGTGTCGAAGGCCTTTTTCCAAAATTTAAATTAGGTTTTTTAACGTATTATTAAATTCCAAAATTAGTTAATCTCCAGCTACTGATATGACCTTACAGCTATATTCATGATTTAGCAGTTATAGAACCTCCAGCCATCGATATGATCTAACAGCAACCCATACGATTTAACAGCTACCGTAACGATTTAATGCAACGTTCATCTCCTAAAGGTTATTATCTTTCACGAATTTATTTTTTGCATTACGGCGAGCGTGTATTTTCGTTTTGCTTTGTTGATAGCGTATTGGTAATTTTGCGTCGGTTTAGGTTTTGAAAAAAAATTGAATAGTGTTATCTGTAAATGTATTATTCAAGTAGCGGGGGTTTATTTACATCCCGATCAACACTGGGCAATTCGTTCAAGTGATACAATAAAACAAATGTTAAATTCATCAAGGTTGTTGTTGTTGCTGAGACCCAGACCGTCCGACCTACCAGGAAGGTGTAAAGTTAAGGTAACCGTTTGGACGGCCGGGAAGTGCCACCCAATTTAGACCAGAACCCAGTGGGGGACGCATCCACAGGGACCGTACCCTCCTTCCCCTACCACCAACCTCTCCGAAGGACTTACGGATCCACATGTTTAACGTGATCGTAATCCGCATGAATACGGCGGCAGTTGTGGCAGCGTGCAAATCCTGCGTGCAAACCACCGGGCTACCGCGTCCGAAATGTGCCAACAGCACGCGGTGTTCATCCCAGGTGGTCACCCACACAAGTACTAACCGCGCCCGATGTAGCTTGACTTCGGTGATCTAACGAGAACCGGTGTTTTCAGCATAGTAGGGCCGTTGGCATAAAAATCGTTGGCATAAATTCATCAAGGTGTAAAACTTTATTATAATTTGGATAGTATTTCATTATTCTGTATCTATGTCCCTGCAGTATTTGAATCAGATTTTAGAGGGGGCTACAATGAACAGTAACAAATAGCTTCGAAATGGGATTCCAGGTTTTTATCTGCGAATTCCGAAACGCAACAAATTTAAATATTTTTGCGTTTTTAATTTAATATTTAAATATTAGCTATTTAAATAAATTGCTGATAATAACCTGCAAAATTCTGAATTGTCCTGTTATATTATATCTTAGCTTTTTAGAGATTGAAATGCTTTTCCTTCATCTCTCCTCTTTCCTAATTTATTCATGAGATCATTTGTTTGATTTGTTTATAATCTTTCACTGCTAAGATGTACAAATAATTCATAAGATTTATTTAATTATAGATTAAAATTTTATTTAAAAAAATAAAGAGAGCAATTTTTATGATACTACATGCAGTAAGGTACTTCTGACTCCTGATAAATTCAGAAAAATATAATCGGCGGTGGCTCTAGTCCAATGGAGCTGAAATTGTTTTGCGTGAATAATATTTTGTAAGTTAAAACTCCAATAAAGTTCAATAAGTTTATTCGATTTCTTCAGATTTATTTGTTTCGTTTACAGGCCTTCAAACAATGCAAATTACTCGCTAATTATTTATAGCTAGCTAGCGCTTTTAGTTTTCGCCCCGATTTCATCTGAAAACTCCGGTCAGACTCCACTTTAATATATTCGATTATTTTACTAACTTGATTTGCTGTATAAAAATTAAACTTACTGACGAGATTTGACATTCTAGCTAATCTATAAACTTGCCTGGTGGCACATATCCGTACTTGAATACGTTTATTTCCACCTATTCTGTTCAAACCTCACCACTCATTGAACATATTTAGAATCCCCAAGTTCATTTAACTTCCTAATTTATTTTAAACAAAACAAAATATCTCGTGCTAGTGCACCAATATTTCACAAAAGAGTAAGTAACCAAGTTGAGCTGCAACAATCGTGGCATTTTGAATGTTACAGCTTTCCCACCCATTGGAAAACTTGGATTTTGAAGTATAGGGGTTATAATTTCGATATGTTAAAATATCGACATTATGACCACTATACTTTAAAAACCAAAGTGACATAAATCTAATTATATACACTTGTAGGATTTTTAAAGAGCAATAAATTCATGCTTATTTTTTATAGCTATCACTTTTAGTTTTTAAGATATAAGCATTACAAACTTGAAAAACATCAAATTTTGAAACTTCTTTCAAACTTTCAAAAGACAATTACTCGAAAACTATAAAAGCCTTTTTAAATATACATATAAATTTAGAAACTAAATTTCCTCATACATATTTTTGTCGCTTACTAATTATATCGATCTTTTATATTTTCGAAGATATTTCGAGTGAAAGTCTGAAACATGGAAAAAAACTCATTTTTAAGTTTTAAAGTTTAAGCTTCCCCTCCCACCCTCCACCTCTCAACAAATTTTTGATCTAAAATCCAATTATATACACTTGTAGAGCTTTCAAAGAGCTTCAAATTCGTGCTTATTGTTCAAGGTTAGATCTTTTAGTTTTTGAGATGTTACAATCTTGAAAACTGAAAATTTTTCAATCTTCTTCAATTTGACAAGACGATTACTCGAAAACTATAAAAGTTTTTTAATAAATATAGATTTTGATACTAAATTTCTCCTAGTACGTATGTTTGTCGTTTACTATTTATATTTATATTTTATAGTTTAAAATGAAAACAAGAATAAAAAAAAACACTCTCTAGGACAGATATTTTTTGTTTTCTAAAGAAAAGTTCTAAATATTAAAATATTGAAATTATGATTATTAGAGGCCAAAGAATTTACATTTTCCGTAAACCTTCATTTTCCCTCGACAGAAACCCCAAATATAGATATTATTCACGTAAACAAAACACTTATATCCACGTTCTAGAATTTATTTTACAATAATGTTAGCAGTGTATTAATTAACGTAAACAAAAATTTATAGCATTATTGAACAACACAAAATTAACTTGTCTTTTCTCGTGAATGAAACTTGCTATATATACGAGAATGTTGATAATAGATTTATCGTATAAATACACTTTTATTAATTTTATGCATCATTTTTATCCATATATTTGAAAAACGTGCAATAGCAAGAGAACACTGTTCATGCTGTCGTTCTAAAGTAAGTTCCATTTCATTTCTAATGGAAACTTACATGTAACATAATTGTTTATTTACTTTTTTTGGATGTCTGTTTTTTTTTTTATGATTTAAAAGAAGTTTAAAAATTTGCAATCTTTCAGATGTTCTTTTCCCTTTAAAATCATAAATTTTATTCGCTTCATTCCATTCGTTCTAGAAATTTTGTCTCTCTAGATTTCGATACGCACCCATACATACATTACACTCACATACGACATCCCTTTCACAATAATTGATTCAGGTTAAAGGATGTCCAGAACGTATATTTATCCATCGAAAATTTGAGTTTTCGACGCCATCAATATTTCTCCTATACATTATTTGTGCGCCGGGGAATTACAAATAAAGTTCAAAATTCAGTTATGTATTATAAATTATTGCTGCATTATATATGTATGTATGTAGAAAGAAATGTAAAGAATTACATTTCCTAAACCGCTAATTAGAGCTCTCTCTTAGAAATTTAGATGAGAATAAAATTTGATAGGTCATTGGAATAAAATAATTTTCGTAAGGTGATGTTGATCCTGTTTTTAAATTCCGTATCACATGCAACAACTTTTGGAACAACCAACTATTTCAGACAACTTTTCCCACAATTTTTCGGGGGAAAAGTTGGTGATAGTGTTATTGCCAGTTTGGAGAAGTTATGCTAAATGACAAAGCTGCAGCGGTATGTTTATCGCGTTTTGGCTACAACTATACATTTGTACATCTACTTTTCGGCAGGTAGCAAGTATCTGTTGACTGTTCTCACTTCGACTTCGGCAGTAGAACAAGGCTTAGTACTTACTTTTGTAACATTTATTACTTTGTAATTATGACTCAGTTGTTATCAGCTGCAGAGAAAAAACAAATATGCCTTAGCATAATGACGCTAGGATTATTCTTGCTTAAGAAGAAAAAGAAACAATGCAATTCGAAAAGGATGTAGACAAGATCTTGGCTTCTGAGACATAAAAAATTTTGATGTTACAATAATCTGATGAAAGAACTTGCTCTAGAGGTAAGTCAAATTAGTTTATTTGAGAACTTTTTTTATTATTTCTGCTAGCTTTTAAAAATAACAAGGCAGGATTTTATTTAATTGTGAAATCAGATAAATGCCGTTCTCATATTTCCCATTCATATTACAATTTATTATTTTGGTAAATTAAAACTTCCGTACGCGTTCTTTTATTCATTTGTTTACATTCGATTATAGTGAAAAGTGAGGGTTTCAAAATTTTGTTTGAAAGATATTAAAAAAACGTTAAATTATTTTAAAAAAAAAATGAATATATAAGTTTTACATTTTTTGCTATTATTAGAATTATGCAGCAAGGCCTACACTTTGCAGGAGTGAGGGGGTATGAATGTCTGACATACTCTAACCCCAAGAAAATAAAAACACCTTTTAATATATTCTTATAGTTTCAATTTTTTTCTAATCTCTGTGCTAGTCTCTGAAGCATATGCTTATGTGCCACATTTAACAATTTTATGCAATGTCAACATTTCTATTCAATATACATTTTTAGCATATCCATTGATGTAGCCAAGAGCGAGGATCATGGGCCTGTCCCCTACCTTAAATTATAATTATTGATCAATTATAAAGGTGTTTCATTTTAAACACAATGTTATGTTTTCATCAGAAATTGTGGGCCCTTTTAACATTATTTTCTTCCTATGTGCCTGGAAATATGTGTTTAATTTGGTAGTTTCAATGTGTTTTTAAGTTATTAAAAGTTTGACAATAAATGTATTGTTAATATTATTTTGCAATTTAAAATGATCTTTTTTAATAGGATGCAGAGGCATATAGAGGGTGGATCAGAATGAACACAGCAACATTTGCTCGACTTGGTCACTCCTCTAATTTCAAAGAAAGATACTCGTTTAAGAGAATGTATATCAGCAGGAGAACGCTTGGCACTTACATTACGGTATTTGGCAACTGGTAAGAATTTATATTAATATTATAAATTGATTGTTTAAAATATTTGATTATATTTTGATAATTCAAATACAAAACTTTTCTCTTTGTGAAATGGAAAAGTATTTTCTTTTTAAATATATGAAACATATAAAATAGAAAAAGGCAATCTTTAATACACGTAAAGTAATGCTTTTTTACTTTACGTGTATACTTTACGTAAAGTTTTTATATAGCAGTATAAAAAATACTTATGATTGACCTGTTTCATTGATATGTACATACTGTTAAACGTGCTGTTTTTTTATATAGCAGTATAAAAAATACTTATGATTGATCTGTTTGAATGATATGTACATGTAGTATTTACAATATATAAAAATAGTATTTCTGATACTACCAATGATGGAGTTTCTTTCTTTTGGAGGGGGAGGGGGGAGATTAGCATTTTATACATTTTATTTATTTAAGTATAGGAAACAACTAATTACACAGTCTACTTTATTGCAAAATGTATATAAGTAATTTTGAATATCTACGAAACTTCAAGGTCAATCATTTTGTCTACAGTTCATGCAACATATATATTAAAATTAAGTATATTTATTTGGAACGTTAATAACTTTTTTTTTCTTAATTTCAGATGAAACTCAGCAGTCTCTGAAATTTCAGTTCCGCATTGCACAAAGTACGATTTCTGGAATTTTGCCAATTGTCTGCAATGCTATTTATGATGTATTAAAGAAAGAGTATTTGGTAATCCCCCAAACTGTTGAAGATTGGACTAAAATTTCTCAAAAATTTGAGATATTATGGAATTTCCCAATGTGCGTTGGAGCCATGGATGGCAAACATGTCAAAATTGTACCTCCTACTGGCTCTAGTGCACAATATTACAATTATAAAAATGAATTTAGTATAGTGCTGCTAGCCCTTGTCGATGCAGAGTTAAAATTTCTCTGTGTTGATGGTAGAATTAGTGATGGAGGGGTTTGGGGAATATCTTGAGAAAAGCAGTCAGTAATAATACGCTTAATATTTATTCCTGCAGCTAATCTACTTCCGGGGACAAGTCCTATCTCGTTGCAGATGATGCTTTTCTCCTCGGCGAAAGAATTATGAAGCCCTATGAGAAACAGCTGCAAATGGAACAGTGAATCTTTAATTATAGGCTGTCCATTGGAGAGTGTGTAGTCGGCTTTCCCAAAATTGTGCTTCATGAATACCAATATTCTAAGATACAAATAAGTGCAAGCTAGTGCTGCACTTACTTATTTATCTGAAAATATTTAAGAATGAAAAATTTATTTATAGTTATTTGACTACATTGGTTAAATATTTTACAGTGAAGCAACTAATTAAAGAGTTCAAATTTAAACAACGGGAGAAAAACAAGAGCTATAATCGAAAATTGCACCTTTTTTACAGAGTAATCAAGATGCACAGTCTCCCAATACTATCTTAGCTAAAGATTGAACCTTGTAGAATAATATCCATAACAAACATTAATCAATAATACGTTCATCACATTTTATAGAATCCTGCTATCGCATAGAAATGCTATGCTATAGAAAGCATTTCAATGCATTTTTATACTATTATATTAAACCAAATATATGAAAAGTTTAATACTACATTGCCATGGCTCATGAGGATTTAACATTCCAGCATTAATCATCGTATCCATAAATTATATAGCCTTATATAAAACATGGCATTAAAATATATTCCTGAAATATTAATTCTATAAATATGGATTTCTTCAATAATAGAAGAAAAATTTGTCGAACTGAACCAGTTTATTCTAAATTTTAACTAATAAAATTAATGGTTATCCAGAAAACTGAATAGTGAACCTATATGCTTCTTATAACATTGTACAAAAAATACAAAATTACATTTTTCAATTGGTAGCTTTATTAAATATTCTTGTTTAAAATGTTGTAACGAAAGGACATTTTTTGAACATGGTATTCAGCATATGCTCCTTTTATTGCAAATTCAGCTGAACTGCAAATATAAAAATTCTGCATAAAATAAATAGATTGCATAAAGGAGTAGTTGTTTATTATATTTTTAAACTAGTTTGTAAAATATCTGTAATAAAGTGTCAAAAAATTGAAATTTATCATGGTAATGGAAGTACAAAATTTCTCAAATTCCAAATATTGTAATAATATTCCAACCAGAAGAAAATATAGAGTGGTACTTGCACAATTGTAGAAATGATTTTTTTATCTTTTTTCTGAAAGTTAAAATTTTTCAGTGTTTTCTTTTTTGAACAAAGTACCCCTGCACCATCATCATCTGCATGTGAACATTTGACCAACATTGAGTCATACAGACTCTTTTACCACATTAAATTAGCAATTAGTCTTGTTCAATATAATATGCAATTTGACACTAAAGGCTCTGTTTCTTCATTAGTTATACTGATACCTGTCTGTTTACATTGCTTGATACCAACTTTTTCACGTCTGGCACAAATAAATATATATGTGGTATGTGATGTATTTTACAAATGATTTAAAATAATGGATATCATTTATTTTAAGATGAGTCTGAACACCATGCCATCTCATACAAAATGCAAAAATAGATATTTATTTGTTATATCCAATTTTAAGTTTAAAAACATTTTCATTTAGTTATATAGTTATTTGCCGACGAATTTTAAAATTTATGTGTTAATTCTCATCGATTTAAATAATAAATGAATGACAAATCATTAGATTTTAAACGTCATTGTATTAAAACATCCATCAGATGTACATATAATATAAAAGCCAGAGTGCTTTCGGGTATCATCATCATACCCTTCCTCAGTGGCGTTAAATAGAAAATTATGCTAACATGTTTAATGCATCCACACAAAATCACCAGAAACAGATTTAAATTTTACAAAATTACAAATATAAGAAAGACAAATTATCATAATCCAATTTTAGCACAAATATATATAAGTAAAAAAAAAAAAAAAAATTTTTTTTTTTTTTTTTTTTTTTTTTATATTTTAGAGGTAACTTTGTAAAGGTTTGACTCGTATGGAGTCGAGAACATGTCGCCAGGCATAACTTAAACATTGACAGGGTCAAAATTACAGATAGAGGTGCGATGTAGATAAATAAAGAGGAATTCATAGAGTAAAATAGTTCGGGAGTTATTACAGCTAATCAAAAGAAAAGAATTTTCGAAAAGGGGTTGAAAGTTATCATTAATCACTAATTGGGCAAGAGCTGTCGATTGCCTACCGTTTTTAACGTCCCTATTATGTTCAGTCAACTATATACCAACCGTGCGTTTAGTGCTACCAATATGAAACTTACAAACATTATCTAGAAAAAGAAGGGGTACTACATATATCCCAGCATGGCTCTTAAAGTTATCTCTATCCCTAAATTTATCAGTACAAATGCGATTAAACAAAGTGGTAACTGTTGAGTGAGCAGGTCTAAAATTAAACTCGATACAAAATTTGAATTTGATAAAGGGACGAAATTTTTTTTGGGTGGTACGGAAAACTAGCTTTAAACGGCAAACATTCATTAATGGGAATGAATTTAAAATTAGGTTGAATAAAATTACGGTGAATATTTGAAAAGATTTGATAAACTCAAAAGAGTAACCGGCATCCTGACCAAGTTTAAAGATGAAATCAATTTCACTGTGTAAAGACGAAATAGTAGAGTAAACATAAAAAGCCCGGTTATATTAGCACATATTTTGTCATATATTGGAATCAATTATGGCCTTTAGGTTTTAAGATTACGGGATTATTGATATTTTCAATTTATTATGTCATCTGTTTTATTTTGACAAAGATTTTAGAAACTCATAAGTTGTAGTACGGGCCATATACAGTTTTAGCTCTTTTATTTTGCATATATTTATTCAACTTCATATATTTTTTAAATTTGTTTACAAACAAGACCAGGACTTTTTATTCTCCAGATCTGCTCCTGAAGATAATTTTGTATAGCAAGAACAGATACTTTTAAAATTCTTTTTAGAAGCATTAAATTAAATATTTTAATAGAATATTTTGATTAACGTCATTTAGTATACTATAGGAATTTGCACATGATTGTGAATTTTAAGTTTCTTTATATTATATACTTCATACAAAGAATGGGTATGCTGCTAATGTGTTTATATGATTAAAGCACTGAAACCACACTCAAGAAAAGCAGTATTTGAGGGAAGAGGTGTAAAACTCCAGGGGACAGGAGTATGTTTAAAGGGGAGGTTTAAGGGGTTCAACACCCACATGATGTTACAAAACATAACATTTGATACACGGGCATCATATATTTATTTTGCTGCATCCAAGCCAGAATATATTTTCTGTTACTGTAGTTTCAAACAACTTGAATGTTGCAAAGAACAATGTTTCATTTTGACTTTGGAATGTCATCGAATAAATGTAAATGTCGTCTTCAATTTTTATATGAAATTATAATTTTTCTGTATCAGGTTTTAATTTACCCATCTGCATTTTTCGTACAAAGCAAACTTTTATTACTTAATATGGGAGGAATCTTTTATTCGGTAATTTAAAATTTAGTTTCATATGTAATATCAAATTTTTCTGTTTCAATTTTGATTTATTTTTAGTTTTTTATTTATTTTGACTTGGCCCAACCCGGCATGAATTTAATAAAATGTAGTCCGAATCTGGCCTGTGAGCTAGGTCGGACCTAAATCCACGGACCAGACCCGAGGCCATACAGACCTCTAACTCTGACCCCTTGAGTTGAACTCATTTCAGTAAATATTGTTTCCAAGAAACATTATTTAATACGGAAATAAGTGATTCTAATAAGTTGAAACTATAAAATTTGTATAATTTATATATATGTATAAAAAATGAAATTTTAATGAACTTTTGTACTAAAATAATTCACTAATCGATAGACTAAAGTGAACTTTTTACTATATATGATATAGGAATCTATAAAATTTTGTCTGAATATCTATACAATTTTGTTATATGTTAATCTATAGAGTTTTGTTAATATTGTTTGAATCTATAAAATTTTCTTCCAAGTTTCACACCATTTCAATAAATGCAATATCATTAAATTTATGTTGCAGGCAACTTATGTCAGATATCACAAAGACAAATACACTATGATTTTTTCAAACAGTGGGTATTATTCATAATTTGCCATTGTATGTAATATTCATAATTATAATTTCCAAACTTTATATTTTTGCGACATATAATTAAGGAAAATCAACATCAGTTTATAAATGAGCGGAGTTGTGTTTTTAAATGTATTAATTATAATATTTACCCTTGCACTTTGTTTTCTTATTTTATTTTTATTTAAAAAATGAATTTTTTCAGTTTATTTTTATTTACAGCACAAATTGAAAAAGAATCTGCTAAATACTAATTCTTTGATTTTTTTTTTTTTTTTGGGGGGGGGGTATCGAGACTGTCTGACCTAACCAAAGATGTCAGGTAACTGTTTAGATGACCGTGACAGTGTCACTCAGTTTAGACCAGAACCCAAAGGGGGGGGGGGTAGCAAGCACAGGGATTGCAACATCCTTCCTCTAACCCATCACCTTTTAGATGGATTTTTGGGTCTACAGACTAACGTGCTCATACACTATGTAGACACAGAAATAGTTTTGGGCGTCATCGGCATTGGAACCCTTGCCATACTGTGTGCAAATCCTCCACCATCACTGAACAATGTAATTTTTTATTTGAATGAATATAACAGGGTGTTCCTAATAAAGGAGATATCTATTTAGCAAAACAATATGAATTTTGAAAAACAACCTTAAGACATGAAAGTATAAATATTTATCCGAAATAATACTATATGCACCAAATTTAATTATCAATTTCCACTTTTGTGACCATCAGTGTTTCTACAGATCTGAAAGCTATAAACTGTTTTGTAGAGCACACATTCAAGCATTTCAGCTATTATTTGAACTAATGAACTGGTTTACAACAAATGCAATTCAAATCAAGATAAATAAGTAAATGTATGTTTCAGAAATCAACTGTCTAGATATGAACATCCAAATAAGTGAAAGACTATGTAGGCCAAACTGAAATGGCTAAAGCTTAAATAAAGAAATTCAGTTGATTTCTAAAATGTATGTATGCATATTTATCCTGATTTGCACTGCATTTTACACTGTAAACCAGTTCATTATTGATTGTGTGCAAAGTCATGCGCTGTACTTAACTTTTGAACTGTTGCAGTAATATGATTTGAATGTCATCCCTATTTTTAATTCTTCTGTGTTCCACTAGTGACTTAATGAAACTCCCCAGGTAGAAAATATGTAAGGGTGCTAAATCAGCTAGGACAAAACTTTCGGTGCCACTTTTACATCTAAATAATGAAATTTTATCTCTTAATTTGTTATATTTTCTAGATAACACAGAGGGGGGGGGGGGGGGGGTGAGAGCAAAAATTGTGTTAAGATGCCATTTGTATGCTTTTGCAAGTGAACTAACACAACAAAAATATCTTTTAAACTTAAATGAAAATTAACAGATATTATTCTCTGTCTAATGTTTTCTGATAGCATACATACTTTGATTATGTGGTATACAATTCATAGTACACTAAAGAATGATAAATTAGAGTCACACCTACATAGAGTTTTCCTAAATATGTCGATTTGATTTATATCAAATTAGTCTAACTTGGATTTAAAATTTATATTGGTTTAAAATGCATAATAAATTAAAAAGAAATTCTGATTTGTAAAAGTAAAAAGAGCCAACTGCAGATTTACTATCTTTGGGGTTTTCACAATTGGGTGGGGGTGAAGCGAGTTGCTATACAGAATTCTCCTAAAACTATTCATTTGATTTATATCAAACTTATCTAAATTAGAATTGACATGTACATATTAATTTAAAGTGTGAAAAAAATTCTGAGTTGTAAAGAAAAACATTCATACTGATTTAGTATCTACAAGATTAAATAGTGATGAATTTAAGGAGTCTATATTATACATTTTACATAAATTATTTGGGGACCTTTTAGCAGTGGTGGAGTGACCATAAGTGACTTCTAATTCATCTTCTCAGTATATCCACCACTAATATAAGCTAATATCTCCATGTAGAATGACTGTGCATGAACCATCATATAATATTGATCGAAACTTCTTACAGAAATATCTACATTGATTGCAAGTAGATTACCTTTTGCCATGCAGGCTCCCCCCCAGAGAAGGGGAGGTAAGTTACAGCTTGCAAAGAAATTTATCAATCACTCACTCCATTTATAAAGAAAGAAAGAGGCTTAACTGCAAAACTCATATCTCCATTTTTGTCATTTTACTCACTTTGCTTAAAATTCATAAAACCTGAAAACCTTTTCATTTTAATTGTCGCTATACTGTAAGCTGAAATGATTCATAAAGAGTAAATTAACCACAGGAAAACAAAATTTATCCATAGTAAAAATCAAGATTTAATTGATGAATGGTATGTTTTACATCAAAACTAATTAAAATGTAACATTTTAAAAGAATAAATATAAAAATATCTACTTTGGTTAAAATAAGCTTCAAATACTATATTTTACAAATGATAATGAATCGCACTCAAACATACTATGTAACGAAAAGGTAATAGAAAAGTAAGTAGATGGCTGATCATGTGAGCTGATAAAGTCTTCCTGTTGGCTGAATGGAAAATGTGAGTTTTGCAGCAAGATTCACAGTGGAGAATGTTAGTTTTTCAACTAAATTAGGTTCTGAATACTAAATAAATATCAAAGAATGTGACTTTTTCAGAATACTACTTGATTCACATACCTACCACCATGAACAAGAATATATATAAAAAAAAAGCTTTTCGACCAAAAATGGAGAAGAGTAACTACACTCTTCAATACTGACTCAATTTTAACCAGATGACCTACCAATAAAATGCACTTACTCTTACTCTAGATCACTATATAGATTTAAATTGTCCTCTTCTAGATATATGTATATACAATGGTCGGTGTCTAACAGCCACTGGCTAATGGAAATGTCTGACTTCACCAACGGTGAAGTCAGACATTTCCATTTGAGTTTTGGTATACCTTTCAATTTATAAGGGCTTTTTATTATTCACCTACTCAAACCTTTTAATTCTTTGTTATACTCTAATTGTATTGCATTGTATGACATAGATGTATTAAAATATTGTAATTTCATGATGAAAAAGATACATATTTTAAATACATGGCAATATTTAAATCAGTTTTCATAAGATAAGCAAGAGACACCTCCCCCCCCCCCCCCCCCCCCCCCGTCTGTTCTCCATGACATATAGTATTAGTCAGAAAACATTTTGGCTTGTGTGTCCTAAAAAAAATGGAACTTTTCAAGAGCCACATTAGCCATACTCTTATAATGACATTAAGATCGGTGGCAAAACATGAGGGAAATATGGGAAGACAGCATCTACTCAAGCAACTCCCTCTTAATTCATACATTATTCGACATATTTTATGTACTTAATTCAAATAATATACATTTAAAACAAAAGTTACTTGGTAGCGGGTTATTTGGATAGACACTGGCTCCCAAAATTTCCTCCATGCTTCGCTGATTAGGATGTTTTAATAATGACTTAGTGTGTTGTAAATACACCCGCATTTGCAAATAACATTATTTATGGTATGAAGTATAACTGACCCCTGATTTTATTTTATTTTTTAATTTGAAATTTCGTTATTCTTTTTTTTTTATCAGAAGAGAACATTCTAGGTCCCTGTATTTTTTAGGTATGATACACATACAATAATTGTTTTAAAGGAGTAAATGTTAATGTATTTCTGGCCAGTTTGAAAATACTTTTTGAAGCTGAGTGGTTGATGCGGAAATTTTGAACAATTTCATAGCCAAGCTACTCGATTCTAGATGCTGTTTTGAACTTATTCTTCAAAATAACGCATATATTAATTAATGTATAAATAAAACTTTTTGCACTTATATTTTGCTGTAAAATATGTAGAATGGAAAGCAATGGTAGAAATTTGATGCAGGCAGCACATGACTTTCCCTACAAATTCAAATTCGTTTTCTTATTACTTTCCTTATATACATAATATATAAGGAAAGTATCGTGACGGAGTCGAAAATTCGAATTCGAGTTTTCGACGGGAGAGCACGTTTCAAGCATCTCTGATCACGAATCGAACATTTTTGAAGTGATGTCTGTGTGTGTGTCAATGAGTCTGTGGAGACGATATCTCACGAACGAATGGAGTGATTCGAATGAAATTTGGTACAAAAATAACTCCGTGAATACTGGAGGCCTATTGTTTTAAAACACAATCGAATGTTCAGAACCCCCCTAAATTTTCAAGTGAAATTTTAAAAAAAATCAAAACCTTTAATAAAGTTACGCAAATAGACATTTCTTACGTAATTTTTCCTTAGAAAACGATTGACATAAACTTTAGAACGCTAGCATGAACCGTTCTCGAGATATTGTGCATTTTTCAAATACATTTATCAAAAAATCCCATAAATTAAAAAAAATAATAACTGTTAAGAAACATGTTCACTTTGCATATGTAATATCATGCGATAAATTTGGTGACATCATTCTCGTGGATCTAACTCGTTCCATTTACGAGAAAAAATACTTTGAGTAATACTTGTGTATTTGAACGCCAATAATCATTTACCCGCTGTAAGAATAATTTATTTCTCTGTCCATAACGCTTGGCGAGATTTTAGCGACGAATTTAGGGGAATGTCGCCAACTTGGCAACATTTTTAATAGTTGCCATATTAACAAAAATCTCGCCAAATGGATAAAAATGACGCTAAATCAATGAAAATGACGACTCATTGACGAAAATTCAATGTCTTAGAAAGAATATAAGTATCTACTATAAGAATAACCTTTTTTTTTTTACAGTAAAAGTGGTAAATTCATTGCATTATATAAGGAAAGTCATGTGCTGCCCACATCAGATTTTTTTTATATTTCATGATGCATTAAATGTATTTTAATTGCAAAAAATAACATGTATACTTTTCTGAAAGTATATCCAACTTACAGTTTTATTGCATGTTGGTTTTATTTGGCAACATAACGCACTTTTACGTCTTCAGTTATATATATATGTATATATATATATATAGCTCCAAAATTCCAAAAAAGAACTGTTTATCCTAGTCATGGAGTCCTAGTGTTTATCCTAGTCATTTTATTTTGTCCACGTGGAAGGATTGAAATTGTCTGAGTGTCTCTATCTTTCCAGATTCCAGAAGCTCCTCGGTGACAGAAGCCCCTCGGTCGAATTTGTTATCAAAAATTGCATTTTGAACAACACAAAATTTAATTCCTAAATAAGTGAGTGAAATGTTATGCAAGATTTGGTATTTTTCAAAGATTTAGACATCAAAATTTCTGTGTTTGCATCTGTACACTTTCTGGCTGCTTCTGGATTAATATATATGTTAGTAATTATATTGTGGGTAAAGTAATTATATAAGAATACACAAGAAAAACTGCATTTTAATAAATAAATTAAGCCCTTGGAGGGGTACATGCATGTCCCCCGGTCCACCACCTTCTCTGCTCCACTGACTATCGCATTCCTATTCCAGATTGTTTAGATCCACTTGTATCAATCAGTATTGGAATATAAAAAATCTGATGTGGGCAGCACATGACTTTCCCTGCTGACGCGAATTCATTATTTCTATATTTCTTTAAGAACTCATTGAGTTTAATTGTACAAAATAACACAAAATTTTCATTTTTAATTCAATTTCTGCTTTTATATGGTAATTGGACATTTTCCCAAAGGCGGCATAACAAAAATGTAAGAAATCTCAAAGAGTTGTTCTTATTCTTTTTCTCGTCAAAAATTACATATAAAACAAGCATTCAATTGATAAATTTGAACATAAGTAGTCTTTTTGTCAGATATTGGCGATTTTTGCGGGCTATTTCGTAAAAAAGGACAGGTTGTTCTTTTCCGAATCATACCAAAATCTAATCAGCACCAGAGTATCCCACAAGTGATTTATCTACCAAATTTTGTGAAATTTGGTCGATTAGTATTTCCGCTAGAGTGGATACATAAGATTTTTACGGGCCATTTTGCAAAAAAAGGCGAATTCTTTTTCCGAACTGTACCAAAAACTAATTAGCACCAGCGTCAGACCTACCAAATTTTATGAAATTCGGTCCATTAGTTTTTGAGTTAGAGTGGATACATACATTGCACAGACAGACACACACACAGACGTCACGCTAAAAATGGTTTTATCGTATTCTAGAGGTCGCGAAACTAGAAGATCCGTCGAAAACTAGAGTTGCGATTTTCGGCATGATTCCAATACTTTCCCTATACATTGCCATGTATTGCAGGGAAAGTAAAATATATATATTTTTATTAACCAGCCTTCATTTAAAAATTTACGTAAAAGTTTTTAAGATATTTATTTTGTATAAATACGATATTACGTAAAAAATTAGAACTAAATAAAATATTTTGTAATTTGCACTATTAGAATACAAATTATTCGAAATTTAAGCTTTTCCCACCATTATTTTCTATAGCAAGCAACGATGATTTCTGAAACGTTATAGCAATTGGTAACCAAATATTTTGTTTCCCGTTTCCGTAAATATATTCGAACACTTATGATTAAAACATGAATTATTAAAATACTGAATATTTTATACTATTACTTTTAATGAAGAACAATGATATAATTCCGGAACAATAATAGTAGTAGTACAGCTAATATAGGAAACTTATTGGTTTGGAATTAGTTTAAAAGTGTGTATTACACATAAATCAACCCGATAGCCTGAAAACCGTATGTTTGAATTTGGAAATGTCAATCTACTGTTGTTGGAATAGGTGCAGCAAGTTTTGTTTTTCTTCTCCATTTGTAGTTACATAATTTTATTTCTTTCATTTTTTGTTAGATGCTACTTATTTCGTAGTTTAGGATATTTAGAATTACTTTTTTCGGTGTGATTACAAATATTTTACATCATTTTTCTATTCATTTCATCCCGTTTCATACCCTCGGTATTCTTTTCACTTCAATGAATTTTTTCTTTCACTGTGATTCATGTGAGTAGTTGCTTTTGCTAAGGTGACTTCTCTGTCATTGATGAAGGTTTTTTTTTTTTGGTTTTTTTTTTTTGTTTTTTTTTTAAGTTTTTTGTACCGGAAACTGTTGACCTTTGCTTCCGCGAAAATTTCGAAATTCGATATTTTGACGGGAAAACATGTTTTAAGGTCATTTGAATAAATTTCGAACACTTTCGAAAAGTGTCCGTCTGTGTATGGACGTGTTCGAAATATGTTCTCAAAGTATTCGAAATATGTTCAAGAAGTCGTAGAAAGTAATTCCGATAAAATTTCGAGTTAAAAAATGTGTGAAAAAACAGATATATTTTGTTTATGTGTATGAAAAAGTAAAAATATATCTTTTTACGACTTTTCGCCATCTAAAAGATATATTTCTTAATTTTTTTCTTAAAAATATTTAGTTTTTTTTTAAAAATCATTTCGTAAAAATTCTTACATTTGTTATTAAAGTTAGCAATAGCATATCTATCACGCCGCTTAATTAGATGAATTTGACTTATTAAATACTATTTCAATATTATTTATAGCCATATTATCGCTTAACAACAACTGTTCCATTAGACAGTTGTTCCATTTCATAGCATTATTGCTATTATGAAATTCTTACATTTCGAATAATTCTAGTTCTAATCATCCGAATAATATAAAATTCGAAAAACTCTGTTTTATAAATGTGCAATACTTCGAGAACGGTTCGTGCTTCAGTTATAAAATATCGTTTTCCAATGATATATTGCGTATAAAATGATTATTTATGTAATATTATTGAAGACCATGCCTTTTTTCTGATATTTTAAAAAACTGTTACGAAATTTTCAGCGTCTCCGAACGTTTGATCGCGTTTAAAATCCAGGGTTCCAGTATTCCCTGATTGTAATAATTGTGCCCAATTTTGTTTGAAATCACAACGCTCCATTTGTTCGTTATATCTCGTCCTTTGACTCACATATACAGACATCATTTCAAAAATGTTCGATTCGAATCCAAGGATGCTATAGCATCAGTGCCGCTGGCAGTTTAATCATTTACATCACTCTTATAACGACATTGCATGCCGAGTTTTGTGGCGATAGCTCAATATTTTATGGGCGCATATATATTATTGCAGTGTGTGTGTGTATACAGGGTGTCCTAAAAAGATTGAAACGAGCTTTAATTCTTTACCTGTTGGAGATAATTGGGCAATGTAAATTGCAAAAATGTTGAAAGTAAGGTAGGAAATAAGACTCCGTTAATGAAATAGTCCTCCCATTCATTTTCAAAAAGTTACACTTCTTAAATTTTTATACAACTCCCTTAGACAAATTGGGTCAATCAGAAATTTTTATTTTTAATGCAACAAGATCATTAAAAAAAAACCGCATATCTGTATCTTTAAAATCAACTGAATTATGATAAAGGAAAAAAGTCTGACTTATGCCACTTTTCCGTACCACGTGAAATGCTGTTTCATCAGTGAAAATAGGGATCATAAACAAATTGACGATGGAAATTGTTTAGATAAAAAAAGTACTTAAAAATACTTAATTATTGAAAAAAATACTTAGTAATTGAAAAGTACTTAAGAATCCGTGATTGCATCGTGAGTCTACGCGGAATTCGCAAAAATGTCTCCTATGTATTATCATCCAGTTTTATCTTTTTGTGATATGTCACAAATTTACATTTCTAATTTGATATAGGGTCCCCATTCACAATGTTTAATTAAATATAACTCTCTCAATTTTAAAGATACATCTATGCGGGGTTTTTTAATGATCTTGTTGCATTAAAAATAAAAAAATTCTGATTGACCAAATTTGCCTAAGAGGGTCGTATAAAAATTTAAAAAGTGTAACTTTCTGAAAATGAATGGGGGGACTATTTCATTAACGTAGTCTTATTTCCTACCTTACTTTCAACATGTTTGCAATTTATATTGCCCACTTATCTCCAGGTAAAGAATTAAAGCGCTTTTCAATCTTTTTGGGACACCCTGTGTATATATATATATATATATATATATATATATGTATGTATATATATATATATAATATTATATATATATATATATGTATATATATATATATGAAATATTATATATATATATATATATATATAAAATAAAATTTCGAATAATTAGACTTCTAATTATGGGAATTATAAAAAATTACATCAAGTACTAATTTGTTACATAATGTATCCACACCTAAATTTTCATAGCGGTACGAACATCTTTCCAAAGAGTATTCGTCAAAATATCGAATTCGAAAAATTTTAAGAAAATCACACTTTCGTTATACACACAGTAGCATGTTGCTTGTAAAAAATATTCTTTTCTGGAAAATTTCAAATTCAGTATTTTAATGGATAAGCATGTTTCACGAAGATTGTCCGTAAGTCTGCCCCACATCCAAATTCTTCATATCTTTTTCTTTGCCATCACAGTAGTGGGTAGTGGTAGAGCATAAAAACATTCCACAAAGAGCTGGTATTTGTGCGCACCCCAATCCAAGGTCAGTGTGGTCACACTCCTTTTGCTGAGCCTGTAAAAATTGACAGTTTTGAATGCTTATCTGGATTTTGAGACTTCAGTCTGTAGAATTTCTCATACAGTCGTATTCCATACAGTCGTATTCCATTCAGGTCCATTTGTATCGCAATTAGCATTATAATGCAAAAAATAGTTGAAATGGCACTACATGGAGTGGATCTACACTCGACTTTCTCATACACTCATATCGTATAGATTGTTTAGGTCCATTTAATCATAATTTCTATCAGAATTTAAATCTGTATCATCAGAATGATACAAACTTTAGAACGTTAACATTTATTGCTCTCGAGATATTGTACGATTTTCAAAAATAATTAAATAAAATTAAAAAATTGACTAAGTACCGTTAAAATATGTTAACTTTCCGTATGCAATATTATGCAACATCATTCTTGTGAACCTAAATCGTTTGTTCTATTTACGTGAGAAGATACTACACTTCATACATTACACACAGACCAATATATTTTCAAAAAGTATTCAAAATATGTTCAGATCTTAAAACTGTTTACCCGATAAAATCTCGTATACGAAAATTAACAACAACAAAAAAATTTATTATCTTTATCTATATAAATAAAATTAAAAATTTGTCTGTTTATTTATTTGTTTGTGCGTGTGTTTTTATCTTATCATCACGGGAGAACGGCTGCACGGAATTTGATGAAATTTTCGGAGTAGACATGGAATAGTTCCACTTAAAATTTAGTCTATGTTTCGAGTTCTTAGGACCAGGGGGTATCGAAATATTAATAAAAAAAACTCACTATTAACCCTTCTACTGAGATAGCATTATGCAGACGATATTTGTTCCACAAAGTTATTTGAAGAAAAAATTATATGTTTCTAAGCAACGGAATTTAACCTTATGAGTTTATATTTAAATATATATATATATATATATATATATATATATATATATATATATCATGTTGCTAAATGACGGAATTAAATCCAATGAGATTGATATGATTGATTAATGGATTATTGATATTTTCAAATTCTTACGTCATCTATTTTATTTTGATAAAAAAATTTTCAAATTTATATATTAGTATGGGTATATCTTTTAATACACGAGTGTAATCTTCTAATCTACGGAAATATAAGTAGGACGGGTATACCTTCTAATACACGGGTATATCTTCTAATCTACGAGAATAAACGAAGTATACTTCTAATACAATTTTACTGCTTTTATTTTGGCATATATTGATTCAATATTATATTTACTGTAAATTTGTTTATAAACGGGATCAGGATGTTTTTTTATTCTACAGATCTGCCTGTGAAGATAATTTTGCATAGTGAGACCAGATTCTTAAACGCTTTTTAGGAGCATTAATTTAAATATTTTAATAGAATGTTTTGAGTAACAATGTTATTTAGAATATTATAGGAATTTGTACATGATTATGAATTTTAAATTTCTTTCGTAAATTCCGTACGAAGAACGGGTACACGACTACCAGTACAATAGTATAATGTTGCATGGAAAGTAATATTTTCTCAAAAATGTTTTAATTCGATATTTTGACGGATAAACACGTTTAAAGACCACCTGAACACATATCGAACGTTTTTGGAAAGGTATCTGTGAGTGTATGTGTCTGTGATATATGGACACCAAGTCAAAAATAAATACTTGTATCGCTATGAAATCTTATTTTGTCACGATATTACGTGAAAACATTGAAACTAATTAGAATATTTTGTGCTTTACACTATTAAAACACAAATTATTCGAATTTCAGGTTTTTCGCACAATTAATTTCTATAGCAAACAATCATAATTCCTAAAGCATTGTGTTAGCATAACATTAAATGGCGTCGCCAATGGGGAAGATTTGGAGGCCATAAGTCCCCAGGGACCCATCAGAACCAATTGAAATTCGTAGAATCGATATTTGGAGAAATGGGAAACAAAATATTTTGCTACCTCCTTCTAAAAATTTTTCTAGCGTCGCACTAATAACAAATATGAGATGGATGTAAAGGGTATTAAAATCAGTGGCATAACCAAGGGGGGGAGGGTCGAAAAACCCCTGAAAGAGTCCATTGAAGCTTATAGAAATGATATAGAGATATAAGAACCAAATATATTTTGGTTACCCCCCCCCCTCTGCAAAGAAAAATTATTGCGACGGTACTGATTAAATTATTATATATTACAATGATCAGCCAAATGCATTAAATTAATTCGGGTGACAAACCTGTTGAAAGAATAATTTGAAAAAATAATATTATTTTTCATTTCTACTAAAAATTAAAATATTATCTGTGTACGAAATCCGATAAAATAATAATTGTCTTTTGATATTAATTATAAAAGCAGACCTAAACACTATGGATTATGAATGTATGAGAAATTCGAGTGAAAACCCCTAATATTTCTTACAATTTCTTATATAAGAGGAGCTACATAAAAAAACTAGATTGACCGAAAATGTGGGGATCATACTGAAACTTAGAAATGAAATTCCCTGAGTTTTTCAGAATTTTTTTTTTAATCACGAAATTTTCTAATCTATATAATTATTTTATATACTGAAAGAATTGAAATTCAGTATCTGATAATAAAATTTAGTAGAAACGACTTGAAAATCATGAAATCTGTGAAGTCAAATTTCAAAAATTTTGGTATCAAATATAATAATAATAAAAAAAGAAACTTTATAAAATCAATTTGAATATTTCAAACGACACAATTTAAAAAAGTATTCAAAAGTCAGAACATTGCTCCTCCCAATTTTTTACTTTCCCTGCAATACATGGTAATGTATAGGGAAAGTGTTGGAATCATGCCAAAATCGCAATTCGAGTTTTCGACGGATCCACATGTTTTGGAACCTCTAGAATACAAAAAAATTATTTTTAGAGTGACGCCTGTGCAATGTATGTATTAATCACTCTAACTCAAAAACCAATGGATCGAATTTCATAAAATTTGTTGAGTTTTTGTTGATTAGTAATTGTTGATTAGTTTTTGTTACTATTCGAAAAAAAAGGACCCGCCTGTTTTGCGAAATGGCCCGCAAAAATCTCATTATTCTAGCTAAAATACTAATTGACAAAATTTCACAAAATTTGGTAGATAAGTTACTTGTGGGATACTCTGGTGCTGATTCGATTTTGGTACGATTCGGAAAAAAACCACCTGCCTTTTTTCACGAAATGGCCCAAAAAATTCGCCAAAATTAAAAAAAAAAAAGACTACGTATGCTCAAATGTATCGATTAAATGCTTATTTTATACGTAATTTTTGACGAGGGGAAAAAAAATAAAACCAACTCCATGACCACTAACCGCTCTCGAGATATTTAAGATTTTTCGCATTTTTGTTATGCCGCCTTTATAAAAATGTCCATACAATTACCAAATAAAAACAAAAATTGAATTAAAAATGCAAATTGAGTGTTATTTTGTGCAATTAATCTTAATTTAATTAATTATTAAAGAAAAAATGAATTTGAGTCTGCAGGGAAAGTCATGTACTGCCCACATCAGATTTTTCTTTTTTGCAATTGAACGATCGAATTGAGTTGAAAATTTGCATTTGATTTTGCTTCAGTGAATCCAACATAATTCAAAATTGGTGTCTAATTCATCCTGATTTGCAGTCGATAGTTCTAACTTTGGAACACATAAAGCTGTCATGACTTTGAACGATCTATAATTGAAAATTGCTTTACATTACACAGAAACAATTCACAGAGAAAAAAAAAATGTTGATATGAATAACATCTGCGCTTGCGGTTTCCCTGGCGGGAAAACGGATCGCAACGCAAAATGTAAACACTTCACTCCGGAGGCTCTGAACCCCATAGATAAAAAATCTGATGTGGTCAGCACATTACTTTCCATGCAGACTCATACTCACGTTCTCTTTATTTCTTGAATAAGTCATTAAATCGAGTTTAATTGCACAAAATAACACCCAACATTATTTTATATTGTTGAATTTGCACTTTCACTTCAATTTTCGTTTTCATTGGTAACTAAACTTATTTTCAAAAGTGGCGTGGTGAGCAGGCGAAAAAAATAAAATTTCTCTAGAACGGCTAGTCTTAGAGTAATGGGGTTAGTCTTATGTCTTATTCTTTCATCGTCAAAAATTACGTATGAAACAAGCATTCAGTTGATTTATTTGAGCATACGTAATCTTTTACTTTTGATTTTGACGATTTTTGCGGGCCATTTCGCAAAAAAAGGCAGGTTCTTTTTTCTAATCAGCACCAGGGCATTCCACATGTGACTTATCTACTAAATTTGGTGAATTTTGGTTTATTAGTTTTTTAGCCAGAGTGGATACAGATATTTTTTGTGGGTCTTTTCGCAAAAAAAGACAGGTTTTGTTTTTCAGAATAGTACCAAAATCTAATCAGCACCAGGGTACTCCACAAGTAATTTACCTATAAAATTTTATGAAATTCGGTCAATTAGTTTTTAAGTTAGAATGGATACAAAATTTGCACAGACTCACACAGAGACGTCACGCTAAATATAGTGTTTTCGTGTTCTAGAGATTTCATAACATGTATTATGTAGATTCGTCGAAAACTCGAGTTGCTATTTTCGACATGATTCCAATACTTTCGCTATACAATATGATGCATTACAGAGGAAGTAAAATGTAAATAATTTTGCTTGTTTTGTCGGAAATAAGGTCCAGACTATGAATATATAAAAATAATTTCAATATTTTCAATTTTTTCCCCCGAAAAACTTTTAAAAGTATCTGTCCGAGCGAGTACTAGTTTCATTTTTCTGAATTTTACTCGAAATATCTTCAGAGCTATAAAAGAGATATAGATAGTAAGTAATAAAAATATGTATTTGGAAATTTAGTTTCTAAATCTATATTTATTTTTTAAAAAAGCTCTCATAGTTTCAGAGTAATCATCTTCTTGGAGAAGATTGAAAATTTTCTGTTTTCCATGTTTGTGATTCTTATATCTCAGAAACTAAAAGTGAACTATGGAATAAGTGGTTATAATCATTAAAAAATCAGACCCTTGAATATAATGTTAAATAAAAAATCATTTCAAACTTTAGAACTCTAGCATGAACCATTCTGAAAATATTGCACGTTTTTCAAATAAATTTAAGAAAAAACATTATGTAAAATTAAAAAAATAATAAGTATATCATCAAATATGTTAACTTTCCATATACAGTATTAGGCAACATCATTCTCATGAATCTAGATAGTTCCATTTACGAGGGAAGATACTTTTGCCAAAATTTTAAATTCGAGATTTTGACGGATAAGCATATCTAAAGACTCCTATGAACCCTTTGAACCCTTTTTACTTTCCCTGCAATACATGGTAATGTATAGGGAAAGTATTGGAATCATACCGAAAATCACAACTCGAGTTTTCGACGGATCTACACGTTTCGAGACCTCTAGAATACGAAAAAACCATTTTTAGCGTGACGTCTGTGTGTGTGTCTGTGCAGATTTTGTATCCACTCTAACTAAAAAACTAATGGACCGAATTTCACAAAATTTTGTAGGTAAGTCACTTGTGGGCGGGGCTGGTGCTGATTAGTTTTTGGTACGATTCGGAATAAAAGAACCCGCTTTTTTGTGAAATGGCCCGCAAAAGCTTGTATCCACTGTAGCTGAAAAACTAATGGACCGAATTTCACAAAATTCGGTAGATAAGTCACGTATAGGTCACCCTGGTGCTGATTAGATTTTGGTACGATTCGGGAAAAAATAACCTGCCTTTTTTTGCAGAATGGCCCGCAAAAATCGTCTAAATCTAAACTAAAGAACTACGTATGCTCAAATATATCCATTAAATGCTTGTTTAATACGTAATTTTTAGCGAAGAAAATAATAAGACCAACCCCATTGCATTAGGGCTAGCCGTTCTCGAGATATTTTAGTTTTTCTTATTTTCTCTACGCCACCTTTGAAAATAAGTCCGGTTACCGAATGAGAACAAAAATTGAATTAAAAGTGAAATAAATTTAATTAAAATAAAGAGACCATGGATATAAGTCTGCAGGGAAAGTCATGTGCTGCCCACATCAGATTTTTACTTCCCCTGCAATACATGGTAATGTATAGGGAAAGTATTGGAATCATGTCGAAAATAGCAACTCGAGTTTTCGACGGATCTACACGTTTCGAGACCTCTAGAATACGAAAAAACTATTTTTAGCGTGACGTCTGTGTGTGTGTCTTTCTGTGTGTCTGTCTGTGCAGATTTTGTATCCATTCTAACTAAAAAACTAATGGACCGAATTTCATAAAATTTGGTAGGTAAGTCACTTGTGGGCGAATTTGGTGCTGATTAGTTTTGGGTACAATTCGTCAAAAAAGAACCTTTTTTTTTTGCGAAATGGCCCGCAAAATACTGTATCCACTCTAGCTGAAAAACTAATGGACCGAATTTCACAAAATTTGGTGGATAAGTCTCTTGTGGGTCACCCTGGTGCTGATTAGATTTTGGTACGATTCGGAAAAAAATAACCTGCCTTTTTTTGCAAAATGCCCCGCAAAAATCACCAAAATATAAAATAAAATCTACGAATGCTCAAATATATCCCTTAAATGCTTGTTTAATACGTAATGTTTAACGAAGAACAGAATAAGACCAACCCCATTACACTAGGACAAGCCGTTTTCGAGATACTTTAGTTTTTTCGTATTTTCTCTACGTCACCTTTGAAAAGAACTCCAGTTATCAAATAAGCACGAAAATTGAATTAAACGTGAATTAAATTTAATTAAAATAAAGAAAACATGGATATAAATAAGTCTGCAGGGAAAGTCATGTGCTGCCCACATCAGATTTTTACTTTCCCTGCAATACATGGTAATGTATAAGGAAAGTATTGGAATCATGCCGAAAATTACAACTCGAGTTTTCGACGGATCTACACGTTTCGAGACCTCTAGAATACGAAAAAACTATTTTTAGCGTGACGTCTGTGTGTGTGTCTGTCTGTCTGTGCAGATTTTGTATCCACTCTAACTAAAAGACTAATGGACCGAATTTGACAAAATTTGGTAGGTAAGTTACTTGTGAGCGAGTCTGGTGCTGATTAGTTTTGGGTACGATTCGGAATAAAAGAACCCGCTTTTTTTTTTGCGAAATGGCCCGCAAAAGCTTGTATCCATTCTAACTGAAAAACTGATGGACCGAATTTCACAAAATTCGGTAGATAAGTCACTTGTGGGTTACCTTGGTGCTGATTAGATTTTGGTACGATTCGGAAAAAAATGACCTGCCTTTTTTTGCAAAATGGAATGCAAAAATCGTCCAATTCTAAACTAAAGAACTGGGTATACTCAAATATATCCATTAAATGCTGATTTAATACGTAATTTTTAACGACGAAAAGAATAAGACCAACCCCATTACACTAGGACTAGCCGCTCTCGAGATATTTTAGTTTTTCGTACTTTCCCTACGCCACCTTTGAAAATAAACCCGGTTACCGCATGAGAACGAAAATTGAATTAAAAGTGAAATAAATTTAGTTAAAATAAAGAGAACGTTAATATAAGTCTGCAGAGAAAGTCATGTGCTGCCCACATCAAATTTTTACTTTCCCTGCAATACATGGTAATGTATAGGGAAAGTATTGGAATCATGTCGAAAATCGCAACTCGAGTTTTCGACGGATCTACACGTTTCGAGACCTCTAGAATACGAAAAAACCATTTTTAGCGTGACGTCTGTGTGTCTGTGCAAATTTTGTATCCACTCTAACTAAAAAACTAATGGATCGAATTTCGTACAATTTGGTAGGTAGGTCACTTGTGGGCGAGTCTGGTGCTGATTAATTTTGGGGACGATTCGGGATAAAAGAACCCGCCTTTTTTTGCGAAATGGCCCGCAAAAGCTTGTATCCACTCTAGCGGAAAAACTAATGGACCGAATTTCACAAAATTCGGTATATAAGTTACCTGTGGGACAATCTGGTGCTGATTAGATTATGGTATGATTCGGGAAAAAATAACCTGCCTTTTTTTGAAAAATGGCCCGCAAAAATCGCCAATATCTAAAATAAAACACTACGTATGCTTAAATATATCCATTAAATACTTGTTTAATACGTAAATTTTGACGAAGAAAAGAATAAGACCAATCCCATTACACTAGGACTAACCGTTCTCGAGATATTTTAGATATTTTAGTTTTTCGTATTTTCTCTACGCCACCTTTGAAAAGAAGTCCAGTTATCAAATGAGAACGAAAATTGAATTAAAAGTGAATTAAATGTAATTAAAATAAAGAGAACGTGAATATAAATCTGCAGGGAAAGTCATGTGCTGCCCACATCAGATTTTTACTTTCCCTACAATACATGGTAATGTATAGGGAAAGTATTGGAATCATGTCGAAAATCGCAACTCGAGTTTTCGACGGATCTACACGTTTCGAGACCTCTAGAATACGAAAAAACAATTTTTAGCGTGGCGTCTGTGTGTGTGTCTGTTTGTGTGTCTGTCTGTCTGTTTGTCTGTGCAATGTATGTATCCACTCTAACTCAAAAACTAATGGACCGATTTTCATTCAATTTGGTAGATAAGTCACTTGTATGTGACCCTGGTGCTGATTAGTTTTGGGTACTATTCGGAATAAACCAACCCACCTTTTTTTGCGAAATGGCCCTCAAAAATTGCCTGTATCCAATGTAACTGAAAAACTAATTGATCAAATTTTACAAAATTTGGTACATAAGTCACTTGTAGGTCACCCTAGTGCTGATTAGATGTTGATACGATTCGGAAAAGAACAACCTGCCTTTTTTTACGAAATGGCCCGCAAAAATTATATATTTCTACTTTAAAGCATCTAATCGACTAAATTTCATAAAATTTGGTAGATAAGTCACTTGTGGTCAACCCTGTGGTGCTGATTAGAATTTGGTACGATTCGGAAAAGAACAACCAGCATTTTTTTCGGAAATGGCCCGCAAAAATTTCATGTATCCACACTAGCTAAAATATTAATTAATCCAATTTCACAAAAATTGGTAGATAAGTTACTTGTGGGATACTTTGGTGCCGATTAGATTTTGGTACAATTCGGAGAACAACAACTCGCCTTTTTTTACGAAATGGCCCGCAAAAATCGCCAAAATCGAAAAAAAAAAAGACTATATATGCTCAAATATATCAAATGAATGTTTGTTTTATATGCAATTTTTGACGAGGATAAAGAATATAACACACTCCATTATACTTTAGGACTAACCGTTCTCAAGATATTTGAGATTTCTTGCATTTTTGTTACGCCGATTTCGGGAAAATGTCCAATTACCAAATAAAAACAAAAATGGATTTAAAAGTGCAAATTTAGTGTTATTTTGTGCAATAAAACTCAATCCAACGAATTATTAAAAAAATAAAGAAAATATGAAATTAATTCTGCAGGGAAAGTCATGTGCGGCCCACATCAGATTTTTTACTTTCCCTGCAATACATTGCATAGCTGCCAACCCAGAGAATAAAAAATTAGGAACAATGTACGCAAGAAAAATGACACGCAATAGTTGCACACAAAATATATATACATGGGTATCTCCAACATGGGAGTACTTGCTTCCCCCCCCCCCCCCATTGAATTGCATGTCAGTATTTCTTAGCCAATGTATTATGTATTGACAGTGATTTTGCAACCCCCCCCCCCCCCCGGAAGGAAAGATGGTGAAACCCATATATATATATACTATATAATTAATCTTAATAAAAAAAAAATAAGACCTCATGAGATAAGAATTTTGAAACATACATGAAATGCATAATATTTTTACACCCATAAAATTATAACTATATTTGTTCTCCTTAAATACATCAATATTCAACTAAAAGTAAAATTAAACTATTTTCATATTTGAAAAAAAAATGTCATTACACAATTTAAATACACTATTACAAAGTAAGTAGAACAAAGACAAATTAAGAATCTTTTTGGTTTATTGATACATAGGTAGCAGATTTGGCCTTTTTCAAGAAAGTGGCACCATGTTTGTTCATACCAAGCACCATTTATCTGATTATTTGGCAATTAAAGTAGACTGTAAAGTCAAAATACTCATGGAACTTCTAAAATCAGTTTTGTTTCTTTTTACAAGACTAAAAATTCGTTCACATGCAGCATTACTATGGGGGAGTGTTAGTATCTCCAACATGATACTACTCAATTTACCATACAAAAGTTTATACACAGGATCTTTTTGCTTTCCTAACTTAGCCCACTGAACATCTGGTCTTCAGCAATTATTTCTTCTGGCAGATCTGCCATTTGATAATGCAAAAACTCAGTCTTTACACTATCAATAATATCAAACGTTGATTCTGTTGAGTCTTTTTGCAGTATAGAGGGAAATCTGTCTATAAAAAATTTTATCGAGGAAATTTAACTTTTTTCCTCTGAGACACATCTGCGACTTCAGCATGATGTAAAACATCAGAGTTGATTGGAAAGTTTCTGATAATATAATTACATGTCATACAATAGTAGTTTTTGACGTACTAAAAAAAACTGCTTTGTTTCATGAGACTTTAACTTTTTCAGGCACTCTAACGTCTCTGATCCCACAAATATGTCTTCATTATCCTTATGATTTGTTGAATCACTATAAGAGATATCGAAGCTTTCACGACTTCAAGCTTTATGAATCTGACTAATATATCTGTAAAAAAAACTTGAATTTGGAACTTTAGCTTATGGACTCTGGGGATCTCTGATTGCAAACTCACATTAAATTTTTCGAAAACACTAATTACATTTTTCAGAAAAAATGCAAGAGCATGGTACAGATTTTTCAAAATAGAAAAATTTGTATTATGCAAATATAATTAAAAAATTAACCTTAATAATTAGCCATAATATGAAAATAACTAGTTTAGTCGATCTAATATGCAACATTTAAATGATGGAGATGGATGGAAAAAGATACTAATGTACTCTCGGCAATTCACGCGATGTAACTGAATTGCGCAATCGCACTGTTTATGCGAAAATAATTAAGAAATTAACAATAATAATTAATCAGAATATGAAAATAAGATAATTTAGTCGATCTAATATGCAACATTTAAATGATGGAGATGGATGGGAAAAGATACTAACGTAATCTCGGCATTTCACGCGACGTAACTGAATTGCGCAATCGCACTGTTTATGCGAAAATAATTAAGAAATTAACCATAATAATTAATCAGAATATGAAAATAAGCTAGTTTGGTCAATCAAAAATGCAATATGTTGAAGATTGAGATGGATGGAAAAAGATATTATTGCACTCTCGGCGATTCATGAGAACAAACTGAATTGCGCAATCGCAGTGTTTATGCGAAATTAATGAACAAAATAACATTTTAGCGATTTATGCTGAATTAGACAACCTTTGAAGAAGTATATTTATTACTTTCATAAAATAAGCGATCGAGATCTTAATTTACATTACACGCGGCCGTAAATCTACGTTAATTTGATTAGCATTACCCTGCATTTTATTATGGTGTTGCTACGATCCCGGGAATGGTAGAAATCAGTGCTAAAAAAGCGGAAAATCGGCGTTTCCGAGGAATTATACCATGTCTGGTTAATTGATAAATTTCAAACAAAAAAATCCGGAGAATTTCGTTAGTAATTCGGAGGCCGGAGAAGTAATGAAACATCCGGAGTTTCCGGCCCAAATCCAGAGAGTTTTTCACGTCTAATCTGTAATCTTATGAGCGTACTTTTATTCAAATAGAGAAAAATTTCCCACTTAGCTAAAAAAATCCCTTTTATAGGGAAAATTTTGGGGATATTATCCCTAAACGTAGGGATTTTTTTTTTAAATCGGGAGATGCGCCTTCAAAAGCGGGAAATCGGGATAAACACTCAAAAATCGGGAATCTCCCGCCAAATTCAGTAGAGTTGGTATACATATGTAACTTTTATGGTTGCAGAGGAGGGAAAATGGGGTAAAACCGGAATATTTTCAAAAATTCGGATTTTGTGGAAAAAATTCGGATTTTCGGAACAGACGTAAAAATTCGGAACGAATCCGGAAAATTCGGAACGGTTGGCAGCTATGACATTGTAATGTATATAGGGAAAGTATTGGAATCATGCCGAAAATCGCAACTCGAGTTTTCGACGGATCTACACGTTTCGAGACTTCTAGAATACGAGAAAACTATTTTTAGCGTGACGTCTGTGTGTGTCTGTGCAGATTTTGTATCCACTCTAAAGTTGACATAATTTCATAAAATTTGGTAGGTAAGTCACTTGTGGGCGAGTCTGATGCTGATTAGTTTTGGGTACGATTCGGGATAAAAGAACCCGCCTTTTTTTGCCAAATGGCCCGCAAAAGCTTGTATCCAATCTAACTGAAAAACTAATGGACCGAATGTCACAAAATGCGGCAGATGAGTCATTTGTGGGTCACCCTGGTGCTGATTAGATTTTGGTATCATACGGAAAAAAATAACCTGCCTTTTTTTGCAAAATGGCCCGCAAAAATCGTCAAAATTTAAACTAAAGAACTACGTATGCTCAAATATATCCATTAAATGCTTGTTTAATACGTAATTTTTAGCAAAGAAAAGAATAAGACCAACCCCATTACACTAGGACAAACCGTTCTCGAGATATTTTAGTTTTTCTTATTTTCTCTACGCCACCTTTGAAAATAAGTTCCGTTACCGAATGAAAACGAAAATTGAATTAAAAGTAAAATAAATTTAATTAAAATAAAGAGAACGTGGATATAAGTCGGAAGGGAAAGTCATGTGCTGCCCACATCAGATTTTTTATAAAGATATCCATCTCTATGTGTGTTGTGACGACATAGATACTAAGTTAAGAACGAAAGAACGAATGCTTGTATAGCTATGCAATTTTATTTGGATACGAAATTTTATGTAAAAAACTAGAACTGAATAGAATATTTTGTACTTCTATACTATTAGAACATAAGTTATTCTTTTATGTAAAAAACTAGAACTGAATAGAATATTTTGTAATTTCTATAGTATTAGAACATAAGTTATTCGAAAGTTACGCTTTTCATACATTGTTTTCTATAGCAAGCAACTATAATTTCTGAAGGGACAGTTGGTAAACAAAAATTTTGTTTCCTATTTCCTCAAATATCATTTGTTCGAAATTCAATGATTTCGGGTGGGTGGGGGGGATCTCTCCATCTTTGGCAACGCCACTATGGAAAAACGATAGTTTAAACTACGTTATGTTATGCAAAGATTATTAAAACGTATCTAATTATATATTATATTAACATAAATCAGCCAAATGCATCCAATTAATTGATATGACAAACATGTTAATTTGAAAAAGTAATTATATCTTTTATTTTTACGAAAGGCTAAAAAATAATTACTTGCATACGAAATCCGATAAAATAATAATTGTCTTTTGTATTTTGATACTAATTATGCAAGTGGACTTAAACACTCCGAGTGATGAATGTATGAGAAATTCGAGTGGACAAATATTTATTTTAGTACTGCGGTTCTATAATTTATATTAAAATATACGATGGGTCCATAAAATTACGAGGCGGAACAGGTGGAGTAGGTGGATTTGGAAGTCATAACATCCCCAGGAACCCATTGAATTTCACAGAAATAATATATGGAGAAATGGAAAACAAAACATTTAATTACTCCCCCCCCCTCCCTACTGGAACTTGGAAATGAAATTCCCTGAGTATTTTCTGAAAAATTTCTTTTTTTTTTAAATCACAGAATTTATAATTATTTATATTTATCTATAATTATTTTATTTTATTTACTGACATAAAGTGAAATTCAGTAACTGAAAAAAAAAATTTAAGGAGCGATTAGCCAATGTAATGATAAAATTAAATTTCCAGTCATGAAATGTATAAAGTCAAATTTCCAAAATCAAAATTTTTGCATTAAATATAATAACAAAAGAAAAAGAATCTGTATAAAAGTTTGAAACTTTCAAAACAACAATAAAAATTTAATCAGATCACAAAGTATTACCCCCCCCCCCCCCCCCCCCCACACACACACCTTTTTTTTTAACAGTGAAAGAATTGAATTGAGTTGAAAATTTTCATTCGGTCAGTTAAATGGATGAATCCAATATAATTCATGATTAGTGTCTTATTCATAATAGTTCCAACTTTGGTTTTTATTTAAATCAAATTTATTTGATTTCAAAGTTTCTTTATTACTCTTTTCAATATGTATATATTAGTAACTTATCTAAGTCAGATTTACGAATTTGCAATGCAGTATTTTGTTTAACTCAATGATTCATTTCTTTCATCAAGAAAATAAATTTTGACACCAAATCTATTTCATATTTTCCTATTAATTGCTTATTTAGAGATTACTTAGAGTCTGAAATGACTAATTTGCGTATAATGTCCTTCCCATAACACAAATCAAAAATTAAAAGAAATTGAAAAATATTTAGTTATATCATTTGATTCTAATACTTTTTATATTCTATAAATGTCTTTAAAAAATTAGCCATTTGGAATTTATTTGAGAAACTGTTAACTAATAATGTTTATTAAAACACAGCCTATAAAGATTCAATCAGTTTCAAAGGAAATAAAGTGTTTTCTTCATCATGATAAATGATACAGAGCACCACTACCAACAAAAGCAGATGCTGTGTTCTTATGAAGCTTCAGTTTTCAGATTCTAACAACAGAGAACAAATTTTTTTACAATGCTGTTTAAGTCAAAGAAATGATTTTATTTTCCAATAAAATTTCGAATATTGATATCTTAAAATTAATCAGTGATTCTCTGTTTCTTAAATCAGTTAATTTAAATCGTTATAACCCTGATTTCAACCATGTGCAGTTTAAACTCATTGTTGGCTGTGTGGTAAAACTGACTTTGTAGGTCACCACAGAAGTCCAGAAGACAAATCCAGGGAAAGGTGATTAGACAAATTGCATCCCCCTGTTGTATGATATTTTCAGTGATTCTATACACCTTACAAAGTTTAATGCAACCCAACACAAATATCTAGAAATGAAATGAACTTTAATTTTATAAGGTCAGTTTGCTACATTTTATGATTAAGCAAGAATTTCTGATTAGTTTTAATAATTAATTACTAACTATACTAGGTAAATGATGAATAAAAAATTGTAAAAGTAAATCCCCCCTTCCCTGTTATCTCTGGGAGATTATCCACCCTTGACAGAAATTTGCAAAATTGTTGCATATACTCATTCCTTATTCCCTGTGAATTATTCCATTCGTTTTTTATAAGTTCGAACAAAATAAAATCGATCTATCAATGCTAGTTGCTGCATTGGGAGCATGATTGAAATAAAACTTTAGAATGATTTGCTTTCTATTAATCGGTTTTATGACTATGAAGAAGATATTAATAAAATTCATAAAATCAAAGTAGAAAACCTATTTTTCTAAATATAATGTTTTTATATTTGTACATGAATAAAAAAATAATGATTATATAACCCTTTTTCAATAAAACGTCATTTTATATGATTTTGTAGTACATAACTGAATCTGATGCTGTCCATCTTCTAAACCTCTATTTGCATTTTAGGATTCTTTTATTTAGATTACAAGTGAAAGCTAGAGAATATTTTTAATATTTTGTAACAATAAACAGGGAAATAAATGCATGTTATGTTTGTAGACAACAGTTATAAAATTGAAATTGTATTGAAACCATTATTCTTGATGTAATTGACCAGTATTACAGAGTGTCGTTTAAAGTTCAATGGCCTTTGATGAATGTCGGGGATCTATAAGGCTAAACCGATACTGGATCTGATCAGAAATTGAAATTTTCTCTGAACCCTACAATTTGTGGTAACATTTCAATTCATGGAAAGTCACATCAAACAGAATGATGCTATCCTGTATTTTAAATAAAAAAGCAGAGTAATGAGGAGGCCATACTTTGATTTAAAATGTAAAGGAGAATATAGTTGTTGTTGTTGATACCCAGACCGTCCGACCTACCAGAAAGGTGAATATAGGAGAATATAGGTGAATATAGATGAAGAAGAATATAGTGTACCACTTCAACATATGATATAGATTAATATGTCAACTGGAAACATTTTCATTTGCAAAATGTTATGGTGAACAGGATGCTATGCTATCTTAAAATAATAACATGAAATTGAAAATATAATGATTTCAGTTGCTCAGTAGATAGAGTACTGTCTAGCTAACAAGAAATCAGTGGTTCATTTCCTTACTGAGATGAGATCTTTACACAGAAAAATTAAATAAAATTACTTAGTCTTAAATTATACCTTTAAAAGTCTTAAATACAATCGATAATTATTATCTAATTTTTATCTCTTTCATTGTCTCTTCTCTAGCCTATATCTCTACTGGTTTTGTATGATAAGCGACCAACATGCATGTACATAATATAAAAAAAATAATTATAATCAGTCTTCCAGCAATGAATTTAATTTGAGAGAATGCAAGTTATCATTCTCAGAAATCAAGAAAAATCTGAAAAATTAAAATTTGCAGCTGCTACCTTAATTAATGAATGCCATCCAGACTCATCTCAATCTAAAATGTTCCAAAATATAGTTATTTGATATATGATTACGAAATAAGAGATCTGAATATGTTTAAATAGACTACACTTTGAAATAACGTGAGATATTTTCATTTTTAAAAATTCTATATCAGCAGAATTTATTTCCCATGTACCACAATTATCATGAAAACATTTTAAAAATGTTATTTGATAGATCTATATAGGTTAAAGTACAGCGGCATAATTTGATTGGGTTGATCATAGTTGTTTTATATGTCACAAAGTTCATTCGGACAAACTATATCAAACAATAATGAAAAACAATTGAATAACAAGTAACTAATTATGTTTATACTTTATTATGCAAGTTATTTATAGGAGGTTAAACCCCAAATAAATAACCACAAATTCAGAAATCAATGTCCCGAAGTACTAATTATTAACTGGCTTTAGACACATTTGTTAAAAATTAAAGGATGCAGGACTTACCTTTTAATTTGAATGTGCACATAAGAAGGGAGGAATGTATATAATGAACGTAGATCCTTAAGTAACCATTGATAATTACATTTACTGTTATGACTCAGTTACTTTAATGAATTACAAACATGTGCAGTTTAATTTTCAATCAAATAGCAAAAATTTTCAATACTCATTAAGTGGATTTAGGGGCAATAAAAAAAGGTGTGGAATTGTCAAGATCATTTTCAGCCAAGCTTTAATTTTGTCCTGTTTTCTATTAACATTGACACAGAGGTACAGGAAGTGGTCAAGATGAGTAAAAGTGATTTTTTTTCATAAAATGTTTAAGTATTCTTTTTTTGTAGAATTTTATTTGTTGTACACTATATTATCAAAGGAATAAATGACATATAGTATATAAAGTAGCTCAACAAATGTATAAGAACATATAAATTAGGTACAAGCTTACATATTTAAAGTGCTGAAATTTCAAATACTCCAACAATAAAAACGTTAACTTGTGAGTTTTGCATGAACTTATTTGCTCATTTTCTTTAATAGTTTAGAATTAAGAGTAAAAGGATAAATATATCATATTATGAATACATATAAAATATGAACAATGCAAGTACTGGAATTTACCAATACATGATTAAAAGTGCTGTTGGCATATTTCGGATGCGGTAGCCCGGTGGTTTGCGCGCTGGATTTGCACGCTGTCACAACTGTCGTCGTGTTCATGCGGAGTACGATCACATTAAACATGTGGGTCCGTAAGTCTTTCCGAGAGGTTGGTGGTAGGGGAAGGAGGGTACGGTCCCTGTGGATGCCTCCCCCACTGGGTTCCGGTCTAAATTGGGTGGCACTTCCCGGCCGTCCAAACGGTTACCTTAACCTTACACCTTTGTGGTAGGTCGGACGGTCTGGGTCTCAACAACAACAACAACCTTGATGAATTTAACATTTGTTTTATTGTATCACTTGAACGAATTACCCAGTGCTGACCGGGGTGTAAATAAACCCACGCTACTTGAATAATTCATTTACAGATAACACTAATCATTTTTTTTTTCAAATCCTAAACCAACATCAAATTACCAGTACGCTATCCACAAAGCAAAACGAAAATACACGCTCGCCGTAATGCAAAATAGAAATTAATGAAAGATTAATAACCTCTAGGAGATGAACGTTGCATTAAATCGTTGCAGTAGCTGTTAAATCGTATGGGTTGCTGTTAGATCATATCGATGGCTGGAGGTTCTATAACTGTTAAATCGCGAATATAGCTGTAAGGTCATATCAGTAGCTGGAGATTAACTAATTTTGGAATTTAAAAATACGTTAAAAACCTAATTTAAATTTTGGAAAAAGGCCTTCGACACGCATTAGTTCAGATATAGATGTGACTGCGTGGAAAAATTCAGTGCGGTAGATATCGCACAGTATTGTGGACAAACAAACAGACAGATTCTTCTTTTTATTATTATAGATTCACTGGGGGTGAAGACGACAGAAATGCAATGTTTAAAATGCCCCTGAGTTTGTGACAAGTGAATGAAAATATATAAAAAATGTTAGAAGATACAAAATCTAATCCAAAGGCACGAAAAATACAATAGAAAAGGGGACAACAAATAGGAAGGAAAGGGGGAGGGGAGTAAAAATTAAAAATATTCTGATTTTCTACCAAAAGATAAAGTGCATCACAAAACTAAGAGGGGGAGGGGAGCGAATCATATTTACAATCATTGGAGGACAAGGTGGTAAAAAACGCAATATTTTTTTAGTAATTTTGGAAAAAATAATAAACGAAAATATCTGAAAAGAATTTAGAAATACATGGGCCCAACAGAAGCACAAGGAAGTACCCAAATGCTTCCAAATCAATTCAAAAAAGGAGAGGCAGGGATAAAAATTAAAAAAATATGACTATCGAGTGGTGTAATAAAAATAGGGTGTATTAAGAATAAAAAAAATTCCATTCATTGGAAAAGAGGAATGTCATTATTTCATTTTTTCTCGGTTTTGAAAAAAAATGGACAAATTAAAATACCACATATCATACAATAAAACGTTATATAAGAATAATAACTCGAAAGTTTTAAATTGACTAGAACATGGGGTAGGGGTAATGAATTGTTTGAGTAGAAATATAAAAAAACACAATATCAAAATGTGTATTACAAACTTTTTACCTAAAAGTGTATTACATTATAATTATAACTAAAAGTGTAATTATTCAAAAGTAAAATAATATTTACAGATTATTAAATGAATATCTAGACAGAAATTTCTATGCATAAGCATCTGTCAAATTCGCAGATTGGATCCAGAGATTAAATTTATTAATTTGTAAAACAGCTCTATCAATTTAGAAACAACTTTTGCATTTTTATGCAAATATTCACAAAGGAATATTTTGCTTCAAAATTATTTTATACCATATTTTTTTTTTTTCGTTTTGCAATGAAACTGGAAAAATTACAAAATTAAGATCATTTTACACCATTGCTAAATTATTTGCCTCTGAAATTCTTTATAGAACAGCTACAAGACCTATAGATATTATTTTGGATAAAAACGTGAAAAAATTATTCTTTTCTCAGTATTGTTCTGGGGCTAATGCCATCGACTAATTTCAGCATCAAATTCATTTTATTTGTTAAAACACATTAAAAATCAACAAAAGACATAGTCAATTAAGAAATTTTACGAAAATATTTTAAATAATTGAAAAAAAGTTACCCAAATACTTAAAAAGAAGTCATATTTGATGAACATGAATTTGGGAATCTTGCACAGCAGCCTAACACAACACTCTGAACATTAAGAAGTAGCTTTTTACTTCTAGTCACTGTGTTACCTGCAATGGCCTCCAGCTAGGCTCAATGCCTAAATGAGCTAAAATGATAGATGACCAAAAGAATGACCATCTGGACTAATGTCCCATCCTTTTAAAAGTGTGATCATACAAGACTGCATCTATGTGTTTCCAATTTGAATTTGAAAGCAGAAATAAATTCTGGGAATTGTGATTTGGGTTTTTCCAGTATTTGGGAAACACAGCCTCAGGGATTGTAGGCTGCACCCAGCTGCAAGTTGTATATAAAATCTCATAATCTCCTAAGTGTATGATCTTATTTCGTATGAGCATATTGTGCGTATTTTTAAGCAGAACTATACATTACTTCAGAAAAGATATAATTATGGGAGAAAGACGATTTTAACCTTTTAATGTTTTAATCTATATAAATAAAATTGAAAATATGTCTGTCTGTTTGTCCCGTCATCACGGGAGAACGGCTGAACAGAATTTGATGAAATTTTGTGGACAGTCTAGAAATAGTCCCACTTAAAATTTAGTCCATGTTAGGAGTTTCTATGATCAGAGGTTCTCAAGATATTAGTAAAAAACGAAACTTTCGTTTGTTCCATCATAAAAAGAGAATGACTAAACCGAATTTAATAAAATTTTGTGGGTAGCCTTGAAATAGATCCCCATAAATTTTGTCCAAGTTTCGAGTTTCTAAAACTAGAGGTTGTCGAGATATTAATGAAAAACTTAACTTTTTCCTAGGAGTTCTACTCTCCAACTCCGTGATTTATTCAAACAGAAAGGATGAAAATAGTTTGTTTAAAATGTCAAAGCGAATTAAAACTTTATTTCTGAGTTTGGTGCAGGATTTTTGAATTAATTAGTCACTATCTGAAAGCATGAATTGTTTGAATCATGAATTTAAATGGAAAAATCTACCTCCATGGTTTATCTTTCAGAAGCTTTTACTCAACGATGAACAGTATAAAGAAATGGAAATGGCTATTTAATTTCGCATTTTATGAGGAAGATTCTATCTTATATCATGTTGCTCGGCAACGGAATGAAATTAAATGTTTGTTAATGATTATTATTATTTTTTCGATTTGAATAATAAATAAATGGATATTAAAATATATTTTATAAATTAACGGTTTGATTTCTCTATTATTATATTAATTGCGAACTGAGTACATCACTTTCATTTATTTTGGTAAAGAGGTTTCAAGCTTATATATTGTGTTTAGCTAATAAACTCATATATCCTTTTTACCCGATAAATCCATTTATCCATTGTTGAAACAGAAAAAGAGTAGAAAGGGTATATCTACTAATAATATTTTAGTGTTTTCATTTAGTATATACAAACAGGATCACGATATTTTATTCAGATCTGCAAATTTAGAGCTATGAATTTGGCTGGATATTGCTAACTTGGCAAATTTCTTAAATGTTGCCATATTGATTGAAATGTCCCCAAATTTATAAAAATAACGTAAATGAATGAAATTTATTTTGTTTCGTTAGAAGAAAGTACTGAAATGGTGTTTTGTTAGCATTTGTCTCTCAGTCTAACCGTCCTACTTAGTAACACATTTAGCGAATTTTTTAAATGTCACCAAATTGATAAAAATGTTTATAAATCCATAAAAATATTTTGAAATTGATAAAATTGCACTTAATAAATGAAATTGTGTTTTTCTAGAGGATAAAATTTTGATGATGGTTCATCAATTTATCTCAAAGTGGGACTCTCAGTTCTAAAGAGTCCCACTTGGCGATACATTTGACGACTTTTTAAATGTTGCTAAACCCTCATTACAGATAGCATTATTCAGACAATACTTTGACCACCAATTTATTTGAAGCAAATCATAACATATTGCTTAGCAACAGATTTCAACCCAGTGTGTTTATGAAGAAGATTTTTATTAAATCTTTTCCGATTTTAATAATGAAGATATGTATATAAAATAAATTTCATTGCCATCACATTTTTGACTGGAAAATATCAATTACGATCTTCAGATGTAAGCATTATTATTATTGATGTTTTAGGGGATTATTGATTCAGAGATTATTGATATTTTCAAATTCTTATGCCATTGTTTTATTCCGGCAAAAATTGCTGTAACTCATATATTGCACATTGTACGAGTAATCTTCTACAAATGCACGGGTATATCTTCTAATCTAAGAGAATATAAGTAGTACAGGTATATTGGCATATATTTTGACATATATTGGAATCAAGCCTTCCGGTATGAAGATTACGGGGATTATTGATATTTTTAATTTATTATGTAATCTGTTATATATTGGCAAAAATTTTTGAGACTAAATATTACAATACGGGTAATCTTTTACTAACACTAGGACATATCTTCTAATCTATGACATTATCAGTAGTTCGAGTATATCTTCTCATATAATTGTAGCACTTTCATTTCGGCTCATATTGGAATTAATTACTGCCTTCTGGTTTAAAGACTACAGATTTATTGATATTTTCAATTTATACATGTAATCTACTAATACAGGTAATATCTTCTAATATTCGCATATATAAGTAGTACGGGTCCCATACAATACGCTTTTATTTTGCATATATTAATTCAATACCATATTTTTTGTAAATTTGCTTACAGAAGAGGCCAGGATATTTTATTCTTCAGATCTACCCGTGAAGATAATTTTGAATAGCGAGAAAAGCCATTCCTTAACTTCTTTTCAGGAGCATTATGTTAAATATTTTAACAGAATATTTTGAGTAAAAATGCCATTTAGTATACTATAGGAATTTGCACATGATTGTGAATTTTAAGTTTATTTATATTATATACTCCGTACGATGAATGGGTATGCTGCTAGTACTATATAAAATAGTACATTAATTCATTTATATTAAAGTGGCATAAATTGGTTCATTTTCAAAATTCTTTAATACAACCACAAAAGCCATTCTTACTACACCTAATTTGACTTCCAAATGGCCACCACTAATTCGGTCGCTGTGGGCAATTGCCCATGCCAACCACATCTTAAACCGGGCCTGTTAATTATATTTATCAATAAACAAATAAAAGCAATTGATAAAAATAGTGGAATAAAACATGTTTAAAGTATCCATTTTTAATGCTGCCAATACATTCTCAGAAGTTGGAATTCCGTCTCAAACAATAAAAAATGATTTAAACATTTAGGGTTTGTGTCTGATAACAAATAAAATAATGTTTAAAATGAAGACCTGACCCTGATTCTTTACTGAATTTATTAGAAAAAGTAAATGAAAGTCAATGTACTGTTGTTCTGACATTAATGATTCATATACATGGATAACAATGTTCCAGTATGTCCTTAAGCAACCATAAAAGACTACAGATTTATTTATTAACTTCAGAATTTTTAGAAGAAAAGTGTGAAAATGAGGAAATTCTTTCACCATCTAATAAAAAACAAATTCTTGAGAATTTAATCTTACACAGGGCTTATTTGGGGCCGAAGCCCACTGGAACCCTGCTCCGGTAATTCTTTAATTTTGGCAAATATGTAAATATTTGCCGGAGCCATTCAGTGGATACTCTTTTTGGACTCTGGAGCACTCCAAAATTGAAATGAAATTATTAGTAATTTTCTTTCCAGTTTTGGAGTATTTTGCAATCGCTTTTGCCTAACAGGAAAGCTGGCGACGGCAAAGGCCATGGCCATGCACATATTTTGATTTCTTCTTCTTGGTGAAAGAATCCATCAGTATATGTCAACCTGCCAAAAGGCTTCCATGCCTAATTAAAGTCAATACACAACAAAAATTCCCCCTAGCTGGGGCAACTACGATGTAAGTGTTGCCTAGTTACCGCAGAATACGAAGGGCATAAAGTAACAGGGGCCATGCACTAACTGAGCTCATTTTCAGCAAATTAGGTGGCAATGCTTTGATTTGTAATTGTTCTCATTCCCACTACATATTAGTTTTCTGTTTTCACATAGGGATGGAGATATGAATTGAAATAAGAGTAAGCAAATAATTTATGATGATTTTGGTTCCTCGAGCATAAAAAAAGTAGCTTTGATTGAGCCTTCCAAGAAGATTCTGATTGAAAACGAACTCCAGATGACGAAAGAATCAAACAAGTCAAGTGTTTCAACATCAAGTGATTAAGAGAAGAAAATCGAGAAGAAAACATCATCTCACACTTTTCAGAGAATTTACCATCATGGTGGTTAAATCAACAAGATATGAATTTTTTTTTAAAAAAATCTGTGGTTGCTATTCAAGGACCAAAAATTAGGATGTTGTACTTGCCAAATCGTTTCTAGCTTGGGTACATTTAGAGCCCAAGGATCATCTTTTCCAAGTGAAAGCAACTGGGAAACTGTAAATGTCGGCCCAAATGGAGAAACTAAATTTCATCAAAGGAAATCTTTAAAGAAGATTTGTGAACACAAGGTTTCCAAATTGCATCTAACAGCTGAAAAAATTGAAAAAGACAAAAATAAAAATCAAATCAACATAATGGTATCCTCTACAGAAAAAGAAGAACAGGCTCTGACGGAGCGGAATTTTAGAACTGCATATCATTTAGCGAAGCAGAATAAAACATTTTATGAATTTGAGAAGGAAATTATTGTGCAAATTCTCAATGGACTGGATATGAGGAAGATTTTACACTCAAATGTTTCAGCAATGAATATTGTGACACACATTTCAAAGAGTATACAAGAAACTCTTGCAAAAAAAGTTGTGGATGAAAAACTGAAATTTGCATTGATTCTTGATGAATCAACATTACTCAGTAATATTACCATTACTAAAGCCCGTAAATATTACCATTACTACTCAGCATTACTACCTAATACTAAAGAAATATATACTAAAGAACTACTACAGATACTAAAGAAAAAGCCATATTTTCTGGGTTGACGAAAAACTTAACGACAAGCACATTCGTGCTAAATCTTGGAATAATGTATGATGCTCTGGAAGAATTGTTGGATTTATCTCTAGAATTACAAAATAGACAAACGATGTTAGTTGAGGCTCATCGATGAATAAGCCTATAAATACAGGGGTTTAAATCGAGAATGTCTAAACCTGGAAAACACATTTCTGAGTCTCTTCAAAGTGTCAAAATCATGAAGTTTAAAAATGCATGTTTACAAGAAAGCAGAAAGGCTATGCCTAAAATTGAACATAGTCAATTTTACAGATGCTTAGCCGACTCAATTTAGAGCAGGCAACTTTCTGTTTGTTCAAGAAATTTTGGAACAGATCATAAAGAAATTATTAAAGAGATTAAAATTCTTTATCCAAAATTTTGACCTGGTGGAAAATCCATTGAAGTTACATTTGGAGATGAAGAAATCATGGAATTGTGCAAAAGGTTTCACCTCAATGAATGAACAGCCTTATGGGACTTCAGAATTTTCAATGAATCTTCTGGAAAAGAAATTAAGACTGAACTTAAAAAATTGATTTCATCGGCCAATTTTATCCCTGTATCAAATGTCAAGTGTGAAAGAGGGTTTTCAATGATGAACTTGATTTGTACACCACAGCGTGTTTCCCTTAATATTAACATATTATCGAATTTAATGTTTATTAGTCTGGTTGGCCCTTCCATTAACAAATTTGAACAAGGGTCATATGTACGTTCGTGGATAGCAAGTGGTCACAGTGCAATTGACAACCAGACGAAAAATAGGAAAGGGAAAGATGAAAATCCTGATTTGTTACTGGAAAACACACTTCATGTGGAATACTTTTCATAAATTTTTTCACAATGGGATTATGCAAGCAGGCAAATTAAAAAAAATAAATAATGCCTATTGTATACTATTATTGTATACTATTATTTAATTTTAGTGAAAGAAAATTAAGGGCACAGTGGACCAGGGTCAATTATTTTAATACTACTACTTATTTTTAGTTAATTTTCTTACCAATAAATAGCCCTGCTAGTCCCACAAATCCTGTAAAGGTAAATAGTATATAAAAAAATTGGGCAGTGATTGAAAAATAGTAAAATATCTAGCCCGCTACTGAAAAATAGGACAATGGACTATGCAATAAGAAATACAGATGGGTAACGGTGTACCCAGTGCGTGTGGGGGGGGGGGGGGGGCATACCCCTCCACCTCCAAAATAAAAGTTTGTATGCTAGTAGCGATGGATAAGCATTGCATGTTTTGGTGCACTGGAAAATACTGCATAACGATAGGGCTCCTGCACTTTTTGTTAGGAATTATGCCCCGATCTTACGCCAGTTCATTGGTACTACACAGGATGAATTCAGAGCTCAACTGTTTTAAAGGAAAAAGCTAATTTGACCGATAAGTATACACTTCAATATATTTTAGACAAGTACATGGTATCATAATATGTATGTAAAATGGTAGTATAAAAGCTTGAAGAATGTTCAAGTAAACTGCAAACGAAATAAAGTTAACTTCTTTTTTATCATTACATAATTCAACAGTACTTCTAACTATTAATTTATATAACTGTTATCAATATCATCATACATTTGAAATTTAAATGATCATTACAGTAATGCATATTCAGTACTTTCACTAGCTAGTACTCCACTCCACTTAAGTCTTCGAATTTTTTTGGTACCTTGAATGACAACTTGTCAAGGTTTTACAATATTAACTTTTTTTAATTCTAAAAGTTTTGATAAAAGTGAGATGTGATGATTTAGAGGATACAAACTGATATCACGCACAGTTTAATAATTGTTTGCAAAAACAAGAAACTTCATAAGGGAATTTTCATGCGACATTTCAATTAGAAAACAATATCTGGGTGTTTTATCTGTATATACCTTTTATCATGAGTGGTATTAAGAGTGAAAGCTGATATTTTATAATAAGGTTGGCGTACATTTTAGATATCTCTATTTTTACAACTGAATATATATTTTCCTTTATTTCATTAAATGTGTTTCATTCTGTTATGTTTTACCGATTTGTAACTGGGAAATTCTACTTTGAATTATGTTAAAATATTATGGTAACATTATATCATTTATATTCCTTTCTGATGAATATGAGCATATTGAAGAGTATTTTAAATCACATTCCTAATAAGATCCTTTATCATAAAAAGTTATCACTTGTATCAGAAATCTCACTCGCTTTTAAATAACTTTAGAAATTTATCAAATCAGTAACAAAAATCTGTAGTCAAAGAAATAAAAAGAAGTTAGCAAAACAGATTCATCATAAAGCACAGATTCCCAAATTGTTATTAAAAAAAAAATAAGAAGTTGTGGAAACAGAAAAATCATAAGTTAATTATAAAAATGTTTCATATTCTCTGAATTTTGATAATTATATAAACTAAATGAAGTCAATGTATAATTCTCTATGCAAAAAGCATAATATTTATTGTCCATTATTTTGTTTCAAATTAATCGTCACATTTTGTACGCCATTTTAGTTCGACATCCAATAATTGGGAAAATTTGATAACTCGGCAAAGCTGAAGTTCAGAATATACCAGATTATCCAAAGATTATTGTATATTTTATTTGAAACCATGTTAAAATATATCATAGAATAAAACTTTATTTGCTAATTTTGGTCTCCAATTTTCTATCTACCAAAATTATTTCATCATGCTTCGCTAGAGTGCACGTGTTTCATTAATTCTGTTTCATTGTGTAAATACTGTCAAACACATTTCACATGCAAATGGTTACTTCCATGTGTGCATATCTAAACTACTTTTTGTGAAAATGCCTACTGGCTCATTTCATATGCAAAGTTTCTCACCTGTATGCACAAGTTTGTGCATATCTAAACAACTTTTTTGTAAAAATACTTTTTGGCACATTTCCTATGAAAATAGATTTTCACCTCTCTGCACAAGTTTATGTATATCTAAACAACTTTTTTGTGAAAATGCTACCTGACACATTTCATATGCAAATGGTTTCTCACATGTATGCACAAGTTTGTGCGTATTTAAAATATTTCTTTGTGAAAATGCTTTCTGGCATATTTCACATGCAAATAAGGTTGAACCGGAAAATAGGCCCCCACTCATTTTTCAAAGTACGATCCCACGCCAAGTTGGCGCGATTCATCGGGTTGCAATTTCATTTCATATACTTCGCCAATTCTGGTAGCCTATGGCTTCTGGTAACCCACTGACATCCAATCAGCGCTCGGCTGTTTGGGAATCTGCATTTTAATAGGCAGTAATAGTCTTCTGTGTATTTCATCAGACCTTTTTCGATCGAATTTGTTGACACTTGTTTTTACAGATCTTTTTCGATCGATTTGCAAAGATTTAAACACGTACAAACTTTTTGGAATACATATTTAAAACATTCCTCGTAATTCATGGACATTAACATTTTCCGCAAAGTTTCAATAAATATGCAGGTTCCGGTGTTGAATGTACGTGTATGTTCATGAAAACGTGCTGCGGTGTTGAATGTACGTGTAAGAAAACGTGTTCCGGTGTGGATGTAATTAAAAATATGGATATCCGTTACATAAGGTTAGTTATTTTCTTTGTTCATCCCGTGTTTTGAAATTGTGTTTTGTATTTTTCCGTCTTTTTAAAATGAGTTTCTTAATTTTAAAGTATCGTTTTTTTCTTGATTTTTGTTAAAGTACAAACATTTTTCTAAGTATCGTTTTCTTTTGAATTTAGTTAAAGTACAAACTTTTTCTAAGTATCGTTTTTCTTAAATTTTGTTAAAGTACAATCCTTTTTCTAAGTATCGTTTTTTCTTAAATTCAGTTAAAGTACAATCTTTTTTCTAAGTATTGTTTTCCTTAAATTTAGTTAAAGTACAATCTGTCATTACGTGATATTTTTATAATTCTGCCATTATGCAATATTTCTAAAATGCACAAAAATCGTATTTTGTAACATTTTTATGAGTATTATTCACTTTTATTTATATTCAATTGCAATATCATTTAACAAAATTCCAGTTCATAAAATTATAGAATACGACGTCATTTTGGTAGGAGGTATTTTAAAACACGGGAAAACACGTCACTTCAGTTGGGAGGAGTCAATTTCAAAACACGGAGAAACACGCCAACTTGGCGCAATTTAGTACTTAGAAAAATAAGTGGGGGTTTATTTTCTGGTTTTAACGCAAATGGTTTCTCACCTGTGTGCACAAGTTTGAGGGTATTTAAAATATTTTTTTGTGAAAATGCTTTTTTGCATATTTCACATGTAAATGGTTTCTCACCTGTATGCACAAGTTTCTGTTCAACTAAATTACCATTAATTGAAAATGCTTTCTGGCATATTTCACATGCAAATGGTTTCTCACCTGTGTGAACAAGTTTGTGCGTATTTAAATTACTTTTTCGTGAAAATGGCATCTAGCATACTTCACATTCAAATGGTGTCTCACCTGTATGCACAAGTTTGTGCATATATAAAACACTTTTTTGGGAAAATGCTTTCTGGTACAGTTCATATGCAAATGTTTTCTCACCTGTATGCACAAGTTTGTGTCTATATAAATTGCTTTATTGTGAAATGGCATCAGGCACATTTCACATTCAAATGGTTTCTCACCTATATGCACAAGTTTGTGTCAAACACTTTTTTTATGAAAATGCATTGTGGCACATTTCACATGCAAATGGTTTCTTACCTATATGCACATGTTTGTGTTGAATTAAAGTACCTTTACTTGAAAATGCTTTTAGGCAAATTTCACATGCAAATAGTTTCTTTCTTGTGTATACATATTTGTCCTTATCTAAATTAAGTTTTTCTCAAAATGCGTTGTGGCATATTTCACTTACAAGTTTCTCACCAGTATGCACATGTTTGTGTTGAACTAATTAACTTTAATTTAGAAATGCTTTCTATCACACATCATATGCAAATGGTTATTTAACTGTGTGCACATGTTTGTGTCTAACTAAATTACTTTTTCTTGAAAATGCTTTCTGGCACATTTCACATGTAAATGGTTTCTCACCTGTGTGCACAAGTTTGTGATTATTTAAACTATTTTTATGTGAAAATGCTTTCTGGCACATTTCACATCTAAATGGTTTCTCACCTGTGTGCACAAGTTTGTGCGTATTTAAGATATTTTTTTGTGAAAATGCTTTCTGGCATATTTCACATGCAAATGGTTTCTCGCCTGTATGCACACGTTTGTGTGCAACTAAATTACTTTTACTTGAAAATATTTTCTGGCATATTTCACATGCAAATGGCTTCTCACCTGTGTGCACAAGTTTGTGTGTATTTAAAATCTGTTTTTGTGCAAATGTTTTCTGGCATATTTCACATGCAAATGGTTTCTCACCTGTGTGAATAAGTTTGTGCGCATTTAAAATACTTCTTTGTGAAAATGCTTTCTGGCATATTTCACATGCAAATGGTTTCTCACCTGTATGCACACGTTTGTGTGCAACTAAAGTACCTTTATTTAAAAATGTTTTCCGGCACATTTCACAAGCAAATGATTTTTCACCTGTGTGCACAAGTTTGTGCTTATTTAAATTATGTTTATGTGAAAATGCTTTCTGGCACATTTCACAAGTAAATGGTTTCTCACCTGTGTGAACAAGTTTGTGCGCATTTAAAATAATTTTTTGTGAAAATGCTTTCTGGCATATTTCACATGTAAATGGTTTCTCACCTGTATGCATTCGTTTGTGTTCAACTAAATTACTTTTACTTGAAAATGTTTTCTGGCACATTTCACAAGCAAATGATTTTTCACCTGTGTGCACAAGTTTGTGCGTATTTAAAATCTGTTTTTGTGCAAATGTTTTCTGGCATATTTCACATGCAAATGGTTTCTCACCTGTGTGAACAAGTTTGTGCGCATTTAAAGTACTTCTATGTGAAAATGCTTTCTGGCATATTTCACATGCAAATGGTTTCTCACCTGTGTGCACAAGTTTGTGAGTATTTAAATAATTTTTTTGTGAAAATGTTCTCTGGCATATTTCACATGCAAATGGTTTCTCACCTGTATGCACACGTTTGTGTTGAATTAAATAACTTTTACTTGAATATGTTTTCTGGCACATTTCACATGCAAATGCTTTCTCACCTGTATGCGCATGTTTGTGTTCAACTAAGCTACTTTTACTTGAAAATGTTTTCTGGCACACTTCAAATGCAAATGGTTTCTCAGCTGGTGTCATGTTAATTTTGATTTAAATTGATCTTTATTAACACTTTCTGGCATATGTTAGCTGCAAATAGTTTCTCATCCATGTGAATAAGTGCTGAACTAAACTACATTTTAATTAAAATATTTCTGGCGCATTTCACATGGAAATCCTTTTTCTCTTGTTTGCAGAAGTTTATTAAAACAAGTCTATTTAAAACATCTTTTTGTAAAACTGTGTTCTAGCATATTTCACATGGAAATGGTGTCTCATCTGAGTGCACACGCCTATGTGCATTTAAAATAAATTTCAGCAATATGCTTTCTGCCACACTTCACATGCAAATGCTTTCACATCTTTTATGCAAGTTTATGAGCATTTAAAGTACTTTTTGTGAAAATGCCTACTGGGACATTTTATATGAAATGTTTCTCACCTATGTGCACAAGTTTACATCTATTTAATGAACTTTTTATGAAAATGCTTTCTGGCACATTTTGCATGTAAATAGCTTCTCACATAACAAGTTTGTGTGCATTTAAGGCACTTTTTAGTAAACATTTTTTCTGGCATGCAAATAGTTCCTCCTATGTTTGCATAAGTTTAATACTGTTTAAAGCATCTTTTTGTTGCAATGTTCTCTGGCACACTTTCGATGAAAATAGTAATTCAGATGTATGTAGGAACTTGAGATTATTTGAAAAGGCTTATTACATGTGTGCACAATTTTTTGCAAATGCTTTCTCCCATTTTACATGTAGTGTGTACTTGCATGCACAAATTTGTGACTAATTAAAGCACCATTTTACATAAATGCCCTCTAACATATTATACAAACAAATAGTGCCGGTCACACATTATGCTACCATAAGCCTTAGGGTTGGTCATGTTGTCTGGGTCTTCAACAAACAAACAGTGGGCTTCCGTCCATATGTTTATATTGAGTCAAAACATATTTTTTGAGGAAATGGAAGAGAGGCATGTTTTGAAATATTTTGCATGTATTTTACAAAATATTTTTTACTAATGCCAACAATTTTTATTTATCTAAATAAATGCGTTTCTGTTTTTGAGAATAATTTCTTAATGCAATTTGCTAGAAAACGATGTTTCACTGAGACTCACATGTAGTTTTCTTTCCTCCAAAAGCTTCCTGATATATTTCTGATCCAAGTGACTTACTATGAGCACAACAATTTGTTTTAATTAAATATGTTTCACTTAACAAATTTCTTTTGATTTTTTTTACAAATATTGATGCAAATGGTCCATGTTTATGGCATATAACATGAAAATGAAAAATTCTGCATAACATTTTTTCTTATATTTCACTGGATAAATATTGATATTAAAGATAACTTATAGTAAATGCATTATGATATATGTTGAAATAAATCACATTTCACGAATTGTTCAGGTATTCGTAAATTCAAATCCTCTTTTGTTTGCATAAATGGTTTTAGTATGAAATCTAGATTCTGATTTAGAGAACTTAGTGTGCCTCCTTCTAATAAAAAAATTTATAATAAAAATTATTTTCTTGTAAAACAGCAACAGTTGAATAGCTTTTAGTGGGTTCATCACATGGGCCACAATGCTTTCTTTGTATACTTCAATAAAGTTTTCAGTTTAGCAAAAGACTTATCACAATTAATAAAATAATGGGAGTAGAAAAAATGTATTTAAGGCATAAATTAAAGAATTTCATTTAAAACTAGTTTGAGTTTCTTTCAACCAATTTCTTCCTCCAATTTCTAGCATCAGAAAAGCTAGGTTTTTGCACTTAATAATAAGAAATATAAACATCATCCATCAGAAACTCTTCAAATATTTATTTCATTCTTTAGCAAATAGGAATTGCACAGAAATCAGAATAAATTAATATATCTCAGTTAAGAAATTTCAAAAATATCACAGCACTCAATTCTTCTGGTTGCAGTACAATCAAGGATCGAGATAGCGGCAATCCCGTGCACAGACGTTGCCTACGTGATAATAATTGGAAAATATTTTTTAACTAATTATAACCACTACCTCTTAAAATTTAGTCTAATCCGGCAGCAATAACAACACAGCACTAATTTCGTATGATGAACCGTTGCCTACGTGATAATAAAGGCCGGGAAATTTCGATTTAGAAAGTGGGGAATGTGTAGTTCCAGAACAGTTGGTAGAGGGCGCTGTTATTTCCTGACGGATCTGATTTATTACTGTCAAAGTTCTTATAATCCTTGTATTTTTAGATTTCTTTACATTATCTAACAAATTAAAATCCGCATCTGTTTGCGTATTATTTGTTTAATAAATGTAGTTATTTTTTATTTAACATAGAACATTTTTAGTTTTGTAAATAAAAAAAAAGGTACAAAATTAACGTCTTTAATATGTTTTATCGTTTAGTAAATTAAAAAAGGCAAACGTTATTAATTATTAAAATGTTAAAATAATTTTTACAGGAAGAAGGAAATATACCTGTAAACATACGCGAAGCCAGAAATTTCCATAGGGGGATGTCAGAAGCGAAATTTTTTATTAACAAGTTTTTTTAATAATTTTAAAATTTTCAATTTTTTATTTTAGTTATTATGAAATACAAATGAATTTTTATAAATTATATTAAGTAAAAATTAAAATATTTTTAAATCCGCCATAAAGTACCCCCCTCCCCCCGCCGGGAGTTCTTCAGGATTCATAAACTGGGGAGTGTATAATTTTAAAAAAAATGGAAGGGGGAGGTTCGACAGGATACATTGATTTAAATCAGCATTTAAAATGTTAAAATAATTTTTACAGCAAGAAGGAAATATACCTGTAAACATGCGCGAAGCCAGAAATTTTCAAAGGGGAATGTCAGAAGTGAATATTTTTTTTCAATTTAAAAGCGAAATTTTTTTATTAACAAGTATTTTTTAATAATTTTAAAATTTTCAATTTTTTATTTTAGTTATTATAAAATAAAAATGAAGCTTTATAAATTATATTAAATAAAAATTAAAATATTTTTAATTTTTTTAAATCCAATGATTAAATTTAAATCCAATGGGTTGACAGGATAGATTGATTTAAATCAAGATTTTAATTACTTGGTTTAAAAAAAAATTATTGATTTAAATCACTTATTTTTTTAAAAAATTATTCATTAAAATCAATGACTTTTTTAAATTAATTGATTTTAAACAACATGAACATGCATTAATTTATTTCACATTTATAAGTTTGGGTTATATAAAATAATAATGCTTATTAAATTATTACATATTAATGGTTTGCCCATCAATAATGAAGGGGAATTAAGTTATTTCGGATAAAAGGCTTATGATAAAAATACATATGCTTGGGATTTTTATCCCAAGCATATGTATTTAATATATTAAAATTTGTTAAAGAAAATAGTTTTAACCTTTTGCTTACGTTACGTTACAATCAGAATTGCAATATGGTACACAAAAATGTACCATTTTTACCGAATTATTTTTGCACAATATTGTTATATTAATGCTATAAAAATCAGTATAATTTAATAAAAAATAACAAATATAAAATTATGGAAAAAAGCTTTAAACAAAAATGCACCCAAACCCTTACGAGTGCTTTATTATTTACATTGAAAAACTGCGAAAGGACAGGAAATAAAAGCGATCCTAGCGGACACTGGAGTGAACTAAGCTGTCGCCCGTTTTTGAACGAAAATACGTGAAATTTCCGGGGCTTGTATATTACGTAGGCAACGGATGAACACATGTATACTTATATGGACACGTGTATACTTATGAACACGTGTATACCTATAATGAACACGTATGTAGGATGGTGATAGCTAAAATTATTTCAATTTTAATAAACATAAATTACATACCCTGTAACGTAACCAGTTTTCTTTTATCAATCCATTTCTATAAAATGATCTAAACACTTAACAAATAATCCTTTTTCACGTTACTCAAACCACGCTAGTCTGTTGTTCTAAGTTTTCGCCGAGCGAAATAGGGTTATAACATTGAAAATCGGCTTGGACCCAAACCAGATCATCGCCAAGCGCTCGGATCAAACCAAACCATCGCCAAGAGCGCGCCAACCCCATGTTTGGTCGTTGCCTACGTAATATACATATGCGTAATAATTATTATCACGTAGGCAACGCCTCAAAGCAGCAGATGTAGCAGGTACGTTTTCAGAACATGCGATTGGACGGAGCTGTCCCCTCTCTAACGCATCGTAAGTTTACTGCAACCAAAAGAATTGAGTGCTGTGATATTTTTGGAATTACTTAACTGAGATATATTAATTTATTCTGATTTCTGTGCAATTCTTATTTGCTTAAGAATGAAATAAATATTTGAAGAGTTTCTGTTGGATGATGTTTATATTTCTTATTATTAAGTGCAAAAACCTAGCTTTTCTGATACTAGAAATTGGTTGAATGAAACTCAAACTAGTTTTAAATGAAATTCTTTAATTTATGCCTTACATACATTTTTTCTACACCCATTATTTTATTAATTGTGATAAGTCTTTTGTTAAACTGAAAACTTTATTGAGGTATACAAAAAAAAGCATTGTGGCCCATGTGATGCGCCCACTAACAGCTAATCAACTGTTGCTCTTTTACAAGAAAATAATTTTTATTATAAATTTTTTGAATAGAAGGAGGCACACTCAGTTCTCTAAATCCGAATCTAGATTTCATACTAAAACCATTTATGAAAACAAAAGAGGATTTGAATTTACGAATACCTGAACAATTCGTGAAATGTGATTTATTTCAACATATATCATAATGCATTTATTATAAGTTATCTTTAATATCAATATTTATCCAGTGAAATATAAGAAAAAATGTTTTCCAAAATTTGTCATTTTCATGTTATATGCCATAAACATTGGCCATTTGCATCAATATTTGTAAAAAAATCAAAAGAAATTTGTTAAGTGAAACATATTTAATTAAAACAAATTGCTGTGCTCATATTAAGTCACTTGGATCAGAAATATATCAGGAAGCTTTTGGAGCAAAGAATACTACATGTGAATCTCAGTGAAACATCGTTTTCTAATAAATTGCATTAAGAAATTATTCTCAAAAACAGCAACACATTTATTTAGATAAATAAAAATTGTTGGCAATAGTAAAAAATATTTTGTAAAATACATGCAAAATATTTCAAAGATGCCTCTCTTCCATTTCCTCAAAAAATATGTTTTGACTCAATATAAACATATGGACGGAAGCCCACTATTTGTTTGTTGAAGACCCAGACAACATGACCAACCCTAAGGCTTATGGTAGCATAATGTGTGACCGGCACTATTTGTTTGTATAATATGTTAGAGGGCATTTATGTAAAATGGTGCTTTAATTAGTCACAAATTTGTGCATGCAAATACACACTACATGTGGAATGGGAGAAAGCATTTGCAAAAAATTGTGCACACATGTAATAAACCATTTCAAATAATCTAAAGTTCCTACATACATTTGAAAAATTATTTTCATCTAAAGTGTGCCAGAGAGCATTGTAACAAAAAGATGCTTTAAACAGTATTAAACTTATGCAAACATAGGAGGAACAATTTGCATGCCAGAAAAAATGTTTACTAAAAAGTGCCTTAAATGTACACAAACTTGTACACACATGTGAGAAGCTATTTACATGCAAAATGTGCCAGAAAGAAATTTCATAAAAAGTTCATTAAATAGATGTAAACTTGTGCACATAGGTGAGAAACATTTCATATAAAATGTCCCAGAAAGCATTTTCACTATAAAGTACTTTAAATGCACATAAACTTGTATAGAAGGTGAGAAAGCATTTGCATGTGAAGTGTGGCAGAAAGCATATAGCTGGAATGTATTTCAAATGCACATAGACTTGTGCACTCAGGTGAGACACCATTTCCATGTGAAATATGCTAGAACACAGTTTTACAAAAAGATGTTTTAAATAGTCATAAACTTGGGCAAACAAGAGAGAAAGGATTTCCATGTGAAATGTGCCAGAAATATTTTCACTAAAATGTAGTTTAGTTCAACACTTATTAACATGGGTGAGAAACTATTTGCAGGTAACATATGCCAGAAAGTGTTAATAAAGATCAATTTAAATCAAAATTAACATGACACCAGGTGAGAAATCATTTGCATGTGAAATGTGCCAGAAAACATTTTCAAGTAAAAGTAGCTTAGTTGAACACAAACATGTGTATACAGGTGAGAAACCATTTGCATGTGAAATGTGCCAGAAAACATTTTCAAGTAAAAGTAATTTAGTTGTACACAAACGTGTACATACAGGTGAGAAACCATTTGCATGTGAAATGTGTCAGAAAATATTTTCAAGTACAAGTAATTTAGTTGTACACAAACGTGTACATACAGGTGAGAAACCATTTGCATGTGAAATATGCCAGAAAGGATTTTCACAAAAAGGTCATTTATATATGCACAAACTTGTTCACACAGGTGAGAAACCATTTGCATGTGAAATATGCCAGAAAGCATTTTCAATTAAAGGTAATTTAGTTGAACACAAACGTCTGCATACAGGTGGGAAACCATTTACATGTGAAATATGTGAAAAAGCATTTTCACTAAAAAATAATTTATATAGGCACAAACTTGTGCACACAGGTGAGAAACCATTTGCATGTGAAATGTGCCAGAAAATATTTTTAAGTATAAGTAATTTAGTTGCACACAAACGTGTGCATACAGGTGAGAAACCATTTGCATGTGAAATATGCCAGAAAACATATTCAAGTAAAAGTCATTTAGTTGAACACAAACATCTGCATACAGGTGAGAAACCATTTGCATGTGAAATATGCGAGAAAGCTTTTTCTCAAAAAGGTAATTTATATATGCACAAACGTGTGCATACGGGTGAGAAACCATTTGCATGTCAAATATGTCAGAGAGCATTTTCACGAAAAAATATTTTAAATACACACAAACTTGTGCACACAGGTGAGAAACCATTTGCGTGTGAAATATGCAAAAAAGCATTTTCACAAAAAAAGATTTTAAATACACACAAACTTGTGCACACAGGTGCGAAACCGTTTGTATGTAAAATATGCCGTTAAGTATTTTCGCGGAAAGATAATTTAGATATGCACAAACATGTACACACAAGTGAGAAACCATTTGCATGTGAAATGTGCCAGAAAACATATTCATATAAAAGTAGTTTAGATCAGCACAAACGTATGCACACAGGTGAGAAACCATTTGCATGTGAAATATGCCAGAAAACATTTTCAAGTAAAAGTAATTTAGTTGTACACAAACGTCTACATACAGGTGAGAAACCATTTGCATGTGAAATATGCCAGAAAGCTTTTTCCCAAAAAATTAATTTAAATAAGCACAAACTTGTGCACACAGGTGAGAAACCATTTACATGTGAAATGTGCCAAAAAGCATTTTCAACAATAAGTTGTTTAGTTAGACACAAACATGTGCACACAGTTAAATAACCAATTGCATATGATGTGTGATAGAAAGCATTTCTAAATTAAAGTTAATTAGTTCAATACATACATGTGCACACAGGTGAGAAACCATTTGTATGTGAAATGTGCCAGAAAATATTTTCAAGTACAAGTAATTTAGTTGTACACAAACATGTGCATACAGGTGAGAAACCATTTGCATGTGAAATATGCCAGTCAGCATTTTCAGAAAAAAATATTTTAAATACGCACAAACTTGTGCACACAGGTGAGAAACCATTTGCATGTGAAATATGCCAGAAAATGTTTTTACTAAAAAATATTTTAAATAAGCACGAACTTGTGCACACAGGTGAGAAACCATTTACATGTGAAATGTGCCAAAAAGCATTTTCAACAAAAAGTTGTTTAGTTAGACACAAACATGTGCACACAGTTAAATAACCATTTGCATATGATGTGTGATAGAAAGCATTTCTAAATTAAAGTTAATTAGTTCAATACATACATGTGCATACAGGTGAGAAACCTGTAAGTGAAATATGCCAGAACGCATTTTGAGAAAACTTAATATAGATAAGGACAAATATGTATATACACAAGGAAGAAACCATTTGCAAGTGAAACGTGACTAAAAGCATTTTCAAGTAAAAGTATTTTAATTCAACACAAACATGTGCATATAGGTAAGGAACCATTTGTATGTGAAATGTGCCAGAAAGCATTTTCATAAAAAAGTGTTTTAGACACAAACTTGTGCACTTAGGTGAGAAACCATTTGAATGTGAAATGTGCCAGATGCCATTTTTACAATAAAGTAATTTAAATAGACCCAAACTTGTGCATACAGGTGAGAAAACATTTGCATGTGAAATGTGTCAGAAAGCATTTCCACAAAAAAGGGGTTTAGGTATGCATATAGGTTAGAAATTATCTGCATTTGAAATGTACCAGAAAGCATTTTCACAAAAAAGTGTTTTATATATGCACAAACTCATGCATACAGGTAAGAAACCATTTGAATGTGAAGTATGCTAGATGCCATTTTCACGAAAAAGTGATTTAAATACACACAAATTTATGCATACATGTGAGAAACCATTTGCATATGAAATGTGTCAGGTAGCATTTTCACAAAAAAGTTGTTTAGATATGCATAAACTTGTGCACACAGGTGAGAATATATTTTCATATGAAATGTGCCCAAAACTATTTTTACAAAAAAGTTGTTTAGATATGCACAAACTTATGCATACAGGTGAAAAACTGTTTGCATATGAAATGAGCCAGAAGGCATTTTCACAAAAAGTAGTTTAGATATGCACACATGGAAGTAACCATTTGCATGTGAAATGTGTTTGACAGTATTTACACAATAAAACAGAATTAATGAAACACGTGCACTTTAGCAAACATGATAAAATAATTTTGGTAGATAGAGAATTGGAGACCAAAATTAGCAGATAAAGTTTCTTTCTTTGATATATTTTAACACGGTTACAAATAAAATATACAATAATCTTTCGATAATCTGATATATTCTGGACTTCAGCTTTGCCGAGATATCAAATTTTCCCAATTATTGGAAGTCGAACTAAAATGGCGTACAAAATGTGACGATTAATTTGAAACAAAATAATGGACAATAAATATTATGCTTTTTGCATAGAGAATTATACATTAACTTCATTTAGTTTATATAATTATCAAAATTCAGAGAATATGAAACATTTTTATAATTAACTTATGATTTTTCTGTTTCCACAACTTCTTATTTTTTTTTTAATAACAATTTGGGAATCTGTGCTTTATGATGAATCTGTTTTGCTAACTTCTTTTTATTCCTTTGACTACAGATTTTTGTTACTGATTTGATAAAGTGCTAAAGTTATTTAAAAGCGAGTGAGATTTCTGATACAGGTGATAACTTTTTATTATAAAGCATCTTATTAAGAGTGTGATTTAAAATGCAATATGCTCATATTCATCAGAAAGGAACATAAATCATATAATGTTAACATAATATTTTAACATAATTCAAAGTAGAATTTCTCAGTTACAAATTGGTAAAACAACAGAATGACATCATTTAATGAAATAAAAGAAAATATATATTCAGTTGTAAAAATTAAGATATCTAAAATGTATGCCAACCTTATTATAAAATCAGCTTTCACTCTTATGAAGTTTCCCTTATGAAGTTCCTTATTTTTGCAAACAATTATTCAACTTTGCGTGATATCAGTTTGTATCCTCTAAATTATCATATCTCACTTTTATAAAAACTTTTAGAATTAAAAAAGTTAATACTGTAAAACCTTGACAAGTTGTCACTCAAGGTACCAAGAAAATTCGAGGACTTAAGTGGAGTGGAGTACTAACTAGTGAAAGTACTGAATATGCATTACTGTAATGATCAGTTAAATTTCAAATGTATGATGATATTGATAACAGTTATATAAATTAATATTTAGAAGTACTGTTGAATTATGTAATGATAAAAAAGAAGTTAACTTTATTTTGTTTGCAGTTTACTTGAACATCCTTCAAACTTTAATACTACCATTTTTTACATACATATTATTATACCATGTACCTGTCTAATATATATTGAAATGTACACTTATCGGTCAAATTAGCTTTTTTCTTTAAAACAGTTGAGCTCTAAATTCATCCTGTGTAGTACCAATGAACTGGCGTAAGATCGGGGCATAATTTCTAACAAAAAAAGTGCAGGAGCCCTATCGTTATGCAGTATTTTCCAGTGCACCTAAACAACAGTAATTGCAATGCTTATCCATCGCCACTGGCATACAAACTTTATTTTGGAGGGGGGAGGGGTATGCCCCCCTCCCCCCCCACACACACAGGGTACACCCTTGCCCATCTGTATTTCTTATTGCGTAGGTCAATGTGGTCCAAGATCCTACTATTTTTCAGTAGCGGGCTAGACATTTTACTATTTTTCAATCACTGCCCAAATTTTGTATATACTATTTACTATTACAGGATTTGTGGGACTAGCAGGGCTGTTTATTGATAAGAAAATTAACTAAAAATAAGTTGTAGTTTTAAAATAATTGACCCTGGTCCACTGTGCCCTTGATTTTCTTTCTCTAAAGTTATTGCAAATAGTAGTATACAATAGGCATTATTTATTATTTTTAACTTGCATACTTGCATAATCTCATTGTGGAAAAAATTTATGAAAAATATTCCACAGAATTAACAAATCAGGATTTTCCATTTCCTATTTTTCGTCTGGTTGTCAATTGCACTGTGACCACTTGCTATCCACGAACGTACATATGACCCTTGTTCAAATTTGTTAATGGAAGGGCCTGTGATTTTATGTAGATATTTAAATGTGAATAAGCATAATTCAAAGATATATTATAAAGTTTTTATTTTAATAGTGATTTTACTTTTAAGAACAGAGCAAGCTGCAGACACAACATTTTAATATAAACATCATTCCATGTCCATCCCGTAAACACGAGAGAGGGTTGCCATAAACATATTTTTAATACTGCTGTTGCCAGATATAAAATAAAGATATTTTAAATAACAATTATATTTTAACACACCCCTGTAATTGTTAATTTAGAAATAAAAAATGTTACAGTTATCTACAGTATAGTCCAAATGTTCATTATATAAAAAAAAAGATTAAGAAACCAGTTTCATTCTTAAAATAGGAAACTTGTTAGTTCCAAGAGGTTTTGTTAAAATGTCAGCTATTTGATGTGGAGTTGGACAGTATTTTATATCTATAATTTTTTGCTCATATTTTTCTTTTATGAAGTGAAATCTGACATCTATATGTTTACTTCTGTGATTTAGAACACCCTTCCTAATTAATTCTATTGCACTTTGATTGTCAATATTCATTGTTGCTGTTATTTTCTCTCCAGTCAATTCTTCGATCAGTGCCTTTAGATATACTAACTCTTTACAACATTCAGCTGCAGATATATATTCTGCTTCGGTGCTTGAAGTAGCAACTACAGGTTGTTTTCTTGATGCCCAAGAGATAGGTCCTCCACAATAATAAATAACATATCCTGTAGTACTTTTCCGTGTTTCCAAATCTCCTGCATAATCAGCATCACAGTAAGCTTCCAAATTTGCATCACTGTTTTGGTTGTAAGATATTCCTAATTCAGCTGTTCCTTTTAAGTACCTCAGAATTCTTTTTAAATTTTCTAAATCTTCTTCAGAAGGATTTTCTACCTGTCTACTACAAAAACCTACAGAATAGCTTAGATCTGGTCTGGTTTTTGTTGATAAATAAAGTAGACTTCCAATCGCTTCACGATAAGGATAAGTAATTTTCTTTGTACTATTTCCTCTCTTATTTGAAAGAATAGGCGTATTTGATGGTTTTGCTTCAGACATCTGAAATTTTTTCAGTACCCGATTTGCATATCCAGTTTGAGAAAGCTTTAAAGAATCCGAGTTCTTTTTCAGATCAATTCCTAAAAATGAAGAGGGTTCGTTTAATGATGTCATTTCAAATTTTTTGTTCAATTTCGCAAGTAAATTATTTATTTTATCTTTATTATCCCCTGTTATGATTCCATCATCAACATAAATTGCCAGCATTAATGTATTGTCCTTGTTAATAAAAATACACTGTTCAGTTTTTAAAGGTTCTAATCCTTCTTGTTTTAAAAAATCAGTTAAGGTCTTATTCCATGTAGTTGGTGACTGCTTAAGACCATATAGTGCTTTTTCCAATTTGCATATTTTGTTTTCTCTTTCATAACCTTCAGGTAAGTACATATATGTTTCTTCTTGAAGTACTCCGTAGAGAAAGGCAGTTTTAACATCGAATTTCTTCATGTAATAATTCTTCTTAGTGGATGTAGCAAAAATAGCTCTCAAAGAATCACTACCTACAACTGGACTATATGTCTGTTCAAAGTCTATTCCTTGTGTTTGTTCAAATCCTCTAACTACGAGTCTAGCCTTATATTTGCCATCATCTTTGATTTTAAATATCCATTTGCTGGTTAGTATTTTTTTCCCTTTTAATTCTTTTTCATCTACTAAAGTCCAGGTTTTGTTTTCCTCCAATGACTTTTTTTCTTCTTTTACAGCTTGTTGCCATTTTAATTTTTCAGGACTATTCATTGCTTCTTCAAAAGTTAGCAAAACATATTCATTTAATTTTTCTGGGAGTTTTTTCTTCCTTTTACCTTTTCCCAATTCTTCTTCGGTATTTTCTTTTAACACTTCTTCTGTTTCTTTATCTTTCAACAATTTTTCTATATCTTGCTCCTTTTCCACATCTAAATGTTTCATTTCTTTGTCTTCAGAAATTTCATCTATTTCAGTGGTATCTTCATATTTTTCATCATCATCACCACCATCATCTGTTTCATTGTCATTTAAATCCAAAAATTTGAAGTCTGAAGAACTTTGTTTACATTGACTTTCTTTTGGGTCTATAAAGTATACATCTCTTGAGATTTTTATTTTTCGTTTTTCTGTATCCCAAAGTCTATAACCATTAGGTGCATAGCCAACAAATATGTATTTTTTACATCGACTTTCAAGTTTTTTTAGATGACCTGTGATTTTTGAATATGCAGTTGATCCAAATATTTGAAGATTTGATAAATTTTGCTTTCCTCCAAACCATTTTTCAGCAGGCAAAGTATCAATAGCAACGGTAGGACTTCTGTTGTGAAGATAAGTAGCTACATATAGTGCTTCTCCCCACATTTCTTTTTCTGCATTTGAATCAAATAGAAGAGCTCGAGTTTTATCCATCAATGTCCGATTTAGTCGTTCTGCTTTACCATTAAGTTGTGGTGTATGAGGGATGGTATAATCTAAAACAGTACCTTTAGATTTACACCAATTTACAAGATTTTTAGAAATATATTCTCCACCATTATCACAGCGAATTTTTGCGACTTTTAAGTTCCATTTGTTCTCAGCTTCAAGGACATATTGCTTCAGAACATTCGAAACATCACTCTTATACTGCAGTAGATAAACTGAAGCAAAATGGGTATAGTCATCTAAAAACGTTATAAAATATTTACAATTATCCCAAGTTGATACCTCAATAGGGCCAACAACATCAGAATGTATCAGTTCAAGTGGTCTTGTAGCTCTAGTGCGACCAATTCCAAATTTCTTTCGAGTTTTTTTACTTTTGTAACAAACATCACAATTTTTGCTTAAGTTCTTGAGATCTTCATCACGCAGCATTACGCCATTTGCAAGAGTTTTTAAAGTTTTTAAGTATTCTCCACTTAAATGTCCCATTTTTCTGTGCAATAACACAGCATTGTTTTGTTCAGTCAGTAATGCTTCTTTCTTATTCAAGTTCACTGTATATAAACCAGTCTGATTTTTATCACCTTCAATTATTAGGTCTCCATTTTTGAATACTTCCACTTTATTTTTAGAGAATTTTACAACTCCGTCATTTTCTGTAATTGCATTAACCGATAACAAGTTTTTGCTAAGATCTGGAACATATAGCACATTTTTAAGTTCACATGCATCACTTTCATAAGTTCCAGTTTTAACAGCTTTCATTTCTTGACCCTTTTTAGCAACAGATATATCAGTAAAAATTTCTATTACATCTTTAAGATTGTCAGAGTTCATCATATGACATGACGCACCTGAATCAACAATAAAGTTTTGATCATTGTTTTTATTTAGATCAGAAAGAAAAGTAACTTGTTTTTTTGTTTTGTTGCGGAAAAAACAATTTTCTTCTGTATGATTCCGTTTCTTACAGATATTACAAAAAGAACGAAAAAAACAATTTTCTTCATTATGATTATTTTTCTTACAAATATTACATCTTTGGCGATTTTTATCAACATTTAAATTTTTAGTTTTGGAGCTAAAGTTTTTTGTGTTCTCGTTAAATTTGTTGCACTTCCAGGACAAATGTTTATTACTTCCACATGTAAAACAAGTCTTTTCCTTTGATTTGAAAGAAACATGATTTTCAATCTGGTTATCACTCCCTGCCAGACGATTTTCTTCATTTAACAGCCTCGCTGTAAGGTTTTCAATAGTTTTTTCCGATTTGTCTGCCGATTCCCAAGCACTCAGAAAATAGTTAAATTTTTCAGGCAGTGTAGACAGTATTTTTGAAATTATCATCTCGTTGTCAATTTTTTTATCCAGAGAATTTAGTCTAAAAGCTAAGTTTTCAATATGGCTAATATGCGCGGAAATATTGGAACCTTTTTGAAATCGAAAGTTGAAAAATTCTTGAAGTGTAGAATATTTTTGCTGATCAGTATCACGGTCAAAAATCATACTTAATTTTTTAAACATTTCACAAGAGGTAGTACAATTTAAAATATGCATCATACACTTACGATCTATTGTTGAAACAATCATATGTTGAGCTATAGCATCTTTCTTCTTCCATGCAACTTGTTCTTGTTCCTGTTTCTTTTCATCTAAGATATCCTGTCCGGTAACAACTTCTAAAACTGCTTTTGATTTAAAAGCAATTGTAACTTGAAACTTCCAAACAGAGAAGGTTTCTTGGTTTTTAAGTTTATCAATATGGAACAGTTCACCTTGTTGCTGCTCCATTATTATCAAAATGCACTAACGTTCTTCAAAAAATGAACTTATATTTTTTTAATTAGGAAACTACTCTGGGTCCCATGACCTGTGATTTTATGTAGATATTTAAATGTGAATAAGCATAATTCAAAGATATATTATAAAGTTTTTATTTTAATAGTGATTTTACTTTTAAGAACAGAGCAAGCTGCAGACACAACATTTTAATATAAACATCATTCCATGTCCATCCCGTAAACACGAGAGAGGGTTGCCATAAACATATTTTTAATACTGCTGTTGCCAGATATAAAATAAAGATATTTTAAATAACAATTATATTTTAACAGGGCCAACCAGACTAATAAACATTAAATTCGATAATATGTGGATGTTAAGGGAAACACGTTGTAGAGTACAAATCAAGCTCATCATTGAAAACCCTCTTTCACACTTGACATTTGATACAGGGATAAAATTGACCAATGAAATCCATTTTTGAAGTTCAGTTTTAATTTCTTTTCCAGAAGATTCTATGAAAATTCTGAAGTCCCATAAGGCTGTTCATTCATTGAGATGAAACCTTTTGCACAATTCCATGATTTCTTCATCTACAAACATAACTTCAATGGATTTTCCACCAGGTCAAAATTTTGGATAAAGAATTTTAATCTCTTTAATGATTTATTTGTGATCTGTTCCAAAATTTCTTGAACAAACAGAAAGTTGCCTGCTCTAAATTGAGTCGGCTAAGCATCTGTAAAATTGACTATGTTCAATTCAATTTCCTTTCTGCTTTCTTGTAAACATGCATTTTTAAACTTCATGATTTTGACACCTTGAAGAGACTCAGAAATGTGTTTTCCAGGTTTAGACATTCTGGATTTAATCACCTGTGTTTGTAGGCTTATTAATGGATGAGCATCAACTAATGTTGTTTGTCTATTTTGAAATTCTAGAGATAAAACCTCAGTTTGTCCATGAAGATTTTGAAATTTTTGACACCTGCTACTATCTTAATAGTATCACCAACACTAAGTTCTAAGCTGTGATTTAAGCAATGTCAGACACTAATATCTGGAAGCTTATAGAGCATTAGTTTACAAAGTCCAGATTTTTTCCCAAGCATAACTGAAACACCATCATAAGTTATTGTAACTAATATTCCTGAAGAATATATTCATCAATTTTATATCACTTAAGTTCGGCTAGCAAAGAGATTAATATATTCCATTTGCATTTGTATCTCCTAATTCATTTAAGCTTAAAAATATGTTTACCAGATTTTTCATGTCTGAAAGCTGAGTTTGCAAATACAAAATGAGACATACTTTATTACTGAGTAATGTTGATTCATCAAGAATCAGTGTAAATTTCAGATTTTCATCCACAATTTTGTTTGCAAGAGTTTCTTGCATACTTTTTGAAATGTAGTTCACAATATTCATTGCTGGGGCTCGGTAGCCCATTGGTTAGCGCGCTGGAGTTGCACTCGGTAGGCCCGGGTTCGGTTCCAGCCACTGCCAAAATGGCCGCCGTGTTCACGCGGAGTACGATCACGTTAAACATGTGGGTCCGTAAGTCCTTCCGAGAGGTTGGTGGTAGGGGAAGGAGGGTACGGTCCCTGTGGATGCCTCCCTCACTGGGTTCCGGTCCAAATTGGGTGGCACTTCCCGACCGTCCAAACAGTTACCTTACACCTTTCTGGTAGGTCGGACGGTCTGGGTCTCAACAACAACAATATTCATTGCTGAAACATTTGCTTGTAAAATCTTCCCCATATCCAGTCCATTGAGAATTTGCACATCAATTGCCTTTTTGAATTCATAAAATGTTTTATTCTGCATTACTAAATGATATGCAGTTCTATAAATCCACTCCATCACAGCATGTTCTTCTTTTCGTTGAGGGGATGCCACTGTGGTGATTTGATTTTTATTTTTGTCTTTTTCAATTTTTTCAGCTGTTAGATGCATTTTGGAAACCTTGTGTTCACAAATCTTCTTCCATAAAGATTTCTGTTGATGAAATTTAGTTTCCCTGTTTGGGTTGACATTTACAGTTTCCCAGTTGCTTTCACTTGGTATCGATACATGATCCTTGTGCTCTAAATGCACCCAAGCTAGAAACGATTTGACAAGTACGACATCCTATTTTTTTATGCTCATAGAACCAAAATAATCATAAATTTTTTGCTTACTCTTATTTCAATTCATATCTTCTTTAGCCCTACATGAAAATAAAAAACTAATAAAATGTAGTGCAAATGAGAACAATTACAAATCAAAGCATTGCCACATAATTTGCAGAAAATGAGCTCAGTTAGTGTGTAGCCCTTGTTACTTTATGCCCTCCGTATTCTTCGGTAACTAGACAACACTTACATCATAGTTACCCCAGCTAGGGAGAATTGTTGTCGTGTGTTGACTTGAATTAGGCATGGAAGCTTTTTGACAGGTTGCCATATACTGATGGATTCGTTCATCAAGAAGAAGAAATCAAAATATGTGCATGGTCATGGCCTTTGCCATCGTCAGCTTTACTGTTTGGCAAAAGCGATTGCAAAATACTCAAAAACTGGAAAGAAAATTACTAATAACTTCATTTCAATTTTGGAAGGCTCCAGAGTCCAAATAAATCATCCAGTTAAGGGCTCCATCTCCATCTAATATTTAAATTTACACCAGAGATTATGAAGTACCGGATCAGGGCTCCAGTGGGCTCCGGTCCCAAATAAGGCATGTGTAAGGTAATATTGAATGGTTTCTAAGTTCTCAAGAACTTGTGTTTTATTAGATGGTGAAAGAATTTCCTTATTTTCACTTTCATCACTGGCATTTTCACACTTTTCTTCTAAAAATTCTGATGTTAAAAAATAAATCTGTAGTCTTTTATGTTTGTTTGAGAACATATTGGAACATTATTATCCATGTATTATGAATCATTAATATCAGAACAATGCATCCACTTTCATTACCTTTTTCTAATAAATTCAATAAAGAATCAGGGTCAAGTCTTCATTTTAAGCATTGTTATTTATCAACAGACCCAAACCCTAAATATTTAAATCATTTTTTACTGTTTTGCTTGAGACTGAATTCTGACTTCTGGGAATGTAATGGGCAGCATTAAAAACGGATACTTTAAACATGTTTTATACCACTATTTTTATCAATTGCTTTTATTTGTTTATTGATAAATATAGTAATTAACTATGTATAAATTAAGATATCTGTATTTTTGGATAAGAGCTTTCATTTGCAAATTACCTTAAAACAAAAATATAAAGATATCAACCAGTTTTAGAACCAGAATGAACATCCTTCGAATTAAGGAATACAGGGCAGTCACTCCATAAAACAGTATTCCCAACCTATTTTGTTTCAAGGAAGCCTTAAAGTCTATATAAATAAAATTGAAAATCTGTCTGTATGTATGTTTGTCTCATCATCATGGGAGAATGACTGAACCAAATTTAATGAAATTTTGTGGATAGCTTTGAAGTAGCCTCATTTAAAATTTAGTCTATGGTTTGACTAGATATTAATTCATAACAAAAAATTAAAGCTTCCATAGAGAGCATTATGTAGACGATATTTTCACCGCTAATTTATTTGAAGAAAATTATATGTTGCTTAGCCGTGGATTTAAATCCATTGTGTTTATGCGGCAGACGATTTTTATTAAATCTTTTCTGATTTAAATAATAGATATGTATATAAAGTAAATTTCACCTATATTGCATTTTTGACTGGATTATATCCATTACAGTCTTTAAGTTTAAATATTATTATTATTCATATTTTCCAGGATTATTGATATTTTCAATTTATTACATTATCTTTTATTTTTTTATTTTAAGATTTTAGACACTCATGTTGCAGCATGTAGAGCAGTGTTTCCCAAACCATGCGCCGCGAAGTATAGTTTAGTGCACCGCAAAAGAATTGAATTTATATTAAAAATGAGTAAAATATGAAATAAAATGCTTAATATAAATCATTATTAAAATAATATAAAATCTTGCATATTTGTTGTGTAGTGCTTGGTTCAGTACGAATGTTAGTTTCCTTATACCATATATATATACACACACATATATCTCTAAAAGGAATATGAAAGGGAAGATAATAAAAAAGGTACCACAAAGGGGGGGGGGGGGACCCCCCACTCCCCGGTTGAAGCATGCTTAGATCCGCGGTACACACTCCCGGAGGCCGGTACCAATTTGAAAAGGTAGCACACCAAAAGTATTTAAAAATACCATAAACAAATATACCATACAAAAAATTGGATTGAAAAGGAACTTCACCATTTAGGCACCAAAAATCAAGACTCAGGGACTTTTGGAGGTATCAAGACTTTTGGAGGTATATGTATTTGGTAAATTTAAGAGATTAAGGCTGCTAAACTCCTAATAAGTCATTTGCTTATGGTTTTATCCTTTTTATCAGTATTTATGACTTTTGTGTGATATCTATATATATATATTATGTTGAATTATATATAATTATTACATATTAATACATACCCTTATGCTTGTTAATTCCTCCAACATTAATTTACGCTTATACGGTATTTTGGTTACATGAGTGTTTTTAATGATCACAATTGGTACGTCTGTCTGTGTTGCTGGCACTTATTCTCGTACGTTTTAATATTTATTAATTTTGATTAAAAAATTCATATGGTATTTCCTGTTATTTTATTTATGTAAAGATGTTATAAGTTAATTAAAAAACTACTTACTCATTAAAAATAAAATTCATGGATAAAGCATATATGAATGCAAAATTGTAAATTGAATTATTAACAGCCATTGGTATGTGAGTGGCATCTGCACTTTGAGGGTCGAGTCCTCATTTGCAAATACGGCATTCTGTTGTCCACTCGTCATTGACTCGTTTATCTTAGTTTTATAATTGATTTCGATTAGACTGGAAGTGTTTTGTTTTTGTTTTTGTGCAAATTATGCTGATTTAGTGTGAATGTTTTATGGCAGTATTTCATTTTCTGTAATTAGTTTTTAGGTAAAATATATTTCCCATAAAAATGGTTAGGTTTATTAAGAGGAAAAATAACAGTGATGATTGTGAACCTGAGCATTTGTTGCATTAGTTTTTAGGTAAAATATATTTCCCATAAAAATGGTTAGGTTTATTAAGAGGAAAAATAACAGTGATGATTGTGAACCTGAGCATTTGTTGCATTAGTTTTTAGGTAAAATATATTTCCCATAAAAATGGTTAGGTTTATTAAGAGGAAAAATAACAGTGATGATTGTGAACCTGAGCATTTGTTGCATTAGTTTTTAGGTAAAATATATTTCCCATAAAAATGGTTAGGTTTATTAAGAGGAAAAATAACAGTGATGATTGTGAACCTGAGCATGAACTTTTGTCAAAAGTAACTAAGCCTTGTACTAGTAATATGGTAAAAGCAAGGCCTAATCGTCAGTACTGCAATACTTATTTAAAGTTTGGTTTTACTTGGACTGGAAACAATGATCACTCATTTTCTCTTTGTCTTGTCTATGGTGAGAAAATGTCTAACGAAGCGATGTTACCTAGAAAGTTAAAAAGACATTTTACAACTAAACACCAATATCTTCAAGAAGAAGATTTGAATTGTTTCAAAAGACTGTCAGGACAACAATCAAAGCAGGGTAAATATTTTAAAAAAAGTTAAAAATTTCAGAAAAGGCTCAAATCGCTTCTATGGAGATAGCAAAAATGATTGCATTAAAAATGAAGTCTCATATTGTACCCAAGTCTATTATCTTACCCGCATGTAGAAAGATGGTTAAAACAATGTTTGGGGATGAGGCAGAGCAAGAAATTCATAAAATTCCTTTCTCAAATAATACAATTCATAGAGGAATTATGGATTTGTCTGCTGATATAGAAGAAAATGTGTGGAATAAACTTCAGAACTCAGAATTTGTTTTGCAAGCTGATGAATCAACTGGCATTACCAATAAGGCCCAATTACTTACATTTATTCGATTTATTGATGGAGATCAAATCATAAATCAATTTTTTTGCTGCAAAGAAATGTCAGGCACTACAAGAGGTCAAGATACATTTGATATAAAATATTTGATATATATTTGATATAAAAAAGGGAATTTTTCATGAAATCATGCGTTGGAATATGCACTGATGGTGCTCCATCTATGGTAGGCTTGATGAAAGGTTTTGCATCATTAGTAAAACAAGAAAATCCAAATGTTATCCAAACTCATTGCTTTCTACATAGAGCGATACTATATAGTTTCGAAAACATTACTAGTTGAATTAAAAGACTTATTACATCAAGTTGTTGAAATGGTGAATTTTATAAAAAGCAGATCGTTGAAGACTCGCTTATTTGAACAAATTTGTGTAGATATGGATTCCCAGATTAAATGCTTAATTTTCCACACGGAAATCAGGTGGCTATCAAGAGGAAAAATGTTATGTCGCATACATTAACTCCATAAAGAATTACTTGCTTTCTGTGAAGGAGAAAAACACCAGCGTTGCTGTTACTATTTAAGATGGAAATTTTGGATTTCTAGACTGGAATATTTAACAGAGATATTTATACATCTTAATAGTCTTAACACAGGAATGCAAGGTACAAATGAAAATATTCTTATTGCGACAGATAAACCGATTGCATTTAGAAAAATCTGATGTGGGCAGCACATGACTTTCCCTGCAGACTCAAATTCATTTTTTTTATTTCTTTAATAATTCATTAAATTGAGTTTAATTGCACAAAATAACACTAAATTTGCAGTTTTAATTCAATTTCTGTTTTTCTTTGGTAATTAGACATTTTTCTAAAAGTGGCATAACTAAATGCGAAAGTTCTCAAACATCTCGATAATGGTTAGCCCTAGAGTAATAGAGTTGTTCTTATTATTTTCCTCATCAAAAATTACGTATAAAACAAGCATTTAATTGATATATTTGAACATACGTAGCTTTTATTTAGATTTTACGATTTTTGAGGGCCATTTCGTAAAAAAAGGCCGGTTGTTCTTTTTCGAATAATATCAAAATCTAATCAGCACCAGAGTATCACCCAAGTAACTTATCTATCAAATTTCGTGAAATTTGGTCAATTAGTATTTTAGCTAGAGTGGACAAATGAAATTTTTACGGGTCATTTCGAAAAAAAAGGCGGGTTCTGTTTTTACGAATCGTACCAAAAACTAATCAGCACCAGGGTCATACCCAAGTGACTTACCTACCAAATTTTATGAAATTCGGTCCATAAGTTTTTGAGTTAGAGTGGATACATACATTGCACAGATACACGGACACACAGACACAGGTACGATTCGGAACGATTTGGGTACGATTCGGAAAAGAAGAACCCGCCTTTTTTTACGAAAAGGCCAGCAAAAATGTCATGTATCCACTCTAGCTAAAATACTAATTGACCAAATTTCACAATATTTGGTTGATAAGTTACTTGTGGGATACTCTGATGCTGATTAGATTTTGGTACGATTCAAAAAAGAACAATCTGCCTTTTTTTACAAAATTGTCCTCAAAAATCGCCAAAATCTAAAAGAAAAATAAAAGACTACGCATGCTGAAATGTATCAATTAAATTCTTGTTTTATACGCAATTTTTGACGAGGAAAAGAATATAACACACTCCATTATACTTTAAGACTAACCGTTCTCGAGATATTTGAGATTTCTTACATTTTTGTTACGCTGCTATTGGAAAAATGTCCAATTACCAAATGAAAACAAATATTGAATTAAAAATGAAAATTTAGTGTTATTTGGTGCAAATAAACTCAATCTAATGAATTATTAAAGAAATAAAGAAAGTAGGAATGTGCTGCCCACATCAGATTTTTTAAAATTCACCTGATAATCTGTATCAAAATGCAAAACAAAAGTTTGATTTTAAAGCATTCGTTCAAGTTATTCATATAATTCTGTTAAAAATTATCGAAACATTTCTATTTCAAGTAAAAAATATCCACATGTACAACTGAAACTTCTGCTAAAGAAATAAAACTAACATTCCTTCGTTAAAAGCATAATATAACTCAAGATAATAATATCGATCGGTTTCGTAGGCAAAATACCTTCTTCGTCAGGTCACACAGAACTGAAACCTTCACTCGTACTCCCAGTATAGCTACCCAGCATTCGTGGACAAGCTTCATACTTCTTATCCAATTTGCATATGGATGTAACAAGGATCTAGGAAAAGGGGGGGTCGCCGATCGAATGGAGCTTATAATACAATATTTATGTTTAAAATATGGACATTTTTGAGAACTAATGTAATTGTTCGGTAAATGAGCTTTGTTACCATCCTTCCACTCTCCCCTGCCTACGCCACTGATTACTAGTAAACAACTACATTTGTAACAAATAAATTTGTTATCCACCACAAAGTTTACAATCAGTTGGGTTCTGGACAGAGTTAATCTATTATGCGGCCGGATTAAAATTTAAAGATTAGCACATTTATGTACTTGGTGGTCAGAATTAAAACACCTCTACTCTGAGCTCTCTATTCATCGAACTACTCAGTGTAAAGGCTCCAAAATTGTTCAACCTACTATTAAGACATGGGGAAAGGGATTACCCGAAAAAAAATTAGTTCCAGAAACACCGATAGGTGGCGCTGTACAACAGAAAATATGCTGAAAAGACACAAAATAATAAAAAAAAAACCATGCGATATGGAATTTTTCCTTTTTAATTTTTTTTGCTGATATGAAAAAAAAAAGTGAAGAAACTTAAACTGTCATTGTAACTGCAATTTTGCCCTGTAAGCACAAAAATTTGCATAAACCCTTGGTTTGCAGCTACTATGTTCTGGGCATAAAAAGGGATAAAACTGGGAAATTTTCATTCTTATCAGCGATGGCTGTCACACTGCCAGAACGCGCTTTGCTTGTGAAGCTGTTTTATGAAAATAAAGGACATGCTGCAGCTGCACTTCGAGAGTTTCGTCGACTTAAGAATTTGCGCAAAGGATCATTATTACTTCCACAAGCTCTCAGGAGAATGATCGCTCGATTCGAGAAAACTGGACATCTTGGAGTTCAGCCGGATCGAGGACGCAAATCGACTCGTTCAGATGTCGTTGACGATGTTGCCACCGCTATTATTGAACAATCAATGGCTAACGTTATACGCAGCATTCTCTGCATCGATAAGGTCCATGTGATATGAATGTTTGGTACGTTGGAATAAAATGTGTTACAAATGTGTATTTTGTGTCTTTTCAGCATATTTTCTGTTGTACAGCGCCATCTATCGGTTTTTCTGGAACTAATTTTTTTTCGCGTAATCCCTTTCCCCATGTCTTGAATAGTATGTTCAACGATTTTGGACTTTACACTGAGTAGTTCGATCTATAGAGAGCTCAGAGTAGGGGTGTTTTAATTCTGACCAACCGGTACTTATTGACCTCTATATTCATTATCTAAAGAATATTCGCTTCAACAACATAATGTTTAATACGTATGTATTATCACTACACATTCATTTGGAGCATTTATTGATTTCTAATGAATTTCACAAACAATTATTTATTTTTAATATCATTTTATTTAATAAATTTTGCAAGCAATGGTATAATTATAGTCAATATGTACATTACATCATTTATGTTAAGGAACACAATCGCAGAAATTCTCATTCTGAATGTATTAAAAAGTTCTTTGCAATGCGAAGTTCAACAACATAATGTTTAATAGGTATATAATGTACTAAGTTCATTTGGAACGTTTATGATAACGCTTTTTGACTTATAATTAATTTGACAAACAATTATTTATTTGGAATATCATTTTATTTAATAAATTTTGTAAGCAATGTTACAGTCAATATGTACATTACATCATTTTGATGTTCAAGAACACAATCGCAGCAATGCCCATTCTGAAGTTTTCTTTTAAACAGTTAACATAAATACTGACAGAAATTTATTTCTTGTATACAGTCCAATTTCCATTTGAAGAAGACCTATTCAAATAATTTTCTACACCAAGTATTAGTTTCGGAATGAAATGGGATATATATAAATACATATAGTAGAAGTACATGGGATTGCACTTTTAATAGTATAGTTGTTATCGTGGTGAAATAGTATAGGTTTTGTTGAATATAATTATTTTTTTAAATTTACTTCATTACTTTCAATTAGTTTTATAAATTCTTCAAATAGAAATTATAATATGATTTTTTAGAAATATAAGCATTAAATGACGCATTTTATAATGTATTTTATAATTAGGCGTTAGATGGCAGAACAGTACCAGCGATTTTCATGGGAAAATTATAGCAGAAAGACATTGAGACAACTTTGAATCTGCAATCTGTAATTATTATTTGTAATACAGAAATGCTAGGTGCTAAAAATTCTTATTTCTACCACTGAAGAACAAAGAATGTGAAGTCGTTTCGTCAAAGAACAAAGTAGATCAGAAGATATAATCTATCACATAAACTGCACGAGAGGTATATTTATACGCGTGTGGAGTGTAAGGGGATAAAATGTATTTTACACATGGACGCCCATAAAACTCATTTCAGGAGTAGGCAAATTGAAACATATTCTTGAGAATATGTTTTCTTTTTTCACGTCGAACATATTTAGCTTGATGTCCACCTCTGCGACCTTGCATGTCTAGGACGGAGCAAGTACCACACCCCTTGCCATCTGCTATGGGCACCCATGATTTTATTTCCTGTTGTTGTTTCGTTTATTCTGTCTTAAATCACAATATAAAATTCTTAAATTTTTAGTTCATTTAGTTTTTAGGATTTTTCATCATCTGTTTTTTGTTCTTCAAGCATAGAATCTGAAATGAAGATTTGCAGATGTTTAAATTCGATAAAATAATTAAAATTATTTCTAATTATTTCCCATAAATAATATCACCATTTTTCTTCATAATTATCAGAAATAATTACAATTATTTTATATAATTAATATAAAAGCACATATTTTCTGCCCACTATCTTTGTTTTGAAAGAAACAGTCAGGGTAAATAAAAAAAAAAAAAAAAAAAAAAAACAGACTATCTAAATATTTAAGACTCTTTGCCATAAATTAACAGGCGAAAACTGAAGAGCACGATGTGAGGATGGATTTTCTTTATGTTCCTATAGTTTTTTACTTTAAAAGAAATGTAACTAATTTATTTCTATCAAATTCTGCATTTTAATCATATAATTGAAGGTGTTTTTGAAGGGGGGGGGGGGGGGTAATTGCCAGAGGTTTTTTTTTTCTTTTGAGAGGAGACAGGGGGATGTTCAACTAAAATTAACTGAAAAACACATTGACAACCATTTGTGACAAACATTTGTGATGGAGATTTACCTTAAAATTTCCAGTTCATTAACATTGAAGTATTTACACTTTTTTTTCGATTAAAGTTTGTTAATTTTATAATATCACCTGTAAATAATTGCAAAACCTAATTTAAAATTATTTTTAAAACTTAAATAATAGAAATTTTTACTTAACTGCTTAAAATGAAATTTATAGCATCTTAATCCAGATTTAGAAATTAAAGTTTAAATTAAATCAGCAAATTTCTTGAAAATATATCTCAATATTTCAATTCCGTTCCGTTTTTGAATATTTAAGTACTTAAAATTTTGAATTTCTATTAAACTGATAATTTTTCTCATATTTTTGAACTCAAATATTGATAAATTAGTATGTATAGAGCTTTGTTATTTCACACTTTAATGGGTGAGATTTGTATATAATTATTACGTAGCACTAAATTGCATACATTAATTAATGTAATACAAATTTATAATTTATTTTTGTGATTCCCTTTAAATCTTACTGGCTGTAGAATATAATTCAATGTTCACCATATTTTAACTGACATATTAAAATTGTGACACGATAAAATGCTATTTATAATATCCACAATACCCTTACAGCCTTACAGCCACAATATCCTTACATATCCTAACACATATTAACCCTTACAGTGATAATAATTTATGAAAAGTAATGATAACATAAATATATCTTTATTTAGGTACCTTTCTAATGCACAAAAACTTTTGAAAGTATCAACAAAACCCATTACAATTCTAAAATTTTTTGTTTTTATTTTTATTGGAAAACGTTTCAGAGTATAAACAAAATCTATCTCAATTCATAAATTTTTCTGGACAAAACTTTAATGCCTAAACAAACTCAATCGCAATGCAGATAATATTCATACAGATGAGGTTGTTAGACAGGATAAACAAAATGTATCTGAATTCAGAAAATATTACAGGGAAGTTTTAATTCGGAATAAATGAAATCTATTTAAGTTTTTTAAAATATTTGGAAAAACTCCTTAACTGGATCAATAAAATTCATCACAATTCACAAAATACTCTTATGAACGAAACTTTGGGATAGGATTTTGCATCTTCGCTATATAGATGTCGAACTACATATATTATTCACAAGTTCCATTATCCATTGTGTATTTTATAATGTCCACAGTTCTATATGTAATTATGCCGGTTTATGATCACTTAGGTTTCTTGTGGTAAATCTCTTTGCTTGAAATTTACAGAGGAATCTGGAACTGAAAGAAAAAATATAATCTTACAAAGAGAATGGCAAACAAAACAGTAATAATTCATTGACAAAGTAAAGCAGATAAATAATAAAGTTTTTATGCAATACACAGATTTTCCTTTGCACACATTGAAAATTACCCCCATTTCAAACTATCTATTTCTCCTTATCAGAAAGTACATGGTTGCAAGAAAAACGTGACGAAACACAATGTAAACAATAATAACATACAAAATGATGAAAATACGAAAATACATACATTAAATGATAGCAAATTTTGATTATTTCATGAATTTTGTGCAAAAATAAAAATAATTAAAATTTAAAAAACCTTTCGTGTATTACGGATAATTGTTAATTAATTGATATTTACATTTTTTTTTCTTTACAATAATTTAAATTTCAAAATTCTACTAGTTTGCTATTAATTGTTTTAAATTAAAAGAAATATATTGCGCCTTTTTTGATAATTTATCTTAGAATTTATTTGCTTTTCAATAATAATAAAAAAAAAATGTTTACTTTAAAATAGTGTGAATGCTGGAAATTTATTTATTTACTTTTCTATAGCTTAAGTTTAAAAATTTTTATGTAATGTTTCAAAATTTAAATTTAAAAAGAAATGTGTTTTTTCTTCATAATTTAAGTTTGAAAAACATTTGTCCCACATTAAAAAAATTGAAATTAAAATAAAAATTTCATTATTTCTGAAAATGGCTGTAGCTTAGAAAAATCTGAGATTCCTATATATATATATATATGAAGCTGGCTAATCCGCCATTTTGAATCTGACATGCACATTTTTAACACTTTCCAACATAGTTGAAAAGTGTTTATGACTTTGGTAATTTCGTTTGTCTGCCCGTTCACACGATAACCACCGTAAAAATGACTTTATCAAAATGACAGTTTAGTATGATGTTGAGACGGTCTGCGGTACATACGGGAATATAAATGAATAATATCACCCAATTAGTTTCGGATTTTACCAGGGTTGATGAAATGAAATACATTTAGCCCTGTAGGATCCTTGTGGGCGAAGTTAAAAATCACAAATTGCTTCGAAAATTTTATGAAATATTCAAATTATTACATAAAATGTATAAAAAATATTTCAGCAAAATATGTTAGGTAGTTTTTCATATAAAAATTGAAATAATAATTACACCCATGATATGTAAAAAGATCAGGTGTCTCATTGCAAAGTGAAATACGGCATCCATTTCTTCCGTGTGTACAGACCGTGGTATTTAAGGATCTTTTACATTTATAATTAGTGTTGCATCCGTCCTAAAACTGCTTCATTTTTAGCGTATCATCTGTGTATCTACATTCCGTGCCTACGCAATTACAATATTTTTTATTTTAAATGATCACTCAACTTTGACTATTTCTACAACGAAGCCTAATTTTAACTTATGCAGAATGTAAACAAATCAACCGATTGTAATATGAGTTGTGTAAGGATTATTGATATTTTAATGCAAAATTATTTAACTGTGGAGTCTGAAATGTAAGTCATATGACTGAAATAGTCATTGATTTTACATATAGAAGCAGACGATTTATGCTATATCGATAAAGTTTTAAATTTTCAAGTATAATAAATTACTCTTGTACTGTGATATTTTAAAAAATATCACCGCTGAGTGTATCGCATTTTACAGATGTTTAAATAAAACTGCATTTTAGTTGGAAAGTGTTTCATAATCAATGCTCTATGCCTGATTGATCTATCTTGTTTGTATTTTTAACACTTTACAACAAAGTTGAAAAGTATTTATGACTTTGTTCATCCTGTCTGTCTGTCTGTCTGTACGTTAGGACGATATTAAGACGCCTATAGCTGAACCTCAAAATAGGTAGAGGCATCTGCATTGATGCCAAACTCAGTTAGCCTGGAAAGTGTTTGACCGATTGGAAGCATACTGTCGTTAGCAATGAATCCCGCTTCTCTCTCAGTGCTGATGACGCCGCATACGTGCGTGGAGGAGGACGGGCCAACGTTCCGATCCTACATTTGTTGTCGAGTCATGCCATCACATGTGGTGTGACAGGCTGGGGAGCCATCTCGTTGTTGTTGTTGAGACCTAGACCGTCCGACCTACCAGAAAGGTGTAAGGTAACCGTTTGGAGGGCCGAGAAGTGTCACCCAATTTAGACCGGAAACCAGTGGGGGAGGCATCCACAGGGACCATAACCTCCTTCCCCTATCACCAACCTCTCGGAAGGACTTACGAACCCACATGTTTAACGTGATCGTACTCCGCATGAACACGGCGGCAGTTGTGGCAGCGTGCAAATCCAGCTCGCAAATCACCGGGCTACCGCGTCCGAAATGTGCCAACAGCACGCGGTGTTTCCAGGTGGTCACCCACCCAAGTACTAGCCGTGTCCGATACTGCTTGACTTCGGTGATCTAACGAGAACCGGTGCTTTCAGCACGGTAGGGCCATTGGCTGGGGAGCCATCTCGTTGTTGATGTTGTTGAAACCCAGACCGTCCGACCTAACCAGACCTTACACCAGAAAGGTGTAAGGTAACTGTTTGGACGGTCGGGAAGTGCCACCCAATTTAGACCGGAATCCAGTGGGGGAGGCATCCACAGGGACCGTACCCTCCTTCCCCTACCACCAACCTCTCGGAAGGACTTTCGGACCCACATGTTTAACGTGATCGTACTCCGCATGAACACGGCGGCAGTTTTGGCAGTGGCTGGAATCGAACCCGGGCCTACCGAGTGCAACTCCAGCGCGCTAACCAATGGGCTACCGCGCCATCTCGTGTAAGAGTCGATAAATTCTAGCTATGCTGCAAGCCAATCTGACGGCATCTATCCTGACGTCGGTGATATTCTGCAGCCGATTGTTTTGATTATGCTATGAAGCCGCCCATATTTCACTTATCAACAAAACAGAGCTTAATCACATACTGCAAGACTTTCTCAACAATGTCTTCAAAGATCTCTCCCATTGCCAACTATTTCCCTAGACCTTTCACCAATAGAACAAACACATCTGGGACATGCTGTGAGATGGTATCAGCTACGACTCCCGCCTAACCTGAAGATATACGGGAAACGGATAGATGCGACAGCACGCCGAGCACTCGGGGCAATGCACCCGGAGAGTTGGCCCTTCGGCCGACGCCACCCCGCCGGAGCCCGGCCTACGCCACAAAGCCAGAACCCGCCACAACGGAAACAGCGAAACAAAATCCGGAGCAAAAACGCAGAACACCGGGGCAGTCACCGTTTGCCATCTGTCAAGAGCCATCCTCTCACTAGAAGACTTCCACATAAACATAAACAAAGTTTCCAAAACTTGGTTAACAACTAAAATCAATAAATATAGATGTCAAAGAAAGACAGAATCCGTCAAGAAACATTAATCTTTACAGTATGTACTTGAATATGACATACATGTTCTATAAAAACACAATACTAAAAGAGCATGTGATCACAAACTCTCAACAAACCCAGGGCCGGCTTAAGGCACCAGCAAAACAAGCACTTGCTTGGGGCGGCACATTTTAAGGGCGGCATTATGGTCAACAAGATATTACATAAAATAAAAATTCTGGGGCGCGTGCAACTGCATTTACAAATGCAGTTGTATCAGCTAAAAAGTAAATCGAAACACTGAATAAATGTTAAATATTTGTTTCCAGATAAAAGAGTGAAAACGGCTATCATCCATTCTCCCCTTGGAAAAAGAGGACCAGAGGGCCAAAATGTGATGACTTCCAGTATGTCGCCCCAATCGTTTATCTTGCAACGCAAGTAACTGCTAATTACTTTAGAGCACCGGGAGTCCAGTACAGCTATCAACAGCACGTCTTGGGTGGCATGTTAACCATTATCTGTGAACTGAAAAAGCTTTTATGTGAGACGTATTTGTTAACTATTCCATGAAAAAATCCGATGAGAGAGGGCACTTTGCTTAAAACGACGGGGTTCCACCCAGAATTGTCGTACCAGGACTACCCATCCTTTGTTAATTATTCTCCTACGCTCTAAACCCGGAAATCATCTCCCCCAGTCACCCAAACTCATAAATAAAAGACTTCTTTCACATCTATACCGAAACAGGTGTCCGCATTGAAAGTAATTAGAAAACTAGAGGAGGACAGGTCTCAAAAGACATCCGTGGACCATTGTAGAATTTATGGTCATGCCAAAGAGTTAGAATCACTTGATCAATCAATCTTGATTGCTCCTCGAAGGGTCATATACAACCCCATCGGCTGTGAGTAAAGCATGTGTTTATCAATCATTTTGTTCAGCGCGAGATTTGTTCTGGGGTGAATCAGTCTAGTGTGTTTTAGTGAGAAATGTACAATTTAGTGAGAAATGTTCTTGCCGCAAATAATAGTTCATCGTTTTTCTTTCTAAATGTTATACAGTTGAACTTGATATTATCTAAAATATTCACCTAGCATTTTGCATAAAATTTAAGGTAAGCAAGATATAATTATTTTATGATTGCTTAAAATTGTTTCTATTAACATATAAAGTATTAGACCCCCCATCCCATCAAGAGGATTTAGATTATTCTAAATTCCAGGTGTAAAATCGGTATATTCTTTAATTTAAAGATAATGATAGCTTTCGTTATAACGACTCAAATATACACAGAATCTGTTGAGTCACTTTTCAGCTAAAAAATATTTTAAATTTTACGCACGGATCAGTGTTTGTTCGCTCCTAGGATGTTATATTAAATTTAGCTCCTTGAAAGTTCTTAAAAATTGTTTCTCGTTTTGCTCAATTTTTAGATTTCTTTTCTGTAATTCTGTGTGCGTTTTTTCTTCTTAATATTGTATTTATTTTTTTCTTAAATTAAAAGTATGTATTAATATTACTTACGGGCAATTTTTACTTTTTCGAATTTTTCAAATTTTTGGTTATCAGGATTTCAGCTAAAGCTGCATTTAATTTGAAAGTAACTACTGTAATTTGAATAAGGTAATTTTAAAACGAAGACAATATTCAACATATTCACATCACGCCGCTTTAAAACCCCTGTTATTTTATAAACTTGAATTCTTTAAACGAATTATATCGGATCATAGAAATGTCATTTACATATATTATATTCTGCGTTTAAGTTATGGAGTAAGTCTTCAATAAAATATAACATTCTTTGGCATTTGAGTATTTATAACGAAAGTTAATAGGAAATAATTTAGTTTTTATAATTAATTGGAAATCCATCAAAATTTTTTCTAAACCAACTGTCTCACATGTAGACCTCCAAACTTTCTTAATTTTATTATTTTATTAAGTCATCAGAAAACATATGGTGAATCTCAAAGAATTTTTGTTCTTTCTGGTAAATAAAAAGTAAAAAAAGAATACTGTAAATTTCTTAAACTTTCTGAATTACTTTCTAAACCAACTGTCTCACATGTAGAGCTCTAATCTTTCTAATTTTTATTTTTCCATTTTAAATCATCGAAAAAAAATTTTTTTGAGTATAATTGAAATTATGTTACTATTTAATTGGAACTTTAAAATTTTGCATTTTAAGCATAAGGAAAGTACATGTAATTTCCTTATTTTTTTTTTTGCTTTATCATTTTTCTTGCCGCATTGATATTTCTTTCTAAATGTTATACAGTTGAACTTGACATCATCTAAAATATTCATCTAGCATTTTATGAAATTATAAAATGTAAGGTAAGTAAGATATAATTATTTTATGATTGTTTAAATTTGTTTCTATTAAAGTATAACATATTTAGTCCTCATCAAGGGGATCCAGATTATTCTAAATTCCAGGTGTAAAATCGGTATAGTCTTTAATTTAAAGATCGTAATAGTTTTCATTATAACAATTTATATACAGCATCTAGTTCAGTCACCTTTTAGCTAAAAGGTATTTTAAATTTTTCAGATGGATCAGTATAATACTGTTTGTTTGCTCTTAGTATGTTATACTAAATTTAGCTCCTTGAAAGTTCTTAGAAATTGTTTCCTCGTTTTGCTCAATGTTTAGATTTCTTTTTCTGTGTGCTTTTTCCCTACCTAATACTGTATTTTTTCTTAAAATAAAAGTATGTATTAATATTAATTATGCTATTTACGGGAAATTTCTACTTTTTCGAATTATTCAAATATTTAGTTATCAGGATTTTAACTAAAGCTTCGTTTAATTTGAAAAGTAACTATTGTGATTTGAATGAGGTAATTTTTTAAACAATGACCATATTCAACAGATTCACATCTTGCCGCTTTAAAACCTTTCTTATTTTATAAATTCGAAAACTATAAACGAATTATATCGGATCATAAAAATATCATTATTACATATATTATATTTTGCGTTTAAGTTATGGAGTAAGAATCTTATAGAATATAACATTGTTTGGTATTTGAGTACTTACAACAAAAGTTAATAGGAAATTATTCAGTTTTAAAATTAATTGGAAGTCAATCAAAATTTATTTTCTAAACCAACTGTCTCACATGTAGAGCTCTAATCTTTCTAATTTTTATTTTTCCATTTTAAATCATCGAAAAAAAAAATGATAAACCCTCAAAGAATTTTCTGACTGAAAGACCGATTAAAAACAAAAAACTATTGAGTATTTAACAACTAACATTGAGTATTTATTTTGTGTTTTGTGTCCTTGAAAGTTCTTAGAAATTGTTTCCTCGTTTTGCTCAATGTTTAGATTTCTTTTTCTGTGTGCTTTTTCCCTACCTAATACTGTATTTTTTCTTAAAATAAAAGTATGTATTAATATTAATTATGCTATTTACGGGAAATTTCTACTTTTTCGAATTATTCAAATATTTAGTTATCAGGATTTCAACTAAAGCTTCGTTTAATTTGAAAAGTAACTATTGTGATTTGAATGAGGTAATTTTTTAAACAATGACCATATTCAACAGATTCACATCTTGCCGCTTTAAAACCTTTCTTATCTTATAAATTCGAAAACTATAAACGAATTATATCGGATCATAAGAATATCATTATTACATATATTATATTTTGCGTTTAAGTTATGGAGTAAGAATCTTATAGAATATAACATTGTTTGGTATTTGAGTACTTACAACAAAAGTTAATAGGAAATTATTCAGTTCTTAAAATTAATTGGAAATCAATCAAAATTTATTTTCTAAACCAACTGTCTCACATGTAGAGCTCTAATCTTTCTAATTTTTATTTTTCCATTTTAAATCATCGAAAAAAAATGATAAACTCTCAAAGAATTTTCTGACTGAAAGACCGATTTAAAACAAAAAACTAAAGAGTATTTATTTTGTGTTTTGTAACCAGTCCCATCAAAAACGTATATATCTTTGAAAAAGATATGTTCGAATACTTACTTCTATTTAGCGAGGGAAATAAAATAAATATGACAACAAGAATTACAAAAATATCCTTTTCATATATAGTTTCTTTTCCTGCAACACATAGGGAAGGAGAAGTATTGTGATGGAGTTAGCTACTGGACGCTCGGATTTTGATAAATTTACCAATGTTGAGCGTCCTTGAATAATAATCAATCCTTTTTTTAATGATGTCTGGCTATCTACGCAATGTTTTTTTTTCAGGAATTTTTGTCTGTGGGGGGGGGGGGGGGGGAGGGGGAGAAATGAAACCTCAAAGGGAACAAGTTATCGAATATAATTTTCACTAACTACTACATAGTAGTAATTATTATATATACACATATACTATAGAAGTAATTACTATATATATAGCAAATACTTATTTAAATATTGCAAGAAAAACTTGCTCCGGCTAAACAAGAAGTTGAAAAACTTTAAAATAATGTAAATTGAATTATAGCTACAAACTTTCATTCTGAAAATAATCAATCACAAAATAAAATTATAATGATCTAAATGCTGCTACATAAGTGGAAATTAGGTTAAAATGCAGCAAATTTTTCCACAAAAAGTATTTTGTGAGTTTCTGAATTTATTAGCATTTGGTACGGTGACATAAAATCTCTCTGGGGTATGGATGGGAGGATGTTTCCAGAAGGAACTTCACCCCCCTCCCCGCCAGATATATTCTTGAAAGGATCACCTTTGTCTTTGGAAATGATATCTCTATAACAAATTAATAAAATAGAATACAATTCGATAATACTAATTCAATCACTAAATATCAGAGACTCGTTAATTTAAGGGTAAATGGGATAGAAGAAAGCCATCAATTTTTAAACATTTAAAATCAAAACTAGGATGAGCATGAAAAGTATACAGTTTAAAAATGTTACAAAATTAGATGTTTTAATTGAATTTTCATTTAAAAGCGAATATCATCATTCATATAGGACGTTTCGAGATAATTAGCATTTTATATTTGAAACAGAAAAAAATCATAAAAAAAGTAAATATACTCAATCTTATTAAGTTAGTACACATTTTGCAATTACTTTTAACAGAAAATGAATGAATACCATTGTTTAAAAGTTCTCATTGAGCATTTTACTTTTCCAAATGCGGAGGTATATGTATAAAAAAAAAATTAGTCAAATCAAAATATATTTGGTGTGGAAATCAATAACTGTCAGAGGGCCTCTTAATTTTCTCGAAGGCCAAGATCTTCAAATTTTCTTATTTCGATTTTCTTATTTCGATTGATATGACAAATTTCTTATTTCGATGATGTAACAAACGTTAATAAATTAAAATGTTCTACTAGACTGCACTGTGTACCAAATTTTAGCTCTTTAGAACGTAGGAAAGTATGTTAAAATGCTATCAAGGAAGTCGGAACAGACAGACACACATACGCACATACCATTCATGACGAGTTAAATAAAATTTTTCAATAGCAAAATTTATTAATATGCATGAAAAAGCATGTATTACACCGCAGATTTTTTTTCTAAAATTTAATGGCATCATTCATATCATGCTATCATATTTCGTTCTTGAGGTATTGCACATTTTTTAAATTTAAAACGGTAAGAATCAAAAGATTTAATTCCCCGAAAAATGCATTCACTTGAGAAACATTTGGAACAAAATTAACTAAAATATGTCGGTTAGCAGAGTTTCTCCATTCTACTGCATTTATAAAAGTTAACAGTAAAATGAGTGACAGGGAGGGGGCGGCCAAATTGCTTTCGGCTTGGGGCGGCTAAAAACCTAGAGCCGGACCTGAACAAACCAATAATTAAGTTATAACACTGCATATAATCACAGATACAACTGATAACACAATAACCCAAACACTGATGGGCAAACAGTAAACATGCGATTAAATATACAATCATAATTTCCACATTTAGCTATCTAACTCTTTGTTGAGGATGTTCTTAGTAATAATACAAACACCTTCTCTACTCTTAGTCCATCTACACAAATTGATTAGAGTAACATTCATGTAATTCTTGGGGAAATATTGTTTCCTTATATTGTTTCAAAGAACACACTTGTAAATACAATGATCAACAAGACCCTCTTCGAGTCCACAAAAACAAAGTTCACTTCGCTAAAGAATCGGAATTGGTATGGTCTAAATGCAACATGTTGAGTTAAAACTTGATTCATTTAGAAATCTCCGAAAACTACGTTCGTGTATACTTTAGGAATCTGTTTAAAGAGCTATCTACCCTTAGTTGTATCCACCCATCTTTCTTGCTATTCTCTTAGACAATTAATTATCTCTAATCTTCTTCCTGACTTGCATCTTGGTAATACCAAATATTTTCTTTTCTTCAAGGTTTAATGATTCTTTTGCGAGTTTATCTGCTGCTTCATTACCACATTGGACAATGTGCACCGTGACCCACTGTAGGGTTATGTTTCCTTAACAATCCAAAATCACGTTTTTAAGGTTTGAAATCCACTTGTTACTTTCCTTATATACATAATACAATAAGGAAAGTATTGTGACTGGGTCGAAAATTCGAATTCGAGTTTTCGACGGGAGAGCACGTTTCAAGCATCCCTGATCACGAATCAAACATTTTTGAAGTGATGTCTGTGTGTGTGTGAAAGTATGTGTGTGTGTAAACGTATGTGTGTGTGTGTCAGTAACACTATGGAGATGATAACTGACGAACGAATGGACCGATTTGAACGAAATTTGGTACAAAAATCACAATCTCTAAACACTTAAAGCCTATTGTTTTTATAGGCAATCGAATGTTCAGAACCCCCTAAATTTTCGAGTGAAATTTTGAAAAAATCATCAAGAAATCAAAACCGCTGATAAAGTTACGCAAATAGACATTTCTTATGTAATTTTTTATTAGAAAACGATTGACATAAATTTTAGAGCGCTAAGATGAACCGTTCTTGAGATATTGCACATTTTTCAAAAAAATATCAAAAAGTTATATAAAATAAAAAATAATTCCTATTGAGAAACGTGTTCATTTTTCATATGTAATACAATGCGATAAATTTAGTGACATCATTTTCGTGGATCTAGCTCGTTCCATTCATGAAAAAACATACTTTAAGTAATACTTTTTTGTTTGAACGCCAATAGTCATTTATCTGCTGCAAGAATAAATTATTTATCCGTCCATAACGCCTGGCGAGATTTTGGAGACGAATTTGATGGAATGTCGCCAACTTGGCGACTTTTTAAAATGTTGCTAAATTAACGAAAAACTCGCCAAATGCATAAAAATGACGCTAAATCAATGACGTATTGATAATGACGACATGGAAAATGACGATTCATTGACGAAAATTCAATATCTTGGAAAGAATATAAATAACTACTATAAAATTAATCTATTTTTTTTTTTACTGTAAAAGTAGTAAATTCATTGCATTATATAAGGAAAGTCATCTGCCCACATCAGATTTTTTAACTGACGGTTATTCCTGCTCTTGGATTCTTGCTCAAACAAAATCTTCATATTCATAAATCTAATTAATACCAGGTTAACCTACAATTGATTTATCTACCAAATTTTGAGAAATTTGGTCTATTATAGTTTTCCAGCTAGAGTAGAAACAGGAAATTTTTGCGGATCGTTTGGTTAAGAAGGTAGGTTCTTTAATCGCGAATCCTACCCAACTCAAATCTGCATCAAGGCCACCCATAAGAGACTTACTACCGAATTTTATGAAATTCGGTCAATTAGTTTTTCAGTGAGAGTGGATACACACATTGCACAGACACAGACAGACAGACATACACATACGTCACGCTAAAAATATTTTTTTCGTATTCTAGAGGTCTCGAAACGTGTAGATCCGTCGAAAACTCTAGTTGCGATTTTCGGCATGATTCCAATACTTTCCCTATACATTACCATGTATTGCAGGGAAAGTAAAAAATCTGTGGGCAGCACATGACTTTCCCTGCAGACTTATATTCACGTTCTCTTTATTTTAATTAAATTTATTTCACTTTTAATTCAATTTTCGTTCTCATTCGGTAACCGGACTTATTTTCAAAGGTGGCGTAGAGAATATACGAAAAAGTAAAATATCTCGAGAACGGCTAGTCCTAGCGTAAAAGGGTAGGTTTTATTCTTTTCTTCGCTAAAAATTACGTATTTAACAAGCATTTAATGGATACATTTGAGCATACGTAGTTCTTTAGTTTAGATTTTGATGATTTTTGCGGGCCATTTCGCAAAAAAAAAAAGGCGGGTTCTTTTATCCCGAATCGTACTCAAAACTAATCAGCACCAGATTCGCCCACAAGTGACTTACCTACCAAATTTTATGAAAGTCGGTCTATTAGTTTTGTTGTTAGAGTGGATACAAAATCTGCACAGACAGACACACAGAGACGACACAGTAAAATAGTTTTTAATTTCCCTGCAATACATGGTCATGTATAGGGAAAGTATTGGAATCATGTCGAAAATCGCAACTCGTGTTTTCGACGGATCTACACGTTTCGAGACCTCTAGAATACGGAAAAACTATTTTTAGCGTGACGTCTGTGTGTGTGTCTGTCTGTGCAGATTTTGTATCCACTCTAACTAAAAAGTAATGGACCGAATTTCATAAAATTTGGTAGGTAAGTCACTTGTGGGAGAATCTGGTGCTGATTATTTTGGGGTACGATTCGGTATAAAAGATCCCGCCTTTATTTGCGAAAAGGCCCGCAAAAGCTTGTATCCACTCTAGCTGAAAAACTAATGGACTGAATTCCACAAAATTTGGTAGGTAAGTCACTTGCAAGACACCCTCGTGCTGATTGGATTTTGGTATGATTCGAGAAAAAAATAGCCTGCCCTTTTTTGCAAAACAGCCTTCAAAAATCGCCAAAATCTAAAATAAAAAACTACGTATGCACAAATATATCTATAAAATGCTTGTTTAATACGTAATTTTTAACGAAAAAAATAATAAGACCAACCCCATTACACTAGGACTAGCCGTTCTCGAGATATTTTAGTTTTTTGGTATTTTCTCTACGTCACCTTTGAAAAAAAGTCCAGTTATCAAATGAGAACGAAAATTTAATTAAAAGTGAATTAAAAGTAATTAAAATAAAGAGAACGAGAACATAAGTCTGCAGGGAAAGTCATGTGCTGCCCACATCAGATTTTTTTTGTATTCAAGAGATATTTAAACGTATAGAGATGTGAAAAACTCGAGGTGCGATTTTTGACATGATTCCATCAATACTTTCTCTATACATTACTATGTATTGTAGGGAAAATAACAAGTGACTTATATAACACATACTAATTCATCTATAGTGGATTTATGCATTGAATAGATAGACAGACAGACATAAATATAGACATAGAGACATACACACAATACATCTAAAAGTAGTTTTTCATTTTTAGAGCGCTTGAAATGTGCAGATACGTCGAAAACCTGAGTTTCAATTTTCGACATGATACTTATACATTCCCTATGCATTACCATGTATTGTAGGGAAATTAAAAATCTGATGTGGGCAGCACATGACTTTCCCTGCAGACTTATATCCACGTTCTCTTTATTTTAATTAAATTTAATTCACTTTTAATTTAAAAAATACCAAAACCTAATCAGCACCAGAGTATTTAATTTAATACAAGTAACTAATCAACCAAATTTTGTGAAATTCGGTCAATTAGTATTTTAGCTAGAGTGGATACATGACATTTTTACGGGCCATTTCGCAAAAGAGGCGAGTTCTCTATTCGTTCTAAAAACTAATTAGCACCAGGGTCACACCCAAGTGACTCCTTTCTGGTAGGTCGGACGGTCTGGGTCTCAACAACAACAACAACAACAACACCCAAGTGACTTATCTACCAAATTTTATGAAATTTGGTCCATTAATTTTTGAGTTAGAGTGCATACACACATTGCACAGACAGACAGACAGACACACAGACACACACACAGACGTCACGCTAGAAATAGTTTTTTCTTATTCTAGAGGTCTCGAAACGTGTAGATCCGTCGAAAACTCGAGTTGCGATTTTCGGCATGATTCCAATACTTTCCCTATACATTACCATGTATTGCAGGAAAAGTAAAAATCTGATGTGGGCAACACATGACTTTCCCTGCAGACTCAAATTAATTTTTTATTTATTTGTTTAATAATTCATTAAATTGAGTTTAATTGCACAAAATAACACTAAATTTGCATTTTTAATTCAATTTCTGTTTTGATTTGGTAATTGGACATTTTTCTAAAAGTGGCATAACTAAATGCGAAAAATATCAATATCTCGAGAACGGTTATTCCTAGAGTAATAGAGTTGCTCTTATTCTTTTCCTCATCAAAAATTACGTATAAAATAAACATGTAATTGATATATTTGAACATACGTAGCTTTTTATTTAGATTTTGGCGATTTTTGAGGGCCATTTCGTAAAAAAAGGCAGGTTGTTCTTTTCCAAATAGTACCAAAATCTAATCAGCACCAGAGTATCCCACAAGTAACTTATCTACCAAATTTTGTGAAATTTGGTCAATTAGTATTTTAGCTAGAGTGGAAGCATGGCATTTTTGCTGGCCATTTCGTAAAAAAAGGCAGGTTGTTCTTTTCCGAATTATACCAAAATCTAATCAGCACCAGAGTATCCTACAAGTAACTTATCTACCAAATTTTGTGAAATTTGGTCAGTAAATGTTTTAGCTAGAGTAGATAAATGACATTTTTGCTGGCCATTTCGTAAAAAAAAAAGGCAGGTTGTTCTTTTCCGAATAATACCAAAATCTAATCAGCACCAGAGTACCCCACAAGTAACTTATCTACCAAATTTTGTGAAATTTGGTCAATAAGTATTTTAGCTAGAGTGGATACGTGACATTTTAGCTGGCCATTTCGTAAAAAAAGCCAGGTTGTTCTTTTCCGAATAATACCAAAATCTAATGAGCACCAGAGTATCGCCAAAATCTAATCAGCACCAGAGAAACTTATCTACCAAATTTTGTGAAATTTTGTCAATTAGTATTTCAGCAGTGGATACATGAAATTTTTACGGGCCATTTCGCAAAAAAAGCGGGTTCTGTTTTTACGGATCATACCAAAAACTAATCAGCTCCAGGGTCATACCCAAGTGACTTACCTACCAAATTTTTATGAAAATCGGTTCATAAGTTTTTGAGTTGGAGTGCATACATACATTGCACAGATACACGGACACACAGACACACACACAGACGTCACGCTAAAAATAGTTTTTTCGTATTCTAGAGGTCTCGAAACGTGTAGATCCGTCGAAAACTCGAGTTGATTTTTTGACGCTTTTTTACGAAAAGGTTTCAGGGAAGATAACAAGAAAGATCAATCATGCTTAAAGCATTGATTATGAAACACTTTCCAACTTCAATGCAATTTTATTTAAAAAAGTCTAAAATGCAATACATTCCTCGGTAATATTTTAAAACTTATCACAATACTACGATAATTTATTTTATTTGAAAACTTCATCGAGAACAACTGAACTTCATTCAAATGACGGCATTGAAATATAAATTGCCTGGTTTAAATATCTCTAAAATGCGATACATTCCACGGTAATATTTTTAAAACTATCATAATACTACGATAATTTATTTTATTTGAAAACTTCATCGAGAACAACTGAAATTCATTCAAATGACGTCATAGGAAAAATAACACGCCTGGATCTCTCTATAAAAACAGCATTTCATTCATAACTTTCCCCCATTCATTTCATTCATCACAATACTATAATAATTTATTTTATTTAAAAATTAAGACCATTGAGCTACAAGTAATTAAACTCTATGCTTAAAACTTCATCGAAAAAAATCTTCCTTCTCTTTATAAAATCAATTAATATTTCATTCATATTAGCCATGCAGACTCCATGGGCTAAATTATTTTGTGTTAAAGAAATACAGAAATTCTAATACAACTCATTCTATATATTTTGCTGTTTACATTTTACATAGGTGAAAAATAGGCTTCATTGTAGAAATAATCAAATTTGCATAATCATTTAAACTCAAATATATTGTATTTGCGTTGTTTCAGTATGTAGATGCACAGAATTTAAGCAAAAATAAAGTAGTTTTAGGACGGATACAACATTCAATAGGAATTAAAAAGAACGTAAAAAATCACGGTTTTGAAACAAGATGGATGCCATATATCATTTTGAAGTGGGTCACGTGATCTTTTCATATCATGGTCACCTGATCGCTTCATATAAGAGGTGTTATTATTATTTTAATTTTTATTTAAAAACTACTGAATATATTTCGCTGAATTTTTTTTATATATTTTATGGAACAATTTGAATATTATCTAAAATTTTCGAAGCAATTTGTGAATTTTAAATCCGCTTAAAAAATGTTTGAAGAATCAGGTCCCATAGGGCTCAATGTATTTCATTTTTTCAACCCGGGTTTAATCCAAAATTAATTGGGTGATTTTATTCATTTATATTCCCATAGGTCCTACAGACCGTCTGAACAACATACTAAAATTTCATTTTGATTAAGTCATTTTTACGGCAGTTATCGCGCTGATATAGGTGCATCCTTCTGAGGTCAAAAAGGAGATTTCTCAGGTCAGTGGTGACCTTTATCACACCCTGTCGCCAAGGCGTTTCTGACTGTGATTCCATATGTCACCTGTATTACAGAAACTTTAAGCAAAACGATGGCGTTTCACGCAGAAATAGCGAGATTTCGACAGCTAATAGTGCATTGCATCGCACACTGAGCCATGCATCATAATTAGCTATTTCTATTTTTATTTTGCTGATCGGTACACAATACAAGAAGAAAAAAATTCGAAGAAATAAATTAAATTTCAGTTGAAAATTTTCCCCTTTTTCCCCTAATATAACTGCAATGATTCTCATATATTCTTCAATGTATCTCTCTCACCACTGTCATTCAGAGTTTAAAACTGGAAGGAAACCCTTACTTACCAAAAGTACTTGATTCAAAATATATCAGAAATCCTGTCTGTTCATTGCTGGAATCTGTAACAAGTTTTATGAGTGCCTCGTTACTTCGGGTGTCGCGCCAACCATAAATATCCTGAAAAGAAATTTCAAAAATAAATCTACTTACTCCCTAAAAAGGTTTGCTATTCCCAATCATTTTCAATTTTTGGAAAATCATTTGAAAATTAATACATATATATATATATTAATATATATATATATATATATATATATATATATATATATATATATATATATATTCACGTACAATCAAAATGAAATATAAAATATAAAATATAAAATCCAAGGAATAGTAAGGCGCATTTGCTGCTCTATCTAAGCCTCAAAGTACAATAAGAAAAAATGAGATTGAAAATGGATTGATACAATTAGAAGTTGTATGTTTACTGGGTTGTAGAGAGGTCAAGGGGGATTGCGACCCCTTTTCCTGGTTTAAGCCTGCTTTTAATCCCAGGAAACACTCCCAGAAACCACTACACGCCCGAAGCAACAATCATCAGTATGCCAGGGGAAAAAAACGGAATCCCGAAATGAAGATCTTAAAGTCACAAGAACATATAAAAGCATATAAAATAAAACAAGTATGAATAAAAATATATTCTAACCATGTATAAAGTTTTAAAAAGGATGTTCGTATATGCGTTCCGTCGTTAGAAGTCCATAGAAGAAACCCATGATATATTCCAGATGTAGAGATAGATAAGCTCATGGTTACAGAGTATCTAATTCCAAACGGGTAGAGTTGAGTTGTAGCAAATCATCAAAATTAGCATACATTTCTCTACGGTACTTTTTACAATATGCCATATAATAATGTCTTATGAAACGAGGTGGGTATGAATGTTTTAAGGCTTCCATTATTAGACGTCGTATGCAAATATCAATCTGTTTATCAGTTGGATTTAAACGTCTGTGTCTCGCAAAATGATTAATAATCACATTACGTTGTACATTTATACTCATATTAGTATTCCAATGAGTGAAGTAATTGATTGTGCAATTAAAATTACGTCTTTTATCAAATATCTTATAACACAGTTTTTCTTGATGATCATAAAATATAGTTATATCCATATTTCTTCTCTGTTGTTATGTTCAGATTCTATGAGCTCCAAGTTAGATGGATAAAAACTAAAGGCAAATATAAAAGTTCTATCAGATATTCCAATTAAAACATCGTCAACGAAGCGGAAATATGGCATCTCGTTAATAATTTGAGTTCCTTGTTCATACTTTGATAAATAAAAATCGGCAAGTAGAGATGAAAATCCCCCTCCCATGGGTATGCCGCTAATTTGTTTATAGAATCTAGATCCATTGTATAAAACGTTTTCGAATATGACCAATTTAATAAGGTTTTTAAATCTATTTTTGTCATATTGTAAATGTAAATCAGATGCCAAATATGTTTCCATCAAAATCTCAAGCAGGTCTTGCAAATTAATGTTGTTAAATAAGTCTTTGAAATCATAGCTTCTAAAATAAAAACGATCTGGGGATATTTTTAACTTTTCAACAACTTCGTAGCTGTTATTCACCATAACGGTGCCATTGGTTCGAATTTTCTTCATTATAGGTGTCAATAGCTTTAACAAAATTTGATTTGCTTTAGTTAAGTAAGTATGGCATCCAATAGTTACAGGTCTGAATTTAATAGGCTTTTTATGGATCTTAGGTATCAGAACTAAATATGGGAATTTAACAGTTGTAATGTTAATTCCAATACGTTTATAAAGAGCTGTTATGGGTTCTAACGACGTAACGCATCTACGAACATCCTTTTTAAAACTTTATACATGGTTAGAATATATTTTTATTCATACTTGTTTCATTTTATATGCTTTTATATGTTCTTGTGACTTTAAGATCTTCATTTCAGGATTCCGTTTTTTCCCCTGGCATACTGTTAATTGTTGTTTTTGGGCGTTTAGTGGTTTCTGGGAGTGTTTCCTGGGATTAAAAGCATGCTTAAACCAGGAAAAGGGGTCGCAATCCCCCTTGACCTCTCTACAACCCCGTAAACACACAACTTCTCATTGTATTAGACCATTTTCAATCTCATTTTTTCTTATTATATATATATATATTCTTAAACTATTTTTATTATATATATATATATATATACACACTTCGTGACACTAAAAATGAGACACCAAGAAGGACTGGGCAGAAAATGATGAAAATCGGCAAACAGAGAGAGACAGCAACGTACAATAAGTGATGTTTATTGCAAGATGATACACCTATATACTGAGCGATAACACCGTCTGATCAGTAGGAAGTAGGACCCCCGCGGGTAGCAATTCAGGCAGCAACACGTCTAGGTACAGAGTCAATGAGCGTGCGGATGGTGTAATGAGGGATGGCTGCCCATTCCCTGTCTACCTTTTGTCAGAGTTCATCTTTTAAACGCGGAGATGGCAGCTCACGCAAGCGACGTCCAATCGCGTAACAGACGTGTTCGATTGGTGAGAGATCAGGGGAGACTGGTTGTCAGGGAAGCACCTGGGTACCTTGCAGGGCATGTTGTCTGATACGTGCTTTATGTGGTCGGGCATTATCCTGCTGGTGAATGGCAGTAGGCATCCCCTGAACATACGGTAGTGTCACCGGCCGCTGCACGTCAATCACGTATCGTTGGACCGTCATAGTGCCCTCAATACGGACCAGAGGTGACCTGCTCTCGTAGGCGATGGCGGCCCAAACCATGATACCACGGTGTGGCGTTCCATAAATGCGGCTGGATTGGACCTGTCACCACTTCGGCGCTAGACTCATACACGGCGACTGTAATTGCAAAAACAGAGGCGTGACTCGTCTATGTAGCTCTATCCCAATAGCATTGCGAACGGAGGCGTCTGTGCTGTTGGGTCAATGGCAGTCATTTTAATGAACGCAATGAGTGTAGGTCGCCGGAGACCAATCGGCGGATAATAGTCCTGGTCGATATGGGAGTATCAAGGGTGTCCTGCACATACTGCAAAAGAGTATCGGAAGTGGTCTGCGAGGCCGCCAACGCTTGCATCGGTACACGCGTGCTGACGTCACTCTAACCGTACCGGCACCCCTCAAATGGGCCACATTCCCTGGTCCCAACCATCTTCGCCACAGCCCGTGCACTGTGGATGCGTGTAGGTGACTGTCCAATGAAATTTGACGTGTGGACCAACCTGCCTTTCTGAGTGCAATCACTATACTCCCCGTGAAATCGTCTGTCTGCTAGAACTGCCTCGATTGGCGGCGGGTTGGCATTCACTGTTACTACATGTTTCCTCTGAGACAAAAAAATATTGCAAAATGATTTCCCTTGCATACAGAGCGGCGCGACTATTGCCAATTCAGCAGGTTATTTCCCTTATATCTCACTCAACGTGCGCTGGACACCTGCGTATTTCGCATCATTTACATAACGCTGTGAGCTGCGTCTACCCTGCAATTTGCATATTTTTCTGCCCACTCTTTCTTGATGGTGTCTCATTTTCACTGTCACGCAGTAAGTTCTCATTTTCATTCTTTTGGTGTCTCATTTTCACTGTCACTTATCTAAGACGGTCATTTAAATACGCAGTAATAACACTAGAAATGTTTTAATTTATGACTACTTACTCATTTATCTGTATCGAGATTTTATCTGTATCGAGATCATTTTCATTCTCTTGGTGTCTCATTTTCACTGTCACTTATCTAAGACGGTCATTTAAATACGCAGTAATAACACTAGAAATGTTTTAATTTATGACTACTTACTCATTTATCTGTATCGAGATCATTTTCATTCTCTTGGTGTCTCATTTTCACTGTCACTTATCTAAGACGGTCATTTAAATACGCAGTAATAACACTAGAAATGTTTTAATTTATGACTACTTACTCATTTATCTGTATCGAGATCATTTTCATTCTCTTGGTGTCTCATTTTCACTGTCACTTATCTGAGACGGTCATTTAAATACGCAGTAATAACACTAGAAATGTTTTAATTTATGACTACTTACTCATTTATCTGTATCGAGATTTTATCTGTATCGAGATCATTTTCATTCTCTTGGTGTCTCATTTTCACTGTCACTTATCTAAGACGGTCATTTAAATATGAAGTAATAACACTAGAAATGTTTTAATTTATGACTACTTACTCATTTATGTGTATCGAGATTTTATTTGCGATTTTGACTTCTTCCAAAACTTATATTTTCTTGCCATTTTCTGTATTCTCTATTCTAAACCGCTATGTTAAACTGCTTTCTCCAAGTTAACCGCCTTCTCTAAGTTAAACCGCTATTTACATAATTAATGACTTAAATCTTTAATTAAAATTTAGCATGCTTGCTTACTTGCACAACGAATCAATTTATTATCTTTGTGAATCTATGTTTTTGTATTTTCAAATTTTTTACATGTTGCCGTATGACAATCGATTTGACACAAAAGTAGCAAAATAGGCCAAACTTTGATGGGTTATTTCTCCAGATCCAAGGGTTACTTTGAAAAACGGATTTCAGATTCAGATTCAGATTCAGATTCAGCATGATCGAGTTGGTATGCATTAGGTTTTTCAATCCTCGGGATTGCATCCGGTGCTCTGACATATTGACATTCATGGACGTATTTACGGGGGTTAGGGGGGGTTACCAAAGCACCCCCATGGAAAATTGTTACTTAATTAATAGCCAATACGAGAGAAAATAAATAAGAAAAATGTTTTTTGAAATTAGAACATTCAACCACAGCTTTGTGTTTTCTCCCACATGTATATTAAAAGCAATTTAAATTTATACCTAAATATAAAACTTTATTGCATTTCTTACGCTTATAAATATCCTATTTGTTAGTAGAGTTATTTTCTCTCCACAATGGTTAGAATTATGTTATGAAAGGGGTAATATTTTTTAAAGGTGGTACACACTAATTTTTTAAAATTGGTGCATACTAATTTTATAAAGTGCTATACACACGAATTTTCAAAATGTGATGCTCATACCATCAGTTCAAATTTACTTTGCTACAATGCATATTTCAACGTTGATATTAGCAATCTCTAAATTTTGAATACAGTAAATTTTAGCACCCCGCTGGAGGAAATCCTGCATACTGCCATGCTGACACTGCGATTTTAGCGAGCTTTCAACAACTATTGGAGTTAAATTATTGATAATGCTTGTTAATGGTGTTTCGTAGATAGTATCATAATCCTTCCGAACTCATTTTGGACTGTCATAATGACATTTTTTTCACTATGAAAATCAGAATTCAAAATATCTGCTACTGAAAAATAAATGTATCCATGCATTTGTTTTAATTCTGTAAAATACTTTAATTACAAGCCATTTAAGCAACGGCAGCTGTGTTATCATCGCATTCACGCAAGCCAAGATCACACATAAGATAGCTACTGGAATATCAGCTACTAGTCGGTATACCTTGTTACTCAAAATCCTACTGTTCCAATGATTGGCATGGTGTGACAACTTTTGGTTCCTAACGTCTTAACTTATTAAAATTAATATTTGTTTAAATATCGTGAACAATATGTTAAACTAGCAGCCCGCCGTTATTCGTACGAAATATATAATACAAAGAAACACAAATTTCAGAATTATGTGCAAATTTCTATGGTATTCTAAAGGAAAATGTTATTCAAAACATTCAATTAAAATCTTTAATTAAATTCTCCTAAAGAAAAGTATAAAAATCTCTGTTCTGGCTATACAAAATTATCTTCACAGGCGGCTCTGAAGAATGAAACAATCTGATCTCAATCGTAAACAATTTTACAGAAAAATATAAAATTGGATCAATATATGCCAAAATGAAAACAATAAAATGGTATTATATACTAAAACAGTAATAGTATTATATACTATATTAAACATAATATATGATTCCATTGACTAAGGGACAATATATGAGTTTGGAAAATCTTTGACAAAATAAAACAGATGACGCAAGAAATAAAAAATTTCAATAATTCCCGTAATCTTTAAACCCGAAGGCCTCATTGATACAATCCAATGGAAAATGCAACTCCAATAAAACATATTTTATACACAATTCTTTATTATTTAAATCGGGAAAGATTTAATAAAATCGTCTGCTGTATAAAGACATTAGATTAATTCTGTTGCTAAGCAACATATATTCTCCAAATAAATTGGCAAAATAATATCTTCTGCATAATGCTGTCTCTATGTGACGTTCGTTTTTGTTAAAACCTTTTTATTACAACCCCTTTCCTACAAGCTTGAAATATGGACTACATTTTAAGTAAGCCTATGTTTGGCCTATTTCATAGGCCAACCATTGAGGGGCTATTTTCCCAAGAAATAATTTGAAAAGCGGATTTCAGATTTGGAATAGATGAGCTTTTTCAGCCCTCGGTGTTGCATTTGACGCTTTGACATGCTGACACAGTTGTTTTAGAACAGTGATATTCCTATTCTAAAATTTTAAATTGGGATGACTTCTCAATATTAACTTTCCAATTCAAATGACCAGATATAGGGGTAGTTTCATCTATAATTCCTTGAGTTGAATACACCTTTCCTTGAGGCATTAAATTATCATGCCTCAAGGTAACAAGTTAACCTACGCTGGTAATAAGTTAACCTACGCTGGTAGCAAGTTAATCTAGTCTGGTGACAAAATATCTTACGCCAAGCAACATCGACGGCATATCATATTTACACAAAATAAAAATAATGCATAAAGACACAAAAAATGTATTAACATCATATATGGGTTACCCAGAAGAGTTCCTCTTAGGGACTCCGAATTTGCAAATAATTCGTTGCCTTTCAAGCAGAGTTTTTACTTACGTCGTCGCCACAATATCTTGCAATTCTGTTAGATATATCTTCAGTTGTACCTTCGTAGACTTCTACGTAATTTACGTCACAGCCTGTTGTAGAGTTTAAAGCGAAAGCACGGAAAAACAGCCTCACTGTGTGATAACCAGGCACGGCTATGCGCCATATGCATTCCCCTGTCTCGTTGTAAGGCTGAGGATACAGGGGACTAGTAATGACACCTTCGAAACCAAAGATGCTCCCACCACAGCCTCGACCTTGAAAAAAGATAAGACATTACGAGAAGCATATTTTATAGTCATTAAAATGAAGAAATAATAAATTAATAATTAATATTATGAAGTCATATTGACAACTCGAGTTCCCCAAGTGACCTTGCCTCTTAAGGAATGTGAGCCTTCTATAGAAACTTATAATATTAATTGAAAAATAATTAAAATTTTGCAGATCGATTTCTCATTAATGTTGGCACCTAATTTTTCCACCCTATGCCTACGAGAGCCAACGGCCTTACCGTGCGGAAAACACCGGTTCTCGTTAGATCACCGAAGTCAAGCAGCATCGGGCTCGGCTAGTATTTGGGTAGGTGACCACCTGGGAACACCGAGTGCTGTTGGCACACTTCGGGCATGGTAGCCCGGTGGTTTGCGCGCTGGATTTGCACGGTGTCACAGCTGCCGCCGTGTTCATGTACGATCACGTCAAACATGCGAGTCCCTAAGTACTTCCAAGAGGTTGGTGGTAGGGGAAGGAGGGTACAGTCCCTGTGGATGCCTCCCCCATTGGGTTCCGGTCTAAATTGTGTGGCACTTCCCTGCCGTCCAAACGGTTACCTTACACCTTTCTGGTAGGTCGGACGATCTGGGTCTCAACAACAACCCTATGCCTACGAGTCTATCGCTTCAAAATTCGATTTTTAAGGCTACTTAAATGTCGTTGATATTCGGAGCATCGCATGCACCTTCATTCCAGGTTTATCTCATCTCTGTAGTGTCTCAGAAAGTCCCTTGGTAATGGGGCCGTTGACATTGGTTCTAATTGGTCACTTTATGAGCGGTTCTGATGCTATACGTATACATTGCCAAAAGTTCATAATATTAGAACTTTTATCAGCGTTATACTAGATATGATATCAAAGATTTCTCTTGTTCTTAAAGTTAAATTAAAAAAAAAAATGATTTTGTTTTTTAAAATAGTTAGCATTATGTATTTGGTACTGATTGAAATTACGCTTTATCTGATAATTTTTTAAATATTCATGAAATTGAATATATATATATATATATATATATATATATATATATATATGCATATATATATATTATATATATATAATATATATATTATATATGCATATATATATATATATATATGCTTATATATATATTATATATATATATATATATATATATATATATATATATATATATATATATATATGTATATATATATATGCTTATATATATATATATATAATTGATATATGAACGAAAACTATGCATAAACTACAGTAAGTACAGAAACCCATCTCTAGCATATCCGTAATAACGGATATGCAACTTGAGAAGGATAAATGAATACCACACAAAACACCACAAATATATACTACATCAAACACTGAAATATATAGACCAAAAACATACAGAGTACCGATACGTTTTAGTGAGCGGATTCAATATCCTGAAACTACAATGTATATATTTTAAAAGAATAAAAAGAAAACGGTCCTCCTGCCCATAAATGTTATTTTTATATTAAACAGTTCGGGTTGAAATATTTTTCTGGAAAGCGAAACCCTCTTGTTTTGTGAAAAGTGCACAATGCGTTTTGTTTGTGTGTATCAATGATTCATCTGTAAAAAGAAAAATCTGACATGGGCAGCACATGACTTTCCCAGCAGATTCATATTCACGTTCTATTTATTTCTGCAACAATTCCTTAGATTGAGTTTAATTACACAAAATAACACCCATAATTATATAAAAGTACACCGAATTTTGCACATTTGATTCAATTTTCTTTCTGATTCTTCAAAAATTCATTATATTGAGTTTCGTTGCACAAAATAACGCCCAGATTTATTTTAAATTACACTAAATGCACACTTTTTATTCGATTTTCGTTTTCATTTGGTAACTGGTGTAGCGAAATAGTAAAAAATGAAAGAAATTAAAAATTAAAAAAATACTAATAAATCTCGAGAATAGCTAGATATAGAGTAATGGGGTTGTTCTATTCCTTTCATCATCAAAAATGTGTATAAAACACTCATTTAATTGATGCATTTGAGTATACGTAATTTCTTATTTTAGATTTTGGCGATTTTTGATAGGCCATTTCATAAAAAAAGAGCAGATTCATTTTTCCGAATCGTTCAAAAATAAAATTACCACCAGCATTACCCACCAGTACAGTGCCTAGAAGTAATAGTGTGCCGACCGTGGCGAAAAACAGGTACCCTAGAAACTGTCTCCACCAGACGACGTTGGTCTCGTATAAGAGATCAAAAGCTGAGGAGTTAACATTGAAACTAATGGCAATTTAATGCAAATGTGACCAATATCTTTGGAAATAATTGGAGAATTTGTATGAAATTTGGTGTAAATATTGCAAGTGGTATACACAAAAAATTAATTTGATTTTCAGAGAAATTGAGTTAGGGATATATTCGTATTTTTAAAATTTTATTTAACTTTATCTATGGTCGTTTAAACATTTGAGGTCCAAAATAATCAAGTTCATTCATCACAGTAACGTGAAATTCGGTATGACGTTTTCTCTTGTGGTGCATTTCAGTTCTTTTGATTTCGAAACTAACCGGGCTAGCCCGTCCTGGACAAGCCATAGGACATTACTTGTTTGTAGAGAATAACTCGAAAATCAGAGCAAGTAGGAAATATAAATTTAATATATCGTTTTCGTTTGGGGTACATTTTAATTCTTTCAATTTTGAACCGTATCGGGTTAGCCCGTCTTAGGCCCGCCTTAGAAACCCACTCGTTTTTACGGTATAACTCGAGAGCAGGTGTATCTAAAAATTCGAAGTTTAGCATATCCTTGTCATTTGGTGTATATTTTAACTCTTTGGATCTTATCGGGCTAGCCCGTCCTGATCCCAACAAAGGAAATATACTCATTTTATGAGAATAAATCAAAATTCTGATCAACTAGAATGTCTAAATTTAATATATCATTGTCCTGTGGCGTATATTACATTTCATCGCATTTCGAACTTTATCGGCCTAGCCTGTCTTGGCCCGTCATAGAAATTTACTCGCTTTTCAAAAATAACTATCAATCGGGGCATCTAAAAAATGTAAATTTAGTATATCATTTCTTTTTAGATGGATTTTAATTTAGATTTTGAACCTTATCGGGCCATCCCGTCTTGAGTCCGTTGAAGAATGCATTCGTTTTTGAAGAATAACTCAAGAACGGCAATAGCTAAAAATTCCAAGTTTAACATGTCGTTCGATTTTGGGGTATATTTAAGTTTCTTCGGATTTGAACTTTATCGGGATAGCTCGTCCATGGAAATGGACCCGATTTTTTAGAATAACTGGAAAATCAGGGCAACTGGAAAACACAAATTTAGTACATCCTTATCTTTTGGGGAATATTTTAATTCCTTCGATTTTGAATCCTATCGGGCGAACGAGTTTTGGACCCGTCTTTGAAATTCACTTTTTGGGGGAATAACTCTAGAATTCGAGCATCTAAAAGTTCCAAGTTTAGAATGTCGTTGTCATTTGCGGTATATCTTAGCTCATTGGATCACCTTACCGGGCTAGCCCGTCCTGGGCCGAACAAAAGGAATGTACTTGTATTTTAAGAATAACTCCAAAACTGTAGCAGTTTGAATGTCTAAATTTAGTATAGCATTGTGTTTTAAGGTATATTTTATTTTTGGGGATTTTGAACCTTATCAGGCTAGCCCGTCTTGGACCCGACGTAGAAATGTACTGGTTTTCCGAAAATAACTCGAAAATCGATGAAGCTAAAAAAAATCAAAATTTAGTATATCATTTTCTTTTGGGGTAAAATTTAATACTTTCGAATTTGAACCGCATCGGGGTAGTCCGTCCCGGGCCCGACATATTAATGCACTCGTTTTTTAAATAACTCAAGCAGAGCAGTTAAAATATTTTATATATCATTGTTTTCGGGGTATATTTTAATTCCAATAATAAATTTACCATAAATGACAACGGCATGTTAAATGTGGAATTTTTAGACACTCCGGTTCCCGAGTTATTTCTCAATAACGAGGGAATTTTTAAAGCGGGTCTAAGATGGGCTAGCAAGACACGGTTCAAAATATTAATAATTATAATATACCCCAAAAGACAATGATGTATTAAATATTCTTAGTACGTCCTTTTTGAGTTATTTAAAATGATAGTACATTAATATGTCGGGCATAGGACGGGCTATCCCGATAATAATTCCAAGAGTTAAAATATACCGCAAAACATAACGACATGCTAAACTTGGAAATTTTCAAGTCCGATTCTCGAGTTTCTCCCCCAAAGCGAAAGGATTCCTAAGGGAGGCCCAAGACGGGCTTACCCGATGTGGTTCAAATTCGAAAATATTAAATTCTACCCGAAAAAGAATTAATGTACTAAATTTGGGTTTTCCATCTGCTCCGGATTTCGGGATACTGTAAAAAAAATTAGTATTTTCCTATGGCAGACCCAGCACGGGCTAGCTGAATGAAGTTTAAAGTCAAAAAAATGAAATATACCACAAAAAACAATAGCATACTAAACTTGGAATTTTTAGCTACTCCGGTTCTCGAGTTATTCATCAAACACGATCGCATTCCTAAGACGGACTCAAGACGGGCTATCCCGATGAGGTTCCAATTGTAAATTATGATAAACCCCAAAAGAAATTGATATACTAAATTTAGATTTTTTAGCTGCTCCGATTTACGAGTTATTCTCGGAAAACCAGTACATGATCACTATGTCGGACCTAAGACGGGCGAGTCTGATAATGTTCAAGATCCAAAGAAACAAAATATAGCTTAAAGACAATGATATACTAAATTTAGATATTCTAACTGCTACAGTTTTGGAGTTATTCTTAAAAAACGAGTACATTCTTTTGTTAGGACCGGGACAGGCTTTCCCGATCAGGTTTTAAATCCAATGAGCTAAGACATACCGCAAAAGACAACGACATTCTAAACTTGAAACTTTTAGATATTTGGTTCTAGAGTTATTCACCCCAAAATGTTCTAGAGTTATACCCCAAAATTTCTAAGGCGGGTCCAGAGCGGGTTCGCCCGATACGGTACAAAATCGAAGGAATTAAAATATTCCCCAAAAGATAAGGATGTACTAAATTTATATTTACTAGTTTCCCCGAGTTTCCAGTTATTAAAAAAAAATGGGCCCATTCCTATGTCGGGCCCAGGACGGGGTTCCCCGATAAAGTTCAAATCCGAAGAAACTTAAATATACTCCAAAAGCGAGCGAATTCTCTGGCCCGGATCCAAAATAATGATCAATGACTCCCTTCTGAACCAAAACTGCTCTGGCACGAATAGCCCAAGAATGATAATTATCACTCAATAATTTAGGGATCCTGAATTCTTCCTTCATGGCAGCCATGCTTCTTTTGTAAAGTTCTGATTATAATCCGTAATATTTAATAACTTCTAAGTGCATCTACTTATGAAATTTACCATAGAATAAAAAAATTCTCCGCATTTGCGAAAACGAAAGTACGTCTTCTTATTGTTTCTCAGATAAACAATCTGGGTGTCCACAACCTCTAAGTTTTAGCAGAGATAGTGGGTTTTATGGTAAATGATAAACATTACGACTATATTAGACAAAACTATATTTAAACGAAAAGAATATACATCACATAACTAAGAATAGCATTATAATCTACTATAAGAGTAACATTTTTTTAACTGTAAAAGTAGTAAATTCATTGCATTATATAAGGAAAGTCATGTGCTGCTTACATCAGATTTTTTTTCACATGGTACTGCGCATTGGATGTCACGGGAATAACAAACGCGCGCATTTTGTTCTTTGGTTCTCTTCCAAAGAGACTCTCTTTGGACGTGACTGAGAAAAATGCGTACAGCACAATTAAGAATCTCCTGCATAGATTATTTAAGTTTGGATATTACCACTTCAAAATTAACAAAATTTTTAATTTGAATAATGGAAAAACTAGCTGTGTTTTGGCAGCGATTCTCAAAATCCTTCTTCGTGATTGGCGTTAGGGTTTTACGAAATGGCTAAGCTCATCCACGTCAGGCTGACAACTTTTTGATTGCATGTCGGACTGATTGATCGTCCAACCTTATATTAAAGAAGCTCGCTTTCTTCACCAAACATGGTGGTTGTTTTGTCGGGAGACTAGCGCGCATTTCTAGACATAGTGTGGTACTGCTAGATAGCACTAGATATAATGATTCCATTATTACATCCTTCGTCCTGTGTATTACCTATTCCTCTATTTTAAATGACTCCAAATTGCATGCATAGCAGCATATAACACCACTTACCTTTATCGGTGGACATGTAATTCATCAGATATAGTACTGAATTGTCTCTTTTATTAATATCTATAAGTAGAGATCTTCCGGTAGAGAAAATTGGATCTGGGAGCACATAACCGCAAAGAGTTCTCACTAGTGGCGCTGTCACATTATTGTCACCGTCGTACACCTACGAATGAACAGACAATAAGTTCATGGGTCTCGGACAGAAAATTTTACTCTACAATAGCTAAACATTACAACAATTAGCTAAACATAATATATGAGTCTGAAAAATATGTACCAAAATAAAGCAGATGACTTAAGAAATTGAAAATATCAATTATCTCCGTAACCTATCAGCTCGAAAGCCGTAATTAATGTCATCCAGTCGAAAATGTAATTCCTATAAAATTTATTTTTGTATGTATTTCTAAATTATTTTAATCGGAAAAAAATTCAATAAAAATCGTCTGCTATATAATCTTATTGGATTTAATTCCGTTGCTTAGCGACATGATATCTTGTTCTTCAAATAAATTTGTGGAAAAAATACGTCTGCGTAATGCTATGGCTATATGAAAGATTTAAGGGTGAGCGTCAGTAAATTTTCTGCCCTATCCGCGCTTTGTTAACTTTCGCGGCACACATATTTCGCCGAAATTCTGCTCAAACAGTTGCGAAATATTTTCTTATAGATAAAATGCTATGCTTAGATTATATTAAAACTAAATTTAATACCCAATAAAACATAAAATATATATTTTATTTTAATTTAAAATATTTTTGGTGCTGCCATCTGTTGTCGTAATTTAATTCATACCGACTATTTTTATTTTTTAATGAATATTTTTAAATGTCTATTCTTTCTAATACGCTATTAAATACAACAACAGATCATATATAATGCCATAATCACAGAAACGTAATTGAACTTGGACTTGAAGACAAAGGAATTTGAAGACAAAACTGCAGTCCTCAGTGATGTACATTGAGATCCCTTATCAAATTTATAGAATGATAAAATACCTTTCCGTGATTGTGGCATTATTATATATGATCTGTTGTTGTATTTAACACTGTATTAGAAGGAATTGATATTTAAAAACGTTCATTAAAAAATAAAAATAATTGGTATGAATTAAATTACGACAACAGATGGCAGCACCAAAAATATTTTGGATTAAAATAAAAAGTATATTCTAAGTTTTTTGGGTCATTAAATATAGTTTTAATATAATCTAAGCATTGCATTTTATCTTTCAGAAAATATTTCGCAACTGTTTGAGCAGAATTTCGGCGAAATATGTGTGCCGCGAAAGTTAACAAAGCGCGGATAGGGCAGAAAATTTACTGACGCTCACCCTTAAATGTGCGTCTTTTATTAATATCTCAACAACCACCGATTCTAGAAACTCGAAACGTGAACTAAATTTTAAGTAGGACTATTCCAAGACAAAACAGAAACGTTTATGAAATTCGGTGCAGCCATTGTCTCGTGATGATGAGACAAGCCCACACATATACAGACAGACATATTTTTCAATTGTATTCATATAGATTACTGGAACGAATTATTAGGCGTTACCCATGTCCTAAATAAGCGAGCGCTACTTATGTAATACAAATGCAGATAATACCGAGCAATTTCAAAATCGATAGTTTCGAATCAAAATCATTCGTACTTTTATTTTTAACTAAATAAGTGTCCGCTACTTAAATTATACAGATTCAGATAACACTACACTCAATTTCCAATGATCTATGATCACACATTAAGACGTACACACCCATTATGCAAAATTCTCTCTTAGAAAATATAACCGATATTCCCTCCCTCGACTTGTTTTTCAAAACCCTTTTCGATATAACTCAAAATTGTGCCTTGTCCTTTATTCGAAAGAAAAAGTCTAAAGTTTCTAACTTCTCTTGGTGGAGCAAGGACTTGTCTAAGTTTCGCAACTTTGTCACTGCCCTTTCTAAAAGAGTTAAATCACTCGAGAGGGACTCCGCCTCCACTGATATTATCCTCGCGGCTAAACTTTTATTTAAACGTAATAGAGCTAAATATAAACAAATGATTAAAAAATCTTGGCTGGAATCTTGGAAAAAATTTTGTTCCAGTTGTAATCAAACTTTCGGCTCCCATTTTAGGTTCTCATTTCAAAAACATAAGAAATTAAGCAATATAAATCTTTATTTTCCAGATTCTCCTTCCCTTAATCATTCAGATAAACTAAAACGTCTTTTGGATCACCATTTTAAAGAAGATACAGATTTTGACAACTTCCCAACTTTTACCCTTCCGAATGACGGACTGGGGACGGTTTCCGATGCAGAGCTCCTTTCAGTTTTCAACAATCTTAAATCTGGTAAAGCTCCGGGACTAGATCTCCTGGACTTTACCATCTGGAAACAAATTTTTAAATTTTACCCCTCTCTTCTTTCTAAATCCTTTAACTTTTGTTTTAAACTTTGCCATTTTCCGTCTTGCCTCAAGAACGCTAACATTTTATTTTTTAATAAGCCGGGCAAGAATCTTTCTCTCTGCTCCTCCTTTAGACCAATTTCTCTCTTACCCACTCTTGGGAAAATCCTCGAAAAAATTTTTATTCACAAACTTAACTTTTGGTTGTCAACTGAGGGGGCACTGCATCCCCTACAGTTTAGATTCAAAGAACTCACATGCTGCGAAGATGCTGCTCACAGGCTGATTCAATCTATCACTTCCCACAAATCCATTAATTTTGTTTCGTTAACCACCGTCGACATCTGCGGGGCTTTTGACAGCCTAAACTGGAGAATTTTACCCCAAGCTTTTTCTGATATAAACCTTCCCCACTCTTTTCAAGCTTTTATTTTTTCATATTTATCAAATAGACAGATAACATTTTCAGACAATTCTATTAAACTTAACAAAGTATTATCAATGGGTGCTCCACAGGGTTCAGTTATCTCCCCTACCCTTTGGAGCATCTATTTTAACTCTATTCTCAAACTTAACAATAATCTTTTCCATATCCAAGCCTTCGCAGATGATCTGGCGGTGGTTACCTATGGTGTTAACCTTAAAACCCTTCAGCTTAATAATAATAATCTTTTAAACTTGATTTCCTCTGCCCTCTCCGACCTTAAACTTTCTATTTCTCCTGAAAAGTGCAAGGCCATTATCTTTAACAAAAACCGTTCTAAAATTCGCAATAGACCCTCCTTTAAAATCTTAAATCATAAAATTACTCCCTCCCGCTCCCTTTCCTTTTTGGGCATCACTATAGATGACAATTTGAAATGGAGCACTCATATCTTCAATCTAAGGGAGAAATGTTATAGGGTTGCCAACACCTTTGGCCGGGTGTCTGGCAGTAACTGGGGGGTTGACAAATCTTATTTAAAAATATGGTATTCTTCGGTAATAGAAAAAACTTTAATTTATGGTGCGGGTATTTGGGGGAGTGCTTTAACGGGGGATCAGATTAAAAAACTTTTATCTTTACAAAGAATCTTTCTTTTGAAAATCTCTGCTGGCTTTCGGACCACCTCTAACATTTCTCTCTTCTCCATTACTGGTATTCCCCCGATCCATATCGTAATTAATACGAATTATAAAAAATATAATTTTTGGAAACATCATTTAAACCTCTTTTCAAATTTGCCTGTCCCTTCCCCTTCCCTTTTTGATTTTAACCGCCCTCTCTCTTCCCTCCCCCCTTCCCATCGTATTGCAAATCTTGTACCTCGCCCTCCTTCCTCTTTCTCCGATATTAATGTATACACAGATGGCTCCTCCATAGATGGGAATACTGGCTTTGCCATCTGTGTTTTCAACAACGATACTCTACAGTCTACACGAAACGTTTACATTCAAATTAGCCAATGGGAACACAGTTTTTCAGGCAGAAATTGCTGCCCTTGACTTTGCAATAAATTGGGCCTCAACGAATAATTCAAAAATTAATATTTTTACTGATAGTCTTTCCTCCCTTTCGGTCTTTAACTCGGTTAAAAATAAATCTAACTTTCTTTCAAAAATAAAACTTAATGCTATTGCAAATAAAAATTTAATTAATTTACGTTGGGTTAAGGCCCACGCTGACGTCTCGGGCAACGAGACTGCAGATAAATATGCTAAACTTGCCACCTCTACCGGTTCCCCCTTTTCCCTTCTCTTCCCTTTTTCCCTTCTTAAAAAATTTTGCAAACAGAATATATCTCTCCAATGGCAAGCTTACCTTAATTCGTACATTTCCCCCCGGACCCATGATCCGGCCCGTATCTCTTCCTTTCTCCCTTTTGTTAATCCCACCCTTCAAATTACTAATAAATATTTAATTTACTTCATAACTGGGCATGGCCCATTCCTAGACTATCTTTTCTTTTTTAAACACAAATCATCCTCCTGTTGCACCTGCGGATCGTTCGGCGATACCGATCATTTTGTTTTTTCCTGCCCTCACACTAAAAAGTATCATTTATCAAAACCCACTCCCGCCAACTGTGCAGCCTGGTTCTCGAGAGTCAGCTCTAACTTTTCTTCAATTGAAAAAATAAAAAACTGTGTTCTCATTGCTAGGGAGATTTCCAACCAAATTTCTTAATCAGCTTGTGAGCCTTCTCCCCTTTGGTCTTTGTGTTTGCATCTTTCCCCTTGGAGGTGTTGCCCTTCTCCTGCCTTCATGTCTTGTGCAGGTTGTTTTTGTGTAGTTTGCTTTACTGTTGTTTTGTTATATAGTGTATGGTTCTGTGATTGTTTTGTGATTGTTGCGTTTGCTTCGGTTTTTCCCATTACGGGTTTACTGTCGTAACAATTGTCTGTTACCTTTGACGTCGTCTTATAGTGCTCTTCACTTTTAAATATAATCCCTTATAGTTTCCAAATGGGAAACTGGATTTTTAACCTCTCCTGTATATATTTTTAAAAGTTTAAAATAAACGTTGCTATGGACCGTTGGACGAGGGCCGGTTGAAGTTGGCTTCCGCTAACTCCTTTCCCGGCCGTCCAAATAGATGCTCAAGTCCTTGTTGACGAGCCGGACGGTCTGGGTCTTCAACACCCATTATGCAACTTCCTGGTTACCTTACACCTTTCTGGTAGGTCGGACGGTCTGGGTCTCAACAACAACAACAACAACACCCATTATGCACTTTTCCGGCCGTTCAAATAGTTGCTCAAGTCTTCAGGATGAGTCGGTCGGACTGGGTCTTCAACATGCACATGCTCAACATGAATCCTCCCACTGTAAGTATGGCTTCAGCAGATCGAACACCTTCATTTTGGAAATAATCCGCAGAGAAATAAGTTAACATGCAATGTGGTCACTAAAGAAATTATAAAAATAAAATTACTTATGAAATCAGATTTTGTTTTGTTAGGATGTTAAGATACATGCGCTTCTTTTAGTTAAATTATAGCATCGTGATCATATTAAGTCTTACGGATGCGATGATATATATATTTATCAGATAACACGAAAAGTAAAAATTTCGATGTATTTAAAAAAAAATAAATATCAAAGAATTGTCCTACGGATTCTGTTAAAAGATTGTTGAAAATAATGTACTTCGATCTGTACAATGATGTCAAGATGGAAAATACGTGATAATTTTTAGTCGTTAAGGAACCAATTTGTATAAAAATGCTAAAACATAAAATAACTGCAATACTAATTCGAAACGAAAATAAAATAACAATGAGGTGGACCTTCCCGTGTACCTCTGTACCAAATTAGATCACACACACACACACACAAACACACTCCACAGGCCTCCTCTTTTATTAACACTTTCAAACATAGTTGTAAAGTGTTTATGACTTTGTTGATACTGTCTGTCCGCTCGCACGATAACTACCGTAAAAATAATTTTATTAAAATGAAATTTTAGTTTGTTGTCTGTGGGACATATGGGAATGTAAATGAATAATATCACGCAATTCGTTTTGGATTGAACCAGGGTTGAATATGTGAAATACATTGAGCCCTATGGGACCTAATTTTTCAAACATTTTTAAGCGAAGTTGAGATTCACAAATTGTTTCGAAAATTTTAGGAAATATTCAAATTATCAAACTGCAAAAATTGGGTTCCGAAGCACAAAGGAAAATTCAGCAGATTCCGTCGGAGAACGAAGCGATTCGATCGCACATTCAAGATCCCAGTGTTGATATTTTACTGCAAATAGTAGAAGATATGAAAGCCAGTCCTCTAAAAATGAGTATTCAACTGGACAAATCAACTGATGTTGATAACTGCAGTCAGTTGTCAGTATTTGTGAGATATTTTAAGAGAAAATCTGATGAGGTCAACACATGATTTTCCTTATATAATGCAATAAATTTACTATTTCTACAGTAAAAATAATAGGTTATTCTTATAGTAGACACTTACATTCTTTCCAAGATATTGAATTGTCGTCAATTAGACTTCATTTTCAGTGATTTAGCGTCATTTTTATCTATTTGACGAGATTTTCATTAATTTGGCAACATTTAAAAAAGTCGCCAAGTTGGCGATATTCCGCCAAATTCGTCGCCAAAATCACCAAGCGTTACGAATGAAGAAATAAGTTATTCTTATAGCAAATAATTAATGATTGTTGTTTAAATACAAAAGTATAACTCAAAGTATCTTTTCTCATGAATGGAACGAGCTAGATCTACGAGAATGATGTCATCAAATTTGCCGCATGATATTCCATATGAAAAGTGAGCATGTTTCTCAACAGTTAATATTTTTTTTTAATTTATGGGATATTTTGGTAAATTTATTTGAAAAATGTACAATATCTCGAGAACGGTTCGTGCTAGCGTTTTAAAGTTTATCTTAATCGTTTCCTAAAGAAAAATTACATAAGAAATGTATATTTGCGTAACTTTATTAAAGGTTTTAATTTTTCGATGATTTTTTCAAAATTTCACTTGAAAATTTAGGGGGGTTCTGAACCTTCGATTGCGTTTAAAAACAATAGGCTTCCAGTATTCACGGATTGTAATTTTTGTACCACATTTCGCTCGAATCGATCTATTCGTTCGTCAGTTATCGTCTCCACAGACTCACTGACACACACATACACATACATACTTTCACACACACAAACACACAGACATCACCTGGAAAAGGTCTGATTCGCGTTCAGGGATGCTTGAAACGTGCTGACCCCTCGAAAACTCAAATTCGAATTCTCGACCTCACATTACTTTCCTTAAACATTATATGTATATAAGGAAAGTAATGAAAAAATAATAATTATATCTGAATTTGCAATTCACCTTTAACGATTGTGTGAATCATGTCATGGATACTTTCCCACGGGAAATGTTAACAAAGTTCAAAGTTAGGTACTGTATCCATTTCTGTTTGACCCAGATTCAATGGCCGTTTAGTAAAAGATGATCTTTTTACTCTCCTTATATACATAACGTATAAGGAAAGTATTGTGACGGGGTCGAAAATTCGAATTCGAGTTTTCGACGGGAGAGCACGTTTCAAGCATCCCTGATCACGAATCGAATATTTTTGAAGTGATGTCTGTGTGTGTGTGTGTGTGTGAAAGTATGTGTGTGTGTCAGTGAGCCTGTGGAGACGATAACTGACGAACGAATGGACCGATTCAAACGAAATTTGGTACAAAAATTACAATCCGTAAACACTGGAAGCCTATTGTTTTTATACGCAATCGAATGTTCAGAACCCCCCTTAAATTTTCGAATGAAATTTTGAAAAAATCGTCAAAAAATCAAAACCGCTAATAAAGTTACACAAATAAACATTTCTTATGTAATTTTTCATTAGAAAACGATTGGCATAAATTTTAGAACTCTAACATGAACCATTCTCGAGATATTGCACATTTTTCAAAAAATTATCAAAAAGTTATATAAAATAAAAAATAAAAATATTTCCTATTGAGAAACATGTTCACTTTTCATATGTAATACCATGCGATAAATTTGTTGACATCATTCTCGTGGATCTAGCTCGTTCTCCTAACAGCATTTTTTTCACAGTGACGTAAGATTTACGTCACACTGTGACTTTGGGACGTCACAGGACGTCGCAGTACGTCTGGGCAATGTCATATTGAGGTCACAGCGAAATCATTTTGGTCATTTTCATGGATGTTTGTGACGTCACATATTAACTTTTATGTGACGTCATACCGTAGTTGCCATTGTAATGTCGTCACATTGCTACGTGTTAATTAAATTATGGAAACGTCACAGAATATAGTCACAATGAAGTTACAAAGTTACTAATACGTAACGTCGCATAGAAGTCACAATTGTGTTGTCACATTGTGACCCAGGTGTCACGTGACTATAACGTCATTGTCACACATGTGACGATCTTTGCTGTGAGGGTCTATTCATGAAAAAAGATACTTTGAGTAATACTTTTGTATTTGAACGCCAATAGTCATTTATCTGCTGTAAGAATAACTTATTTTTCAGTCCATAACGCTTGGCGAGATTTTGGCGACGAATTTGGCGGAATGTCGCCAACTTGACGACATTTTTAATTGTTGCCAAATTAACAAAAATATCGCCAAATTGATAAAAATGGCGCTAAATCAATGAAAATGACGACTAATTGAAGAAAATTCAATATCATGGAAAGAATATAACTATCTACTATAAGAATAACTGTTTTTTTAGCTGTAAAAGTAGTAAATTCATTGCATTATATAAGGAAAGTCATGCGTTGCCCACATCAGATTTTTGAAATAGGAGCCAAAGATTCAAATAGATATATAATATTCAAATGCTTAAATGTAATATGTATGGATATATGTATATAATGAATATGTATATAATCTATATATATGTATATAATGGATATATATATAATATTCAAATGGAATTTGAAAAATTCGACTTAGAACAATTCTGGTGTACACAATTAGACCCTTACCCACAGCTCGCAAAAGCAGTATTGCAGACACTTTTATCATCTGTCACTACCTACTTGTGTGAAATGGGATTTTGATCACTTTTGCACATAGAAACAAAAGCAGAAATCACTTGAATGCAAGTGATGACTTACGCGTGGCTCTTTCAGAAAAGGAGCTTCGCTTCAAAAGTATTGTTATGATTAAACAACAACAACGTAGCCATTAAAAACTGAGATATTGTTTTGTATGTACAGGGTGATTATAATTAAAGTTCCCGGTTTGAAAATGGTCTCAAATAAAAAGCACTGGTCAGAATGATTTGAAATTTTGCGTGAACACTCGTAGATCAATGAAATTTCGGTTGGTGAAGAAAAAACAGTAGTTCAAAAAGTCGCCGGTAGGGGAATAATTGGAGCTTTGCTACACTAGAATGCAATACAAAAGTAATAAACGTTGACTTACTCATTGGCTAATAACGTAATAAATGTTCAATATGCTGTCCTTCGCATTCTGAAGCAAGCTGAAAGCGCAAAGTAGGGTGTTCAACAACAGATTTGAGTGTTTCTGTAGAGATGTTGTGGATGTGATGCTTGGTGCTAGCTTTAAGTTCCGCTAAATTGGTAATGTGACCATTAAACATCACAATCTTCAGATGCCCCCAAAGCCATAAATCACATGGATTGAGGTCGGAGGAACGTGCTGGCCATCTTACTGGAAAATGGCGGCTGATGATTCTGTCATCTCCAAAATAATTGCGAAGTAGCCGCTTCACTGGTTTTGCTATATGTGGTGGAGCCTCATCCTGCATGAAAATAGTGTTATCGATACACTGACGCTCTTGCAGTGTGGGTATAACGTGACTTTTCAAAATACGTTCATATCGATGGCCCTTGACTTAACAGGTGACGGGGCCATGAGGACCAACTTCCTCAAAAATGAAAGGCCCGATAATAAACGCTGCTGTAAATCCTCACACAGTGACTTTGGGGGAATGAAGAGGCACCTGGCGTAGTTCCTGTGGATTTTCAGTTGCCCAGATTCCGCAATTTTGCGTATTAACAGTTCCGCGTAGATGGAAAGGTGCTTCGTCAGTCCACAAAACGTTCCAGGGCCATTCATCGTCCACTTGTATCCAAGCCAGAAATTGAAGTGCTAACATTTCACATGCAACGTTGTCCACAGGTAGCAACTGTTGAACATGGGTCAGTTTGTAAGGATAACATTTCAAAATATGTTTCAAAATTTTTTGCACTGTACTGGAGGGTACGTCTAATGATCGGGCAATTCCACGTGCACTCGTAGATGCATTAGCGTTACGCTCCTCTTCTAACGCTGTAGCTACGTCTTCCATTATCTCTCCATCGACAGCTTTCCTTACCCTTCCAGGTTTGATGTCCAAAGAGCCAGTTTTTCAAATTTTAAAATTATTTTGCGCAAAATTTTGCCACACAGAGGACCAGATTTTAACTTTTTCAACGTTCTGAACTTTCTAAGAACTACTAAACAAGAGCTGTTATTCTCATAAAACAATTTGACAAGAAGAGCACGATCTTTTAATGATAGAGTCATTGCGACAGAACAATAGAGTCTTTTCATTAAGTTATGAGAAACAAGTTCCGCTCTTCCTTTTTTATAGCAAACGTTTATTGCAACGTCACTGTCTTATGCAAATTTGCAGCAGCATTTGAAATGCAATTATGCAAAACAAGTTAAATCCACTTCTTGTGAAAAAAGATACGACTTACGTTTGCTTAGAATTTAACACTGTTTCAATGGATGAAATTTTTTTTTCATTACTTGCATGCATGATGATGAAAGATCAACTTTTAATTCAGTATTCGAAGGACAACATATTGAACATTTATTACATCATTAGCCAATGAGTAAGTCAACGTTTATTACTTTTGTATTGCATTCTAGTGTAGTAAAGAGCCAATTATTCTCTTAGCTGCGACTTTTTGAACTACTGCTTTTTTCTTCACTAAACAGAATTTCATTACTCCACGAGTGTTTACGCAAAATTTCAAATCATTCGGACCAGTGCTTTTTATTTGAGACCATTTTCAAACCGGGAACTTTAATTATAATCAGTCTGTATATGTATGTGTTTATTTTTCAATAAATTAATTTTATCTTGCAATATATGTAATTTTCTAAATAAAGAAATAGAAACACATTTTTCAACGGGGTGCGAGAACTTATTTTTAGATTCAAGGGGGTGCCGATCACTAAAAAGGTTAAGAACCACTGTTTTAGAACATAGTTGAAAAGTGTTTATGACTTTGTTCATTCTATCCGTCTGTCTGTCCGTTCGCACTATAACTGCCGTAAAAATGATTTTATCAAAATGAAATTTTAGTATGTTGTTGAGAAGATCTGCGGGACATATAGGAATGTAAATGAATAATATCACCCAATTAGTTTTGGATTAAACCCGGGTTGAAAAAATGATATACGGACTAACTATAGACCTATCGGACCTAAATTATATTATTTTCAAATATTAAGTGAATTTAAAATTTACAAATTGCTTCGAAAATTTTAGGAAATATTCAAATTATCCCATAAAATATATAAAAAATATTTCAGTAAAATATATTTTTAAATAACAATTAAAATAATAATTGCATCCATATTATATGATCAGATCACGTGACCCACTTCAAAATAATATATGGTATCCATCTTGTGTCAAAATCGTGATTTCTAAAGTTCTTTTTAATTTATATTTAATGTTACATCCGTCTTAAAACCGCTTTATTTTTTATTTTTTTCTGTGCATCTATATACTGCGCCAACGCAATTACAATATTTTGGAGTTTAAATGATAATCAAACTTTGATTATTTCTACAACGAAGCCCAATTTTCACATATGGAGAATGTAAGCACATCAAACTGTAAGATGAGTTGTATAAGAACTGCTGAATTTCTCTTTAACGCAAAATTATTTTGTTCTGGAGTCTGCAATATAGCTGATATGAATGAAATATTCATTGGTTTTACATAGAGACGCAGACGATTCTATAGTATTACGTTTTTCTATGAAGTTTTAAGCATGGAGTTAGAAAATACTTTTACACCCATGGTTCTAAGTTTTTAAGTAAAATAAATTATTGTAGTATTGTGATAATTTTGGAAATATCGCCGCTGAATGAAAGGAATGAAAAAAGTTCAGTCGTCTCCGTCGGCGTTTTTCTGTGGGACTGGCGGCGTCTAGCTTCGCTCGGCGGGGCGTAGGTCTGTTTTCCCCTTGGTGTCCCGGGTGGTGCGCTGGTTGCTTGGTGGAGTTGGCGGCTTTCTCCGTCCGGCGGGGCGGTGTGGCCCGTTGTCCGACCTTGTGTTGGGGATATCTTTTTTCTTGGCCGTGCGACTAAATCCTTCAAGCCCTAGCTGGCAAGGGGAACGGTCTGGGTCGTGGAAAGAGCTTATGTTGGAAGTATTATACCACCACAATGGCGTATCTGGGGCTTAATATGTAGTCATATTAAGGCGTCACCCATTCCTTATGTTATGATATGCCATTGGTAGCGTTTACTTGTTTGACTTAGACCGTCCGACTTACCCGAAGATGTAACGAATTTATTTGGACGGCCGGTAAGTGTCACCCAATTCAGACCCGAACCCAGTGGAGGAGGCATCCACGGAGACCGTAGCCTCCTTCCCCTACCATCAACCTCTCGCAAGGACTTACATGTTTAGCGTGATCGTATTCCGCGTGAACACGGCGGCAATTTAGATAGAGGTCGAAATCAACTCGATTCATCCGAGTGCAGTCCCCACTTGCTAACCACTGGCCTGTCGCGCACCTCCTTAGTAGAATTTGCATGTGCAAAGAGGCCCCTTGGCTTATTACGTACCAATGCTGCGGAATAAGATGAGTTTAAGTGTTTAGACACGAATTCCGTCTGCTTAGAGAACAGGGGGGGGGGGGGGGCAGCGAGTGTTCTCACACAGCGGGCGACTGAATCTGAAAAAATATTTATAAGTGACTTCAATTAATCCCTGCTTAAAATATCGGGTAACGCCGAGTATATTTTCTAGCAAATAAATAAAATGTAATAAAATTTTCAGATACCTTTACATAACTACTGTTACAGTCCTGCGCATATGGAATTTGAAATCTCCGGAAATATAAAGAAATAGTTCTCCCCTCTGGAACTGTTATATTTATACGGCATGCAGTGTCCATATTCTGCCTTACGTAGTAATAGAAGTCTGATATGATGGCTCCATCTTCCGTGTAATTTCTGCTGCAAGCTATAAAAATTTTTTAAATCATGTAAAATGCGTCATGTATGCATAATGAATAAGATTGATCATAAGGATTATATACACTTTAACAGTAGTACAGGGTTCATCGGCCATTTTGAAATAAAAGTAACTGAAGTGCGGTCCAACTCGACCCTCTTATACCAGAATAGATTTTCAATTAGCTTCTTACTTCCTTATATACATAATGTATAAGGAAACTATTGTGACAGGGTCGAAAATTCGAATTCGAGTTTTCGACGGGAGAGCACGTTTCAAGCATCCCTGATCACGAATCAAATATTTTTGAGGTAATGTCTGTGTGTGTGTGTGAAAGTATGTGTGAGTGTATGAGAGTATGTATGTGTGTGTGAAAGTATGTGTGTGTGTGAAAGTATGTGTGTGTGAAAGTATGTGTGTGTGTGTGTCTTTGTGTGTCAATGAGTCTGTGGAGACGATATCTCACGAACACATGGAGCGATTCGAATGAAATTTGGTACAAAAATCACAATCCATGAATACTGGAAGCCTGTTGTTTTCATACGCAATCGAATGTTCAGAACCCCCCCTAAATTTTCCAGTGAAATTTTAAAAAAATCAGCAAAAAATCAAAACCATTAATAAAGTTACGCAAATAGACGACATTTTTGATGTAATTTTTCATTAGAAAACGATTGACATAAACTTTAGAGTGCTAGCATGCACCGTTCTCGAGATATTGCACATTTTCCAAATAAATTTATAAAAAAATCCCTTAAAATAAAAAAATATATTAACTGTTCAATTTTCATATGTAGTATCATGTGATAAATTCAGTGACATCATTTTCGTGGATCTAACTCGTTCCATTCATAAGAAAAGATATTTTGAGTAATACATTTGTATTTGAACGCCAATAGTCATTTATCTGCTATAAGAATAACTTATTTCTCCGTCCATAACGCTTGGCGAGATTTTGGCGACAGATTTGGCGTAATGTCGCCAACTTAGTGACTTTTTTAAATGTTGCCAAATTAGCGAAAATCTCACCAAATGGATAAAAATGACGCTAAATCGATGAAAATGACGACTAATTTACGAAAATTCAATATCGTGGAAAGAATATAAGTATCTACTACAAGAATAACCCAATTTTTTGCTGTAAAAGTAGTAAATTAGTAAATTCATTGCATTATATAAGGAAAGTCATGTGCTGCACCACATCAGATTTTTACTTTCATTATATACATAATGTATAAGTATTGTGACGGGGTCGAAAATTCGAATTCGAATTTTAGACGGGAGAGCACGTTTCAAGCATCCCTGATCACGAATCAAACATTTTTGAAGTGATGTCTGTCTGTGTGTGCGTGTGTGTGTGTGTGTGTGAAAGTATGTGTGTGTGTGTGTGTGTGTGTGTGTGTCAGTGAGTCTGTGGAGACGATAACTGACGAACGAATGAAGCGATTCGAACGAAATTTGGTACAAAAATCAAAATCCTTAAACACTGGAAGCCTATTGTTTTTAATACGCAATCGAATGTTCAGAACACCCCTAAATTTTCGAGTGAAATTTTGAAAAAATCGTCAAAAAATCAAAACAGCTAATAAAGTTACGCAAATAGACATTTCTTATGTAATTTTTCATTAGAAACGATTGACATAAATTTTAGAACGCTAACAGGAACCGTTCTCGAGATATTGCACATTTTTTAAAAAAATTATCGAAAAGTTATATAAAATAAAAAATATATATTTCCTATTGAGAAACATGTTCCCTTTTCATATGTAATACCATGCGATAAATTTGGTGACATCAATCTCGTGGATCTAGCTCGTTCCATTCATGAAAAAAGATATCTTGAGTAATACTTTTGTATTTGAACGCCAATAATCATTTATCTGCTGTAAGAATAAATTATTTCTTAAAGATTGGCGAGATTTTGGCGACGAATTTGGCGAAATATCGCCAACTTGGCGACATTTTTATTGCTGTCAAATTAACAAAAATCTCGCCAAATTGATAAAAATGACGCTAAATCAATGAAAATGACGACTCATTGAAGAAAATTCAATATCTTGGAAAGAATATAAGTATCTACAGTAAGAATAATATTTTTGTAACTGTAAAAGTAGTAAATTTTATATTGGATTATATAAGGAAATTGCATTATATAAGGAAAGTCATGTGTTGCCACATCAGATTTTTTCGTTTGTTGTTGTTTGCTTTGCTGGTTTTGCAAGGAAAGTGTGGAAGACCTAGACCACACGACCAACCCGAAGGTTTATGGTAGCTAATTGTGTGGCCGGTGCAAGGAATGTGGTCCTGCTCAAATGATCACAATGATGGCATTAAATATTCATTTTGGAGGGCTTGAAAAAATATTTCGGTCATACCAAGTTTGGCAATGGTCCCGCTTGAGGCGGTTGCAACTTGTTCCCGCAAGGGGGGACTAATGCTGTCACAAACGTAAAAATATGATGTGGGCAACACATGACATTCCTTATAAAATGCAATTAATTTACTACTTTTACAGTAAAAAAATAGGTTTTTCTTATAGTAGATACTTATATTCTTTCCAAGATATGGAATTTTCGACGATTAGTCGTCATTTTCATTGATTTAGCGTCATTTCTTTCCATTTGGCGAGATTTTAGTTAATTTGGCAACACTTCAAAAATTCGACAAGTTGGTGACATTCCGCCAATATCGTCGCCAAAATATTGCCAAACGTTATGGACGGAGAAATAAGTTATTCTTATAGCAGATAAATGGCTATTGGCGTTCAAATACAAAACTATTATTCAATTTTCCATGAATGGAACGAGCTAGATCCACGAGAATGATGTCACCAAATTTAACGCATGATATTGCATATGAAAAGTGAACATGTTTCTCAGCAGTTAATATTTTTTTTAATTTATAGGATTTTTTGATAAATTTATTTGAAAAATGTGAAATATCTCGAGAACGGCTTATGCTAGCATTCAAAGTTTATGTCAATCGTTTTCTAAGAAAATATTACATAAGAAATGTCTATTAACGCAACTTTTTTAAAGGTTTTGATTTTTTGATGATTTTTTCAAAATTTCACTCAAAAATTTCGGGGTCTCTGTTCATTCGATTACGTTTAAAAACAATAGGCTTCCAGTATTCAGAGATTGTGATTTTTGTACCAAATTTCATTCGAATCGCTCCATTCGTTCGTGAGATGTCGTCTCCACAGGTTCACTGACACACAAACACACACACACACACACATGCACACACGAACACACACACACGCACACGCACACACACTGACATCACCTCAAAAATGTTTGATTCGTGATCAGGGATGCTTGAAACGTGCTCTCCCGTCAAAAACTCGAATTCGAATTTTCGACCCTGTCGCAATACTTATATGCATTATGTATATAAGTAAAGTTAAAATTGTATTGCGGCAATTTCTCACTACAATGATTGAAACTGTCAGATTTAGCGATCTCTAAGCTATAAATAAATTTTGTAAACAAATTTTGTAAAACAAATTTTGTAATATGCTGGCAATGTTAAGAAAATATAAAATTTTGGTATTCTTCCGTTAGTTGGGTACCAAATAAAAACCGCCAAATTACAGCGGTAACTCATCCAAACTAACAACTTTTAAAGAGTTTATCTTTTAACATGTATAGCAACCCTAAAACAAACCATTTTTTTAAGAATAAGATTCTTTTTAGAAAAACTATTCACTCTTTAAAACGCTAAAATGGACTATACAATTTGGAAATTGCTTAAATACGAATGCCACAACAAAACAGTAAAACGATTGTGGAGTTCTGCCAAATGGCGGAATTAACGTCAACGTGGAACTGCATGAAACCATTTAGAATCTTATTTAATTGAATTTATGTGGCGACGTTTGCATGCTAAAACACATTTATTTTCAGCAATTGTGAACGAAATTTACAATTTCAAGCCTGCTACATAAATTCATCTTTTTACTTTCCTTATATACAATAATGTATAAGAAGAGTATTGTGATGGGGTCGAAAATTCGAATTCGAGTTTTCGACGGGAGAGCACGTTTTAAGCATCCCTGATCACGAATCGAACATTTTTGAGATGATGTCTGTATGTGTGTGTGTGTAGAAGTATGTGTGTATGTAAAAGTATGTGTGTGTGTAAAAGTATGTGTGTGTGAAAGTATGTGTGTGTGTGCGTGTGTGTGTGTGTGTGTGTCAGTGAGTCTGTTGAAACGATAACTGGCGAATGAATTAAGCGATTCGAACAAAATTTGGTACAAAAATCACAATCCATGAATACTATAAACCTATTGGTTTTATACGCAATCGAATGTTCAGAACCTCCTTAAATTTTCGAGTGAAATTTTGAAAATATCATTAAAAAATCAAAACCTATAAAAATGTTACGCAAATAGTCATTTCTAATGTAATTTATCACTAGGAAACGATTAACATAAATTTTAGAACGCTAGCATGAACCGTTCTCGAGATATTGCACATTTAAAAAAAAATTATCAAAAAATCATATAAAATAAAAGAAGTTTTACCTATTCAGAAACATGTTCACTTTTCATATGTAACATCATGCGATAAATTTGGTGACATCATTCTCTTGGATTTAGCTCGTTCCATTCATGAGTAAAGATATTTTAGTAATACTTTTGTATTTGAACCCCAATAGTCATTTATCTGCTGTAAGAATAACTTATTTCTCCATCCATAACGTTTGGCGAGATTTTGGCGACGAATTTGGTGGAATGTCGCCAACTTGGCGACTTGTTTAAATGTTGCTAAATTAATGAAAAACTCGCCAAATGGATAAAAATGAGGCTGAAATAAATGAAAATGACGACTAATTGACGAAAATTCAATATCTTGGAAGGAATATATCTACTATAAGAATAACCTATTTTTTTACTGTTAAAGTAGTAAATCCATTGCATTATATAAGGAAAGTCATGTGTTGTCCACATCAAATTTTTTTTATTGCATATAAAAATAAAAGTCCACCAGAGTGAACATTTAGGCTTGTCGATGATTACGTCAACTTTAAAGCTCGGCTGTTTTGGTCTGGTACCCAGTTAACGAAAGAGTACCAAAATTTCAAATAAATTTCGTAAAACTATAAGAGTTTTGCAAAAACAAATTATTGATTTAGAAACTAGATTTTCTACTGCATAATTTTATTGCATACTATTACTTTCCTTATATACATAATGTATAAGGAAAGTATTGCGACGGGGTCGAAAATTCGAATTCGAGTTTTCGACGGGAGAGCACGTTTCTAGCATCCCTGATCACGAATCAAACATTTTTGAAGTGATGTTTGTGTGTGTGTGTGTGTGTCAATGAGCCTGTGGAGACGATAACTGACGAACGAATGGACCGATTCGAACCAAATTTGGCACAAAAGTCACAATCCGTAAACACTGGAAGCTTATTGTTTTTATACACAATCAAATGTTCAGAACCCGCCTAAATTTTCGAATGAAATTTTGAAAAGATCGTCAAAAAATCAAAACCACTAATAAAGTTACGCAAATAGGCATTTCTTTTGTAATTTTTCATTAGAAAACGATTGGCATAAATTTTAGAGCGCTAACATGAACCGTTCGAGATATTGCACATTTTATAAAAAAATTATCAAAAAGTCATATAAAATAAAAAAAAATATTTCCTATTGAGAAACATGTTCACTTTTCATATGTAATACCATACGATAAATTGGGTGACATCATTATCGTGGATCTAGCTCATTCCATTCATGAAAAAATATACTTTGAGTAATGCGTTGGTATTTGAACGCCAATAGTCATTTGTCTGCTGTAAGAATAACTTATTTCTTCGTCCATGCGCTTGGCGAGATTTTGGCGACGAATTTGGCGGAATGTCGCTAACTTGGCGACTTTTTGAAATGTTGCCAAATTAACGAAAATCTCGCCAAATGGATAAAAATGACGCTAAATCAATGAAAATGACGACTAATTGTCGAAAATTCAATATCTTGGAAAGAATATTAGTATCTACTATAAGAAAACCTATTTTTTTTTCTTGTAAAAGTAGTAAATTTATTACATTATGTAAGGAAAGTCATGTGTTGCCCACATCAGATTTTTTATATCTATTTTTTAAAGTTTAAAAGATATTTCGAGTAAAAGCAAAGAAAGTTTGCCCAGGAAAGTGAACTCTCTTTGACAAAAACCAAAGGACACGTCTCAGCCAATAGAATTACTTCTCTCATTCAGTGGTACAGTATACAAAACTTCATTATCCGGAGTAGACTTTTGCATGATGAATACGATTTTGTAGTAAGAGTGACTCGAACCAAGGATTACCGAACCGACGGTTTCGTAAGCGGTTCGGTTGCTGTAGTGAATACAGGAACACGATGTTTCACAGCAATAATTGGAGAGAATTGACATAAACTTAATCAACTATATATTTAAAATAACCATATAAAGAACGTACATTTCTCCTTATATTTAATAGAAAATCCATGCGCATTATTATTCACAGAGCCACTATAAAATATGAGTTCGCCTCCACTGCTGATGGTTGTCGTGCTAGGATGAGATGTGCCGCATACTCGCATCACACTGCTGAAACTAATCTGAAAATAGATAAAACAAATTATAGTGTTTAACATATTTTATTAATGTTTTAATTTCTCATTAACACAGCACTACCGATATGTAGCATATTCAGAAAATGCTCATAGGGGATTGTAAAGAGAACCGCGAATTAAACCCTGGATCTTCGAACTGGACAGCCGAGACTCCACTGTTGAGCAACTGGGACAAAATTACAAGCTCTTTTCACCGAAGCGGACTTTACATTCCCCACCTTCTAATGTCAGATTGTCGACTAACTGACACTCTGACTGACCACCTCCTGCTATTACTTTCCTTATATATATAATGTATAAGGAAAGTATTGTGACGGGGTCGAAAATTCGAATTCGAGTTTTCGACGGGAAAGCACGTTTCAAGCATCCCTGATCACGAATCAAACATTTTTGAAGTGATGTCTGTCTGTCTGTCTGTGTGTGTGTGTGTGTCAGTGAGTCTGCGGAGACGATAACTGACGAACGAATGGACCGATTCGAACCAGATTTAGTACAAAAATCACAATCCGTAAACACTGGAAGCCTATTGCTTTAATACGCAATCGAATGTTCAGAGCCCCCCTAAATTTTCGAATGAAATTTTGCAAAAATCGTCAAAAAATTAAAACCGCTTATAAAGTTACGCAAATAGACATTTTTTATGTAATTTTTCATTAGAAAACAATTGACATAAATTTTAGAACGCTAACATGAACCGTTCTCGAGATATTGTGCATTTTAAAAAAAAATTATCAAAAAATGATATAAAATAAAAAAAAATATTTCCTATTGAGAAATGTGTTTACTTTTCATATGTAATACCATGCGATCAATTGGGTGACATCATTCTCGTGGGTCTAGCTCGTTCCATTCATCAAAAAAGATACTTTAAGTAGTACTTTTGTATCTGAACGCAAATAGTCATTTATCTGCTGTAAGACTAACTTATTTCTTCGTTCATAACGCTTGGCGAGATTTTGGCGATGAATTTGGTGAAATGTCGCCAACTTGGCAACTTTTTGAAATGTTGCCCAATTTACGAAAATCTCGCCAAATGGATAAAAATGACGCCAAATCAATGAAAATGATGACTAATTGTCGAAAATTCAATATCTTGGGGAAAGAATATTTGTATCTACTATAAGAAAAACCAATTTTTTATACTTTAAAAGTAGTGAATTCGTTATATTATATAAGGAAAGTCATGTGTTGCCTACATCAGATTTTTTTTTAAAATCAGGTTAGCTTCTTTCTACTGCTTTTTTTCCCAGATTAATTTCCTGTATGATCGTTATCCTCTCTAATTGAAATCAACGCTCGATCTTCCAGAGTCCATTGGATCCGTACTAGTCTTACTAGGGTCACTTTCAGACCTCCGACATATTTGCACTAACTTACAGGGCAGAATTTGTCCAGGCGCCATTGTAAAGAGCCTTGTTGCCCCAACCGGGAATCTAACCCTGGATCTCCTAACTGTCCAGCCGATCCTCTGTCGTTGAGCTACTGGGACGAAATTGCAAGGTCTTATCACCAAAGTGGACTCTGCAGGGTGCAAGATTTCAACCTATGCACAGCATCTGCAATCTAGTGTCTTGCAATACCTACCAGCATCTATTGGCAACTTACTGCACAATCTCTGGAATGTGAGTCTCAATTGGGCATTTTCAAATATAAATTATCCATGGAATTTTGTTTTGTTTGTTTTTAGTTTTGTTTGGTTTGCAGTTTTTAGTTTTGTTAGTTTTGTAGTTTTTAATTTTGTTAATTTTGCAGCATGACATTTGACCACTTCAAGTGTGTCTTCGTCTACTCCAACAATTCTTTGGCGTCTGCAAGCACCATGGACTGCGTGCAAGTATTTCTTTGTACAGTATTTCTCCTGGCGCAAAACTATGGAAACCTGCGGCTACAATGAGCTCATCAACATAAACACTGGCGTGCCGATTGGCATATTCTTTCCGATGAATCCCTCTTTAATTTGAGGTACAGTGATGACCGCATTCACTTTAGACGCTATAGCAGCGAACACCACCTGCCGAAGTGTGTTGTCTACCGTCACACTGAACCAAAGTCTAGCTTGATTGTCTGTTGTGCCATTGGGTATCTTAGAAGACCTCAGTTGCTACGAATTGTGGGTACTCTTAACAGCAACAGGTACATCAGAGAAATTCTGGAGCCCAAAGTCGTACCCATCCTTCAACTCATTCCGAAAGCTGTACTTCAACGGGACAATGACCGTCCACATGTTACTAGGAATGATCAAGACTTCTTTTACGCACAGCAGATATAGCTTCTTCCTTGGCATGCCTATTCACCGGATATATCGCCTATCAAACATGTCTGGAAGTTCGTGGGTCAGCGTTTCGCTCGGGATACTTGTCCCGTAGCTAATACAGTTGAACTTTGGGTTCAGATAGAAGCAATTTGGAATGTTCTTCCTCGGGTACAAATTCAATTGTATTGTTTTTTTGCTTTGTAAATTTAATCGTTTATTTGTATCAATACAGGTGGTTAATGGAATAAATTTCATTCAATTCTGATGATTCCGACATGGTGTTGGAATTTTTACAAACAGGGATCTACATGACTTTTTATTCGGAGATAGTCCACACCACAAGGGATATCAAGATACATCAGGCTAAGTTCTGTGAAATAAGGAAGGCAAACATTCATGCATACATGGGTTTTCACGCGCAAATAGTAAGATTTTTGAACCATACACTTTGTCTAGCCACAAACTTACGAAATGTTATTGCATTAATGTGCAGGACAGAACAAAAATACCTACCTGACTTTTGATTTGGAGATAGTCTACCCCACAAGGGATATCAAGATTAGTCGGACTAAGTTCTGTGGAATATAAGGGTGACATACATACATACATACATACATACACGGGTTTTTAAGCGTTAGTAGTAATATTTTGATTACATGCATTTTGTCTAGTCGCAAAATTAAAAAAAATATATATCAATTGAATTAATATGCAGGATAAAACAAAAATACCTACATAACTTTTGATTTGTAGGTAGTCTACCCCACAGGGGATATCAATATTAGTCAGGATCAGTTCTATGTGTGGCACTCTGTGGTGGTACGGCTCCGTCGTATTCGCTCTAATCGTCCACCTACACCGAAGATTCACAGGATACAGATTTGGGTAATTCGGAGAAGTCAAAGTCTGTTCGGTATCTAACGACATCAAAGCTGATGGGCCGCATGGAGCTAGAAAAAAAAAACCGAAAACAAATATATTCTTTTACTTTCTCGTACTGTATCAAGTGCCTGGACATTGGGGGAAAAAAAACTTTCTCGTACTGTTGTATTAAGAAGGCATTTCCGCATTAAGGTTCGCGTACCGGATCCGACCCGCTAAATGGTTTTATCCGGCCCGCGGAAACTTTAGTAAAAACATAAATTACACGTTGCAACAAATATTTTAAAATGAAAACTAAAACAACTTAATTACCTAATCAAAATATTATTAACTAATCAAAAGTTATTTATCTCGAAATTATATTCTTTGTTTTCAGAAAATAACTATAGTAACAAGGATATTTTTGCAAAGAAAATAAAATCAATTTCCATACTTAGAATCAGTTATATTTATTTGCCAGCGATCATTCTGCTGATTGAAACATATTAAATTTAAAAGTCATTCAGTATTAAGCAATGAATGATTTTTTAACTTATGCTTTAAAACAACAAACAGGCATCTGTAAATATTTAACTATTTTATGTTTCATTGTGCTGTAACAAAAAATGTCAAATTAGCAAGGCGCCACGCTGCCTATCCACTTAGATAACAATATAATATCCAAATGGAAAAAGATAAAAATCCAAGAATGGACACGCAATGTACCACAAATTGGCCGTGGGGTTGCCATCCCTACTCCCCGGTAAGCATGCTTTATGCAGCGTCAATACTCCCGGGAGCCGGTACGCCACTCGTGAAAGATACATATATACCAATTACTCTAAAATCACAGTGCATGGAATGCAATTAAATGAAATATGTAAATTAAATGACATGTAAATCTCTTTGAATGAATTACAATTGAATGAAATTAAAAAACCCACTGGACACTTATAATGCCATTGCTATTCACACATCCTATTTTTTCAATCTCTATTCAAATCTCATACTCATACACTGACACTATCGAACAATACTGGTTTCAGCACATCCTGTGCCAAACAGTCCAAATTTTAATCCCCAAATCCCTTGAATCAAATTCAGCACTTATTGGCTTAAGTACCTAGCATAACTCTCACTTACGGTTATATCAGAAAATTTAACAATAATATCACTTAAAAATTTCTTTGGGAAACCCTGTTTGATTACCTCCCTCAAGCATTCACAATCGCTTTTATATCTACCTTGGCATCTAGTGTTTAATCTTTTGCTTCACATTAGCATGTGAATAGCAATGGCATTATAAGTGTGGAGTGGGTTTTTATATTTCATTCAACTGTAATTTTTATATTTCATTTAATTTATATATTTCATTTAATTTATAAATTTCATTCAATTGCTTAATTTATATATTTCATTCAATTTTATAATTCATTTAATTGTTTTGATTTAATTCATTGTGATTTTAGAGTAATTGGTCATCCCCCCCCCCCCCCGACCAATTTGTGGTGCATTGCTTGTCCATTCTTTGGTTTTTATCTTTTTCAATTTGGATATTATATATATATATATATATATATATATACACTCTTTTACAAAAAAAAAACGAAGCGGCATGAAGAAAGTGACTGTTTTAATTGAAATTAAATATGCGTACAGCTCATATACAGGTAATGAAATAATTACAAAATCAAGGCCGCAGGTCCCATCAATGGTTAGCAATTGTACATTTAATTTTCAAATCAGTAATTGGTGAAACCCCCTTGGCAATGCATGCTTGTATATGTCTAGGTAAGGAGTGATAACATTCTGCCAGACATTAATCAATTGTTGTTCCAGATCAGCTACAATTGAGTGCCAGAATCTGACGTCCTAGCATGTCCCATACATGCTCGATTGAAAAATGGTCATTCAACCTTGCTGGTCAAGGAACAGTATCAACAGCACGGAGACAGTTCACAGATATTCTAGCCATATGTGACGTGGTGTTATCTTGTTGAAAAGTGGCCCCAGAATAACGTGCTTTGTAGGGTAACGCAAACAGCCGCAGTATTTCATCAACATATAGTTGAGCTCTTAAAGTTGTGATGAGTAGGGGCGACCTGCTGTCGTAAGTGATAGCACCCCCACCATTACACCAGGGGTAATGGATGTGTGCCTGTGTAAAACAAAGGCTAATTGGGACCGCTGGCTCTGGCGCCTCCACACACGTACCCGATAGTTATCTGCTGAGACTGAAGCGTGATTCCTCCCTGAACACTGTGCTATGCAGTCTGCTGACAGCCATGATGCTCTGCTGCAACACCACTTCAAACGACTCTGTCGATGTTGTGGGTTCATGGGTGGACGTCTTAAAGGTCACCGTGAGCGTAACAACACCTCGGCGAAGCGGCTTGAGATGGTGGAAGGTACCACTGGTGGTATGGAAGAGGCTGTAGCACGTTGGATGGCGGACTACGATGCCATTGGGCCAGTTCGAGCCTGTTGCACAACCATCCGATGTTGCCTCGCATTCTTGCACCTTGACCTTCCAGAGACTTCATTCCGCAGATGAGTTCCTTGCAACAACCATTGCTGCCAGCACCTTTTCACAGCAGTGTCCGTCCAGTGCAGGTGGCGGCATATTGCTCGGTATGACCAGCTAGCTTCACGTATCTCGACTGTACGATCACGTTCGAACTCGTCCAATTGCTTATAAGGTCTTAAAAAAAAACCCCGTCCTGGCAATACTTATGGTACAAACCGTACCTCAATGCGATGATTTTTCGATTTTTAATGAATTTTCAAAGTTTATACGGACTTTTGAAAGATATATATATATATATATATATATATATATATATATATATATATATATATATATTACTCTTTATTTTACTGAGTGTAAATACCATAAAGATCATGGAGGTAATGTTAAGGAGTTAAAACACCATACTGAGAAAACGCCAATACCATTTCAAACCACAATTCAGTTGGAGCTGCGATAAGATAAGCGATCTTGCATTGTATGTATTTCTATGGTAAAAGTCTCAACATATTTATTTATACTGTTCATTTTGTAGAAATAAATTAGTATCGCAATGCCACTTAGAACTGAAACAATAAGGATTACTTCAACGTATTCAAAATTATTTTACCCTTCAAATTATTTTTATCTCCCTATATTCTAATCTCTGTACTACAACTGTCAAAAAATACTGATTAATTAGACTGATAATTAGTGAGACTTAATTAAAAAATAATCAAAAATACATATACTCAGTACTATGCCTGTCTGTTGTGTCAAATGGTAACAAATAGCACTTTACTAACATTAGCGACAACTGGTTATAATTTTCAAAGAGTTGTGGCATTTTCAAGTGTTTCAGTCATGGAAGTTTTATCTCCTCTCTATATAATGATCAAGATATTAATAAAAATATCTTTAATAGTTATGTAATTGTGCAGACGATTTTTTCCCGCAACTTTATGTGACGAAAATTATAATGTGTTGCTTCTCAGAGGAATAAAGTTTAGTGTGTTTATATGGCAGACTATTTTCATCAAATTTAAATAATAAATGAGTTGATATAAAAAGTAAATTGTATAAATGAAATGTATTATACATTTAGTTGGGTTATATCAGTTATAGCACTAGGATATAATATTGAAGGAATTATTGATATTTCCATAAATTCCAAGTTATGTGCTTAGTTTTGGCAAATAAGTTTCAAACTTAAGCACATTCCATTATGATTAATCAGTCGTTGCAACAAGAAAAATTGTTAAGTGCATATCTGCTGCTACCATTTAATGTCTTCATTTTGGCATATGTTGAACATATTTTCGGATTTTTTTTCTCAAGCAGAACTAATGTATTTTATTCTTAAATTTTTCCTATTCGAATAATTTTACATGGCGAGAACAGAGATTGCTATACCCTTTTTTAGGTAACTAAATTAAATATATTTTTATATAATTTTTTGACGGACAATGCCATTTACAAGACAACTAAAATTTGCACACATTTTTAATCACAAACAACGGCGAGTAAATATAAAACAATATATAAATAAATGATATAAGTATACAAATACATAAATACAGGGTGATTCAAAAGTTCAAAGCAAAAGTAAAACGCTATAAAAAAATATCTATTGGTCGGAGAGACATGCGGTTTGCAGATTAATATTCACCGTGGTGGGAGATTTTGTGTGGCATGAAAAAAAATAGTTCAAACTCTCGACACTCGGGGCGCTGCAGCAGATAAAGCCATGGAGGTAACTTATGCATGGGGGTGATAGTACACATGACTGGCCTGTGAGATCCCCAGATCTCACACCCTGTGATTTTTCATTGTGGCAATGCATAAAATCACTGGTCTATAGAGGAAAGCCCCAGTCCTTACCAGCATTGAAAGACTCCTTACGGCAGGAGGTAGCAGCCATTCCCGTTAATATGCTCCATCAGCCGTAATACCGCGACTGCACTCAGTACCGGAATGTGGTGGTGAACACATATATTGAGCACTTGCAGCTGTAAATCATACTGAAATAAAATATCTCATTTCACAATTATTACCTCGCATTGTTTTCTTCGCAACAGCGCTCCTCTAGTGTCGAGACTTTGAACTATTTTTTTCATGCCATACAAAATCCCCCACCACGGTGAATATTAATCTGCAAACCGCATGTCTCTCCGACCTATAGATATTTTTTATAGCATTTTAATTTTTGCTCCAAACTTTTGAATCATCCCGTATATATTCCAGTAAATATTGAATTTGCTTACACGGCAAAACGATAAATGTGATCTTGAAGCCACTTTTGCTGACCACGTCACCGGAATGGAAATGCACGAACACCTGATTGGAGGAACTTATAATGGGTCCAGGAAGGGTGGATCCACAGTAGATACCAATTTGAGGTCCATTAGCTCCATTTTCACGTAGCTGAGAAAAAAAAGTGTATTAAAGACAAAATCTTAATCTCTTAATACCAAGTAAAATATTTTACGAACTAAAAAAATGATACTGTTACCAGCCTACAGATCTCTTTCGCAAGGAAAGCTGGGTACGTGTGTGTGCCATTTTGCTCTGTTATTGGTTCACAAACCGATAGTGTTTATTTGCACAGTCAAGCAGAAGTAGGGGTAAAACCCCTGCTACTTCTTAAGGGGTAATGAACAATTTCTAAGAATAGCTGAAATGGATTTTTTGAACAAAAAATAAAAATGGTTTAAGGAGTGAAAGATAGAGAAGAAGGCGTAAGCCGTCTCATAAATTTTGACAAAGAAATAATTTAAACTGCTACTCTAACATAGAAAATGGTTTTGCAGCCGTAAAGATATCCTTAATTGGAAAGAATATGTGCCAGGTCTTTGAATTCTGACAATATTCTCAGTGCCGTATAGCTATAATATAGCTATATGGCCATAAGATGGAAATGCAATATGTAATAAGAATATAGTGTTCCGATTATTGCTTTTATCTTGTATACTTCGGACTGAACCGTGAGAAACATTTTTCTCGAAAGGCCTGTTGCATATTGGGGATGTTCTCCATATAGTGAAAAATATGATTTAGGTACAAATTAAAAGACGCAAGAGTATTGTGTTGATATTAGAATACAAACACACCATGACAAGTGTATCCTTGAAACAATTTGTTTATGCTTAATTACGATAAGCTTTTACTCATTGATAACGGATATGATTTTTCTGTTTATTTCAACTAACTACACTCTCTATTTGGTACAGAGTTCTTGAAATATCCAGATAGTATTAAAAACATCTAATCAAAGGGGTTCTATGAACCCGGCAACCAATCAAAAACGTGTTAGCCTGACGTCGACGAGAGTAGCATTTCGTCATTCGTGACGCCACGGATCAGAAGAGTTGTTGCCAAACCATAGCAAGTTTTCCCAGAATTGCAATTAAAAATTCTTTGTTAATTTTGAAGTGGCAGTATCCAAATGTAAACAACCTATGCATACATCTTTCTCAGTGACGTCCAAAGAGATTTTCGGTCTCTTCACAGAGCCCGAGAAGAAAGCGTCCGCGTCATAACCGCAGAGCCATAATAAAAAGAATGCAGTCAGATACATCTGTCATATGGATCCTGCCCTCAGCCAAAGAATTTCTAAACGTAAAGAAGGGAAGCTTCCGTAAACCCAATGTAAACAGCCTTATTGCGACTGCTGACAGTCTGTTATGCAGGAAAAGCAACGTTACAGGACGAGAACCCGGGATGAAGGATTCTTTATTGCTTCTTCTCTTTTTTTTTTTTCTTTTTTTTTTTAATACTTTGATTTGATAATCGTATGATAAGTGATACAATTTTAAAGGAAAACATATTTTCATTTACATAAAGATTTTTTAAAGCAAAATAAAAAATTTTAATGCTTTTTTTTTACCTCCAATTACATTCAAAATAAGAACTTAAATTTGCATGCTTTGTCCTTGTATAAAATTTTTTTTCAACTTAAGATAATTTTTCGTTATCATTAAAAGATATTACGGTAAAATAAAATTATATTTCATATCTAATTATACTTAAAATAAGAATTTTATTTTGCATGCATGATCTTACAAAAAACTTTTACACTCAAATTCAAGTGCACTCTTATATGTAATATTAATAAAATAGAAATAATAAATGCACTTACCTTTGACATAAGATAAAACAAATAAAGAGTAAGAAGTTCCGCAATTTTTTTCTCACTAAATATTTTTTTCACTCTACAGATATATTTTATTCTCAGATTTTATTTGACAGACATATTTTATACTCTTCATAGAAGCGTTCTTTTTGCAAATTTTAATAATACAACTGCAATATATAAGTTGCAGATGAAATGTTTTTAAGAAGGAAACTCTTCTATATTTTACATATTTCTTTCAGATAAACTCTTTCAGCAAAAGTGTAACTTAAACTACAGAAATTAAGAAGAAAAAAAATCCTGTAATAATTGTAAAATCAATAACGGTTCTACCAAGAAAAAATGTCCTATAAAAATAAATTAAGAGAAAGAAAATAATGGAACATGAGTAAAGCTAAGCAAAATTTAATCAAACAAGGACTAATTAAGGACTTAGAAATAATGAATGCTAAGACGATTGCCGTTAAAAAAATGGCCAATTACACTTCGGCAATAAATGAAATAAAAGGAAAATTTACACTTTATATGGTAGAATTTATGTCGATAAGAAATCTACACCTAAAAGTTACTTCAATTTTTTGAAATTTTTCCTGGTCACTTTTTATATGCTGAAATAGTGATTCGGAATAAAACTAACATTTCCTAACGAGAACTTTGAAAAATATATGGACGTGGCCAAGAATACTATTAATACACGTTAGCCCGTCTTTTTACAATTAAATCTTATAGATATTTTGTAATTAATGTTTTTCATTATAATGAAACCTAATTATCAGGATTTTCAATTTGTTTAATTTCTGATAAGATTGTATCTGCTCCAAAATATTCAAAATTCCTATTTCAAAACTCCAAAATATTCAAAATTTAAATTGCTTTATGCTTTTTTGCTCAGAGGGATAAACTAGGTTTAAAAGTGACAGTACAGAGAAAAAAAAATATTTTAAAAGCCAGACATATTTTATTTAAATTTCTTGGGGATCTCAGTCATTTAGGGACCTCCAGGTCAATGACCACATGGGCCCAATGAATAATCCGGCCCTAACAGATTCGTCTTATCTACGGGTTGCTGTGGTCTGGGCTGTAAATGTAGCATAATTAGCAATATTTAAATTTTTAAAAAGCTATAATGAAATTGTATTTGAAAAGACACCCTGGAGTTAAGCGGCCCTTAGAAATTTCGCACAGAGCTTTCCCCTTCCTACGGGCATTTTTATACAGTATACGTATTATGTTACTAGTTACCATGATACTGATCAATTGATTATTTTAATATTGAAGGAGTATAATAAAATCATCATTGAAGGAGTTTAACAAAGTCACCATTGAAGGAAGCAACCACTATATAACCCTAGAAAACACATTCTTTTAAAGGTGGCTCGGGCCCCATAAGTTTAATGGAGCCGATGTTAGAGAATTCACTGTTCTCAATTATTAGACATCGCATATCACTTCCTTTAGATATTGTTTATCATATTTTTAAATGAAGGAGAGGGCATTTTATCTTCGTGGAGCAATAAGTAAAAATGTACAAAAATAAATATTGGATTTTTATTGATGCCCTACGCACGTGCTTATAATGCTTTTTGGGTAACTTAGCACTGGCAACTCAGCAATATCACAAGACCCATCTTTAGAGGACGTTCCAAAAATTAAAATTAGTTGTCTTTTCAAACTAAGAAAATTGGTTACTTACGTCTACGTAATCGGTGGTACAATTTCCGTCGACCTCTGGTTCCAAATTAAACGTATCGAAGGTTAGTTTGATGACCTGGTCTGCTACGTTGGCCAATATCGTCCATCCGCAGTCTAGGTTGGGTTCGTAGCGACCATCAGAATCTGTGTCTAAGGATCTTATCTCCCCCGATGTAGCATTTAAAAAGCCTCCACATCCTTGAGCTGGTCCTAAACAAAAAAACCAATTCTCTGTCAGTAAATTAGAAGGTCTACATAAATGTAGAGATGCTGGTGTCCAAAATCATATTTACATGCACAAAAACACTGATTTCTGCAGAGCTGTTCAATATAATTGAATGCGTTTTTAAAGTGACCATGCCATCATAGCATATAAATACAAACTGAAAAATCGGATATGGGTGCATACGATACAAAATTAATTATGAAACAATGTGCCACTGCCATCAATGACTGGCCAGCCTCACAAAGACGGCAGTTCGACACCCCAAATATTTTTTGCAAGTGTTACTTCAGAGCCATGAAAACTGTTTTGAGTCGATAAACACAGAAATTAAATCCTGAATTGCAGAAGTTCGCAGGGAATCATGCTTTGTGCAAAGCGCTTATTTTTAACACTTTACAACATAGTTCAAAAATGTTTATAATGTTGTTCATTCTGTCTGTCTGTCTGTCCGTTAGCACGATAACGGCCGTAAAAATGACTTTATCAAAATGAAATTTTAGTCTGTTGTTCAGACGGTCGGTGGGACCTATGGAAATATAAATGCATAATATCACCCAATTAGTTTTGGATTGAACCCGGGTTGAAAAAATGAAATACATTGAACCTTATGGGACCTAATTATTCAAATATTTTTTAAGCGAATTTAAAATTCACAAATTCCTTCGAAAGTTTTATTAAATATTCAAATTATCTTATAAAATATATAAAAAAAATTCAACAAAATATATTCAGTCGTTTTTTAAATAAAAATTAAAATATTAATTACAACCGTTGTATGAAGAGATCACGTGACCATTATATTAAGAGGTCACGTGATCATCATTTTTTTTTCCGATGAAGTTTTAAGTTTTCAAATATAATAAATTAATGTAGTATTGTGATAATTTTAAAAATATTACCGAGGAATGTATCGCATTTTAGAGATGCTTAAACCAGGTAATGTATATTTCAATGCTGTCATTTAAATGTTCATTTTTTGCGATAAAGTTTTAAGTTTTTAAATATAATAAATTAATGTAGTATTATGATAATTTTAAAAATATTGCCGAGGAATGTACCCCATTTTAAAGATGTTTATATAAAATTGCATTGAAGTTGGAAAGTGTTTCATAATCAATGCTTTATGCATGATTGATCTTTCTTGTTATGTATGTAAAGACAATTTTGGACGCTACAGATGAAGGACACTATAGATGACTATACACGGATTTATCATACATCCGTAGTTCGTACAGTTTAGTTCCAGTTGTATGACAATTATTATCTGAATGAAAAAAGCATGTATAAGAATTCATGGATCTGTTTTTCTTTGAAACTGTTTTGTAAAATTTCTTACACAGTTTACTTTTTTAAGTTAGAAACTACTTAATGACGTCGGTGAATTGGAGAATTAAGCATACAATGTTTATTTATGGATTAGTGATCACGAAATTAAAGTTTCAATCCCTGTAGTGAAAAAAAAAAGCAGCCATACAATTTTTGTGTTCATGACGTCATATTGCAAATTTGCAGAATAAAAATATCACATGTTACTTAAAAATGGATTCTAGTGTGAGAAAGTCGATTTGAGCCGCACTGCAATTAATTTACATAATGCATGAGCACATAAAACTTGATGTTGGCTGACTGGTAATGCTTTAAAGACAATATAGGATGATTTATAATGTTCCGGTTACAATGTTACCCGTCGCGCTTCTGTTCTTGCTCTCGTACAGCCTGTCTGAGTAAATTAAATATATCTGAGTACAACTTGACGGTCACTGTTACGTGCCGTAACCTTTACATTTGGCTCAAACAATCCGCTATTGCTACACTAGAATGGAAGAATAACTGAACTCCCCATCCCCCCACAACCATCACCCATTTCTAAATATTTTGCCTATTGCGTGGTGTAACCCGTTCTCCCTTCTATAATCCATTCCTTTTCTTTATCCCTTCTGTAATCCATTCCTTTTCTTTATTCCTTCTATAATCCATTCCTTTTCTTTATCCCTTCTATAATCCATTCCTTTTCTTTATCCCTTCTATAAGCCATTCTTTTTCTTTATCCCTTCTATAATCCATTCCTTTTCTTTATCCCTTCTATAAGCCATTCTTTTTCTTTATCCCTTCTATAATCCATTCCTTTTCTTTATCCCTTCTATAAGCCATTCCTTTTCTTTATCCCTTCTATAATCCATTCCTTTTCTTTATGCCTTCTATAATCCATTCCTTTTCTTTATCCCTTCTATAATCCATTCCTTTTCTTTATCCCTTCTATAATCCATTCCTTTTCTTTATCCCTTCTATAATCCATTCCGTTTCTTTATCCCTTCTATAATCCATTTCTTTGTACTTTTTCAATAATTAAGTATTTTTAACTACTTTTTTTATCTAAACAACTTCCATCGTCAATTTGTTTATAATCCCTACTTTCACTGATGAAACAGCCTTTCACACGGTACGGAAAAGTGGCATAAGTCAGATTCTTTACTTTATCATAATTCAGTTGATTTTAAAGATACAGATATGCGTTTTTTTTAATGATCTTGTTGCATTAAAAATAAAAAAATTCTGATTGACCAAATTTGTCTAAGGGGATCGTAATTTAAAAAGTGTAACTTTTTGAAAATTAATGGGAGTACTATTTCATTAACGTAGTCTCATTTCCTACCTTACTTTCAACATTTTTGCAATTCACATTGTCCACTTATCTCCAACAGATAAAGAATTAAAGCGCGTTTCAACCTTTTTGGAAAACCCTGTAGTGTGTTACCCTTCACATTAAAGGGCTTGAAAAAATCTTTGGATTGATACCATACTTAACAATGTGCTTCCCGGGGGCGAATTTGCACTCCCCCCCTCAAGAGGGGGCTATTGGCGTCATGAATAAAAATTATATTATCGGGGCTATTTTTCACAACGATTGAAATAAGTCTGGCCATCCATAAATAAACCCTTTTATGCACGATTATATCAAATTTTGTCCTATGCTGAAATGTTAAGAATACGTAAAATTTCGAATAAAATTTAAAGTTTTTACTCGAATTAAAACAAAATTCTATCTAGTTCTAGATTTATTTAATAATATATAAATTTTGTTGAAAACCCATTAATATTGTAGCTACACAGACATCAGGCAAGCAAACAGGCGAATATCACTCCGAAGGTAGTCAACACATTTCCAGGAGGTCTTAAAACATATATTAGTATCAAAATCTCGAATTGAAAATTTTCGTGAAAGCGATACTTTCTCTATATTATATTACATTGCATGATAATGTAAAAATGAATTATCAGGAAGCCTTCAAATATGATACCAAAGCCATTGTGCAGGAGATTGGAATGTATGATAATGAGACTCTCCTATTTGCACATACTTTTTCCTTTAACTGCAATACATGGTAATGTATAGGGAAAGTATTGGAATCATGTAGAAAATCACAAGAGTTTTCGACGGATCTACACGTTTCGGGACATCTAGAATACGAAAACACTATTTTTAGCGTGAGGTCTGTGTGTGTGTCTGTCTCTCTCTGTGTGTTTGTATCTGTCTGAGAGTGCATATTTTGTATCCACTCTAACTAAAAAACTAATTGACCGAATTTCATAAAATTTTGTAGGTAAGTCATTTGTGGACGAGTCCGGTGCTGATTAGTTTTGGGTGCGATTCGGGATAAAAGAACCTGCTTTTTTTTGCGAAATGGCCCTTAAAACCTGCATCAACTCTAGCTAGAAAACTAATAGACATAATTTCACAAAAATCGGTAGATAAATCGCTTGTGGGTCACCCTGGTGCTGATTAGATTTCGGTACGATTCGGAAAAAAATAATCTGCCTTTTTCAGCAAAATGGCCGGCAACAATCGCCAAAATCTAAAATAAAAAACTACATATGCTCAAATATATCCATTAAATGATTGTTTTGTACGAAGTAAAGTATAAGACAAACCCCATTACACTAGGATTAGCCGTTCTCGAGATATTTTAGTTTTTTCGTATTTTCTCTACGCCACCTTTGAAAATAAGTCCAGTTACCAAATGAGAACGAAAATTGAATTAAAAGTGAATTATATTTAATTAAAATAAAGAGAACGTGGATATAAGTCTGCAGAGAAAGTCATGTGCTGCCCACATTAAATTTTTTAGTTTACGACATAACCTCCAGGGTGTTTTCCTTTGGAAAGCGTTAGATTTTAAAATGCTAAGCAGTATGATAAGCACGTCTAAAATATTTCAAATATTTACTATCAAAAACTGCAAGATCTGTGAACTAACTGTATTTGAAAAACACCACCTTGACATACAGAAAATGTTTTCAATATAAAGTGCCATTGCGCTTGCAGACATCATAATGTTCATCATCAGTGTCAGTGTTAAGGAATTGACAAGCTTCATGCAATCCGAAATCGTGAATACAAAATTTTCATATGGAAAATCGGATAAACTGATACTAAAATTATCATACATTACGATTAAGTACATAATTATTGAAGCAAACGTAATTTAATTTATAACTTATTAAATCTATATAAAATATCTGATGTGGGCAATACATGACTTTCCTTATATAATGCAATGTATTTACTACTTTTACAGTTAAAAAAAATGTTATTCTTATAGTAGATACTTATATTCTTTCCAAGATATTGAATTTTCTTCAATTAGTCGTCATTTTCATTGATTTAGCGGCATTCTTATCAATTTGGCGAGATGTTTGTTAATTTGGCAACAATTAAAAATGTCGCCAAGTTGGCGACATTCCGCCAAATTCGTCGCCAAAATCTTGCCAAGCGTTATGGACGGAGAAATAAGTTATTCTTACAGCAGATAAATGACTATTGGCGTTCAAATACAAAAGTATTACTCAAAGTCTCTTTTTTCATGAATGGAACGAGCTAGATCCACGAGAATGATGTCACCAAATTTAACGCTTGGTATTATATATGAAAAGTGAACATGTTTCTCAATAGAAAATATATATTTTTTTTATTTTATATAACTTTTTGATAATTTTTTTGAAAAATGTACAATATCTCGAGAACGGTTCATGTTAGCGTTCTAAAATTTATGTCAATCGTTTTCTAATGAAAAATTACATAAGAAATGTCTATTTGCGTAACTTTATTAGCGGTTTTGATTTATTGACGATTTTTTCAAAATTTCACTCGGAAATTTAGGGGGATTCTGAACATTCGATTGCATATGAAACCAATAGGCTTCCAGTGATTACGGATTGTGATTTTTGTACCAATTTCGTTCGAATCGGTCCATTAGTTCGTCAGTTATCGTCTCCAAAGGCTCACTGACACACACACAGACATCACTTCAAAAATGTTTGATTCGTGATTAGGGATACTTGAAACGTGCTCTCCCGTCGAAAACTCGAATTCGAATTTTCGCCCCCGTCACAATACTTTCCTTATACATTATGTATATAAGGAAAGTAAAAATTGAAAATATGTCAGTTTGTTTGTCTGCCTTCTTGTCTGTCTGTTTGTATGTTTGTCTCATCAACACGAGAGAACAGTTGAAGCGAATTTATTGAAATTTTCTGTGTAGCCTTGAAATAACCCCACTTAAAATTCAGTCCATTTTTCGTGTTTCTAAGACCAGGGGCTGTCAAGGTATTAATGAAAAACGAAACTTTCATGGGAGTATTCAAACCTCTCTAACTCCCTGGTTCCTCCAAACAAGAAAGGTTGGAAATCGCTGAATTAAAACGTAAAAGTGAATTAAAACTCTATCTCTGAGTTTGGTTGGCGTTTATTGCGCTTTTCAGTCACTTTTGAAAATCGCAAGTTTGAAACTTGAATTTAAATGGAACTCTATCACTATAGTTTACTTTTCACAGGCTCTTACTTAACAATGAAAAAAGCAAATAAATCAAAATGGTTAATTAATTATCAACATTTTATGAAAAAGATTCTTTCTTATATCATGTTGCTCAGCAACGCAATTAAATCAAAGGCGTTTGTTAATTATTATTATTATTATTACGATTTGAATAATAAATAATTGGATATATAGAAATATATCTTATAAATGAACTTATTGATGTTTCTTTTAATTATATTAATTGTGGACTGCGCATATCATTTTCATTCATTTTGCCAAGAGTTTTCAAACCTATATATTGTGTTTATCCAATAAATTCATTTAGCCGATTGTTGAAGCAGAATAAGAGTAGAACAGGTATATTTTCTAATACAATTTTAGTGTTTTCATTTAGTATATACAAACGGGATCAGGATGTTTTATTCTTCAGATCTGTAAATTCAAATCTGCGCATTTAGCGGGATATCTCTAACTTTGCAACTCTTTTAAACGTTGCCAAATTGACGGAAATGTCGCCAAATTGATAAAAACGTCGCTAAATCAATGAAATTAATTTTATATTGTTAGAAGAGAGTACTGAAATGATGTTTCGGTAGCATTTGTCTGTTAGTCCAACCGTCCTACTTACTAACACATTTAGCGAATTTTTTAAATGTCGACAAATTAATAAAAATGCTTGTAAATTTATAAAAATATCTTGAAATTGTTAATATTACGCTAAATAAATGAAATTGTGTTTTGTTAGGGGATAGTATTGTGATGATGTTTCATTCATTTATCGCTAAGAGAGACTGTCAGTTCTAGAGTCCCACTGGGCGATAAATTTGGCGAGTTTTTAAATATCGCCAAATTGATAAAAAATGCTAAATTGATCAAAATGATACCGAATCGATGAAAATTCAATATTTTGTATAATTAAATTCGATTTTCTAGATAATCTCTGGCGTTTTGTGGGAATTAAGAAATATTTTTTTCTAAATTTGTTTACAAACTGGACCAGGATGCTTTTTTCTTCAGATCTGCCTGTGAAAATAAATTTTATATATCGAGCCCAGAGATTCCTATACATTTTTTAGAAGAATTAAATTAATTATTTTAATAGAAAATTTTGAATAACAAAGTCATTTAGAATACTATAGGAATTTACACATAATTGTGAATGTTAAGTATTTTTATGCTATATTTTCCGTACGAAACACAGGTATACTGCTAGTTACAAATAAGTACATAAATATTTATGGATTTGATTGATTGATTTATGTACATGGGTTATAAATTAAACTTTTTTGCTTCCTTATTTATGTACTTATTTGTAATTTATGATCATTTTAGTATCTGTTTATCCGATTTACCGTATGCAAATTTTGTATTCATAATTTCTGGTTGTATAAAGCTCATGTCTGTTAATTCCTTAACATTGCTACTGATGATGGACATTTATCTGAAACCCCGAAGGCACTTTAAAATGTAAAGATTTCCTGTACATCATGATGGTGTTTTTTAAATATTGTTTATATATCTTGTTGTCTTTGACAGCAAAAATGCTAAACAATGTTAACTTTCGTCAAAAAGCCCCAGTCTTCAGTGCACCAGAGGAGAACATATGAAGACATTGCATCAGCAGGAGAAAGAGCTTTGGCTAAACCTTATGCAGGAATACCAGGAGAAACTCTTAATGAAATTTGCATTTGTAAGTTCACTAGTAAAGTTTCGAAATCAGTTGCTTATGTGAAAACAGATACTTGCCGACTACTTTTGTTGTTGCTTTATTACATTAATTGAGAGTTCTTCATCAGATTCGTTGAGCTAGGCCCATTTCAATGGGTATAGAAAGTGAAGGTAGAGAAGCTGAATTAAAGAACATAAAATTTACTTCCAGACTATAATTTCTTTACCACTTTACAACATACACTTTAACACTTTACAACATAGTTGAAAAGTGTTTATGACTTTGTTCATTCTGTCTGTTTGTCTGTCTGTCTGTCTGTGAGCACGATAACTGCTTTATCAATGCACGATAAATGACTTTATCAAAATGAAATTTTAGTATGTTGTTCAGACGGTCTGTGGGACCTATGGAAATATAAATGCATAATATCACCCAATTAGTTTTGGATTGAACCCGGGTTGAAGAAATAAAATACATTGAACCCAATGGGACCTAATTTTTAAACATTTTTTAAGCGAATTTAAAATTCACAAATTGCTTCGAAAGTTTTAGAAAATATTCAAATAATCCCATAAAATATATGAAAAAAATTTCAGAAAATATATTCAATAGTTTTTTAAGTAAAAATTAAAATCATAATTACACATTTATATGAAGAGATCACGTGACCATTATATGAAGAGATCACGTGACCCACTTCAAAATAAAATATATCATCCATCTTGTCTCAAAATCGTGATTTTTAAAATTCTTTTTAATTCATATTGAGTGTTGTGTCCGTCCTAAAACCGCTTTATTTTTGCTTACATTCTGTGCATCTACATACTAAAACAACGCAATTATAATATATTTGAGTTTAAATGTTTATTAAACTTTGATTATTTCCACCTAATATTCCAAGCCTAATTTTCACTTATGAAAAATGTAAACATCAAAAGATGTAGAATGAGTTGTATAAGAATTGGTGCATTTCTTTAACGCAAAATTATTTAGCTCATGGAGTCTGCAATATAGCTGATATGAATGAAACATTCATTGATTTTACACTAAGAACCCAGACGATTTTTTCGATGAAGTTTTAAGCATAGAGTTAAATTAATTGTACCTCCATGGTTTTAAATTTTTAAATAAAATAAATTATTTTAGTATTGTGATGAATTAAAGGATTGGAAAAATGTTTATGAATGAAATGCTGCTTTTATAAATAGGCAATTTGTTTTTTCGTTCATTTGTTTCGATGAAGTTTTCAAATATAATAAATTATTGGAGTATTATGATAATTTTAAAAATATTACCGAGGAATGTAACTCATTTTAGTGATGTTTAAATCAGGCAATTTATATTTCAATGCCGTCATTTGAATGAAGTTCATTTTTTTCGATGAAGTTTTAAGTTTTTAAATATAATAAATTAATGCAGTATTGTGATAATTTTAAAAATATTACCGAGATATGTAGCGCATTTTAGAGATGTTTATATAAAATTGCATTGAAGTTGGAAAGTGTTTCATAATCAATGCTATATGCATGATTGATCTTTCTTGTTTATATACTCACAGGTATGGCACTGGTCTTCTTACAGTGCTTTGGTTACAAACTGACTAATTTATGGTGTACTGGGGTAAAATGAGATTTCAAAAGGCTTGTATGTAAAATATTATAAGTGAATAACTGTATAAAATACATGAATAACATTAAATGTTTAGATAGATAGCCAACTATATTACATAATACATAAAAAGTTGTAGAGTAATACACAGTAAAAAACAGAAGTAAAACTGAATAAGTGAGTTCAAATATCAGCATCATAGTGCAATTCGGGTTTCTTTGAATTACAACAATTAATTCCATTTCATTCTGAACATACTGTCGTAAAGCAATCTTTGTTCTTTTGCAAGTGAATTGGATTGTAGCGCATTGACATTTTGTGCAACTACACTTGATATACTGAAAAAGATATTCAGGGGATGTTTCCTTATAAAAACGTTATTATTTTTTTAAAAACTTAAATTCTTATGAACACTAGTCATTTTCGTGACATTAATGTGTTTAGTTTAACTTATCCGGTTTTTCCACCATTTTTTCAAGATAGCGACTTTCGGCGCAACCCCATGGTGATAGACATTTTTTCGCATCGTTCTTATCACACTGTTTTACTATGGAATAAATTGACACCAATTATTATTTTTATTTTAACATTTCTTATGAAAACTAGTCATTTTTGTGACATTAATGTGAGTAGTAAAGAAAGGGGCGTTCTGCGACGAAGGAAGTATGCGAGGTATGAGGTATGAGGTAGGGCCGCCATTTTGAATTCCGTAATACTGGACGGGGGTGTAAAAGGGGGAAAATGAAAAAAGGTGGGGGTAAAAATTTTGGAGAAACTTTTTTTGTCGGGTGGCAACGATGCCGTAGTCTTGTACGTGGGGTTGAGGGGGAAATAAATTTTTTGGATTGAGATTTTTTCTAAGTATGGGATAAACTTTTTTCGAGGTGGCAACACCTGCGAAGGAGGTATGAAACCATCAGCGCCCCCTAGCGGCGAAAAGCGGAACTATCGGGGATAGAACTTAGAAATATTTTTTTTTTGTTTGGGTTGCCATAGCAACACCTGTGGGAGATAAACTTTTTTCGGAGTGGCAACACCTCCGCCTCTGCGACGAAGGCGGTATGGAACCATCAACGCCCCCTAGCGGCAGAAAGGAGAATTAAAACTGGGAATTTTTCTGATAGTTGGGATTTTTTTTTTTCTTTTTTAAAAATGAATTAAAGGTGTTAATGAGGATAATTAAATAACGTAATTAAGTATATCAAGGTCTATGGTATTACATGCTAGGAGCGTGCCAAGGCCATTGTTATTACATGCTAGGAGCGTGCCAAGAGCATGTTAAGGGTATACCAAGGGGTATGCTGAAGGCATGCCAAGGCTCTACAATACCCCTCCCCTATATGGCGGTTACGAAGTGAACTGCGGGAATTTTACATTTTACTAACAAAATTTTGTAAATGCAAGTTTTTTTCTTATATTTTTTCGCAAATGTAATTTTTTTACTTTTCAAAAACCGCACTTGTGCCGTTTTCTCTATGGGAATTAACATAGGTTTTCGCACTTGTGCTATTTTTTAACGTTTTTTCACAAAAACATACTTTTTACTAACAAAATTTCGTAAATGCAAGTTTTTTTCTTATATTTTTTCGCAAATGTAAGTTTTTTACTTTTCAAAAACCGCACTTGTGCCGTTTTCTCTATGGGAATTAACATAGGTTTTCACACTTGTGCTAATTTTTAACGTTTTTTCACAAAAACATACTTTTTACTAACAAAATTTCGTAAATGCAAGTTTTTTTCTTATATTTTTTCGCAAATGTAAGTTTTTTACTTTTCAAAAACCGCACTTGTGCCGTTTTCTCTATGGGAATTAACATAGGTTTTCGCACTTGTGCTATTTTTTAACGTTTTTTCACAAAAACATACTTTTTACTAACAAAATTTCGTAAATGCAAGTTTTTTTCTTATATTTTTTCGCAAATGTAAGTTTTTTACTTTTCAAAAACCACACTTGTGCCGTTTTCTCTATGGAAATTAACATAGGTTTTCGCACTTGTGCTATTTTTTAACGTTTTTTCACAAAAACATACTTTTTACTTGTAAAAAACTAACAAAAACGCGTTTTTAAAGTAGCAGAATCGCGTGAATTGGTGTTTTAAAGTAGCAGAATCGCGTGAATTGATGTTTTAAAGTAGCAGAATCGCGTGAATTGGTGTTTTAAAGTAGCAGAATCGCGTGAATTGGTGTTTTAAAGTAGCAGAATCGCGTGAATTTGTGTTTTAAAGTAGCAGAATCACATGAATTTGGTGTATGAGAGGGGGTGTGTTTGCCCAACCGGTCTTGGAGTTTAAATTAATATGCGTGTTATTTTATGCATGTGTATACTACCATAGGAGTTTCTTTAAACCAACATAGTTTAATACGTGTACCATTTTACAAGTGTACTACTACCTTAGGCTACCATAGGGGTATCTTTCAATCTTAACATGTTTTAAAAACCGCAGAGTACATTAAATCACGATGACAGATCTACCCCTCCCCACCTCTCGTGAATGTGGATAGTTACATCGTATGTCCAGTGCGGGAAAGATGAGGATACTGCTAACAGAGTGTGGTTCTGTATCTGGACATAACTTTAGGCTATATATCGCGTTGGGTTGGGCCGACTGTTTAGAACGGCTCTCGCTGCTATTGCTAACTGTGGTGGGGGGACAGTTTTTACGGGCTCATAGAATGCTTGTGTTGTTAGATTAAAAAGACGCCACTAAATGTCATTGTATTCTCAGCTGAGAGAGGCTCTTTTAAAGAAGTTCTTATTAAATTTTAACATGTTTTAAAAAGAATCTTTGATTCATTAGTGTTATGAATCTGACAAGTTAATTAAAGGCTATTAATTAAATTAATTGATTAAGTATTGAATGCCTGTATACCAGGAGCATGTCAAAGGCATGTCAAGGGGTATGTCAAAGCGTACCAAGGGTGTACCAAAGGAGTATGCTGAAGGCATACCAAGACCATCGTTCCTACACTATCCCTCTGCTATATCGCAGTTACGAAGTGAACTGCGAGAATCTTGTAGGGTGGGATACTTGAGAATCTCGTATGATGAGGGATATGCCAAGAGCATCGAACATAAATTTTAAGAATGTGCCGCTTTTTGCGTTTTTTTCACAAAAAGTTTTCAAAACGTTAAAAAAAAAAAAATGTGTGTTTTTTCAACAAGTTGAAGTTTTGGAGTTGTTGGATTTCTCTATGGGAATTAACATGGGTTTTCACACTTCTGTGAATTTTTTAGAAAAAAAATGTGGTTTTTTGCAAAAATGCGGCCAAAAATGTGTTTTTTGCAAAACGCGGAATCGGCCGATTTTTTTCAAACTGTCGGATTTCTCTATGGGAATTAACATAGGTTTTCGCACTTTTGTAATTTTTTTACAAAAAATGTGCGTTTTTGCAAAAATGCGGCCAAAAAAGCGTGTTTTTAGAGTAGCAGAATCGCATGAATTGGGTGTATAGGAGGGGGTGTGTTTCCCCAACCGGTCTTGGAGTTTAAAAATTTTAATATTTGTAAAAATAAATATTTTTTAATAAATATTCCCAAAAATAAATATTTTAAATAATCGTGAAAGTGTGCTTATGTCCAAAATACTTGAGTGTTATGAATCTTGCAAGTTAATGAAAGGAAGCAATAAAATCTTAAATTTAAATAATAACAGATACCAATGGGTGTATGCATATGTTTTTACAAGTGTATACTACCATAGGGGTTTCTTTAAACCCACATGTTTCAATATGTGTGTTATTTTATACATGTGTTATTTCTTTAAACCAACATGTTTTAATACGTGCGTTATTCTAAGAGGGAGAAACGCCTAATATGCTGATACATATGACACACGCACTCAGCACAAATCGATGGAAATAAATGCTGGGATAGTTTTTAAAGACGAGACTTTAAAATTGTTTTCGATAAATAAGGTATTTGAGGTTATTTAACGTATGAATGAACGATACATGCCAATAAAATGAGGAACTGGGCTAAGTTTACAAGTATAGGACTCTAAAGTTTTTGATGTTTTAGGGGTAGAACTTGAATTTGTAATTAAACATGATTTCTACTAACTACTGCAAAGGGAGAAATGCATAGTGAAAGGGGTTATGTGTGTGTATATATATATATATATATATATATATATATAAATTCCCAAAAAGGGGACGAGTAGCAATGTACTCGTGCAGATTCTAGCAGTGTGACAGAAGTACCGGCCGGGGGGAGTTGCGACCCCCATCTCTCCGGTTAAAGCTTTTTCCGCCATGGCAAACGCTCCCGGTAACCGATACTCCCTACTCGATTTGCCTCAAGACCCTTTATAAATCCGTAAAAATCGCATACATATACAATTTCAATAACATGTTAAAAATCTAAAAGTTTACTTTTCTACGCTGCAACTATTCAAGAATCATGCTTTAAAAATATAACAAATAATTTAAAATACTAAATACTCAAGACCAATGAAATCCCGGTCCGAGAGGATATTATAGTTTAAAAATTGGATATAAGACCCATAAACCGCATTATCTCCATATATAAACCTGTGTAAAATCACCTCACATCTAGTCATTTAATTCCTTTTAATCCCTTTCTAGTCAAATCTAATGTTTGAAATACATATCAGAGTGTCTGTATTTTTAAAAATGGACTCAAGACCTATTGGCTAATCCATCGCCATATATAAACTAATGTTTGAAATCATTTCACTCTTTGTTAATTATTACTTAAAAACAAAACTAATGTTTGAAATACATATCAGAGTGTCTGTATTTTTAAAAATGGACTCAACACCTATTGTCTAATCCATCGCCATATATAAACTAATGATTGAAATCTTTTCACTCTTAGTTAATTATTACTTAAAAACAAATCTAATGTTTGAAATACATATCAGAGTGTCTGTATTTTTAAAAATGGACTCAAGACCTATTGGCTAATCCATCGCCATATATAAACTAATGTTTGAAATCATTTCACTCTTTGTTAATTACTTAAAAACAAAACTAATGTTTGAAATACATATCTAAGTGTCTGTATTTTTAAAAAATGGACTCAAGACCTATTGGCTAATCCATCGCCATATGTAAACCAATATTTGAAATCATTTCACTCTTTGTTAATTATTACTTAAAAACAAAACTAATGTTTGAAATACATATCAAAGTGTCTGTATTTTTAAAAATGGACTCAAGACCTATTGGCTAATCCATCGCCATATATAAACTAATGTTTGAAATCATTTCACTCTTATTTAATTATTACTTAATAAAACTATATATTCAAGACTATTGAAATCCATGTTATTATTATGCAAAATCCTTTCTTTGGATACCAAAACCTTTTTGATTCTTTCTCTCCATAAAATCCCAATGATTTGAATTTACTGCACTTGTGATAGTTTAATGCTCAAAACTCGATATATACGAGTCCAATGACATTCCAGTCATAGAGTAATTTTTAAATATTGGACACAAGACATTTTAATGGGTTCCGGTCCAAATTGGGTGGCACTTCCCGACCGTCCAAACAGTTACCTTACACCTTTCTGGTAGGTCGGACGGTCTGGGTTTCAACAACAACACCCTATAAATATAAAGACACATAAATACTCCAATAGTCCAAACTCTACGCATTACACCTTCCCATGGAACAACACATAACTTGTTGATTCTTTACCACTTTCACATATGACTTTCACATATTACTAAAGTAAATATTAATAGTTCGTCCGATATTTCAGAAAACCCTCACAATCACGAACTTACAGTCTGGATAACGCTTATAATGTTTCCACATTAAAATAGCCCCAGCTATAAAATTCCGGTGTATAGCCTTATTGAGCTATCTGATTTATGATCCTCAATTTCGCATAAAAACACGTCACCCTCTGCGTATTACAATTCCCGCCATTAGGCGATATCCGAAAAGTCTTATGTTGTTATCATTCCAAAGTATCTCTTCCTGGTTACGGCTGCAGTTAAACCATTATAATTGGAAACCAATCTTATCAGAAAAGCGGGAGGATAACCCTCCTTGATTGCCTCCCCCAGGAAACGGCAATCACACATGTATCTCTCGTTGTTAGTAAAATTCAACAACTTGTGTCGTTTCAGTTGATTTATTATCAGATTTCTGAATATGTTACGGTGTAGACTAGTTGTCCATGACGTCAAATATTTGATATCAAAACCAAAGGTGCTTCGCTTATCGTAAATACGATAACATTGTATAGTGGCAGGCTTCATTATAGTGAGATCTAAAAAATCCAGACTTTCATCCTCATTGCGAGGTGTTTCTATTAAAGTTAAACATGGAGGATAAAAGTCAAACCTCATTGTATAACCACTATCCTCAAATCCGCATAGGATATCATCCACGTAACGTAGGAACAACATCTCATTTAAAAGATGTGTTCCCCTTTCATATCTATCTAGGTAAATATCTGCCATAATTGACGAACAGTTACCCCCCATTGGGATACCCTTGATTTGTTTATAAAAGTTTTCTCCATTGTATAAAACTGTCTCGAATAAAACCAACTCCACCAAAGCCTTGTACTTTCCGATTGCTATGTATAGCTGCAAATCACAACTATGGTATGATTCTATTAGGATGCGATATAGATCCTTAATGTCTATGTTATTGAATAGGTCTGCAAAGTCATAACTCCTGTACATACCGATGTTTGGCATTTCTTTCAGTTTCTTAACTACTTCGAGGCTATTTTTTATAAAATAGCTACCCTGGTCATATAGTTTCCGTAATACCAATTTTAAATGTTCCATTAATAATTTATTGGCCCTTGTTAAATAAGTTTTAAAACCGATGGTTACTGGTCGGAATTTAACTGGATTTTTATGTAGCTTAGGTATTAACGTTAAATAGGGATATCTAATATTTCCCACACATATACCAGATTTTTTGTACAAAGCCTTTATCCGGTTACTGATTTCCAACTGAGTTTGTTTCAACAACGAGTACATACCATGATCTTCGTATGCTTGTCTTAATAAAGTAACATAGTACCATTTACAAGTCATTGCAAAATTCGACGTTACCTTGTCTACGTACGTAATAACATACATATTTTGTAGCTCATCCAGCTCATTTTTATTATATTTAAGCTCACCTCCTTTTTTATTACACCGGACGTTCCTGCGATACCATGAAATGCACTCATTTATCACCAAGACCTTCCATTCCTCAAATGTCTCAGTTGGCAAACTGAATTTTACTGCCGCTTTTTGAATATAATGTGTAATATCAATTTTCATTGCTCGTCTAATAGAAACGTTACTCCTAAATCGGTATTTAGTACCCAACTCAAAGTATTTTTTAATATTCGATTTTATTATACCCAGATCTCCTGTTACAATATGTCCATGATGTACGTCTCTGTACGTTGATGTATTACAATTGCAACTTACACAACTCACTGTATGCAAATTACTACCAATAAAAATACCAATAAATATACCAATATTACTACCAATAAATATATATATATATATATATATATATATATATATATATATATATATATATATATATATATAATGCATATAACCAACACCCACCGGTGGAATGCAGATCTAAGATAGTATTCTTAGGAGAAGGCATGGGATTCTTAAGTAAATGGAGTATTTTGAGACATTTAAAGAGATATAAACATGAGATAAGGTAACATTTATAATACACACAACTAATATAGGGCAGCGAAAGGAAAACCTTAGTATTGTTTAGAGACCGAACTTCAAATTTTTAAGTAAATGTAGGTCTTTGGAAAATTTCTAATGAACTATGTGTGATATACATGTCTCCGATCACAGTGGTGGAAAAATGATATCGGAGCAGTTTTTAAAGATGTGACTTTAACTTCTTCAATTAAGTGAAGAATCTGCTAAATATTAGAGGGTGCTGACGTTTACCGAGAGTTTTATGTATAATACACATAAGCAGCATATAACATTAGGAAGGGGATATTAGAAATTTTTTTAAAGATAGGACTCTAGATTTTGGAACTAAATGAAATATCAAGAAACATTTAAAGGGGATGAAAACATCTAATGAGGCGGAATGGGGGTGTACTTACCCAAGATACCCAGCACTGAAATTATTCACTAAGATAAATTTTTTTAAAGTAAAGACTTTAGAAGTTTCACATAAAAGGCAATTTATACTAGTTTTTAAAGAAATGAAAACGTCCAGCGAGATGACTTAGAATGAATACAACGTCGATATATATAACAGTGATAAGAAAACTTAAATATTGTTTAAAGACTACACTTCAAATTTCAAAGTAAATGAACATACCCAGAAACTTTTAATGGACTAGTATAATACACATACTCGATATAACAGTTAAATGATGAACTAAGAATAATTTATAAGTATGTAACTTTGGATTTTTTTAGTTAAATAGGGATTTCAGCTAATTTTTAGAGGGATAGAAAGGTATACTAAAGGGTGCACAACAAATTTTTAGAAGGAACTAAGGGAATTTTCTAGCTACATAGGGATTTCCACTACTTTTTAAAGGGATATAAAGACATACTAAAGGGTATACAGTAAAATTTTAGAGGGGACTTTGAGAATTTTTTAGCTAAATAAGGATTTCTACTAACTTTTAAGGAATAGAAACACGTACTGAAGAGTATAGAGCGTAATCATTACTAACACCTAGTGCTAAAATGAGGAATTAGAGTAATATTTAGGGGGTGGGACTTTAGATTTTTAAGTAAATGTTATGTTTAAAAACTTTTAAAGTAGCGTAAATACCTACTAAGATGACATATGCGATACACATAGCCAATACATAGTTATTAAATAGGGAAAAGCTAAGATGGCTTTTTAGAATAACACCTAAAATTTTTTCTAACTAAGCGCAATATATCAACACTTAAAGCGGACGAATACGAAGATTCAGACGGCATATGTGATACACATCGCGGGCACATAATAGTTAAATGTTAATTTAAGTAAGTTTTTAAGGATAGAACTCTGAATTTTTTGGGTAAATGAGATGTTTAAGAACATTTAAAGAGTCAAAAACACCTAATAAGGCGGTATGAGATGATTTCATCATCATCAGATAACAGTGAAATGGGAATACTACAAATATTTTAAAGGGGAATCCTTAAAATTTCTAAGTAAATAACCTTTAAAGGGGTGAAAAATATATAGTGAAGTTGTGTAGATAATACAGATCATCGACATTCTAAAACAGACAAGACATGTCTATACAAGATAAAAAATGTTGTACGTTAATATAAACATACATTATTCTATGTAGCAATGTAATACATACCCCCAGATTTATATAAAGTAATTGCGAATACATTATACCAATCCCATCAGAAATCAGCTAAAATAATAAAATTACCAAGCTGAATAATATATCTAGATACTAAAACCCCAACAAACTACATTAAATTGATAAAAATCTTAACTAAATAAAATAATGAAGCTGTAACATACTATAAAAATACTAAGTTCAATAAAATAATAGAATAAAATCATATTAAAGCAAGTACTTACATGTTCAATCCGACTCAAAATGCTACATTAGGTGTAGGCCGATGAATAATGATAGATATAACATCTCCAGCTTTACCAACTTAAACCGACATATTCGCAGAGCAACTTGAAACGCGTCTTGACAGCGCGAAATCCACAGCAGAAGTGATAAAATCGATACTTCAACGACACCCCCTATACGACAAGGTCACATCAAGGTCATATCATGGTTACAGTTAAACTATGGTATAAAATAGAATCACATGTTAAAAAATAATAGATTTTAGTAAAATAATTAAAGAAAATCCCTCTGTGATTATGAATGACCTGTCTATATTTACCATGTGTGTGTGTGTGCGTGTGTGTGTGTGTGTGTGTGTGTGTGTGTGTGTGTGTGTGTGTGTGTGTGTTTGTGTAATTATACCTTAAAAGCTATATATCTGTAGTATCCCAACGGATACTAATATTTGTTTTACACATTTAGTTAAAACTTTTTTTTTAATTACACTTAAAATAAGTGCAACTGAAATAAAGTTTTTCTAAGTTTGAAAAACAAATATTAGTATCCGTTGGGATACTACAGATATATAGCTTTTAAGGTATAATTACACACACACACACACACACACACACACACACACACACACACACACACACACACACACACGCACACACACACACATGGTAAATATAGACAGGTCATTCATAATCACAGAGGGATTTTCTTTAATTATTTTACTAAAATCTATTATTTTTTAACATGTGATCCTATTTTATACCATAGTTTAACTGTAACCATGATATGACCTTGATGTGACCTTGTCGTGTAGGGGGTGTCGTTGAAGTATCGATTTTATCACTTCTGCTGTGGATTTCGCGCTGTCAAGACGCGTTTCAAGTTGCTCTGCGAATATGTCGGTTTAAGTTGGTAAAGCTGGAGATGTTATATCTATCATTATTCATCGGCCTACACCTAATGTAGCATTTTGAGTCGGATTGAACATGTAAGTACTTGCTTTAATATGATTTTATTCTATTATTTTATTGAACTTAGTATTTTTATAGTATGTTACAGCTTCATTATTTTATTTAGTTAAGATTTTTATCAATTTAATGTAGTTTGTTGGGGTTTTAGTATCTAGATATATTATTCAGTTTGGTAATTTTATTATTTTAGCTGATTTCTGATGGGATTGGTATAATGTATTCGCAATTACTTTATATAAATCTGGGGGTATGTATTACATTGCTACATAGAATAATGTATGTTTATATTAACATACAACATTTTTTATCTTGTATAGACATGTCTTGTCTGTTTTAGAATGTCGATGATCTGTATTATCTACACAACTTCACTATATATTTTTCACCCCTTTAAAGGTTATTTACTTAGAAATTTTAAGGATTCCCCTTTAAAATATTTGTAGTATTCCCATTTCACTGTTATCTGATGATGATGAAATCATCTCATACCGCCTTATTAGGTGTTTTTGACTCTTTAAATGTTCTTAAACATCTCATTTACCCAAAAAATTCAGAGTTCTATCCTTAAAAACTTACTTAAATTAACATTTAACTATTATGTGCCCGCGATGTGTATCACATATGCCGTCTGAATCTTCGTATTCGTCCGCTTTAAGTGTTGATATATTGCGCTTAGTTAGAAAAAATTTTAGGTGTTATTCTAAAAAGCCATCTTAGCTTTTCCCTATTTAATAACTATGTATTGGCTATGTGTATCGCATATGTCATCTTAGTAGGTATTTACGCTACTTTAAAAGTTTTTAAACATAACATTTACTTAAAAATCTAAAGTCCCACCCCCTAAATATTACTCTAATTCCTCATTTTAGCACTAGGTGTTAGTAATGATTACGCTCTATACTCTTCAGTACGTGTTTCTATTCCTTAAAAGTTAGTAGAAATCCTTATTTAGCTAAAAAATTCTCAAAGTCCCCTCTAAAATTTTACTGTATACCCTTTAGTATGTCTTTATATCCCTTTAAAAAGTAGTGGAAATCCCTATTTAGCTAGAAAATTCCCTTAGTTCCTTCTAAAAATTTGTTGTGCACCCTTTAGTATACCTTTCTATCCCTCTAAAAATTAGCTGAAATCCCTATTTAACTAAAAAAATCCAAAGTTACATACTTATAAATTATTCTTAGTTCATCATTTAACTGTTATATCGAGTATGTGTATTATACTAGTCCATTAAAAGTTTCTGGGTATGTTCATTTACTTTGAAATTTGAAGTGTAGTCTTTAAACAATATTTAAGTTTTCTTATCACTGTTATATATATCGACGTTGTATTCATTCTAAGTCATCTCGCTGGACGTTTTCATTTCTTTAAAAACTAGTATAAATTGCCTTTTATGTGAAACTTCTAAAGTCTTTACTTTAAAAAAATTTATCTTAGTGAATATTTTCAGTGCTGGGTATCTTGGGTAAGTACACCCCCATTCCGCCTCATTAGATGTTTTCATCCCCTTTAAATGTTTCTTGATATCTCATTTAGTTCCAAAATCTAGAGTCCTATCTTTAAAAAAATTTCTAATATCCCCTTCCTAATGTTATATGCTGCTTATGTGTATTATACATAAAACTCTCGGTAAACGTCAGCACCCTCTAATATTTAGCAGATTCTTCACTTAATTGAAGAAGTTAAAGTCACATCTTTAAAAACTGCTCCGATATCATTTTTCCACCACTGTGATCGGAGACATGTGTATCACACATAGTTCATTAGAAATTTTCCAAAGACCTACATTTACTTAAAAATTTGAAGTTCGGTCTCTAAACAATACTAAGGTTTTCCTTTCGCTGCCCTATATTAGTTGTGTGTATTATAAATGTTACCTTATCTCATGTTTATATCTCTTTAAATGTCTCAAAATACTCCATTTACTTAAGAATCCCATGCCTTCTCCTAAAAATACTATCTTAGATCTGCATTCCACCGGTGGGTGTTGGTTATATGCATTATATATATATATATATATATATATATATATATATATATATATATATATATATATATATATATATATATATATATACACACACATAACCCCTTTCACTATGCATTTCTCCCTTTGCAGTAGTTAGTAGAAATCATGTTTAATTACAAATTCAAGTTCTACCCCTAAAACATCAAAAACTTTAGAGTCCTATACTTGTAAACTTAGCCCAGTTCCTCATTTTATTGGCATGTATCGTTCATTCATACGTTAAATAACCTCAAATACCTTATTTATCGAAAACAATTTTAAAGTCTCGTCTTTAAAAACTATCCCAGCATTTATTTCCATCGATTTGTGCTGAGTGCGTGTGTCATATGTATCAGCATATTAGGCGTTTCTCCCTCTTAGAATAACGCACGTATTAAAACATGTTGGTTTAAAGAAATAACACATGTATAAAATAACACACATATTGAAACATGTGGGTTTAAAGAAACCCCTATGGTAGTATACACTTGTAAAAACATATGCATACACCCATTGGTATCTGCTATTATTTAAATTTAAGATTTTATCGCTTCCTTTCATTAACTTGCAAGATTCATAACACTCAAGTATTTTGGACATAAGCACACTTTCACGATTATTTAAAATATTTATTTTTGGGAATATTTATTAAAAAATATTTATTTTTACAAATATTAAAATTTTTAAACTCCAAGACCGGTTGGGGAAACACACCCCCTCCTATACACCCAATTCATGCGATTCTGCTACTCTAAAAACACGCTTTTTTGGCCGCATTTTTGCAAAAACGCACATTTTTTGTAAAAAAATTACAAAAGTGCGAAAACCTATGTTAATTCCCATAGAGAAATCCGACAGTTTGAAAAAAATCGGCCAATTCCGCGTTTTGCAAAAAACACATTTTTGGCCGCATTTTTGCAAAAAACCACATTTTTTTTCTAAAAAATTCACAGAAGTGTGAAAACCCATGTTAATTCCCATAGAGAAATCCAACAACTCCAAAACTTCAACTTGTTGAAAAAACACACATTTTTTTTTTTTTTTTAACGTTTTGAAAACTTTTTGTGAAAAAAACGCAAAAAGCGGCACATTCTTAAAATTTATGTTCGATGCTCTTGGCATATCCCTCATCATACGAGATTCTCAAGTATCCCACCCTACAAGATTCTCGCAGTTCACTTCGTAACTGCGATATAGCAGAGGGATAGTGTAGGAACGATGGTCTTGGTATGCCTTCAGCATACTCCTTTGGTACACCCTTGGTACGCTTTGACATACCCCTTGACATGCCTTTGACATGCTCCTGGTATACAGGCATTCAATACTTAATCAATTAATTTAATTAATAGCCTTTAATTTACTTGTCAGATTCATAACACTAATGAATCAAAGATTCTTTTTAAAACATGTTAAAATTTAATAAGAACTTCTTTAAAAGAGCCTCTCTCAGCTGAGAATACAATGACATTTAGTGGCGTCTTTTTAATCTAACAACACAAGCATTCTATGAGCCCGTAAAAACTGTCCCCCCACCACAGTTAGCAATAGCAGCGAGAGCCGTTCTAAACAGTCGGCCCAACCCAACGCGATATATAGCCTAAAGTTATGTCCAGATACAGAACCACACTCTGTTAGCAGTATCCTCATCTTTCCCGCACTGGACATACGATGTAACTATCCACATTCACGAGAGGTGGGGAGGGGTAGATCTGTCATCGTGATTTAATGTACTCTGCGGTTTTTAAAACATGTTAAGATTGAAAGATACCCCTATGGTAGCCTATGGTAGTAGTACACTTGTAAAATGGTACACGTATTAAACTATGTTGGTTTAAAGAAACTCCTATGGTAGTATACACATGCATAAAATAACACGCATATTAATTTAAACTCCAAGACCGGTTGGGCAAACACACCCCCTCTCATACACCCAATTCATGTGATTCTGCTACTTTAAAACACCAATTCACGCGATTCTGCTACTTTAAAACACCAATTCACGCGATTCTGCTACTTTAAAACACCAATTCACGCGATTCTGCTACTTTAAAACACCAATTCACGCGATTCTGCTACTTTAAAAACGCGTTTTTGTTAGTTTTTTACAAGTAAAAAGTATGTTTTTGTGAAAAAACGTTAAAAAATAGCACAAGTGTGAAAACCTATGTTAATTTCCATAGAGAAAACAGCACAAGTGCGGTTTTTGAAAAGTAAAAAACTTACATTTGCGAAAAAATATAAGAAAAAAACTTGCATTTACGAAATTTTGTTAGTAAAAAGTATGTTTTTGTGAAAAAACGTTAAAAAATAGCACAAGTGTGAAAACCTATGTTAATTTCCATAGAGAAAACAGCACAAGTGCGGTTTTTGAAAAGTAAAAAACTTACATTTGCGAAAAAATATAAGAAAAAAACTTGCATTTACGAAATTTTGTTAGTAAAAAGTATGTTTTTGTGAAAAAACGTTAAAAAATAGCACAAGTGTGAAAACCTATGTTAATTTCCATAGAGAAAACGGCACAAGTGCGGTTTTTGAAAAGTAAAAAACTTACATTTGCGAAAAAATATAAGAAAAAAACTTGCATTTACGAAATTTTGTTAGTAAAAAGTATGTTTTTGTGAAAAAACGTTAAAAAATAGCACAAGTGTGAAAACCTATGTTAATTTCCATAGAGAAAACAGCACAAGTGCGGTTTTTGAAAAGTAAAAAACTTACATTTGCGAAAAAATATAAGAAAAAAACTTGCATTTACGAAATTTTGTTAGTAAAAAGTATGTTTTTGTGAAAAAACGTTAAAAAATAGCGCAAGTGCGAAAACCTATGTTAATTCCCATAGAGAAAACGGCACAAGTGCGGTTTTTGAAAAGTAAAAAACTTACATTTGCGAAAAAATATAAGAAAAAAACTTGCATTTACGAAATTTTGTTAGTAAAAAGTATGTTTTTGTGAAAAAACGTTAAAAAATAGCACAAGTGTGAAAACCTATGTTAATTTCCATAGAGAAAACTGCACAAGTGCGGTTTTTGAAAAGTAAAAAACTTACATTTGCGAAAAAATATAAGAAAAAAACTTGCATTTACGAAATTTTGTTAGTAAAAAGTATGTTTTTGTGAAAAAACGTTAAAAAATAGCACAAGTGTGAAAACCTATGTTAATTTCCATAGAGAAAACGGCACAAGTGCGGTTTTTGAAAAGTAAAAAACTTACATTTGCGAAAAAATATAAGAAAAAAACTTGCATTTACGAAATTTTGTTAGTAAAAAGTATGTTTTTGTGAAAAAACGTTAAAAAATAGCACAAGTGTGAAAACCTATGTTAATTTCCATAGAGAAAACTGCACAAGTGCGGTTTTTGAAAAGTAAAAAACTTACATTTGCGAAAAAATATAAGAAAAAAACTTGCATTTACGAAATTTTGTTAGTAAAAAGTATGTTTTTGTGAAAAAACGTTAAAAAATAGCACAAGTGTGAAAACCTATGTTAATTTCCATAGAGAAAACGGCACAAGTGCGGTTTTTGAAAAGTAAAAAACTTACATTTGCGAAAAAATATAAGAAAAAAACTTGCATTTACGAAATTTTGTTAGTAAAAAGTATGTTTTTGTGAAAAAACGTTAAAAAATAGCACAAGTGCGAAAACCTATGTTAATTCCCATAGAGAAAACGGCACAAGTGCGGTTTTTGAAAAGTAAAAAACTTACATTTGCGAAAAAATATAAGAAAAAAACTTGCATTTACGAAATTTTGTTAGTAAAAAGTATGTTTTTGTGAAAAAACGTTAAAAAATAGCACAAGTGTGAAAACCTATGTTAATTCCCATAGAGAAAACGGCACAAGTGCGGTTTTTGAAAAGTAAAAAACTTACATTTGCGAAAAAATATAAGAAAAAAACTTGCATTTACGAAATTTTGTTAGTAAAAAGTATGTTTTTGTGAAAAAACGTTAAAAAATAGCACAAGTGTGAAAACCTATGTTAATTTCCATAGAGAAAACGGCACAAGTGCGGTTTTTGAAAAGTAAAAAACTTACATTTGCGAAAAAATATAAGAAAAAAACTTGCATTTACGAAATTTTGTTAGTAAAAAGTATGTTTTTGTGAAAAAACGTTAAAAAATAGCACAAGTGTGAAAACCTATGTTAATTCCCATAGAGAAAACGGCACAAGTGCGGTTTTTGAAAAGTAAAAAACTTACATTTGCGAAAAAATATAAGAAAAAAACTTGCATTTACGAAATTTTGTTAGTAAAAAGTATGTTTTTGTGAAAAAACGTTAAAAAATAGCACAAGTGCGAAAACCTATGTTAATTCCCATAGAGAAAACGGCACAAGTGCGGTTTTTGAAAAGTAAAAAAATTACATTTGCGAAAAAATATAAGAAAAAAACTTGCATTTACAAAATTTTGTTAGTAAAATGTAAAATTCCCGCAGTTCACTTCGTAACCGCCATATAGGGGAGGGGTATTGTAGAGCCTTGGCATGCCTTCAGCATACCCCTTGGTATACCCTTAACATGCTCTTGGCACGCTCCTAGCATGTAATAACAATGGCCTTGGCACGCTCCTAGCATGTAATACCATAGACCTTGATATACTTAATTACGTTATTTAATTATCCTCATTAACACCTTTAATTCATTTTTAAAAAAGAAAAAAAAAAATCCCAACTATCAGAAAAATTCCCAGTTTTAATTCTCCTTTCTGCCGCTAGGGGGCGTTGATGGTTCCATACCGCCTTCGTCGCAGAGGCGGAGGTGTTGCCACTCCGAAAAAAGTTTATCTCCCACAGGTGTTGCTATGGCAACCCAAACAAAAAAAAAATATTTCTAAGTTCTATCCCCGATAGTTCCGCTTTTTGCCGCTAGGGGGCGCTGATGGTTTCATACCTCCTTCGTCGCAGAGGCGGAGGTGTTGCCACCCTGAAAAAATTTTCTACCCCCAGGTGTTGCTATGGCAACCCAAACAACAAATATTTCAAAGTTCTATCCCCGATAGTTCCGCTTTTCGCCGCTAGCAGGCGCTGATGGTTTCATACCTCCTTCGCAGGTGTTGCCACCTCGAAAAAAGTTTATCCCATACTTAGAAAAAATCTCAATCCAAAAAATTTATTTCCCCCTCAACCCCTCGTACAAGACTACGGCATCGTTGCCACCCGACAAAAAAAGTTTCTCCTAAATTGTTACCCCCACCTTTTTTCATTTTCCCCCTTTTACACCCCCGTCCAGGATTACGGAATTCAAAATGGCGGCCCTACCTCATACCTCATACCTCGCATACCTCCTTCGTCGCAGAACGCCCCTTTCTTTACTACTAATGTGTTTAGTTTAACTTATCCGGTTTTTCCGCCATTTTTTCAAGATAGCGACTTTCGGCGCAACCCCATGGTGATAGACATTTTTTCGCATCGTTCTTATCACACTGTTTTACTATGGAATAAATTGACACCAATTATTATTTTTATTTTAACATTTCTTATGAAAACTAGTCATTTTCGTGACATTAATGTGTTTAGTTTAACTTATCCGGTTTTTCCACCATTTTTTCAAGATAGCGACATTCGGCGCAACCCCATGGTGATAGACATTTTTTCGCATCGTTCTTATCACACTGCTTTATTATGGAATAAATTGACACCAATTATTATTTTTATTTTAACATTTCTTATGAAAACTAGTCATTTTCGTGACATTAATGTGTTTAGTTTAACTTATCCGGTTTTCCCACCATTTTTTCAAGATAGCGACGTTCGGCGCAACCCCATGGTGATAGACATTTTTTCGCATCGTTCTTATCACACTGCTTTATTATGGAATAAATTGACACCAATTATTATTTTTATTTTAACATTTCTTATGAAAACTAGTCATTTTCGTGACATTAATGTGTTTAGTTTAACTTATCCGGTTTTTCCACCATTTTTTCAAGATAGCGACATTCGGCGCAACCCCATGGTGATAGACATTTTTTCGCATCGTTCTTATCACACTGCTTTATTATGGAATAAATTGACACCAATTATTATTTTTATTTTAACATTTCTTATGAAAACTAGTCATTTTCGTGACATTAATGTGTTTAGTTTAACTTATCCGGTTTTTCCACCATTTTTTCAAGATAGCGACATTCGGCGCAACCCCATGGTGATAGACATTTTTTCGCATCCTTCTTATCACACTGCTTTATTATGGAATAAATTGACACCAATTATTATTTTCATTTTAACATTTCTTATGAAAATTAGTCATTTTCGTGACATTAATGTGTTTAGTTTAACTTATCCGGTTTTTCCACCATTTTTTCAAGATAGCGACATTCGGCGCAACCCCATGGTGATAGACATTTTTTCGCATCGTTCTTATCACACTGCTTTATTATGGAATAAATTGACACCAATTATTATTTTTATTTTAACATTTCTTATGAAAACTAGTCATTTTCGTGACATTAATGTGTTTAGTTTAACTTATCCGGTTTTTCCACCATTTTTTCAAGATAGCGACATTCGGCGCAACCCCATGCTGATAGACATTTTTTCGCATCGTTCTTATCACACTGCTTTAATATGGAATAAATTGACACCAATTATTATTTTTATTTTAACATTTCTTATGAAAACTAGTCATTTTCGTGACATTAATGTGTTTAGTTTAACTTATCCGGTTTTTCCACCATTTTTTCAAGATAGCGACTTTCGGCGCAACCCCATGGTGATAGAGAATTTTTCGCATCGTTCTTATCACACTGTTTTACTATGGAATAAATTGACACCAATTATTATTTTTATTTTAACATTTCTTATGAAAACTAGTCATTTTCGTGACATTAATGTGTTTAGTTTAACTTATCCGGTTTTTCCGCCATTTTTTCAAGATGGCGATTTTCGGCGCAACCCCATGGTGATAGACATTTTTTCGCATCGTTCTTATCAGACTGTTTTACTATGGAATAAATTGACACCAATTATTATTTTTATTTTAACATTTCTTATGAAAACTAGTCATTTTCGTGACATTAATGTGTTTAGTTTAACTTATCCGGTTTTTCCACCATTTTTTCAAGATAGCGACTTTCGGCGCAACCCCATGGTGATAGACATTTTTTCGCATCGTTCTTATCACACTGTTTTACTATGGAATAAATTGACACCAATTATTATTTTTATTTTAACATTTCTTATGAAAACTAGTCATTTTCGTGACATTAATGTATTTAGTTTAACTTATCCGGTTTTTCCGCCATTTTTTCAAGATGGCGACTTTCGGCGCAACCCCATGGTGATAGACATTTTTTCGCATCGTTCTTATCACACTGTTTTACTATCAAATAAATTGACACCAAATATTTTGCATTTAGTTCTAAGTCTATCAATAATTTGACTGCGCTCCAACAGAAAAATCGCATGATAGATGTACGGAATGAATTCCCGCAGTACTTACCGTATGTGCTCTGGTAATATATGGAAAAGTCATTCCACACACTTGTTGAATAGTACGTTATAGTCAACTGATTACCATGCGATTTCACGACAGATGGATTGTTGTTGCATATCCTGCCAATCAGAGGACCTGTTGCATTGCCGTCACGTATTTCCAGATACCGATTCCAGCAGCCATACGTCGCGCTCATATTGAATCTCAAGAAACTAAAAATGTAAAAGTTTTAGTTTACAAGATGCATTTTATCTACAAGGTTATCACAAATAAGAACAGGAAAGATCAATCATGCTTAAAGCATTGATTATGAAACACTTTCCAACTTCAATGCAATTTTATTTAAACATGTCTAAAATGCAATACATTCCTCGGTAATATTTTAAAATTTATCTCAATTCTACATTAATTTATTATATTTGAAAACTTAAACTTTCATCGAAAAAAAATGAACTTCATTCAAATGACGGCATTGAAATATAAATTGCCTGGTTTAAACATCTCTAAAATGTGATACATTCCTCGGTAATAATTTTAGAATTATCATAATACTACGATAATTTATTATATTTGAAAACTTCGTCGAAAACAACTGAAATTCATTCAAATGACGTTATAGAAAAAATAACACGCCTGGCTCTCTCTATAAAAGCAGCATTTCATTCATAAATAATTTCCCATTCATGTCATTCATCATAATACTATAATAATTTATTTTATTTAAAAATTAAGACTATGGAGCTACAAGTAATTAAAATCTATGCGTATCGAAAAAAATCGTCCTTTTCTTTGTAAAATCAATGAATATTTCATTCATATCAGCTATGCAGACTCCATGAACTAAATGATTTGATGTTAAAGAAATACAGCAATTCTAATACAACTCATTCTACATATTTTGCTGTTTACATTTTACATAGGTGAAAAATAGGCTTCGTTGTAGAAATAATCAAATTTGGATGAGCATTTAAACTCAAATATATTGTAATTGCGTTGTTTCAGTATGTAGACAGAATTTAAGCAAAAATAAAGTGGTTTTAGGACGGAAAAAACACTCAAACTGAATTTAAAAGAACTTTAAAAATCACGAATTTGAGACAAGATGGATGCCATATATCATTTTGAAGTGGGTCACGTGATCTTTTCATATCATGGTCACGTGATCGCTTCATATAAGAGGTGTTATTATTATTTTAATTTTTATTTAAAAACTACTGAGTATATTTCACCGAATTTTTTTTTTTTTTTTTTTATGGAACAATTTGAATATTACCTAAAATTTTCGAAGCAATTTGTGAATTTTAAATCCACTTAAAAAATGTTTGAAGAATTAGGTCCCATAGGGCTCAATATATTTCATTTTTTCAACCCGGGTTTAATACAAAACTACGTGGGTGATATAATTTATTTATATTCCCATAGGTCCTACAGACCGTCTGAACAACATACCAAAATTTCATTTTGATTAAGTCATTTTTACGGCAGTCATCGTGCTAACGGATAGACAGACAGATAGACAGACAGAATGAACAAAGTCATAAAAACTTTTCAACTTTGTTGTAAAGAGGTAATTTCTAGTCACAGCATTTTGATAATTTATCTAGCAAATAAAACTAAACGAAACTGTGCAGTAATGTTCTTTAAAAGATACGTAAGCAATTTCTTAGAAAATCTTTGGTTTTAACATTAGATTAATTTAGATATTCCAGAATTCAGTTTAGCTAAAATTTGTAATAATGCTCTTTAATATGTATACTTAAAAAATTTCCTAGAAAACTTTGGTTTTAACATTATATTAGTTTAAATGTTTCTTCCAGGGCTCGATTTAGCGAAACTTTGTAGTAATGCTCTTTAAAAGATACATAAACAATTAACTTAAAATTTTTTTGTTTTTACTTTCCTTATATACATAATGTATAAGGAAAGTATTGTGACGGGGTCGAAAATTCGAAATCGAGCTTTCGACGGGAGAGCACGTTTCAAGCATCCCTGATCACGAATCAAACATTTTTGAAGTGATGTCTGTGTGTGTGTGTGTGTGTGTGTGTGTGAAAGTATGTGTGTGTGTGTGAGAGTGTGTGTGTGTGAAAGTATGTGTGTGTGTGTGTGTGTGTGTGTGTGTGTGTGTGTGTCAGTGAGTCTGTGGAGACGATAACTGACGAACGAATGGACCTATTCGAACCGTATTTGGTACAAAAATCACAATCCGTAAACACTGGAAGCCTATTGTTTTTATATGTAATCGAATGTTCAGAACGTCCCTAAATTTTTGAATAAAATTTTGAAAAAATCGTCAAAAAATCAAAACCACTAATAAAGTTACGCAAATAGACATTTCTGATGTAATTTCTCATTAGAAAACGATTGACATAAATTTTAGAACGCTAACATGAACCGTTCTCGAGATATTCTACATTTTTCAAAAAAAAATATTAAAAAGTCATATAAAATAAAAAAAAAATTCCTATTGAGAAATATGTGCACTTTTCATATGTAATACCATGCGATAAATTGGGTGGCATCATTCTCGTGGATCTAGCTCGTTCCATTCTTGAAAAAAGATACTTTGAGTAATACTTTTGTATTTGAACGCCAATAGTCATTTATCTGCTGTAAGAACAACTTATTTCTCCGTCCATAACACTTGGCGAGATTTTGGCGAAGAATTTGGCGGAATGTCGCCAACTTGGCGACTTTTTAAAATGTTGCCAAATTAACGAAAATCTCGCCAAATGGATAAAAATGACGCTAAATCAATGAATATGACGACTAATTGTCGAAAATTCAATATCTTGGAAAGAATATTAGTATCTACTGTAAGAAAAACCTATTTTTTTACTGTAAAAGTAGTAAATTCATTACATTATATAAGGAAAGTCATGTGTTGCCCACATCAGATTTTTAACATTATATTAGTTTAAATATGTCTTCAAAGGCTCGATTTAGCAACAGTGTTTAGTAGTAATAGAAATTTAATTAAAATCTAATTTTTGGTAAAATGGCCTATATATGTAGCATAAATTTTAATTTACTGAGACAGGCGGTTCTTAGTGTTTTCCCTTATTCGCTCTAAATTTTCCCGGAGATTTTTTGAAGCTGTTTTTCTTCATATAATCTCTTCTGCATATTTTGACGGATATTTCTACTGATTTTCGGCTATGAGATATTTCGGTGGAAAGTTTTAAATAAGGGCTATTGTTTAGAAGTTAATGCAAGTCGTTATAGAGATATTATATATTATAGTTTTACCACAGGGATAGTTATATCTTGCGAAGAAATAAAGCGATTTACAAGAAATTTGGTACGTTTATCTTAAATCAGAGGGATAACAAGTGTATTGATGTTTAGCATAAAAGAACCCAAAGCTGAAAAACAATAAAAACGCTATTTAAAGCAAAATGTAGCACAACATTAGCATAAAAGAACCAAAAGCTGTAAAACTATTGAACCGCCATTTAAAGCAACATGTAACACAACATTAGCTTAAAAGAACCAAAAACTGTAAAACATTAAAAAAGCCATTTAAAACAACAAGTAACACACCATTAGCATAAAAGAACCAAAAGCTGAAAAACTATAAAAACGTTATTTAAAGCAAAATGCAACACATCATTAGCACAAAAGAACCAAAAGCTGTAAAACTTTGAGTAGGCCATTTAAAACAACATGTAACACAACATTATCATAAAAGTACCAAACGCTGTAAAACTGTAAAAACATTATTTAAAGCAAAATGCAACACATCATTAGCATAAAAGAACCAGAAACTGTAAAACTTTAAAAACGCCATTTAAAACAACATGTAACACAGCATTAGTATAAAAGAACCAAAAGCTGAAAAACTATAAAAACGTTATTTAAAGCAAAATGCAACACAACATTAGCATAAAAGAACCAAAAGCTGTAAAACTATAGAAACGCCATTTAAAGCAACATTTAACACAACATTAGCATAAAAGAACCAAAAGCTGAAAAACTATAAAGGCGTTATTCAAAGCAAAATGCAACACAACATTAGCATAAAAGAACCAAAAGCTGTAAAACTTTAAAAACGCCATTTAAAACAACATATAACGCAACATTAGCTTATTCTGGTAGGTCGGACGGTCTGAGTCTCAACAACAACATTAGCATAAAAGTAACAAAAACTGCAAAACTATAAAAACGCCATTTAAAGCGACATGTAACACAACATTAGTGTTGTTGAACGGTTTCAAAGGCAAGAAACAGCTTTCTTCGTCATAACAAGGATCGTAACCTTTACTCACTAGAGCTAGATAGGCAACAGATGATAAAAGAGCAAGCGTGCCTAAAGCAGGGAAAGCGGGCGCTAACGGCGAGAGAAGAAAAATAGTTTAAACCATGGAGAAAGTAAAGAGTAGTAAGAGAGTATTACTATGAATTAACAATAAAATATCAAAGAGAAAAGTGAACTCAGTGTTCTCTTTTTTACATCCTTTTTACTTTCCTTGCAATACATGGTAATGTATAGGGAAAGTATTGGAATCATGTCGAAAATCGCAACTCGAGTTTTTGACGGATCTATACGTTTCGAGACCTCTAGAATACGAAAAAACTATTTTTAGCGTGACGTCTGTGTGTGTGTCTGTTTGTCAGTCTGTGTGTGTGTCTGTGTGTCTGTCTATGTGTCTGTCTGTTTGTCAGTCTGTGTGTCTGTCTGTCTGTGCAGATTTTGTATCCACTCTAACTAAAAAAGTAATGGACCGAATTACATAAAATTTGGTAGGTAAGTCACTTGTGAGCGAATCTGGTGCTGATTAGTTTTGGGTACGATTCGGGATAAAAGAACCCGCCTTGTTTTGCGAAATGGCCCGCAAAAGCTTGTATACTTTTTAGCTGAAAAACTAATGGATCGAATTCCACAAAATTTGGTAGGTAAATTGCTTGTGGATCACCCTGTTGCTGATTAGATTTTGGTAGGTTTCGGTGTAAAATAACCTGACTTTTTTTGCAAAATGGCCCGCAAAAATCGCCAAAATCTAAAATAAAAAACTACGTATGCACAAATATATCCATAAAATGCTTGTTTAATAAGTAATTTTTAACGAAAAAAAGAATAAGACCAACCCCATTACACTAGGATTAGCCGTTCTCGAGATATTTTAGTTTTTTCGTATTTTCTATACGCCACCTCTGAAAAGAAGTCCAGTTATCAAATGAGAAAGAAAATTGAATTAAAAGTGAATTAAATGTAATTAAAATAAAGAGAACGTGAATATAAGTCTGCAGGGAAAGTCATGTGCTGCCTACATCAGATTTTTTTCTTTCGCGATTGGCAATACCAGTTCTTCTACTTCAATCATATTTGCTATTCTAACATCAGTCGCCGATATAACTCTAGCAAGTAGCGATTGCGCCTCTTGTTTATCCTGACAATAAAGGTGGTTTATTGCATTCCAAACACTATAAATTTTGTGTTGCATGATGCTTTAAATGGAGTTTTATGCTTATATTGCATTAGCAGCAGATTGAGCTATAATTAAGCAATAAGAAGATTCTAATTTACGGAATTGTTTTATCAAAATTCAAAAATTTGTAGACAAATTTATGTGTTGGACAGACACACAGATCATTTGGTTTATGCCTTTATACGAAGAAACTTATCCTGACAATAAATGTGGTTTATTACATTCCAAACACTATAAATTTTGTGTTGCATGTTGCTTTAAATGGAGTTTTATGCTTATATTGCATTAGCAGCAGATTGAGCTATAATTAAGCAATAAGAAGATTCTAATTTACGGAATTGTTTTATCAAAATTCAAAAATTTGTAGACAAATTTATGTGTTGGACAGACACACAGATCATTTGGTTTATGCCTTTATACGAAGAAACTTTTGTATCTAAATGTATAAATTGAAATAGCGTTTGCAATGTTCAGCCTGTTGGCATAATTCTTAATATAGCATGAGCCTCATACCGAAAAATGTTTGGATTTCAGCACATATCGAATCTCACTTTCTTCCCAACACCTCTATTCTAATACAAGAAGTAATAGAAACGATTGTTAACATAATAAATTATACCAATGTTCTATATGTAATAAGGTAAAAGTTGGTTTTTAACATTTTCCAACATCGTTAATAAGTGCTTAGGATTTTGGTCATTCTGTTTGTCTGTCCGTTCGCACGATAACTGCCGTAAAAATGACGTCATCAAAATGAAATTTTAGTATGTTATTCAGACGATCTGTGGGACTTACGGGAATGTAAATGAATAATTCCACCCCAATTAGTTTTGAATGGAACCAGGGATGAAAAAGTTAAATACATTGAAGCCTATGGGACCTAATTTCTCAAACATTTTTTAAGCGAAGTTAAAATTCGCAAATTGCTTTGAAAATTTTAGGAAATATACAAATTATCCCATAAAATACATAAAAAAAATTTGAGCAAAATATGTTTGGTAGTTTTTTAAATAAAAACTAAAATAATAATTGCACCCATATTATATGAAGAGATCACTTGATCCCCTTTAAAATTAAATATGGCATCCAATCTTTTATCCCAATATAAAAATCGTGATTTTAAAAGTTCTTTTGAATTATTTAGTGTGGCATCCGTCCTAAAATCGCTTCATTTTTGTGCATTTTCTCTGCATCTACATTCTGCAACCTCGCAATTACAATATTTTTCAGTTTGAAGAACATCAATCTTTGATTATTTCTACAACGAAGCCTAATTTTAATGTATGCAGAATGTAAACAAATCAAGCTGTAAAGTGAGTTGTATAAGAATCGCTGAATTTTTTTAAAACAAAATTATTTAACTAAGGAGTATGGAATGTAGATGATATCAATGAAATATTCATCGATTTTACAGAGAAGCACACTATTTTATAGCAGGCCTTTTTCGATGAAATTTTAAGCATGGAGTAAAAACGTACTTTTACTTCCATGGTTTAAAGATTTTAAGTAAAATAAACTATTGTAGCACCGTGATAATTTAAAAAATGTCACCACTGAATGTATCGCATTTTAGAGACATTTAAGTGAAATTGCTTTAGAATTGGAAAGTGTTTCAGAATCAATGCTTTATGCATGATCTTTTTCGTTTAATTATAGAGTTTGCAATAACTGAAAATCCCACTGTATAATGATACGTTATAATGAAAATTTTAAATATAAAATTGGTAATGCAGAGCTAATGACATATTAAAGTATACACAGTAGGACAACTCAACATTTTTATTCATCCTCAGAAGGCATAGGACCATTGTTGCCACAAAAGTTTATAAAAATATAATATCTGTAAAAAATATCTTTGCTCTTTAATCAGATACATTTAATAAATGAAAATCCCAAACTAGTGATGCATTGTAATAATTCTTTTTAAGTTCTTATAATGTAGTGTAAAGCATTGTTTTTACACGAAAAATTTTGAATTCGTGATTTTGATACTGATATATGTTATAGGACCTCCTAAACACATTTTGACTATTTTTGGAGTGATGTCTGTGGTCGATTTCTTGTATATGCAATAGCTTCTACAAATATCATTGGATTTTCATGAATCTTTATATTCGGCTTTGTTATCAAAAATATCTAGAAACAGATAGGAATTTTCTAAATTTGAGCGAAAACTTTGAAATTTATTCAAAATTTGTATTTTTTAACATGACAATATGGGATAAAATTGGACATAATTATGCATAAAGGAGATTATTTATGGCACAATGATCATGGGACTTAATAGTTCAACCATTGTTGTCAATACACCGTTGCCGATACAATTTTTGGTGTTCGTGACATCATTGGCCCCCGTCGAGGTGGCAAGTTGACCCCGCCCCCGGGGGGGGGGTACAGTGTCAAGAATGATAATCGGAAGATTTTGCCAAGCCTTTTGAAGTGAAGGGTAGCACGATATAATAGTAATCATTTTGAAAAGCGAAATCGATTTTTCGAAATTATAAAACTGTGTACACGTAAAAAACATAAGTTGGTTCTTTTATTAGAGTCTTTTCAGTAAACGAAAATCCCACTCTATAATGACACGTTAACGTGCTGATAAAAAAAAACCTAAACGTGTTACTAAAACGCTACAACACTAATAATCAATTTAAAATTCTGGTCCAATCTTTACAATTGAGATCGTTATAGGTGAGCTTCGTTACATTTATGCAAGAAGAATTTGTTACTCCATCATATAACCAAAACATCCAGTGAGTAAAAAATTAAAACTTTAAACCTTCAATTCGTCTCACAACGTTGGGAAATTTGACTAGTAAGCAAACAAACACTGCAAACTTTGTAACGTAATTCATTAGACCAGATAGCGAATTTGTTGCGATTGGAAATTTAAAATTCAATCAACCCACCCCCTAGCGTAAAGTTGTAAAGACTAAATGTCTCTTTAACCTCTTTAGAGGTCGTTCTTGAGAATGGATTTTCGATATGTCCAAAGTGACTTAACTGAAGCTTAAAATCTATGACATTCAGACAGTTCTGTCCAAGGACAATAACACAGGATAGCACTGAGTAATTCAAACTAAATTTAAAGCAATGGATGGCATATACAATGACTATTATTGCACACGCCCAGAATAATTTACAATATATACAAGATACTACCATTAACTAGCCTGGTGATTACTCTTAAATGGATACGATTCTAAAGCTTTTATGCTTACCACTGGTATTCTTTTACATCGTCTCGTATTGTGTCTAATCCTCGAATACCAGACCTTTACCAATCATCGTTGTATTCACTGACTTTTTCTTCCACACATTCTCTTAAGACAAACACACTCAAAATAAGACCAGCCCACTACAAGAACGAAAAACTGAATTCTCTCGATCCTACTTTCCCGAAGGAACGCAGACAATGCTGATTGAGTTAATGATTCATTTAACAACCGAACCAATTAGGATCGTTAGTTTCAGTAAACATAAATTATAATGAAAACTTAGGGAAATAATAATCAAATGGTAATTTAGATCTCACAAAATAACAGAACAGAAGAAACTTCTTTGGATAGGCATACATTTCATATTTCAAAACTTACCGCAATGAGATCACTTTGTCTTCTGGAGCAATTATACTCCAAGTACAATCGATCTCCCTATAAGAGGAATCAGCCATCACACGTGGGGCTGAAATAACTCCAGCAGGTTCTGTTTTCACTGCTCCACACTCTATTAAGAAAGATGCATACTATAAATCAAATACACTAAAAAGGTTAAGATACATTTAAATTATAACCTGATCTACATAGTCCTAAGCAACTGACGAAAATTTTGAAATACTGCAAAATTTCGAATAAGTTTGCAGATTAATATACTATAAATGCTAGAAGTAGAATTTGTTTTTAATTTCTCATATATAGTATTAACAAAGTTTGTTTTCACGAAAATTTTTGATTTCGAGATTTTGATGGCAATATATATTTTAAAACCTCCTCTACACGTTTTGACTATTTTTTGAATAATGTCCGTCTGTCTGTCTCATGCCTGTGGTCGAATTCCTGTGTACATGATAGCAGCGACAGTAGAGGAAATACGGGGCTTCAAATGCAGAGGTACAGCGATGTTGAACGCTCAGCAAAATCGCCGCCATCTTGGATTTCGTAATCTTAGACGAGGTGTAAAAGGAGGAAATAGAAACATTTTGAGGATTTCATTGTTTAGAAATTTTTTACGGGGTGGCAACAGTAGTGTAGTCTTGTACAATGGTATTGCCTATTTCAATTAATGAGTTTTTTAATGAGATAAAGGGGGTGTATAGAAACTTTTGAGGGGTTGCCACAGCAGGGGTTCTGCTTCAGAGGCTCAGTAGAACCACCAGCGCCACCTAGCGGTGGAAAAGGGAACTACACAAGGGGATACTTGGAATTTATTTAGAGGTTCGAAGAAACTTTTGAGGGGTGGCAACACCTGGGGTCCTCCTTCAGAAGCTCAGCAGAAACACCAGCGCCACCTAGTGGTGGAAAAGGGAACTACCCAAAATAGTACTTCGTAATAATTTCCCTTAATGATTTTCTTATTGAGGTAGAAGGGATGTGTACAGAAACTTTTGAGGAGAGTGGCAACACCTGGGGTTCAGCTTTAGAGGCTCAGTAGAGCCACCAGCGCCACCTAGCGGCTGAAAGGGGAACTAAATTTAAAAGTTAGAACTTGAGATTTTTCTTCTTTTTACTCTAAGGTTCACCGTGATGGAAAGGGATATTAGGTAAAGTATTGAATATTTTTCTTGAAATACCCCTGTGCCAAGGTTGTGACAATGTCCCCCTTTGCAGGCATTGGCGTCCATGGACGCCAATGCCTGCAATGGGGATCGAACTGTTTGGGATAGGGTATGCCAAATATTTGTCATTTTGAGAGGTTCTTCGTTTGGGATAGACGCTGTCCCACCCGTAAGGAAAAGGTTAAAGTGGATGGATACACAGATTGAGACGGCATGCGTGATGCACGTGACCCACACATAACAGAAGAAATGAATGCTAGAATAGTTTTTAAAGACGAGACTTTGAAATTTTTTTGCAAATACGTAAATAGAGTGTTTAGGGTTATTTAATGGAAAACTCATACTGATAAGGTATGAGTGATACGAATGATCAGAGCATGGCAATAAATTGAGGGAGCTACGATAGTTTCTCAAGAACGAGACTTTGATGAAATTCTTAGATAGATGGAGTATATATTAACTTTTCGTGAGGTGGGATAACGTGGAGAGGAGAGATATGGAATTAATCCATCACATTCACCTAACGGTGAAATGTCGAACTAAATAAATATTTTTACGGTAGGACTGGAAATTCTTTAAAAATATGTTTTGAAACTTTTAAAGGCTGGAAACGTCAACTGAGGTGACATATATGATGCGTATAATCGATGCATAGATGTGAAATGGGGGACTAGGAGAGTTTTTTGAATTTGGGACTTAAAATTTTTAAGTACATACGATTTCTACTAACTGCTAAAGAGGTAGGAATGTGTAGTGAGGGGACTCCCTGTTCTAACTGAAATAGACCTAATTAGAAACGAACTTTCAACCCATAAAATTAAAGTAAACAGTATTACCCAACTTTATAAGACCCAAAAAGTAATAAAATTCTAATGCCCTTTTTAACGTTCAGTGTCCTAAAACGCCCGAAAATATAGCCCTTTGCCAAATAAAATCAATGCTTGGACTTGAAGTTAAAATTGAGAGATGCAGTGGAAGGCCTCAGGCTAGTCAGCGTTTTTCTTGTCAATCCTTCCACCACTCGGCTCGATCGTGCTATCTCCCCCTAAATGCGTCAAATGCGCAGGTCCCTATAAAACAATTGAATGCCTCAAAATTAAGTCAACACCCTGAACTTGTGCCAACTGTGGTAGTGCGCATCCTGCCAGCTAATGAGGCTGCCCTAAATTCCCCAAACCTAGACCTACTAAAACTTTTAATTACAATCCCTACAATAAATTTAAATCTAAATATGTTACTAAAAATATTTCGTATGCAAAACTTTTCGAGAACAATCCCGAAGAATTTCTGGAGCTCCCCCCCACCCCCCTAATAAAAATCCAAAATTCGAAATCTGCCAAAAGTGCCGAATTTGAGAAAGCAAACGAACTCAACCAGACCGTCATTGGATTGGTCCTATTCTTCGAAAGACATTATAGCAAAAAACACATTTTCGAATGTTTTTCCAAAGCCCTTCCTAAAATGAAGTTAGCAGATCACGACCTAGATAAAATTCAAATTCTGTACGGAAGTCTTAAAGGACTTCCCGTACAGATCTGATCCCCTGATATTGGCCCGCTCAGATGAGATCAGACTTCCCGCGTTTTGTTAAAAACGTAGCTTTCACCCTTTCAAGGCCAGTGCTCCACGGAGCACAGTTAGACCCCTCCGCTCTTCCCATTACTTCTCGAGGAAAATTACTCCCCATTTTCCAAATTATGCGACTCGACAGATCTCGATTGTGATTCGTCACAATCGGGATTGAAGAGCATTGGCCGTTTCTTTTTTAAACTTCTTTTCCGTAAATTATCTTTATCACTATTTACCAGCCGACCCTTAGATTGGAGTTTAGAGGCAGCCTTCGGCTGCCTGGGTACTCCGTATTTGTTTATCCCTTGAAACCTAGTGGTTTTGAGATGGTAAGCAGAGAGAAGGTAAAATAAAGGGAAAGAGAAATACATGCTTCTCGTCTGAGAATACTTTTTTTCTTATTCGAACTCAGAATAAGGGTTTCTTATTGGTTGTGAGATGGTAGGCAGAGAGAAGACAAAGTAAAAGGAAAGGAGAATAAATGCTTCTCGTCTGAGAATACATTTTTTTTCTTATTCGAACTTGGAATAAATTATATTTGTAATTAATTAGACATCAGTTCTCAGATAAAAAATTCTCTAAATTTGGATGAATGTTTAAATTCGATTGTTATAGATACTAAACAATTGGGTACATCTAATGTAGACTTATTGTTAAATTTAGGTAAAATTATAATAAGTTGTATAAATTGAATTTACACCAATAATTAGCTAAAATGTTTTGAGTTATTACATAATGGTTGAAACCATGGGTTACTTTCCGAAAATACCCTTGGTGAATATAGGGGGGGGGGGGGGGGGGGGTCATAGATGGAAGGTTTTGCAGCTCGTCATCAGGTATGAGGGATATGTTGTTATAGAAATTTATAACAAGTTTTTTAATTTTGGCTTTTATGGGGTTGATTTCAAAATTTCGATGGATTACGTCATTTCGGGGGCATCTTGGTACCATGACCGGTCAAATGACCGATTGCAAATTTTTGATTGGAAAATTCGCATATAATTTTATCGCTTTTTCTCACTTGACTTCACGATTTTTCCCATTAAATGTATACAATAAAATTTTTAATATTAATTTTCCTTCTTCTTGTGTTTATATGATAAAGATACATAGTTTACTGTTAAACATCACGACTGGTCATTTGACCGGGAAATAAATTATATATAAGGTCATCGATTATATATAAGGCCTTATAAGGTCATCGGGTCAGAAAATGTGATGCACACGCACATTCCACATATTTTCATCAGTTTCCTGCGCAGTTCTGCAAAGACTGTTGCGTAGTAAGTTCAATTTAAAATAATTATGTATTAAAATTTCAATAAAGTGCGTAAAGTTGCCAGAAAAGATGACAAAAACTAAAAAGTATTACTAGTTACTTTATATTTTGTTTCTATAGCGTTACTCCATTCCTAATCTTCACCTTGAAAAAAATGTCGAAACATTCAAGACACACTAAGTTCATAGACGAAATAAATAACATAGGTGAAGAGTTTTTCTGTAATTGCTGAAGGTTTAACTGTCTGAAAGTGCAGATATATTATTTGAAAATGACAATTATCTATTCGACCTACAGGTACCGCCGATGAAGAGGAGAATATTGTGAATATAATACGTAGAGGATGAAAAAGAATGAAAATTGCTCTCAAGTTCTGAAGATGAGAATGAAAAAATGAGCACTATATTTCGATTGATGGCATTGTTTGGGAAGAAATGGAAATAGGTGCTACATCTGGGGAAATAGCACTTCATAATATTTTCAGGGAAGAATCAGGTTCAACGGGATATGCAAAATATATGCATGATATATTATAAAGGATATGCAAAATATGCATGATATATTATAAAGGATAAAGTGAAGACTGCGTTTTCGTTGATAATTGATCATCGTATTATGAAACACATAAGAACAGGCACAATAGAAGAAGTCCGGCCACACACTTAGCTACAGTAAACCTTCGGGTCTGTCGTGTGGTCTGGGTTTCCAACAATAGAAGAAGTAAATCGAGTTTTATGAACCGAATGGTGTCTATTACCTTAAAATTACTTTGTTTTATATTTCTTTACTAAAATCAATATTACTTGCATTCAATCAGAAAAAATAATTTAATTTCTTTTAACTAAAAAACGGTCATTTGATCGGTTACGGTACTAATAGGTATATATTGAGTGTCAGTACGTTTAGTGTTAATAGAGTACATGAGGTAATGCCCCAGACAGCAGCTCCATACAGCAACACAGGTCTTAGCACAATTTTGTATAGAGGTGTATAGTGGATTGTGTAGTGGATTGCAGCCCTAGATTTTATACCAAATATTGTTCGTCTTGCTGTGTACTATCACCCCTCCTTCTTTGTAAGAGTTCGCGGGCACTCTGTATAAGAAATATATCAGAAATGAAACAGTATTTTACATGCCTATGATTTCGTAATGCACTTTAAATCCATGAGAAACATAAGAACCATCAGTCCGGAATGTTATAAGCACTGGACCAATCAGAGTTCGTGGAGCAGGGGGCGTGTCTCCGCAGAAAATGCCTTGACTGAGCTGTTCAGTGGAAGAATACGGACTTGCCCTCGTCGACTGAAATATCTCGATGTAGTCATAGCGACAATTCTCGTTGCCTGTAAATAAATTTTTAAACGTTCGTAAACATTTTATTTATAAACATTTTACACACAGATACATAACGCATTTGTGCAGTTCTACCTTCTGATGGTAAAACGGCGTATCATGAGAAACATCCATCTGTAAATAGAAAAGAAATGTTAAAGTTTTGATGTCAGTAACATCTGTGGCAGCAGCGCACTGAGGTTTCCTGAGGCTGATTCGCGAGAAGCTCCATATAAACAGCAAATGCAATGGAACGTCACATATCCGAAATTTGGTATTCTGAAAAATCGATTATCCGATCATTTGTTTATATTGTTTTTACACGTTTAAAAAATAAATTCGGATTCATTATTTGAGCCTTTTCATGTTAGTTTTTCTCAAATAAAATTTGAGGTTGCTAGGTCAACAATATTTGGGAAACCTTTGTTTACGACATAAAAAAAAAATCTGATGTAGGCAGCATATGACTTTCTTATGCAATGCAATGAATTTACGCCTTTCACAGGGAAAAAATAAACATCGAAATTACAAATACGGTCCACGGCACAACATTTTTGCTTTCCCTACAATACATGGTAATGTATAGGGAAAGTATTGGAATCATGCCGAAAATCGCAACTCGAGTTCTCGACGAATCTACGCGTTTCGAAACCTCTAGAATACGAAAAAACTATTTTTAGCGTGACATCTGTGTGTCTTTCTTTGCAGATTTTGCATTCACTCTAACTAAAAAACTAATTGATAAAATTTCGCAAAATTATAATTAATAATTTCCCAAAATTTTGTAGGTAGATCAATTGTGGGCGAATCTGGTGCTGATTAATTTTGGGTACTATTCGGGATAAAAGAACCCGCCTTTTTTTGCGAAATGGCCAGCAAAAGACTGTGTCCACTCTAGCTGAAAAACTAATGGACCGAATTTCACAAAATTCAGTAGATAAGTCTTTTGTGGATTACCCTGATGCTGATTAGATTTTGGTACGATCCGGAAAAAAATAACCTGCCTTTTTTTGCAAAATGCCCCGGAAAAATCGCCAAAATCTAAAATAGAAAACTACGTATGCTCAAATATATCTATTAAATGCTTGTTTTATACGCAATTTTTAACGATGAAAGGAGTAAGGCCAACCCCCTTGCACCAGGAGCAGCCGTTCTCGAGATATTTTAGTTTCTTCGTATTTTCTCCACGCCACCTTTGAAAATAAGTCCAGTTACAAAATGAGAACGAAAATTGAATTAAAAGTGAATTAAATTTAATTAAAATAAAGATAACGTGTATTTAAGTCTGCAGGGAAAGTCATGTGCTGCCCACAAATTTTAAAAGTTAAATTAATTGTACATTGGGCACTTTTTTTCGGATGATAAAATTTATAACTATTTTAAAGTACTCAATTAACTTTACTGAACTCTAAATAAACAATTGTCGCTATTGGTAACATTCGCAATAAGCAATATAGTCCATATATTGAACTATTTTAATAATTAATTAACCAATTTGGCGTCATTTTCGTTAATGTAACGTCATTTCTGCAAGTTTGACGATGTTTCGCCGAGTTGGAAATATTTCGCTAAATGAATCGTCAAGTTCGTCAAATTTATCAGCAAGAGTTACAAACAAACGGAAAGAAGAGCTTTTCTTATTGTATTTAAATAACTATTAGCGAATTATTTAGCATCGAAATACAGGAAGTTTTACCCAAATTATCTTCTCTCGTAAATGGAACGAACTAGATATACGAGAATTATATATATATATATATATATATATATATATATATATATATTAAGAAATTTATCGCATAATATTATATATGAAAAGTAAACATATTTCACAATCATTAATAATTTTTAATTGTATATGATTCTTTTGATAAATATATCTGAAAACTGTGCAATATATCGAGAAAGATTCATGTAGGCGTTAAATTTGTGTCATTCGTTTTCTAATGAAAACATGCATAGGAAATGATCATTTACGTAACGTTATTAAAAATTCTGATTTATATTCTGTAAATATTTTAAAAGTAAAAATACTCCGACCGATAAAATACTTGATATAAAGTAATTAATTTCTTCATATTCATTTAATATTGAACGATAAAGCGAAATCTGTTTTGTGCCAATAATATTTTAATAATGTTGTGATTAATAAAATTTTCACATTTTCTATGAGGTTTCAAATTTTGAAAAATGAAATTTCAGACTTTGCGAATTAATATTAATATTAATAATAACAATTTTAAATTGTGTCACTATTTTATTATATATATAAGTAAACATGAAAATTAATTCCACAAATAAATTGTAATTTAATTTGTAAATATTTTAAAAGTAAAAATACTCCGAACGATAAAATACTTGATATAAAGTAATTCATTTCTTCATATTCATTTAATATTGAACGATAAAGCGAAATCTGTTTTGTGCCAATAATATTTTAATAATGTTGTGATTAATAAAATGTGCACATTTTCTACGAAATTTAAAGTTTTGAAAAATGAAATTTCAGACTTTGCGAATTAATATTAATATTAATAATAACAATTTTAAATTGTGTCACTATTTTATTATATATATAAGTAAAAATGAAAATTAATTCCACAAGTAAATTGTAATTTAATTTGTAAATATTTTAAAAGTAAAAATACTCCGAACGATAAAATACTTAATATAAAGTAATTAATTTCTTCATTTTCATTTATATTGAGCGATAAAGCGAAATCTGTTTTGTGCCAATAATATTTTAATAATGTTGTGATTAATAAATTTGGACATTTTCTACGAAATTTTAAATTTTGAAAAATGACATTTCAGACTTTGCGAATTAATATTAATATTAATAATAACAATTTTAAATTGTGTCACTATTTTATTACATATATAAGTAAAAACGAAAATTAATTCCACAAATAAATTGTAATTTAATTTGTAAATATTTTAAAAGTAAAAATACTCCGAACTCCGAACGATAAAATACTTGATATAAATTAATTAATTTCTTCATATTCATTTAATATTGAACGATAAGGCGAAATCTGTTTAGTGGCAATACTATTTTAATAATGTTGTGATTAATAAAATTTGCACATTTTCTACGAAATTTTAAATTTTGAAAAATGAAATTTCAGACTTTGCGAATTAATATTAATATTAATGATAACAATTTTAAATTGTGTCACTATTTTATTATATATATGAGTAAAAATGAAAATTAATTCCACAAATAAATTGTAATTTAATTTGTAAATATTTTAAAAGTAAAAATACTCCGAACGATAGAATACTTGATATAAAGTAATTAATTCCTTCATATTCATTTAATATTGAACGATAAAACGAAATCTGTTTTGTGCCAATAATATCTTAATAATGTTGTGATTGATAAAATTTGCACATTTTCTACAAGATTTTAAATTTTGAAAAATGACATTTCGGTTTTTGCTATTGAAACTAATACAAAGATCAGTACATTTATTAAAATATCTACCCATCATTAAGGTTTAATCTGCGTAATGTGCCGAATTAGTCAGAGCATATAAGAAATTGTGTTTCTTTCCACCAAAGTTTCCAAATTTCCTGGGTATGTTCTTGTATCTCAAACTTCCCGGGTTTTTTGCACCTCTAACGATAGCCCCAAGTTCAATCTCCAGGGACGACAAAAACTCCTTATAGAAATTAAGCTAAGTGGAATAAAAATACAAAATATTTTGTTCTTTGTGAAATGGTTGCAGTAAACATCACTTACCTTCCATGCTGAATAATGCATCAAATGTTAATGAGATGTAATCTCCCGATTTACCGATGGAATAATTGCAAGATAATCCATTGCCGTACAATTCGGGATAGTTTGGAGAAATGATATCCCCGGCAGCACCGCTGAAGTTGCCCCCGCAAACTGAAAAAAGAAAGATCAATCATGCTTAAAGCATTGATTATGAAACACTTTCCAACTTCAATGCAATTTTATTTAAACATGTCTTAAATGCAATAGATTCCTCGGTAATATTTTAAAACTTATCACAATACTACAATAATTTATTATATTTGAAAACTTAAACCTTCATCGAAAAAATAAACTTTATTCAAATAACGACATTGAAATATAAATTGCCTGGTTTAAACATCTCTAAGATGTGATACATTCCTCGGTAATAATTTTAGAATTATCATAATACTACAATAATTTATAATATTTGAAAACTTCATCAAAAACAAATGAACTTTATTCAAATGACGTCATCGAAATATAAATCGCATGGCTAGCTCTCTCTATAAAAGCAGCATTTCATTCATAATTTTTTTTTCATTCCTTTCATTCATCACAATACTATAATAATTTATTTTATTTAAAAACTTTAAACCATGGAGGTACAAATAATTTAACTCTTAAAACTTCATAAAAAAAATCGTCTTCTCTCTATAAAATCATTGAATGTTTCTTTCATATCAGCTATATTGTAGACTCCATGAGCTAAATAATTTTGCGTTAAAGAAATGCAGCAATTCTTATACAACTCATTCTACATCTTTTGGTGTTTACATTCTCCATAAGTGAAAATTAGGCTTCGTTGTAAAAATAATCAAAGTTTGATGATAATTATATTGTAATATATATATTGTAATTCCATTGTTTCAGTATGTAGATGCACAGAATGTAAGCAAAATAAAGCGGTTTTAGGACGGATAAAACACTAAATTTGAATTAAAAAGAACTTTAAAAATCACGATTTGGACACAAGATGGATGCCATATCTTGTTTTAAAGTGGGTCAGATGATCTCTTCATATAATGGTCACGTGATCCATTCATATAAAGGATGTAATTATTATTTTAATTTTTATTTAACCCTACAATGCATGATTTTTTATTTTTTCACCAAACATTTTTTTTCTTAATGCTATTGGCTTAAGTATATGTGGAAAAATATTTAAAAAAATATTTAGCTTTTTCTATTGGTTAATTTTTGAATTTTTAGGTTTGATTCATATATGAATCAGTATGCATTTAGCTACCACTTTCAATTGGTATTGAAGAGATAAAAAAAATGATTTACCACCATATAAATAATAAATTTGGTATAAAAATGCTAAATTATACTTTGTTTATAAAGAAAAAATATATTTTAATTAAATTTAAATCTTTAATTAAATTTAATTTTTTTATTAAATTTAAATTTCAGATATTTTAATGTATTTTATTATTGTTATATTTATGTAAAATGGAAAACATCCCCTCTTTTTACAGCCGATAAATGGATGTGTGTTGCACATGGACAAATTTGTATCTAGTGCGATTTTCATTGCAATTAGCTTTGATTTCATTGCAAATTAGCGTCGATTTCATTGCAAATTAGCGTCGATTTCATTGAAAATTGTTCGATATTGCACTGTCTAACACATGTGGGAGAATGTATGCTGCAGGGTTTTTCCTTCTTTTTACATTATAATATTTCGGTAAGCTACTGTTTTGTCTTCCCCATTTAAAAGCAACACAGTCACCAATTTCTCTTATATTTGAATAAATAATTAAAATACTATTCAATTGATATGTTCCTTGTTATATGTTACCTTACAAATTTATCAGTATTGTTAATTATAATATTTTAAGAATTAAAAATTCATTAATAATCTAAATATTCGATAAAATTACATTTGTAAGTTAAATCTTTAGTAATTGCATTACAGTTGCTCGCAAAATATAAAAATCCAAAAAAAAAAATAAGAAATCATGGTCTTCCGATAATAAATATGAAATATATGAATAATTTATGTCTCTAATTAACAATATCCTAAGTAGTTATTGAATAAGGATTGCAGGGTATATGAATCAGTACAAGATACAGGGTGTTACTTGGTATTATAACACTAATTTTTGTTTAAAAAAAATGAAATTGATTCATATGCATCACTATGTGTTGTGAGTCTAAACTTACCCGTTAATGCATGGTGATGCATATATGAATCAAACACAAAAAACGAAAATTTTAATACTAAAATTTATTTTAAATTAAATCAATTTACAGAAATGAAAACTGCATACCTTGAACTTCGTAGAATAAATTCTTTGAAGCTCTTGGAAAATAATCACTGCCAAAACACACTATATGTAAACATGGGAATCAGAAATAAATTCTTAAAAAAGAATCAATTACTAAAACTATACATATCGTATATCGGTGGTGCAATTTACAGAGGCCAGCAGCAATGAATTACTAAGAGGGTATTCTGGTTATGGAATAAGTACAGAAAGCAGACTATTTCTTGATTTTTTAAGGCGAAATTAGCTAAAAATTGGATTGATTCATATATGAATCAGTATGCATTGTAGGGTTAAAAAACTACAGAATATATATTGCTGAATTTTTCATTATTTTTTTTGTATTTTTTATGGGATAATTCAAATATTTCCCAAAACTTTCGAAGCAACTTGTGAATTTTAAATTCGCTTAAAAATTTTTTGAAAAGTTAGGTCCCGAAGGGTTCAATGTATTTCATTTTTTCAACCTGAGTTCACCCCAAAACTAATTGTGTGGTATTATTCATTTATATTCCCATAGGTCCCACAGACCGTCTGAACAATATACTAAAATTTCCTTTTGATAAAGTCATTTTTACAGCAGTTATCGTGCTAACGGGCAGACAGACAGACAGACAGACAGAATGATCAAAGTTATAAACACAAAGTTATAACAAAGTTGTAAAGTATAACAAAGCGTACCTACCCCAAAAGCTACTATGTTGTAAAGTGCACAGATAATATGCAAAAAAAAAAAAAAAAAAAAATGGTTTTAGGACGGATGCAACACTATAAATTTAAACGGTCTCTAAAAATAACGATTTTTACACAACGAAAACAAGAAAGATCAATCATGCTTAAAACATTGATTATGAAACTCTTTCCAACTTCAATGCAATTTTGTTTAAACATCTGTAAAATGCGATACATTCCTCGGTAATATTTTTAAAATTATCACAATACTACTTTAATTTATTATATTTGAAATCTTAAAACATCATCGAAAAAAATGAGCTTTATTCAATTAACGGCATTGAAATATAAATTGCCTGGTTTAAGCATCTCTAAAATGCGATACATTCCTCGGTAATATTTTTAAAACTATCACAATACTACATTAATTTATTATATTTGAAAACTTCATCGAAAACAAATGAAATTTATTCAAATGACGTTATCGAAATATAACACGCCTGGCTATCTCTATAAAAGCAGCATTTCGTTCATTAACTTTTTTCTATTCATTTCATTCATCACAATACTATAATAATTTATTTATCTAAAAACTTCAGACCATGGCGGTACAAGTAATTAAACTCTATGCTTAAAAATTCATCGAAACAAATCGTCTGCTTAATCAATAGTTGTGTAAAATCAATGAATATTGCATTTATATCAGTTATATTGCAGACTCCATGAGCTGAATAATTTTGTGTTAAATAAATGCAGCAATTCTTATACAACTCATTCTATATCTTTTGGTATTTACATTCTCCAAAAGGGAAAATTAGGCTTCGTTGTTGACATAATCAAAGCTGGATGATCATTTAAACTCAAAAATATTGTAATTGTGTTGTTTCAGTATGTAGATGCACTGAATTTAAGCAAAAATAAAGCGGTTTTTGGACGGATACAACACTAAATATGAATTAAAAAGAACTTTAAAACTCACGATTTTGAGACAAGATGGTTGCCATATTTTATTTTGAAGTGGGTCACACGATCTCTTCATATAAATGGTGTAATTATTATTTTAATTTTAATTTAAAAACTACTGAATATATTTTGCTGAAATTTTTTTTATATATTTTATGGGATAATTTGAATATTTCCTAAAACTTTTGAAGAAATTTATGAATTTTAAAGCCGCTTAAAAAATGTTTGAAAAATTAGGTCCCATAGGGTTCAATGTATTTCATGTTTTCAACCCATATTCAATCCAAAAGTAATTAGATGATATTATTCATTTATATTCAAATAAGTCCGACAGACAGTCTGAGCAACATACTAAAATTTCATTTTGTTAAAGTCATTTTTACGGAAGTTATCGTGACAGACAGACAGAATGAATGAACAAAGTCATAAACACTCTTCAACTATGTTGTAAAGTGTTAATAAAATGGATGCCATGCTTTATTTTGCAATAACTCACGGGTTCTCTTGTTATTTCAATTATTATTTCACTTTTTATTAATAAACTACCTAACATATTTTGCTGAACTTTTTTTATACATTTTATATGATAATTTGAGTATTTTCTAAAATTTTTAAAGCAGTATGTGGATTTTAACTCCACCTAAAAAATGTTTAAAAATTAGCTCTCATAGGGTTCAATGCATTTCATTTGTTCAACCCAGGAAAAATCCAAAACTAATTGAGTGATATTATTCATTTACATTTACATATGTCCCACTGTCTTAAAAACACACTAAAATTTCATCTTGACAAAGTTAATTTTACGGCAGTTCTCGTGCGAACGGACAGACAGACAGACAGAATGAACATAAAGACCTTTCAATTTTGATGTAAAGTGTTAAAAAGTTATTTGTCAGTGTGCCTGTTGCTGTCGCCTGTAGCTGAAAATCGAGGCATTGGGCAGTGGTTAAGTGTGCTGCAAAAGTGCTTACATGCTGGTAATGTGCGCCTCTGTGAGATTTTTTTGAATTCGAATTAGTTTTTCAAGTTATTTTATGAAATTCAACTTTGGGCAATTTTCACTCAAATCGGTTCCTTGTCGATAGAATGTATTATCACAGAGTTTCTACCTTGACATCATCGAAAACATCGAAGAACAATCTAAGATCATATAAAGCAGTGGTAGTCACTACGTTGCCTTATTTACTACCTTACTTTCAACATTTTTGCAGTTTACAATGCCCACTTATCTCTACAAAAGGTAAAGAATTAAAGCGCGTCTCAAACACTTTTTGGGACACCCTATATATATATACATATACATATACATATATATATATATGTATATGTGCCAATCTCATCGATGCCAATCTCATCGATATAATGCCAATCTCATCGATGTAAACTCTGCCCAGTGGCAGACCCTCTCCAAATATCTACTCAAGATCCCAGTTACGGTACATTCTGCAAAACCTATAATGTCATCTACTGTATTACTTGCCAAGCCAAATATATCGGCCAAACCAAAAATCGTTTGCATTTGCGAATCAACTTACATCGAAGTCAAATTGGCAAATCTCTTCTCACTGATGCAACTATCACCAATTTGGAACTCCGTCATTATAGAAACCATGATTTTTCACAAATAATTGTTACAATCATCGATGTTGTACCCAAACTGTCAGAAAGACTTTGGTGGGAAAATACACACATCCAACAATATGGAACAGCTTTTCCGTATGGACTCAATACGATCATATTTAATGACAATTATAATTTGGAATCTTGTAAAAATGAAAAACGTAACCCTGTATTACAAGATATCCATCCTGCTATAAAAAAGAGATGGCAAAGGGGAACAAGAAAAAGGAAAAATTTCAGTTATAAAGAAACTCTTGAAAAGATCGAAACGTTCTTGAAAACAGTGTGTGCAGGAATAATAATAAAACCCGGCTGGATCAAAAATCTTATATTTAGTATAAGAAAACGTTATATTCAACGCATCTGGTGTTATTTGAAAGTGTATCAACTCGAAAAACAACTAACTGTTAATAATAATGAAAATGCATGTACAAACTATGCTATAATGATGGGTTTACTTAAACTAAAAGCCAGTACATTAAACATAGTATTGAAATCCTCTCCACAGAAGAAAACTACTACAACAGAGCCTTTTGTTACAACCTACAAAAATAAAAATTATGATGGTTTACCAATCAAGACATATATAAAAAACTTGGCACATCTCTTACCAATACCTAACATAGAAGTAAAACTGATTTATAAATTTGTGCAAACCAATGGTAGAAAAATATTTAATTATAACCGCATAAGTAGAAACATCAATGTATATAAAAGTGAAGAGTGTAATTGTAAAAACAGCCCTTATATAGATACCCATCATGCGCACATTATCACTGGAAACCTGGATCTATTGAATAATCACAAGTTAAAATCTATGCTTCAACTTGGTACGAAATTTCGTATACAAGATTTCACAAATATTAAAAAGGACTTTGAACAAGATTTGAAGAAATTTACATATAAACTCGCCGTAAAATACAGCATGCCAATACAAGCCTTCAAAGAATGGCAATACAACCTTATCAAAATGTTCAATCTCCACTACAAAACATTGTGTAAAAAAACGTATTATCCTTCTCTTCAAAATGCAGTCAATAAATATGAAGATAAATATGTTATAACTTATACGGATAAAGTTGTATCAAATTACGCTTTCACATGCAGAAAATACTACGTTGATACTTTAAAAAATAGTTATCTTGATAAACAAATGTACTCCCCTTTACAACAAAATGGAACATGTCTGGTAAATAAAATTAAAACTCTGTATCAAAGCATTGGTATCGAACTTAAAGCAGTTAACTTTCCATATTTGGTACTCATACCAAAACTTCATAAAAATCCAGTCAAGTTCCGGCCGGTGACAGTGGGATGTGGATCCTATTTAACAATTGCAAATGAAAAACTTTTAACTCTACTTAAAAATGTTCTGATTATACTCAAGAAACAAGGAACAGTAATGATAAATAATAGTTACGATGTCATCAACCGACTTCCATTTTATAGCAGGGATATACGTTTCAAAAGTTACGATTTCCGTGATTTATTCAACAACATCAATCTGGAAAATCTATATGAAATTTTGAAGGAACTACATGAAATATATGACTTAAAAGAGCATATTACATTCAGAAAATACGAGGACTTGATTCGCATTGTGTTGTTTGAAAACATCTTATTTGATGGCACCAACTATTTTAAACTGGTTAAGGGTATTCCGATGGGAGGGGGATGTTCATCCCTGCTCGCCGATCTATACTTGTGTAAATTTGAAAATGGCACTCATATATTACATGAAATGCCATATTTTCGTTTCGTTGACGATGTCCTTATTGGGCAATATAAGAATACACCCCAATTTGATTTTACTTTTTATCCAAAAGAACTGGAATTGATTGAGAATACAAGTAAGGAGGAAGATAGTGTTGATTTTCTAGATATCACACTAAAACATGACAGTAGATATGGTACTTATACCGTCTTATATGACAAGAGAAACAATTTCAATATAAAAATCAACCGCATTATTGATTGGAGGTCCAATTTGACCAAAAACATTTTCAGAAATGTCGTCATTGGTCACCTCAAAAGAAATCAACGCATTAATATTTTCAAGTCTGATTGCATCATGCATAATAGGAATATTATGAAGGAGGCAATAAAACGGAATTATCCAATTGGTTTCCTGAAATGTTATTATAATTCCCTATTTAATACAAAAAAGGGAGAAAATGCTTACTTAAAGGATATGGCAGAAGTATAGAACGATGAAAGTGAAAATAACGAATAGCGCATGCGTGGACTTCTGTTATATATGATGCACTCCATCGTAACCGACAGGGGCATTTGCTGCATTTCCATTCTTTCCATTCTTTCCCTTGCGATCCTGGTCGATTCCTATTTGTTTTCTTTGCACTTTTTCGAGTGTTTTTGATTTGACACATTTACGGAAGTATGGCTTCTGCATGGCATTGGTACCGTGAGTGTTGCCCGGGCATAAAAGCAGTCTTTTAAACGGGAAAGAGGGGTCGCCATCCCCCTCTACCATTTTATGCCTTGCATTTGGTCATTTCCCCTCTTTTTCATATGAATCTTATATATATATATATATATATATATATATATACACTCAAACCTGTTTTTGTGCGATTTTTTATTTGTGCGATTTTTTGTGCGATTTTTTTTGTACGGTATATGAAAATTTAAATCAAATTGGAACATAATTGACGAAGTTATCAATAAGAAAAAAATTAGTAGGTTTGATCGGCCATTTAGTTTTTCTATGCCAATTCTGAAAGAACTTCAAAATTCCAAAAGGAGCTTCAATCTTGTATATCTGGCTACCGAGACATATACAAGCGTCTAGTGAAACAACAGTCGTCGCAAAAACTGATCACCGACTACATGGTGCGGTCTTTTTTGTGCGATTTTTTATTTGTGCGACTTTTTATGTGTGCGATTTTTTTGTGCGATTTTTTTTGTACGGTATATGAAAATTTAAATCAAACTGGAACATAATTGACGAAGTTATCGATAAGAAAAAAATTAGTAGGTTTGATCGGCCATTTAGTTTTTCGATGCCAATTCTGAAAGAACTTCAAAATTCCAAATGGAGCTTCAATCTTGTATATCTGGCTACCGAGACATATACAAGCGTCTAGTGAAACAACAGTCGTCGCAAAAACTGATCACCGACTTCATGGTGCGGTCTTTTTTGTGCGATTTTTTATTTGTGCGACTTTTTATGTGTGCGATTTTTTTGTGCGATATTTTTGTACGGTATATGAAAATTTAAATCAAACTGGAACATAATTGACGAAGTTATCAATAAGAAAAAAATTAGTAGGTTTGATCGGCCATTTTTGTTTTTCGATGCCAATTCTGAAAGAACTTCAAAATTCCAAAAGGAGCTTCAATCTTGTATATCTGGCTACCGAGACATATACAAGCGTCTAGTGAAACAACAGTCGTCGCAAAAACTGATCACCGACTACATGGTAACTGAAAAAAAGTCAACTCTAACCGAGTGCAAGGTAGTATCTTCAAGTGACGAAAGCGATTTTGAACCAGTTTACCACAAGAAAGTTCGAATATTGTCAGACTACGAAGGATAACGGTTATACGTTTTGAAAAGTTTTGTATGTGTAAAATAAGCACATATGTAAATAAAATAATTAAAAATGTTCGCATGTGTATTTTCTAAATCAGATTCCAAAAGGTTTGGCGACATTCCAAGTAGCTGTCAAGCCTCGTGTCTTGATTTCGTTCAAAAAAGCAATTCCTAGTTATTTCGTAAGGTTTTGAGTTATTTTCTACGTGAGACTTTTTTATGCAGTCCCTATCCACCGTACAAAAATAGGTTTGAGTGTATATATATATATATATATATATATATATATATATATATATATATATATATATATATATATATATATATATATATATATATATATATATATATATATATATATATTTGTTATCTGGACTTATTTTCAAAGGTGGCGTAGAGAAAATACGAAAAAACTAAAATATCTCGAGAACGGCTAGTCCTAGTGTATCGAGGCTGGTCTTATTCTTTCCTTGGTTAAAAATTACGTATAAAACAAGCATTTAACGGATATATTTGAGCATACGTAATTTTTTATTTTAGATTTTTATGATTTTGGGGGGCCATTTTGGAAAAATGGCAGGTTATTTTATTTCAAATCCTACCAAAATCTAATGAGCACCAGGGTGACCTACAAGCAACTTATTTACCGAATTTTGTAATATTCGGTCCATTAGTTTTTGAACTAGAGTGGATACAGTCAATTTTTGAGGACCATTTCCCAAAAAAAACGCTGGTTCTTTTATCCCGAATCGTACCCAAAACTAATCAGCACTAGATTCGTCCACAAATGACTTACCTTCCAAATTTTACGAAAATCGGTCAATTAGATTTTTAGTTACAGTAGATAGAAAATCTGCACGGACAGACAGACAGACAGACACACAAACGTCAAGCTAAAAATAGAGTTTTCGTATTCTAGAGGTCCCGAAACGTGTAGATCCGTTGAAAACTCGAGTTGTGATTTTCGGTATGATTCCAATACTTTCCCTATACATTACCATGTATTGCAGGGAAAGTAAAAATGTTGTGGTCGGATTATCCAGGTGATCTATAAAGAATTAGTGAGCAATTTATAGCGCTTACAAGCCTGTAAACAAAACAAAGGATTCTGAAGAAATCGAATAAACGTAGTGAGTTTTATTTTTTAAAATTTCATTCACTCAAAACCATTTCGACTCCATTGGACTGTTTCTCAGTCGTTGACGTTAATCAAGTATGACGATCACGTAGAGGTTTTTAACAGATCACTTTTCTGTCCGAGCATAAGTGACCATAATTAACATCTGTCATTATTCATAAACGTGCAATCTGAGAGGTTGTATAATCTTACCTGCAGTATACTTGAGATTGAAGCCGTCAGCCGCAATGCGTCCGTCTGTGTGAAAAGTAACTTTCAGCTTGTTCGATTTGCTTACAAGAACATCGGGCGTAGAAGAACCACATTTCTTCTCTCGCAGAGTCCACAATCCATTGCTCTCTGCATCTTCAATCTGAAAAGAAATACACATTTTTAGTGAAACACACTATAAATTCCCTCTAATATTATTAGGGTATTTTGTTAAATCGGATACGTAGCATATATGGAAACCGCTTCTTGGGTCATTCTATACTACGAAGAATATTCAGAATTAGAAGTTCAGACCGGGAGTCATCTATTACTCTAATCGTTATAGTAACGGGATTCAACACAGGAGTATCTGGGTTCTAACCCAACCTGTAGGGGCCGCTCCCACAGCGCTGAACTGGAACTCAAGGACGGGGTTAGCGAAGTACCCAGGAGAGGTAAATTACCTCCCTTTAAACTTCGGGCGAAAAGGAAAAATTTCAGAAGAGAGGAAAGAAAATAAGATTTAGAACTTTAAGGAGCTCGGGGGGGGCGATGACCGAAGTCGTGCCCCTTCCTCCCAAGTCTTCAGAGGTGAAAGAGCAGGGCTCCAGTGGGCTGTCTGCAGAGGAGAGAAAATAGGGGGGATAGAGGTGCGCCCCGAGGGGTGCAGGGCCTTGAGCCTGAGCAAGCCTATCCTAGAGAGATGTAAGTACAAGTCAACTACGCGAATTCCCAAAAGCTAGGGAGGGGTACAGAAATGGTTAAAAGCATGCGAGATAAACAGGAGAGCAGATAAAACTAGTCTAGACGCCTCCGCTTGTTCCGGAGGTAAATATCCCTCACGGGTCTTCCAGGTAAGGACCGAGGGCGCTTGCGCTAAACTGGACGAAAAACGAACATGCAACCTTCTCGACGATGATCGCACTGCCACTCACGAGATGGCAGCACCACACACACAAAAATCTTATGTGAGCAGAATATGACTTCCGCTGTCAAATCAAATTCATTTTCTCTTTATTTCATTAATAATTCATTAAACTGAGTTTAATCGCACTAAATAACACGCATAATTAATTGAAATTGCACTGAATTTACACTTTTAATTCAGCTTTGGTTTTCATTTGGTAATTGGACATATTAACCGGCTTAGCAAAATGTGATAAACTAAAATATGTCGAGAACGGCTAGTCCTGAAGTAGTGGGGTTGGTCTTATTCTTTTCATCGTCAAAAATTACATATAACACAAGTATTTAATCAATGCATTTCAGCATACGCAGACTTTTATTTCTGATTTTGACGATTTTTGAGGGCTATTTTCCAAAAAAGGCAGATCTGTTTTTTTCTAATCGTACCAAAATCTAATCCATTCCAGGGTTCAACCAAATTTTGTGAAAACTGGTCTATTAGTTTTCAATTAGAGTGGATACAGGCAATTTTTGCGGGACATTTTTCAAAAAAAGGCAGGTTCTATTATCCCGAATCATACCAAAATCTAATCAGCACCAGGGTCACCCCCAAGGGACTTGCCTATCAAATTTTATGAAATTCTGTCGATTAGTTTTTGAGTTAGAGAGGATACATACATTGTGCAGACAGGCACACAATTAGACATCACGCTAAAAATAGTTTTTTCGCACACGAGTTCTAACCCCATGGGGCCGGTTCCACACATACATAAGAAAATGCTTTATCTGCATTTGAATGTCTGTTTGACATGCTTGACGATAGCATTTGGCGATCTGTGCGCCGAATTTGGCGAAACATTTGGCGACATATCTCCAAGTTGGCGACTTTTGGGAAAATGTCACCAAGTTATCGATAATTCAGTATTTCGAAAATTTCAATTTAATTTCTCTGATAATTTCTTCTGATTTGGGAAATAATTAATTTCATATACTTGATTCAAAATACAGTGATTTTCATTGTTTGTGGGGCAAGGACGTTTAGTTAGCGGAGTCTAAGAAGTCGAGGAATAATAATATTAAACATTAAAAGTGTTTAATAGGTACTTTTCCAGGAATTTTGTAAGCTCAAGAACTACCAACGTGAGAGTAAGAAGGAATATTTAAGTATGTTATTTATTTCTTCATATGGATGACTTAACATCTAGTTAATAAAAATAAAATAATGTAAAAGTGAAACATACTAGGGTTTTATTTATTTATTTTTTAATTTGGTGCTTGCTTTCATCCACAAAATTCAAAATTTTTTTAATTAATCCGTCCAATATTGAAACTAAAATATAAAAGTTGCGATTTTTAATAGCATTTTGTAGTTAAAGAAGGAAATTTTAAATACTTTATGAATAAATACTTCATAATGGAAATATTCTAAGAATGATATTCGTGAATGTGTCGAAAAGTTGAGAGCCAGAACGCCTAAATAACAACTGTGTAGCAAATGCCAGTGTCCGCGAGCCGCATTTAAATTTTAATATGAATGAAAGATGGATATATATATTTTTTTCCTCAATACCATTTTTTCTTTCAAACAAACATTAGTAAAATCAATTTAAAAATCTGATGTGAGCAGCACATGACTTCCCCTACGGACTCAAATTCATATTTTCTTAATTTCTTTATTAATTCATTAGATTGAGTTTAATTGCACCAAATAACACTAAATTTGCATTTAATATTCAATTTTTGTTTTTATTTGGTAATTGGACATTTTTCCGAAATCGGCGTAACAAATATGCGAGAAATCTCAAATATCTTGAGAACGGTTAGTCCTAAAGTATAATGGAGTGTGCTATACTTTTTCCTCGTCAAAAATTGCATATAAAACAAGAATTTAATTGATATATTTCAGCATACGTAGTCTTTTTTTTAGATTTTGGCGATTTTCGCGGGTCATTTCGTAAAAAAATTCAGGCTGTTCTTTTCCGAATCGTACCAAAATATAATCAGCACCAGAGTGTCCCACAAGTAACTTATCTACCAAATTTTGTAAAATTTGTTCAATTAGTATGTTAGCTAGGGTGGATACATGAAATTTTTGTGGACCATTTCGTAAAAAAGGCAGGCTGTTCATTTCCGAATCATACCAAAATCCAATCAGCAATAGAGCATCCTATAAGTAACTTATCTACCAAATTTTGTGAAATTTGGTCAATTAGTATTTTAGCTAGAGTGGATACATGGAATTTTTACGGACCATTTTGTAAAGAAAGGCAGGTTGTTTTTTTATATAAGTATCTACTAGTATAATAATAACAGTTTTTTAACTGTAAAATTAGTAAATTCATTGCATTATATAAGGAAAGTCATGTGCTGCCCACACCAGATTTTGTCAATAGTAATTTTGCATCACTCTAATAAATCTCCCCTATCTGTAACATGAAGCACGATATCCATCCGAAACTCCTTAGAAAAGGGGGTCAGCCCTTCAAGTTGTGCCATCGTGTAGCGTCATAAAAATTTCCAAAACAATAGCATTAAAAAAAAATCTGATGTGGGCAGCACATGACTTTCCATATATAATGCAATGAATTTACTACTTTCACAGTAAAAAAAAAAGATAGGTTATTCTTATAGTAGACTAGCAGCATACCCGTTCTTCGTACGGAGTATATAATATAAAAAAACTTATAATTCGCAATCATGTGCAAATTCTGTTGAAATATTAAATTTATTGCTCCTAAAGAGAAGTTTAAGAATATCTGTTCTCACTATGCAAAATTATCTTCACGGGCAGATCTGAAGAATAAAACATCCTGGCCCCTTTTGTAAGCAAATATACAAAAAAATGGAATTGAATCAATATATGCAAACTCGTATTACTTATATTGTCGCAGATTAGAAAATTTGCCAGTGCGTTAGTAGAATATTACCCGTATTACAATATGAGTCTCAAAAATATTTGCCAAAATAGAAGAGATGACGTAATAAATTGAAAATATCAATAATCCCAGTACTCTTTATACCAGAAGGTTGTAATTGATTCCAATATATGCCAATATATATCAAAACATATGCCAATATACCTGTACTACTTATATTCTCGTAGATTAGAAGATATACCGTGAATTTGTTACTCGTACAAAATATAATATATGAGTTTAAACAATTTTTATCATAATTAAACAATTGCATAATAACTTGAAAATATCAATAATCCCTGAATCAATAATCCCGGAAAATATCAATAATAATAACGTTTAAACCTGAAGACCCTAATTGATATTATCCAGTCAAAAATGCTATAAGAAAAATCAAATCGTTCTTTTCTAAAATACATTTTTATATCCATTTATTTATTATTCAAATCAAAAAATTGATAATTAAAATAAACAGATAGATTTAATTTAATTGCGTTTCTGAGCAACATGATATAAGATAAAATCTTCCTCATAAACTTCGAAATTAAATAACCATTTTGATTTCTTTATACTTTTCATTGTTCAGTAAAAGCTTGTGAAATATAAACCAAGGAGATAGATTTCCCATTTATATCATGTTTCAAATAATTTATGTTTTCAGAAAGTGACTAATTAGTGCAAAAAAATCTCCCCCCAAACGCAGAGATACAGTTTTAATTCACTTTCAAACGATTTTCAAGCTTTTCCATTGGATAAACCACGGAGTTAGATAGTAGAACTCCTACGAAAAAGTTTCGTTTTTCATTAATATCTCGACAACCCCTGGTCTTAGATACTCAAAACTTGGGCTAAATTTATGTTAGGCTATTTCAAGGCTATCCACAAAATTTCATCAAATTCGGTCAGCCGTTCTCCCGTGACGATGAGACAAACGAAAATGTCGTTTTTTACTAATATCTCGAGAACCACTGATCGTAGAAATTCCATACATAGACTAAATTTTAAGTGGGATTATTTCCAGGCCACCCACAAAATTTCATCAAATTCGGTTCAGCCATTCTCCCGTGACGATGAGACAAACGAAAATGTAGTTTTTTACTAATATCTCGAGAACCACTGATCGTAGAAACTCCATACATAGACTAAATTTTAAGTGGGATTATTTCCAGGCCACCCACAAAATTTCATCAAATTCGGTTCAGCCGTTCCCCGTGATGACGGGACAAACAGACAGACAGAGAGACAGACAGACAGACAGACATGCAGATTTTCATTTTTATTTATATAGATACTTATATTCTTTCTAGGATATTGAATTTTCATCAATGAGTCGTCATTTTCATTGGTTTGGAGTCATTTTTATCCATTTTGTGAGATTTCCGTTAATTTGGTAACATTTAAAAAGTCGCCAAGTTGGCGACATTCCGCCAAATTCGCCGTCAATATCTCGCCAAGTGGTATGGACGGAGAAATGAGTTATTCTTATAGCAGATAAATGACTGTCGGCGTTTAAATACAAAAGTATTACAAAGTATCTTTTCTCATGAATGGAACGAGCTAGATCCACGAGAATGATGTCACCAAATTTATCGCAGGGCATTACATATGAAAAGTGAACATGTTTCTCAACAGTTAATATTTTATTTTAATTAATGGGATATTTTGATAAATTTATTTGAAAAATGTGCAATGTCTCGAGAACGGTTCATGCTAGAGTTCTAAAGTTTATGCCAATCTTTTTCTAAGGAAAAATTACATACAAAATGTCTATTTGCGTAACTTTATTAAAGGTTTTGATTTTTTGATGATTTTTTTCAAAATTTCACTCTAAAAGTTAGGGGGGGGGGGGTTGAACATTCGATTGTGTTTAAAAACAATAATCTTCCAGTATTCATAGATTGTAAATTTTATACCAAATTTCATTCGGATATTTCTAGTCTTTCGTGAGATATCGTCTCCACAGTCTCACTGACAAACCAGGGATTCCTGAAACGTGCTCTCCTGTCGAAAACTTGAATTAGAATCTTCGACCCCGTCACAATACTTTTTTTATACTATGTATATAAGGAAGGTAATATACGATAGATCTAATACTTCTCGAGTTATTGAGCTGAGCCACGACTTTGTAAGCACATGACGATTTGGAACATAACTGTGTACACACGGGATAACTTTGTACACACATGGTGACTTTAAACATGACTTTGTACATAACTTTATACACACATCCATCATGACTTTGTCCTTTGACATCCTATACACTGAATTAATGCAACTGAATCGATGGAAATTCTATACTGAAAAAGATGGAGCTAGATGTATGCGGTTACCTGCAAATAATCTTTAGAACAGGTAGCATCCATCTCTATGTCGAATCTTCCCAGAAATTCCACTTGAACTAAATATCCAGGGCGGTATTCGATGGTCCACACACATTCCACACTGTTGTCGTATCTCGATGGATAGTTTGGAGACGAGAAGTTACCATGGAGCATGTGTATTAAACCTCCGCAACCTGCAGTAAAGAATAATGAAATTTCAGAACATTGTTATATCGTCATATATGTTGGGCTGCTTTGGAATATTTTATAATCTAAGAATTTACAATTTACTTTGTATTTACATTTCCGTGGCTCAACCTTCTCAATCTAGTAATAATTAAATAATATTTGTGTGTTTTACTATTTATTCGTTTTTATAGAATTTTTTTTAATGTACTAAATTAACTATTTTAATGTACTAACCTTAATAATATTCTTAATTGAAAATGTTATTAAGAAATTAAAATTTAGAAGATTTAAAAAAATTCTAATTTAACGAATAAGTAGTAAACCAAATAAATATTATTTAAATGTGACTAAATTGAGAATATTGAATCAGGAGGAAAAAATACAAAGTGAATTCCCAAATTATAAAAAATTCCAAAATAAAAAAAAAATTAATAAAAAATTCCAACATATATGAAGCAATAAGATATACTTCATTTTATAATGTATATATTTAATGTCATTAAGAATAACATTTTATCTTATCCCGTTCACCATTCTCACCGTTGAGAGAAATCTTTAGAAAAGTCCCTTTTCTTATTCAAAAAGAATTAAATGTTTTCAGAATTTCATACCGAAATATTTTCAGAATTTCATACCGAAATGTTTTTAAAATTTCCAATTTTCCCTATACATTTTATTCTTTCCCATAAGATTAAATGATCTTGATTTGAGGCTGCCAGATTGTCTCAAATATTTGGCTAGCGAGCCATCAATAAATTGTATTTGAATACTGTATCACATAAATAGACACTAAGTTAACATAAAATGTTTCCCGGGGGGGGGGGGGGGCGCTTACTCGTCTTCGGGGGGCCTTCGTCCCCTCCGGAGGCATGCCGGAAAGAAATACTGACCTCGAGTCGTAGGGTCTTGTCGTATGTCGTCGTACGACGGAGTTGAAATCTCTTCCCCGACGAATATGTCTCATGAGATCAACGTCTATCTATCGAGTTTCGTAAGAATCTTGCTAAATTTGATGGCTTTTAACGTTGGTGGCTCTTAATTTCTAATTGCGGCCGATATTGCCAATGCTCCTTCAGACTATTAGGAAGAGCTCAGTTAATTTAATTGCTCTTAATTATTAATTGCGGCTGATATTGCCAATGCTCCTTCAGACTATTAAGAAGAGCTCAGTTAATTTAATTGCTCTTAATTATTAATTGCGGCCGATATTGCCAATGCTCCTTCAGACTATTAAGAAGAGCTCAGTTAATTTAATTGCTCTTAATTATTAATTGCGGCCGATTTTGCCAATGCTCTTTCAGACTATTAAGAAGAGCTCAGTTAATTTAATTGCTCTTAATTATTAATTGGGACCGATATTGCCAATTCTCCTTCAGACTATTAAGAAGAGCTCAGTTAATTTAATTGCTCTTAATTATTAATTGCGGCCGATATTACCAATGCTCCTTCAGCCTATTAAAAAGAGCTCAGTTAATTTAATTGCTCTTAATTATTAATTGCGGCCGATATTACCAATGCTCCTTCAGACTATTAAGAAGAGCTAAGTTAATTTAATTGCTCTTAATTATTAATTGCGGCCGATATTGCCAATGCTCCTTCAGACTATTAAGAAGAGCTCAGTTAATTGAATTGGTTTTAATTATTAATTGCGGCCGATATTGCAAATGCTCCTTCAGAATATTAAGAAGAGCTCAGTTAATTTAATTGCTCTTAATTATTAATTGCGGCCGATATTACCAATGCTCCTTCAGACTATTAAGAAGAGCACAGTTAATTTAATTGCTCTTAATTATTAATTGCGGCCGATATTGCCAATGCTCCTTCAGACTATTAATGAGCTCAGTGAATTTGTGCGACAACTCTTATGGATATTTTGCCAGCGCCTAATTACGTCGATACGAAAGTGTCATCATTTCGAATAGTGACCCGTACTGTCTATGATTATGGTTCCTCAGCCCACGCTACGCTACGAGAAGTCACAGAGCACCTTGATTCCAAAATAGCCAAACGTGTCCAGTTAATGATTAAGCTGGTGCTTATAGACATTTTGGCCTGGTCAAATGAGGACTCACGATTTCTTGTATTCAAGATGCTATGTCTGTTGATCCCATTCCATTTAAAGGTAGGATTCAGGAATATGTTCTTTACGGGTAACCAAATTGCCTAATATATATTTTAAAGATAATTCAAAGATTTGATTACCGCATTTGTAAAATTTGCCACTGTCCTGAATATGTTGTAACTAATATTATAAACAATTTGCAGTATTTGTCATAGAAATATTGCAATTAAATATGCTATCCTTAGTTGGCGATACACTTTTATTACAGATATTACCATCCCCTTCTTTTCTTCGTGTACCTGCTCATATCCTGAATCCTCTGCGGAGGACAGAAACATTTCCTTTTTCAAATAGTTTATATAGCAAGAAGGTAATATTCGTAATAGAATATTCCCCTAAACATTACCGCATACTACCTGTTAAATTAAGATATTGTTTTTTGCTTCTGCTACACAAAATATAACTAAATTATGGAACTAAACATTATGATTTACAACGATTACAGAAAATTAAAGTAGTGAATCTGAACCAATTGACTTCCTGCCAACCTATATTCTAAACTTTATCCATCCACTATCAGAAAGTTGAAGTCCACTATCAGAAAGCCTACTATCAGAAAGTTGGAAATTTTTGGCATCATACCAAAATGATATATCATAATATATGACAGGAACGTAGCTGAGAGCCAGCCCACTGGGCTATTTGCACCTCCCTCCCAAAAAAAAAAAAAAAAAAAAAATCGGAATACGTGCCTAATATATGATCTTATGTTCTATGCATAGCATCCCCAATTGTGAAAGCCTGGCGCCGCCTATGTTTCTGTAATATACCTTTTCTCATCCAGTCAAATTTATGCCAAAGTAGAAATCATTATGGGACAGAAAGCGGCATGTGTGAAGGGCTCCCGGTGTTTCTTTCAGACATACCTCCAGGGGCCGACCCCCCTCACGGAAGCCTTTTATATAGACCTAGTTTCTATTTATGTAACACAGCATATAGAAATATTTATATATGGTAAATAGAAAACTTGCCTCTCCCCCTAAAAATTTCATTCTCCCTCCTCTAACTCCCCTATGACCAAAAAGTTCTGAAAGAACATCTGCAATATAAAAACTGATTACATGCAAATAACACTTGCCTCTCTGAACTTCAGCGGTCGTCATTTTGAATCCCGGGGACGATCCAAATTGATCCGAGTGAAAGTTGACAACAAGATATCTGCCACTCGAGATTATTGGCACAGGATTATGAGAGCCACAAAAATAACCGATTACAGGATATTCCAGGTAGAGGCCGTTTCGAACCTTGACGTAATCTTTGGTGCAGTCCTCTTCTAGTCTCATATCTTCTACATTGATCTGTAACAAATTATTGAATAGAAATGTAAAGGATAAAATATATTATAATGTGGTGACACCATGAATTTCACTGTATACGGCAATGATTCTTGTTCTTTGCCAACTATTACTTTAATAATAATTTATAAATTAATATAATACTATTATCCTGAACAAACTTGTCCAGTTTGTCTGGGCTTAATTGGTGCTCCTTTATACGTAATAGAGAAATAAATAAATTAAAACTGTCCCTTTAACGAACTAAATCAAAACATGGAACTGTAACATTGGAGCTTTTTTTTCAGTTTCATGTCAATATACATGTAGCATGTGCTTGTACATGTGTGTGTGTACATGTACTATATATGCAGCATGTGTTGTACATGTGTGCTAATAAATGTTACACATGTAATAATAATACACACATGTAGCATGTGTGTATATATACAATATGAATTCAGTTTTCTCCAATTGTCGTAATTCTTAATGTTTAGTTTTATATATTCCATACATGTAGCATGTATTTGCATATGTGTGTGCACATATACCATATCAATGTAGCATGTATTTTAATAATAATTAGAAAAATAAATAATTTGTTTAATAATAATTGGAAAAAACTAATGTCAAAAACTAAGAAGTCTGCATTTCACTGTGTTTAAATTTCAAGTTTTCACATTGCTACTCAAATGAAATTACTTCATTTTGTCAATTTTTATCAACAGGGTTTTCTGGTCATAATACAAAATGCAAATATGAAAGAATATTTTACTGCAAATGTGCACTCATTGAGAGAAAATGTTACCCATCCAAATAGAACCAACCGATGATATCGACAGTTGATACAGCTATGTCTAGTGCAAATATGCAAATGATTAGTTTGGTGTGACTACACATGAATACATGTCATACCAGAAATCTGGAATTGCAATGACTTTGGGCTTTAAAAAGGTTCCTGGACAGATGCTCCAAATTGCTCTAAATTCTCAAGTGAGCTGGACTGCCGGGTTCAACGCTTTGGCTATTTCCCGTTCTCGGGGAAATCTTCTCCCCAGCTTTAGCTACTTCCCAGAGCGAGCAATCTTATTTTCCCTGTTGATAGACCATCATCGATATGGATGAATGTAATTGAACATCAAAGAAACAATAAGTAAATAACTCTTAATTATTTTATAGGATATGTGCAAAATGTACTGACATTTACTGTAAATGCATTATTTATTTAATTTCTTAAAAATATTTCATATTGTAATATATTTTGAAATAAGGAGCAATACACAGATCTACACCAGTCTTTACAGTAAAATCGCGTTTCATTTAGCAATTTTTTTGCACAAATGCATATTCGCTGTTACTGGCATCAGAATGAAAAAAAAATTAAAATGTTCCTTTCTTTATTTCTTTTTCTGCAAACCAGATGTTGAAACCATCGAGCACTTTCATATGTAAAAAAAACGTCAAACGGCACTAAAATTCTAAAAAAACAGAAAGTGGATAAAATAGTATAAATCAAAGAATTGTTGATTAGTGCTGGCATCTAGGGTGAAGCAGAACAATAAAAGTTGTAAACCTCGTTAAAAGCGTTTGAAACGTTTATAAGAAGGAAAAAGGTTGATGAACAAGTCTAGCGCGTTACTAACGTACAACAGAAGTTTTCACTAGACGCACCAGACGAGTTCGCAACTGGCAAAGTTTTAAAATAAAAGTAACGTATTATCTTCAGCTATGAATCCTTTTTCCGTTTGAGAACATGTTACATAGTGTCAGTGCATTCTATCGTGTTAGTCTCGTTTAATAGTCAAGTTGAAAGGGAAGCATTCACCAGTGGAAAATCCCGGGTGGGTGACAATTTCAATCCCAACTTGAGTGTTATATGTTAACAGTGCCTTCATTGCTGACGTGCTGATCTGAGCAGTCATCGTGTATGATAGTCTGTCACCACTGGTCGTGTTACACGGGACATTGAAAACACAGCGGTACGTTGCAGGAAACGATGCATCTTCGTGTTGTTGTTGTTGAGACCCAGACCGTCCGACTTACCGGAAAAGTGTAAGGTAACTGTTTGTACGATCGGTAAATGCCACCCAATTTTGACCGGAACCCAGTGGGGTAGGCATCCACAGGGACAGTACCTTCCTTCCCCTACCATCAACCTCTCGGAAGGACTTACGGACCCACATGCTTAGCATGATCGTACTCCGCGTGAACACGGCGGCAGTTTTGACAGTGGCGAGAATCGAATCCGGGCCTACCAAGTGCAATTCCTGCGCGCTAGCCACTGGGCTACAGCGCCCCATGCATCTTATGTTGCTTTTCATGGCAATTCTGCGAAAAGCCATTTTCTAATAAGCTAATGATCGCCCGCACGTGTAGGTTTTGTCCGGACTGTCTCCTTCATGTTTAGCCATTTCCTTGGCTTGTCCGCTCTCTACATTTGCCACCCATCGAGTATTTGTCGGACTAGAATGGAAGGCAGCTTCGATCTCTCACGGTTTTTAAGTGGAAGTTGCAGAGGTTTAGAGTGTAGAATGCGTCACAAATAGCATACGGTATTTGTATGACTCTATACACGACCGTATCACCGCACGTATCCAAAAATTAAATGGTCCTACAAAGGGTAAAAAGTAAACTCTAATATGTACCGGTGTTACGCAGGAAATTGTTCCTTTGCTATGATATTGTAATCACTTATTATCAATTACCATTGCAATCACACAAACTTTCATTATTTTCTAGTGCCTCATTCTTAGCGAGCAACATTTTTTTTATTAATGAGGTTAATTAAAATGCATATAAAAATTTTTGTTTGCTATTTTTATATAACTAGGGAGTTGAATTTTATGCGGACCTTTGAGCAGAAAAATTCAATTAGAAAAAGTTACGCTGCTCAGTAACTAATTAAGATGAATTTACCTAGTGCAATCATTTTCAATATATTCGATTAGTTATTGCTTGTTAAAAAACGGAAAATTTTACTCCTACAAATGCAGCAAATAAAATTACTCAAATACATGTAATGCGAAGTCCGTATTCAATATGTTGTCAACACCTTGTAAAGAACCTTGCTGCCACGACTGGGAAATTAACCCTGGATCTCCCAACTCACCGACCGACGCTCTACCTTTGAGCTACCGGGACGAAGTTGCAAAGCTCTTATCGTCGGAGTGGACTCTGCATTCTCCTCCCCCTAATGCCGTATTTGCAAGCAACTGACTATCTGACTGACTACCTTCTGCTATTTATACCTCGGGTTTGCCTCCTGCTACTACTATTTTTACCCAGGATAGTATCCTGGGTAAAAATAGTAGTAGTGAATAGTAGTAAATATTTTATATAGTGAATAGTAGTAAATAATTTATGCAATGCAATAGGTATTGCATTGCACAAGATGAGTAATGCATAAAATGTTCTACAATCATTAGTTTGAAAGATCTCTGGCTGGTTTAAATGTTCGATGGAAAATTCTGTTTCGATAATTTATAAGATCCTAACTGTGTACTGAAAGGAATTATTCATTATATAAAAGGAGTAAAGCCTAAAATTGTCTGTTTGGAAAACTTGGTTTCGATAATTGGTAAAACACTATAATATAATTATCTATATAAATAAAATTGAAAATCTATCTGTCTGTCTGTCCCATCATCACTGGAGAACAGCTGAACCGAATTTGATGAAATTTTGTGGATAGCTTGAAAATAGTCTCACTTAAAATTTAGTTTATGTTTGGAATTTCTATTAATAAAACACGAAATTTTCGTTTGTCTCATCATCACGGGAGAACGGCTAAGCCAAATTTAATGAAATTTTGTGAATAGCTTTGAAATAGGATCCCATAAATTTAGCCCAAGTTTTAAGTACCTAAGACCAGGGGTTGTCGAGATATTAATGAAAAACGAAACTTTTTTCCAGGAGTTCTCCTTTCTAACTCCGTGATTTATCCAAACGAAAAGCTTGAAAATCGTTTGAAAGTGAATTAAAACCTTATCTCTGAGTTTGATGGGAGATTTTTGCGCTAATTAGTCACTTTCTGAAAACATGAATTATTTGAAACATGATTTAAATGGGAAATCTATCTCCATGGTTTATGATTTACAAGCTTTTACTGAACAATGAAAAGTTCGTAAAGAAATAAAAATGGTTATTTAATTTCGCAGTATATGACGAAGATTCTATTTTATATCATTTTGTTCAGAAAAGCAATAAAATTAAATCTGTCTGTTAATTTTAATTATTATTTTTTTTTATTTGAATTATAAATAAATGGATATAAAAATATATTTTAAAAAATAACGATTTGATTTTTCTTATAACATTTTTGACTGGATAATATCAATTACGGTCTTCAGGTTTAAACGGTATTGATATTTTCGGGATTATTGATTCAGGGATTATTGATATTTTCAAGTTATTATGCAATTGTTTTATTATGACAAAAATTGTTTATACTCATATATTGTACGTTATACGAGTAATCTTCTACAAATACAAGGGTATATCTTCTAATTTACGATAATATAAGAGGAACAGGTATATTGGCAAATGTTTTGATATATATTGGCATATATTGGAATCAATTACAACCTTCTGGATTAAAGAGTACGGGGATTATTGATATTTTCAATTTATCAAATCATCTCTTTTATTTTGGCAAAGATTTTTGAGACTCATATTGTAATACGGGTAATCTTATACTAACACACTGCCATATTTTCTAATCTGCGACAATATAAGTAGTACGGGGTTGCATATATTGATTCAATTCCTTTTTTGTTTGTAAATTTGCTTACAAAAGGGGGCAGGATGTTTTATTTTTCAGATCTACCCGTGAATATAATTTTGCATAGTGAGAACAGATATTCTTAAATTTCAGTTTAGGAGCAATAAATTTAATATTTTAACAGAATTTGCACATGATTGCGAATTATAAGTTTCTTTATATTATATACTCCGTACGAAGAACTGGTATGCTGTTAGTCATATTATATAAAATAAATAATGCATTGAATTTTTTCCAATCACGAGTTTGAGTCGCGAATTTATAGGCAAAAATTACTGCTCATCGATTGTGTGGAAAGTAAAAATATTAAAAATATATAGCCAACATGAATTTTTTTACTTACTCGTATGATTTCACCTTCTGGTACTGTGAGTATCCACTGACAGTCGATGTTCTGCGGATAGTTATTTGGGTAACCGGGAGATGTTATCACTGCGTTGGAGCCGTCAATGAAACCACCACAGTCTGTAATATAAAATATTTCATTCATAGAGTTATCTCAAATCATTTGAATGAAAAGTTTGAAAATTATAGACTACTCTGAGAAATATATATTTTCTTTAAGTTTATCAGTTTCCATCAGTAGCGTATATTATTGTAGCGAACGTGTCCTCTATATTTGTGGGTGTATAGGTAGGATACCAGAACAAGTCCAAGTTCCTGGATAACTTACTTTTATTCACAAGCACAAAGTACACAGGAACATTATACAATCAAACAGTACTTAAATGCTCCACTAATTACGCAAAATAAGCGATATTATTCACAGAATATTGACGAAGCCAACGGCCGTATCGTGCTGTAAACACCGGTTCTCGTTAGATCACCGAAGTCAGACAGCATCGGGAGCGGTTAGTACTTGGGTGGGTGACCACCTGGGAACACCGCGTGCTGTTGGCCATTTCGGGCGCGGTAGCTCGGTGGTTTGCGCGCTGGATTTGCACGCTGCCACAACTGCCGCCGTGTTCATGCGGAGTACGATCACGTTAAACATGTGGGTCCGTAAGTCCTTCCGAGAGGTTGGTGGTAGGGGAAGGATGGTACGGTCCCTGTGGATGCCTCCCCCACTGGGTTCCGGTCTAAATTGGGTGGCATTTCCCGGCCGTCCAAACAGTTACCTTACACCTTTCTGGTAGGTCGGACGGTCTGGGTCTCAACAACAACAACAGAATGTTGACGAAATTAATTTCACAAAACAGCGGCTACTATTCTCCAAACATTGACAAAAATCACAGTCCAATGTAGCACATGTCACGTCAACTCGACAACTCCACTCCAAGGGAGGGGTGTGTCCTTTTTATAGTATCTCCATAGAAACTTCTGGAAATCTCTATATCTCAAAGAATCTATCGAGAAGTTTCTGGGACATTCCGGAAGACGCCAAACGTCTGCAAATTGGCCGATAATTCACCAAATCCGGAAACCTTTCTTCTAACTACGATATCCTGGAAACCCTAGGTTGACATGATGCATCGTATTTTCTTCGTCTGGACTTCTAGACAGACGAAAGAGAAGGCACCAAATGGAATATTGTGCGTTCCCAACAGTATGTATACAAAATGCGATGCCCGCAGCTTATGGTTAATTTTTTGACAATCAGTTTCGGTAAACAAATGAACTAAAATTACGTGACGCTACGTGTGCGCATAAGCGGGTGCTTAAATAAGAGTCAACTGCGTGGCTTGTGTGCTAACTAAAATATATGTGTAACAATCACTATTTTAAGCAAATGAATTAATGAAAAATGCGCAGAATAACACTCCTCTGAGGAAGTCTGGTTTTGGTTAAATAATTTTAGTAACTTATATGTCTTAAGTTTCTAAACACACCTATAACACACTCCGAAATAAGTGATAAGTTGCACTTTTAATACGCAAAAATACGTACTAAGAATAATAATAACAAGAAAGATAAATCATGCATTAGCATTGATTATGAAACACTTTCCAACTGAAATGCAATTTCATTTAAAAATCACTAAATTGTGATACATTCAGTGGTGATATATTTTATATTATCACAGTACTACAATAATTTATTATACTTAAATATTTAAAACTTCATCGAAAAACAAATCGTCTGATTCTCTATGCAAAATCAATGAATATTTCATTCATATAACTTGTATTCCAGACTCCAGAGCTAAATTATTTTGCGTGAAAAAAAATTCAGCAATTCTTGTATAACTCACCTTTCAATCGCTTGAGATATTTGCATTCTGCATAAGTTAAAATTAGGCTTCGTTGTAGAAATAATAAAAGTTTAGGTATCATTTAAAATCAGAACTATTGTAATTGCGTAGGCACGGAATTTAGATACACAGATAATATATGTGTGTGTAATAATATGTGTATGTAATTCGGGAAAAAGGAACGGGCTGTTTTTGCGAAATGGCTGGCAAAAATCTTTAAATCTAAAAATAAAAGACTACGTGTGCTCAATTATATCAATTAAATGCTTATTTTACACATTATTTTTGACAACAATAAGAATAAGACTAACCCCATTACTTTAGAGCTAGCCGTTTTTGAGATATTTTAGTTTTTCTCGTTTTCGCTACGCCACCTTGGACAATAAGTCCAGATATCAAATGAGAACCAAATTTAAGTTTACGAGCAAATTCAGTGTCATTTAAAATACTTATGGGTGTTATTTTGTGCAGATAAACTCAAATTATTATTGAAGAAATAAAGAGAACATGAATATGAGTCTGCAGGGAAAGTCACGTGCAGCCTACATCAAAATTTTTAACAATCTTAACAATGATTCACAGAAGTGAACGGGAATTACTTGCAGGCAAGTTTGAAAAAAATGTAGGATCTGTATTTGAGTATCCACCAAATTTTTGTAGAATAAAATGTTTTATAAATTTAAGATGTGTACCAAATTTCAACTCTCTAGGACGTAGGAAAGTGTATTAAAAATGCCTTCAAATAAGTATAGAATGATAGACAGACAGAAGACCATCAATCATGAAGAGTTATATAAAATTTTAAAAAATTTGAAAAATTGTTATCTACCATATTTATTTTAAAATGTGAAACCTCTCTTATATATAAAATAATTAAACTATTGGAAAGATATATATTATAAAATATATCTATTTTTTCTTTCTGAAGGATATAGCAAGAGTCAGAATTTAATTGAATTTGCTCTTCTCCCTATATTAAATAATTTTTTTTTTAAAAACTACCTAACATATTTTACTGAAATTTTTTTATATATATTTTATGGGATAATTTGAATATTTCTTAAAACTTTTGAAGCAATTTGTGAATTTTAAATTCGCTTAAAAAGTGTATTAAAAATTAGGTCCCATAGGGTTCAATGTATTTCATTTTTTCAACCCGAGTTCAATTCAAAACTAATTGGGGGATATTACTCATTTATATTCTCATAGGTCCCACAGACCGTCTGAAAAACATACTAAAATTTCGTTTTGATAAAGTCATTTTTACGGCAGTTATCATGCTAACGGACAGACAGACAGACAGAATGAAAAAAGTCATAAACACTTCTCAAATGTGTTGTAAAGTGTTAAAAATGAAATTTAACAAGAAAATAAGTATAGTCCCAAGATTCGAATTATTTATTCTCATTAGTAAGAAGCTTAAAAATAAATAAAACAAAAAAGATCAATCATGCTTAAAGCATTGATTACGAAACACTTTCCAACTTCAATGCAATTTTATTTAAACATGTCTAAAATGTGTGTGCAATACATTCCTCGGTAATATTTTAAAACTTCTGACAATACTACATTGATTTATTATATTTGAAAACTTAAACCTTCATCGAAAAACATGAACTTCATTCAAATGACGGCATTGAAATATAAATTGCCTGCTTTAAACATCTCTAAACTGTGATATATTACTCGGTAATAGTTTTAGAATTATCATAATACCACAATAATTCAGTATATTTGAAACCTTCATCGAAAACAACAGAAATTCATTCAAATGACGTCATAGAAAAAATAACACGCCTGGCTCTCTCTAAAAAAGCAGCATTTCATTCATAAATAATTTCTCATTCATGTCATTCATCACAATACTATAATAATTTATTTTATTTAAAAATTAAGACCATGGAGCTACAAGTAATTTAACTCTATGCTTAAAACTTCATCGCAAAAAATCGTCCTTCTCTCTGTAAAGTCAATGAATATTTCTTTCATATCAGCTATGCAGACTCCATGAGCTAAATTCTTTTGCGTTAAAAAAATACAGCAATTCCTATACAACTCATCCAACATATTTTGCTGTTTACATTTTACATAAGTGAAAAATAGGCTTCGTTGTAGAAATAATCAAATTTGGATCAGCATTTAAACTCAAATATATTGTAATTGCGTTGTTTTAGTATGTAGATGCACAGAATTTAAACCAAAATAAAGTGATTTTAGGACGGATACAACACTCAATATGAAATAAAAAGAACTTTTAAAATCACGATTTTGAGACAAGATGGATGCCATATATCATTTTGAAGTGGATCACGTGATACTTTCATATCATGGTCACGTGATCGTTTCATATAAGAGGTGTTATTATTATTTTAATTTTTATTTAAATATTTTATTATTATATTTTATGGAAGAATTTGAATATTACCTAAAAATTTCGAAGCAATTTGTAAATTTTAAATCCGCTTAAAAAATGTTTGAAAAATTAGGTCCCATAGGGCTCAATGTATTTCATTTTTTCAACCCGGGTTCAATCCAAAACTAATTGGGTGATATTATTCATTTATATTACCATAGGTCCTACAGACCGTCTGAACAACATACTAAAATTTCATTTTGATTAAGTAATTTTCACGTCAGTTATCGTGCTAACTGACAGACAGACAGACAGACAGATTGAACAAAGTCTTAAACACTTTTCAACTTTGTTGTAAAGTGTTAAAAATGAAAAATAAATTAAATCCTAAATATTGTAATTATTTTTGGATAAAAGAGATTTTTTCCCACAAAACTTATAGTAATGAAACATTTGTAAGTTTAAAAGAATCTCTAAAATTCGCGAATTTAGAATGCCACAAAATGAAAACAGAATACCACTTCATGAAGCATTTGACTCAATTCAGCATACAAATAGATAACTGTACAGAGAATAGAGAATTTTATATCGCATTTGTGTAGCTTACCGACTTCCTTTGGTGCACATTAAACATTATTTTGGCGAGCGCTTTCATTCGGTTATTGCATGGCTGATAAAGAAGCGCAACGAAATACAAGGTAAACAATATCCACAAAATGTTTACAACACATGAAAATGTACAATAATAATTTTCAAAGGTTTTACTTACACTTTTAATGATTTAAATTTCAAAAAATATTTTGCTTACTCTTGAATATTTTTATGCTAAGTATTTCATTCACTTTTCGATTGTTTAAATTTTCAAAACCTTTTCATGCATTTCAATGGTTTAAAATATAATATTAATTTGTTTACTTTCAATAATTATGACAAGCTTTTGCAAGTATTGTGATAATATATATTCTCAAAATATTTTACTTTCTCTTTACTATTTTAATCTTTTAATGTCTTATGTTTATTTTACAAAAATTTCAATTTTTAAACTTTTTCTTGCTCTTCAATTGTTTACATTATAAAAAATCTGATGTGGGCAGCACATGACTTTTACTGCAGACTTATATACTCTTTCTCTTTATTTTAATTAAATTTAATTCACTTTTAATTCAATTTCCGTTCTCATTTCGTAACTGCACTCATTTTCATAGGTGGCGTAGAGAAAAACGAAACCACTAAAATATCTCGAAAACGGCTAGTCCTAGTGTAATGGGGTTGGTCTTATTCTTTTCTTCGTTAAACATTACGTATAAAACAAGCACTTAATGAATATATTTGAACATACGTAGTTTTCTAATTTAGATTCTGACGATTTTTGCGGGCCATTTTGCAAAAACAGGCAGGTTGTTCGTTTTCGAATCGTACTAAAATCTAATTAGCACCAGAGTATCCTACAAGTAACTTATTTACCAAATTTTGTGAAATTTGGTCAATTAGTATTTTAGTTAGAGTGGATACATGAAACTTTTACGGACCATTCCTCAAAAAAAGGCGGGTTCTGTTTTTATAAATCCTACCAAAAACTAATCAGCACCAGAGTATCACCCAAGTGACTTACCTACCAAATTTTATGAAATTCGGTCCATTAGTTTTCTAGTTAGAGTGGATACATACATTGCACAGACATCACGTTAAAAATAGTTTTCTCGTATTCTAGAGGTCTCGAAACGTGTAGATCCGTCGAAAACTCGAGTTGCGATTTTCGGCATGATTCCAATACTTTCCCTATACATTACCATGTATTGCAGGGAAGGTAAAAAGATTTGTTTACTGCTTAAGAATTTTGACAAGGTTTTGTTATCTTTACGAAAATTTAATTTTGTAAATGTGTACTTTACTTCCAATTGCTTTAAATTTGCAATTCCCAAATTCCCTTTCAAATGCTTTACATTTAAAAATGTTTTATCTTCTTCGAAATACTTCACATTTGTAAAAGTTTAACTTTCTTTCACATTACGTAATTTTTTGAAAATACTTTCTTTAAACCTTTGTTTACTTTAAATTATCCTCTACGGAGTTAGAGAGATTTCTTCACATGCACAGCTTTTTTCAACATAATTTGAACTACACATTAATAGTAGAGCACCTATAAAACAGGCTGATCTATGGCTGATAATATATAAATTGCATAATAATATACGTATTATATATGAATTGTATATACAGGGTGTCCCAAAAATGACTGACACATTTGAAAAATGCATTAAAAGAAAACAGAAGGCTATAGAAATGTAGCGTTTGCTGCATTGCACTTGGGAAAACCGGGGAAATTTCTTCAACCAATTTTCAAAATTTGTTACAGAGGTCACCAACAGATGGCGCTACTGCATGCAAAAGCTAATAAACGGTATGACCATGTTGCAAAAACTATACAATACGATGTTTTCAAAATAACCACCATTTGCAGCAACAGCTGATGTGGTGGCCGAGCGGTCAAAGAGGCAGGCGTTTCCTCGTGATGGCTCGGCTGCCAGATTGCGGGTTCGAGTCCCGCCTGTGGGCATGGATGTTGTGATGTCTTATTGGGGCTGAAGTCAGACTTCTACCTTCGGGTGCCTCGGGTCTTTGACTAAACAGAAGCAGTGCACACATTCTTCCTTAATAAAATATGTTAGGGACACGACACCAACCAACCAACAATTTGCAGCAACAACGTGGCGCGGTCTGTGAACAAAATTCTCAGACATCTGTGCAAACATTTCAGCCGGAATGGTCAGGTCAAGAAATATCCGCTGTTCCAAAGAATAAACCATTTACAACGAATAAACCAACAGCAACTTGAGATCTTTGAGAAACATACGCTAGCAGAATGCTGAGCAAAGTACAGAATGGCGATCTGACAGTATTCGTTTCCCTGCAGCTATCACACAACCGCAACGCCATCTGTTGGTAACCTTTATAACAAATTTTGAAAATTGGTTGAATAAAATTCTCTGGTTTCCCACGTACAATGCAGCAAACGCTACATTTCTATCGCCTTTGGTATTTTTTTTATGCATTTTCCAAATGTGTCAGTTATTTCTGGGACACCCTGTATATAATATATGTAAAACATAACTATCATTTGCATAAATACATAAAATTACTCAATTAGCATAACAAAAAAAATATATATAATAACAATAAATCTCTGCATTTAATCAAGCTCTTTGAAGCACATTTTCCCAAGTGCAGTTATTTTTAGAACTTTCACTATTTTTGCAATAAGTTTCAAGAATGATTTTTAACAAAATGGATAATCTATCAAATTAATTTTACTGTTAAAACGAACTCATTATTTAATATAATGTTTGATTTAAAAGGACCACTGAAAACAAAAAGCGGTTCTTCTTATTGGATGCAGGTCTTAAAAGTGCAATTTTATTATATATAGGATACATTATGGGAAAATCTAAAACGAAACAGCATGCTTAGTAATTCTTATGAATGGAGATCAAGTTTAAAAATTTTCATAGCATAATTAAAAAAAATTATAATTCCTTGAACAACGACAGAAGTTTATAAAAATTACAATTCCTTGAATAATGACAGTAGTACAAAAAAATTATAATTCTTTGACCAATGACAGTAGTGTATAAAAATTATAAGTCCTTGAACAACGACAGTAGTATATAAAAATTATAATTCCTTGAACAACGACAGTAGTATATAAAAATTATAATTCCTTGAACATTGACAGTAGTGTACGCTATAGATGTTAATGTTACAAAATAGTATATATTAACAGAAATAAAAAAAAAATGCTTCTATCAGTGTCACCAAGCTGTTGCCAACTTAAAGAAAAACTCTTAAAAAGTTTCCACGAAATATTTTAAAAGACTAAATTGGATACAGAATCTGAAAAACGGGAGAAGCGAATTTCGTATTTTGATACGGAATAATACAAACAAATCAAAACACTATAGAATTTGAATGTATTAGAAAATCGGGTGGTAACTTATACTCCAGATTTTTTTAAAATAATACTTACTGCTTGTGTTGTAGGTGGCTCGAAATCCTTGAAATGGCGTCTTAAGAGAAGCAATGAGTCGAAATTTGGTTTCAGTATAGATTGAAGTAAGGGTGTATCCATTAGTATAGTTCCCACATAAGGAACCGATATATCGGTCTACTGCTGGAGAGAAAAATGAAATAACTTTATTGTCAAATCCAATTTATTTCCAAATTAATCTCATATGCATATTCGACTTATACTCCTGAGCATGTGACATTTTGTTCATTGTACCAATTTACTAGTCATCTATGCATATAAAATAAAATTCGAAGACAATTTGAATTAATAATTTTATTCTATTAATAATAATAATAAATCATTCCATAATTATACTTCAAAGCAAAAGGATAAACTCAGTACTTTAAAATTATCTTCAACCTGGACCATTTAATGCAAAATTGACAGTTCTGTTGTCCATCTGAATATAAAAAATGGACAGGATGTATAAGAATACAAATACATGCAATACATGCAATAATATTATAATAAAAATAAATGACAGGATGTATAAAGTTTAATATTTTCCCGTGTGCTCACCTGCATAACTTGCATCGTTAACTTGCCGATTGGTGACGCTTTTCAAATACAGCCTAGTTGGCGATAATGTAACATTTTTCTTTTGGCAGGGGTTTCAAATTTGTCACCAAGCATTGCAAACAGATAGACAGTGAGGTAGGCATTTTGTAGTACTATGCAGTATTATGCAACAGTATTATGTAAAATTTCAACTTTAAGGTTGCTATAGTTTCTTAGTTACACTTTATCGTAAAAACAGTTTTATAACAGGTTAATCTTTTGTTGAATTCTCTATTTGCTTAATTGCATCTCTATTTGCTTAATTGCTTCCCTATCTGCTTCATTGTTTCCCTGTTTACTTAACTGCTTCCCTATTTACTTAATTGCTTCCCTATTTGCTTAATTGCTTCTTTATTTACTTAATTTGTTTCCCTATTTCCTTAATTTCTATTTATTTTATTTAATTAATATAGCATTTCATTTCTTTTATTTAAATGATATTATTTTCTCTCTCAACATTCCTTTACTTCATTTTATTGGCTGGTGTCACTTAAATTGACCCGCTCGGACAATCTAACTATCTTTCTCAACCACTCCGTATATGGGCATGCCCATCAAAGAGCAATTAAGAAATGCAAATATATAGAATCATTACCACCATTAAATGCATGAAATAAATATTACATACATCTAATGGTGATATTTTGGAGCATATCAATTTAAAATGAAATATTAATTTTATAAAAATCTAGCTACCTACTTTTTTTGTATGGGATGAAAAAAAACTGTTTATCTTTTTGTTTTAGTTCATATTAAAATAAATGTGTATATCCTGAAACTTGTGTTTGTATGCAAGTAAACATAATTTTAATGCTCTTTGAAGCGGCATTTGTTTTCAAGTAATGTATAATTATAGTTTTTCCAATATATACGATAGTCCACATTGACAAGATAGTCTAAGCAATTCCAACACAATCGTTTTCTGATGACATATTATTTGCGCAGCATTTTACTCTTAATACTTTTTATTTATACTTTGTACTACTTTATACTTTGTACTACTTTTAGTCTATGTACTTAGCGCAAAATATTTCACTTCCGGCTACCAAATTTTATACGGGCCTTATACATGTATTAAGATGCCAAAATTCACCAAGATGCACTCTCAGGCGGATTGAGGCCACTAATGACGTCATCAAAATGGCAGCCATGACGCAAAGCCTTGATTTCTGTAAGCTGCAATATCTCAATAATAGTGGTCGGATTTTAATTTCCCCAGTCTCATTTTGAAGCTAATGAAACGCACTTTCAGAAGGATTCCATTTATTTCAAGTTTAAGTAGTACTGTGTTTTTTCTATTAAGAGCACAAACAAGAAAAAGCGAAAAAAGTTGTAAAAAAAAAAAATTGTTGAGCCTCAACCTTAACTTGGCTAATATCCCGGAATTTATATATATGTTTTATTTTGGGTCTGCTGTAGTGGCATATTTATAAGAATTAAAAAATTCTATCATGGTTCTGATAAACTTTCACACATTACGAACATGGGCTTGAAACCTTCATTCTCTTCAACACTGACCCTTACAAGTATAAAATAAGGTATAGGTTAACTTTGACACATCGACAACTGCTGCATTTACTTTTGCATTTACATACATTTATTTTTGTATTTACATACTATGATGACGTTTGATGACGTCATGAATGGATATTTTTCTCAGTATCAAGCGCTTCATTCAAATTGCTCCTTTCTCCGTAAGTAGGTTGACATAATGGACTTGTGACATTTTTCAGATAAAACTTCCCTACTGCTATTCTTTGTAGTTAATTCTTCGTCTTCGGAGCGATTATCATGGACCTGAAAAACGCTCACAAAAGAAGAAACATGTCCTTGAAATCTTGTAGAAAGCTTCCTAATGGTGGTCTGAAGAAACATCGTCTTTCTTAAAATCCTTAATTTCTTCGAACTCCCAAGAATATTCTTGGTATTTTACGTCTGCCAATCACCCAGTTTCGAAGTCCATCGTCCTGACGAAGTAAAAGAGTGGTAGAATTACTCTTCACAATGTTGTAGTTTCATTCATGGACCATACCAAAAAACCTCCTGTTAGTTTTACAGACCGATATATTTCCCCGTTCAAATTCACGGAACACGCCTGGATGCAGCTCAGTATATGCTTTAATTTGAACAGAAATACAGGCAAACATCAAGCATATTTTCTTATCAATAAAAAAAACACCTTAATTTATCTGTCTATCTATCTATCTCTGGGTAACGCTTGGCGAAAATTTTGGTGACGAATTTGGCGAGATATCGCCAACTTGGCGACTTCTGTTTAAATATTATGAAATTGACGAAAATGTCGCCAAATCGATAAAAGTGACACCAAATCGATAAAAATAACGTCTTCGTCCGTCAGTAACGTTTGGCAAAAAATTTGCCAAATAATTTTGCGGGATGCCGCAATTGTCGCCAATATGATAAAAATGACGCCAAATAGAAGGTAATATTCTGCAAATTTTGAATTCCGTCATATGAAATGCATACATTCTAGTGTTAAAATAAATTTCAGGAAAATACCTTGATGAACACTGCTTTTTAGATCCAATAGTAAGTTCTTTAGCACCATTGTTTCTACCAGCATTTAAACTGAGCATATTCAGTTGATCATCCATCGGTTCACTCCAAAAGCGTTGCATTGCCGTTCACACTTTTATTTCGGTACACTCGTTCAAACAGCAATTGCAGAACTGCTATTGCTACTTCATGAACATAGCGACTTTGCTCCATATTGAAGCTTTCAGAACACGTTCGGCTCTTTCTAATGCCGTGATTCTTGTTTCAACTAGATTATCTGCCCATTCACTTCCTTTCTTATAATTTACTCAACAGCCATTTCAATACGAAGACCGCCAAGTATGAAAAAAAAACTACCTTCTCCATAAATATCTGACATTGTCTACTGTAGTGATATTAACAAAACGTAGACATTATAACATGAGTTTGATTTCGGTTCACATTCTGCAAAATCAATGTTCGTTGCAAAGTTCGTTGCAATGTTCGTTGCGTATCGAACTACAGATGAGAGTTTATGTCTAAATTTATTCGACGCAGCAAAATAGATATGCACTTGTTTCCTTCTGTTCCTGGATTCTCGCACTTCTTTCACGAGTAGTAGGCAGCCCACGAGATTAGCTAACTCTTCACATGTAAATCTTCCACCAAACTTTAACCATTTTTGAATATCTGGTGATACTTCAAAAGTAAACCATCGGGGCTCGACCAAATGATTTGCTGCACTCATTTTAAGTTCACTTCTAAGTTTTGATGTTGGAGGTGGTGTGGGTGTGGTGCAGGATTCAGGTAGGCGAGGACAAGAATTGTTGCTAGTAGCACTCAGTTTCAAATGGTCTCAAGTTGGAATACGTACATTGTTGGGTAATCCTATGTGATATCGAGGTACCGTTGTTGTTGTTGTTGAGACCCAGACCGTCCGACCTACCGGAAAGGTGTAAGGTAATTGTTTGGACGGCCGGGAAGTTATCGAGGTACCGTGTAAATACTCTACGTTCAGAAGAATTGTCACGATCTACGTTGCCAAACGCAGCACACGTAATCACAGTATAAAATTCGTGGGACAGATTATATCTCTGTCAATAGTAGTGTTTACAAATTGCTCTGGTAACTGAGTTCATGACGTGTTTTCACCCTTGGGTACGAAACACACAACCCAAGGTAAAGCATTTCATCGATAAAATCAGCATCTACTTGAAGCTCTGCAGAGACAGTCAATGAGGCGAGACGGATTCTCGACAATCAGTTCAATAGGCAGATTGAGAATATACCACGCACATGTGATGTCCACTTTCACCACTTTAAAAGAGCAATGCTGCAGTGCTTAGTTTGGAAGAACTGTCGTGAAGCAGATTCTCCAAATCTTTACGAGAGGAAAACGGATAAATGTATGATCATGTTTGGTCTATAAACTCTGATGTGACGATGGAGAAACTTCATGAAGTAGCAGCACGCCAAGACAAAAATAAAGGCAGTAGATACCTATGTGTCAACATTGGACTAAAGTGTACCGTACTTGTGAGGGTCAGTGTTCAGAGGATTAAGATAATGCAGGTTTCAGGCACATATTTCTTCTTGTGAAAGTTTTTAGTACCATGATATACTTTTGAAATCCTAGAAAATTATCATTTCCGTTTAACAAAAACAAAACACATTTATATGTAAAACGGAGAAATGGTCTCCTATTCGAAATAATTTATATATAAATTTTTACTTTCCTTATATACATAATGCATAAGGAATGTATTGTGACGGGGTCGAAAATTCGAATTCCAGTTTTCGACGGGAGAGCACGTTTCAAGCATCCCTGATCACGAATCAAACATTTTTGAAGTGATGTCTGTGTGTGTGTGTGTGTGTATGAAAGTATGTGTGTGTGTGTGTGTCAGTGAGTCTATGGAGACGATAACTGACGAACGAATGGACCGATTCGAATGAAATTTGGTACAAAAATCACAATCCGTAAACACTGGAAGTCTGTTGTTTTTATACGTAATCGAATGTTCAGAACCCCTCTAAATTTTCGCGTGAAATTTTGAAAACATCGTCAAAAAATCAAAACCGCTAATAGAGTTACGAAAATAGACATTTCTTATGTAATTTTTCATTAAAAAACGATTGACATAAATTTTAGAACGCTAGCATGGACCGTTCTCGAGATATTGCACAATTAAAAAAAATATCAATAAGTTATATAAAATTAAAATATTTCCTATTGAGAAACATGTTCACTTTTCATATGTAATACCATGCAATAAATTGGGTGACATCATTCTCCTGGAACTAGCGCGACCCATTCATGAAAAAAGATACTTTGTGTAATACTTTTGTATTTGAACGCCAATAGCAATTTATCTGCCGTAAGAATAACTTATTTCTCCTTCTATAACGCTTGGCGAGATTTTGACGACGAATTTGGCGGAATGTCGCCAACTTGGCGACATTTTAAATTGTTGCCAAATTAACAAAAATCTCGCCAAATGCCTAAAAATGACGCTAAATCAATGAAAATGCCGACTAATTGAAGAGAATTCAATATCTTGGAAAGATTATAAGTATCTACTATAAAAATAACATTTTTTTAACTGTAAAAGTAGTAAATTCATTGCATTATATAAGGAAAGTCATGTGTTGTCCACATCAGATTTTTTGTGATGTATTTGACTAAAAATGCTTTTTTATGCCTAATAAATCTTAGCTTGTAATCATTTCTACAAAAAATAAATTGCGGTCGTTTTGCCAAGTTAAGGTCGACTTCTTAACGATTTCTTTTTTACACAACTTTTTAGCCTTCTTCAAGTTTACCTTCTAATAGAATGAAAACAGTCAAACCTACACTAAAAATGAATAGAATCTTTCTGAAAGTACGTTGCATTAGCTTTAAAATGAGAATAAGAAATTTAAAATCCGACCAATAGTTATTGAGATATTACAACTTACAGAAGTCAATGCGTCGTGTCTTAGCAACCATTTTGATGACGTCATCAATGATGCCCAAAATATCTGAGAGAGTGTCTCCAGATAGACTTTTGTATCTTAGTACATGTATAAGGTGTGTATAAAATTTGGCGCTAGTAGCTGGAAGTGAAATATTTTTGCCCTTTTTGTCGCTAAGTCAGTAGACTATTTATACTTTATAATACTTTATTTTATCAAATTTTACTTTGTACTATATTTATTTATGTTTTGTTTTTTACACTTTATATACTTTACTAGCAGCGATTACCCTGCATTGCTGGACCTTGAATCTTATACATTGTTTTTTCACAGTGAAAGAAGTAAATTCATTGCATTATGTAAGAAAAAAAGGGATCTGATTGGCCACTTTTGGGCCAATCAGAACCATTGCATCACACATACATACTTTTCTTCTTTATATATGTATATATAGAGAGAGATAGATAGATAGATATTTTTATATTCATTTATTTATTATTTAAATTAATAAAATTTGTTGGGTAAGCCTTTGAAAAATGGTGATAGAGTTTCCATTTAAATTCATATTTCAAACCTGCTATTTTCAAAAGTGACTAATACGTTCAATAAACTCCCACAAAACTCAGTGATTTAATTGACTTTCACGTTTTAAACCAACGATTTCCAACCTTTTTCGTTGGGAATCATGAAGTTAGAGAGTAGAACTCCTAGGGAAATGTTTCGTTTTCCATTTATATCTCAATAACCCTTGATTTTAGAAACTTAAAACTTGGACTAAATTTATGGTGGGCTATTTCAAAGCTACCTATAAAATTGCATTAAATTCGGTGCAGCTGCTATCTCGTGATGTTGAGACATGCGAAAGTTCCGTTTTTTATTAATATCTCGACAACCCCTGAGGTTAAAAGCTCGAAACATGGACTAAATTTTAAGTGGGGTTATTTTAAGACTACCCACCAAATTTCATCAAATTCAGTTCAGTCGTTCTCCCGTGATGTTGGATCATACATACATACTTTTCTTCTTCATATATATAGATATTCTTATTTATGCTTCATAATCCAGATATGTTTTGTTCTTTATATTTTATGTATTTATACTTTAAGTTTTACACTTATTATTACTTTATACTTATTTACCTGAAAACACATAAATGACTCCATCTCTGCAGTAGTTTGCTTTAATCCCCGGTATATCCAAGATGTCAAACTTTACAGACAATGTTTTGTTCGCCTCAGTATCAATCCTCCAAGAGCAGTCGATGAAGCTGTCAGCGACAACAGGGAAATTGGGCGTCGCCATGACACCGCTCGGGCCAGACAGTACACCTCCACACACTAAAAGTTATCAATGAAATAAAGAAAGCATGAATGAAAATCTGAGGTAGACACTAAAAATCTGATGCAGGAGTTTCCCTATACACCTCCTAATGAATTATTTTGTTATATTCAGAAAATATTTATTTTCATTCTTATTTATACCCACGTTAAAGAACTTGTGCTACAACATTAAAATTTAGATCCTTGCTCTCCATCTTGGGAAGGCTAACTTGAATACTATATCTTGAGGTTTTTGATTTGGAAGGCTGAAAATTTGGCAAAACATTTGGTATTACAAGTGAAATTTATATTGGAATTCGTATTTTTATAAGTTTTATTTCAATATTTATTTAAAAGTGAATAAAATAAAATAATTTTACATAAAACTGCAGCGTGGATGAAATGTACGAGATTTTGAAATATTACCTATGTAAGAGGAATACATACAAAATATAACATTTTAAATGTTTTCTTATTTCTAATTTAGATGAACTTTTACAATCATTTTGTTAAATATGAAGTCATGATCGCCCATAGGGGAGGTAAAGGGTGGGTTACACTCCCCCTTGGACATTAATATCACAAAGTTGAGCATCAAGCCGGTCGATGTTGTACACCATGTGCTTGATACCTCCCCCCCCCCCATCCTTGGAATAAGTTTTACAAGCGTCTATGTATAAAGTAAAAATATATTAGAATATTATTAATAAGTAATAGAAAAAACTCAGTATATCAGTTTTGAAAATATAGACAGCTAGAACTAACGAAATAAAGCAATTCAAAGGAGTGCACTAAAAATGGGTGAGAACACTGTAGTCAACAATATCCTTAAACGATTTTGTATATTTATTATTTACAAATACTATACCTTGAAAACTTAAAAATATCTTAGCTACAATATGCTAAAAATTCGCAAAATTATCAATGGCTTTTGTTTAACTGAGATTCTCATTTAACGTGATATTTAGAGGGAATTCAGATTTGTTCTTTCTAAAACTCCCAAACACGCAAATGGATGCTTCGCCATATTGTTGCTGTGACTAAATCTACTTCATAAACTACTTAAGTGTAATGGTATCCATTATTAAAGTGTTTTTTTCGTCTTGATATTGTTTAAATTTAGGTGAATGTTATCTTATTCCTGAAAAATGACTCATATTTTTTAGTATTACATATGACATTTTTTCTGCGAAGATTAATTAATAGAACCATGTTTGACCCAAAATGGCGGATGCATTAGCCTAAGACATTTTCATTCATAAAACGTTATGTCCCATATCCAATCATTATCTTAAGTTACGCTGTAAAGGGTTGAAAATGGGGGGGGGGGGGGGGGGGGGAACAGCCATACATTTCTGGTAACTAGCTTATAGTTCTAAATTATCAGCCAGGTAGGAATTTAACAGGTTGGCGATCCTAATACCATGCTTTTTTCAACGCACCGTAAAAGATTGATAATTTCAGCCTTTAGATATCCTTTTTAATGGGAAAAATTCATTGAAAAGTCTCACTTTAAATAAGTACAGTGCAACAGTTCTCTAAAGAAATATATATAAATTCGCAAAGTTATATTAAAAATATAATAATATATAAAAAATATAATAAAAGTATCTCTAAATTAGACTTTAAACAGGGGAGACTCAGATTCTGCGCCTCAATGGACGCTACGCCACTGACTCTGACTATACTCGCGGCAAGGTTTACTTGAATATATTGTTATGCTATAATAGTCTAAATTACTCAGTTTTGTCTACATCTTACATTGACTTTTCTTGCTGCAAGAATAAATAAAATACATTGTAGATGCCTTTACTAAAATTTAGCTTTGTCTTCATAGCGCCCATTATGTGTCCAATACCACGAGAATTTGGTTGAATATAATTTAAAATACTTTTATTATTGAAATAAACATAATTTTGAATTTTAATTGTAGAAATCGGTTGGCTTTAAATCAAACCATCAATCTACTTCCCATTGAATAAATAAATTGGCATCACGTCTGATTTCAATTAGCAGAAACAACAAGCACACAACAATAATAGAAGGACTTTATTTCACTTCTTATAAGACGTACAAAATTTTAAAAAGGCCAGAGCGCTTTCGAGCGTAAATACGCTCTTCATCAGTGGCTACATGGAAATAGAAATAAATGATCGTTCATATATAGACCAGAAAAGGTGACAAATTTGCATAAATACAATTATCAAAACACATACGTTTAGCTAAGGAGAATCCAAAAAATACAAAACATTTTGCACAAATTCAAAAAATTGAACATAAATCACGAAAAATACAGTAAAAAATCCCTACAATTTTATTACAGAAAGTTCAAATACAAAAAATCTCCATAAAAATGGGAGGCAGTCAGGCCCAATCCCCGAGAGGATGACGTCAAAGATAACTATGAAGAGACTTGAATTGCATGGAGTCGAGAATGAGTCGCCAAGCATAACTTAAAATCTGAACGCGGTCAAAATTTCAAATCGACTCGCGGTAAATATAAATAAGGAGGGATTCAAAAAGGAGAATTTTACGAGGGTTATTACAACGCATCAGAAGGAAAGTTCTTTCAAAAATGGGCCGGAAATTTTCTTTAACAACCAAATGAGCAAGGGCCATAGAAAGTTTTCCACCTTTGACATCCCTAGCATGTTTTGCCAAACGGATACCAATAGTACGTTTTGTACTGCCAATATAAAATTTAAAGTTACCATCGAGGGACAACAGGGGGACCACATACACCCCAGCAAAGCTTTTAAAATCATCCTTATCACCTAGCTTATCAGACCGAATCCGGTTAAATAAAGAAGAAACATTAGACTGAGCAGGCCTGAAACCAAACTCAGAGCAAAACTAAATAAAGGGGCGGAAAATCCTAGGATGGTACAGGAAACTAGATTTATGATTCAAACGATCTTTTAAAGAAATAAGTTTAGTATCAATGAGAGAAAATTTACGGCGAACATGGAAAAAAATCTTATGTATAATTGAAAATCCTTTGAATTTATACATAAGCTCTTTTTCCCATGTTCGCCGTAAATTTTCTCTCATTGATACTGAATTTATTTCTTTAAAATATCGTTTGAATCATAAATCTATTTTCCCGTACCAGCCTAGGATTTTCCGCCTCTTATTCAGTTTTGCTCTGAGTTTGGTTTCAGGCCTGCTCACTCTAATCTTTCTTCTTTATTTAACCGGATTCGGTCTGATAAGCTGGGTGATAAGGATGACTTTAAAAGCTTTGCTGGGGTGTATGTGGTTCCCCTGTTGTCCCTTGCTGGTAACTTTAAATTTTATATTGGCAGTACAAAACGTGCTATTGGTATCCGTTAGGCAGAACATGCTAGGGATGTCAAAGGTGGTAAACTTTGTACAGCCCTTGCTCATATTGTTGTTAAAGAAAGTTTCCGGCCCATTGTTGAAAGAACTTTCCTTCTTATGCGTTGTAATAACCCTCGTAATATTCTCCTTTTTGAATACCTCTTTATTTATATTTACCGCGAGTCGATTTGTAATTTTGACCCCGTTCAGATTTTGAGTTATGCTTGGCGACTCATTCTCGACTCCATGCAATTCAAGTCTCTTCATAGTTATCTTTGACGTCAGCCTCTCGGGGATTGGGTCTGACTGCCCCCTATTTTTATGGAGATTTTTTGTATTTGAAATTTTTGTAATAAAATTGTAGGGATTTTAACTGTACTTTTCGTGATTTATGTTCAATTTTTTGAATTTGTGCAAAATGTTTTGTATTTTTTGGATTCTCCTTAGCTAAACGTATGTTTTTTGATAATTGTATTTATGCAAATTTGTCACCTTTTCTGGTCTATATATGAACGATCATTTCTATTTCCATGTAGCCACTGATGAAGAGCGTATTTACGCTCGAAAGCGCTCTGGCCTTTTTAAAATTTTGTACGTCTTATAAGAAGTGAAATAAAGTCCTTCTATTATAGTTGTGTGCTTGTTGTTTCTACTTCCCATTTTCCGAGTTTCCGGAAACTTTTCATAACAGTCACATGAAAATCTACATGTCTCTGTAAATACACTTAACCCAATTATTTGATAAAAATTGCCATCTTCCAATTCTATCACCAACATTATAACGTCATCTTCATTTTTAATTTATCTTACATAAATAAAACTGGTGACAATAAAATAAACTTATTTTATAAGTTAAAAAAATAGACAGGCAAAAGATGAAATTGAAGCAAATGGACCTGTACTAGTACAATTGAAGTAAATGACCTGACAAAGGTGCAATTGAAGTAAATGACTTGTCAAGGGTACAACTGAAGGAAATAAGACAGTCACGGGGGTGCAATTGAAATAGATATTATGTCAGGAGTGGAATTGGGTAAATGGACTTTTCTAGGATTCAATCAAAAGAAATGACCTGTCAAGAGTACACTCAAAACAAATTACTTGTCAGAGTTATAAAAATTGTAGAAAATGGCCTTACATGGGTACAATTGAAATAATTGGTCTATAAGGGGACAATAAAATGGAATGGACTTTTAAGTAAAAAACATAAATAGATTTCGTTCTTGGAAAACCTATTCGCTTTTTAAATTTGGATAGAAAAATAGGTCGACAATCGATCTCCATAATTTATAAGCATCTGCTTTAAATATTATAGAGTATTCCGATATTTTTTACTCTGCAGTCATTAGTTCATTAATTATGATTTAAAGCATGATCTCATAATTTGTAAAGATGCTATAGCAGGCAAACAGAACCCCACTTTCAACCCTGAATGTGGAGGGGCGATGTTTTTCTTCGTTTATTTCATTCGCGAACAAGAAATAACGGCACTCAAGTTTGTTTCCAAGGTTAGTAAAAAGTTGTTTACAGTCGGTTCGTGACGTCACAGGACACCTCTCAGTCAAGGATCTTTCTGAAAACATATGTTTGGAATCCCGAAATGTTAGCGACTGGTTGCTGTGGAAACCGAAATATTTGGAGTTGGGGCATTTTCATTTTCAGTAGAATATATACAAGGCGTTGCTTTTCGTTTTCGAGAATTCGCTGTTCTTAAATCTTAAATGTTCTTAACAATTCTTACATCCTGGGCCATGACGGATACATATTGTAGTTTATTATAATTTAAACGATAATTAGGTCAGGATGTCAGTTGGTCTCAGTTTGCTTAGCAAGCATACACACACAGAGAAAGCTGGACACGACATTAACATGTTAGAATTCACTTTTTTTCGTCAAATTTTACAAGAAAAATTTTGAAAAGTCAGTATCATGGGACCAAATAATTATAACTATAGAGTTTTACCCTTTCACTTTAAAGGGCTTGAAAAAATATTTCAATTGATATCATACTTGACAATGTACTCCACGCAAGAGTAACTTGCTCCCCAGGGTGGGAGCTAATGACGTCACGAAGAAAAATCATTGTATCGCAACTATTTTTCACAACAATGATTGAAACTATGAAGTCTCACGATCATTAAGCCATAAATAAACCCTTTTATACATGATTATTTAAAATTTTGTCTTATGCTGCCATGTTAAAAAAATATAAAATTTCGAATGCATTTTGAAGCTTTCGCTCGAATTAAAAAAAATTCTATCCAGTTCTAGATTTTTGATAACAAAGCCGGATATAAGGTTTCGCGAAAATCCATTAATATTTGTGATTGTTACACTATATGGCCGAATGGATCCGGACACCCCTCCGGAGAAGTGGATGTGACTGTGTAAGTTATAGAACGAGATAAAAGCGAGCACCATAGCCTCGGACGGTCATAAACGTGTGCTAGAAAGACCCTAATTAAGTCGGCATAGCTCAGTGAGTCTGTACGTGGCATGATAATTAGACGCCATAGTTGCAACAAATCGGTTCATGGCTTTAGTTTAGGTGTCTCGACTAACTGTAAGTGAAGTCATTATAAAATGGAAACGTCTGGGATCTACAACTGCAGGAAAACGAATTGGTAGGCCGCAGAAACTCATCGCAGCCGTCGAATCCTGACTATGGTGTTGCTGAAGAATTCCAAGACCCAGGTCGCAACGTTCCCTGGTGAGTTCCAAAATGCATCTGGTGTCGTCTGTAGCACCAGGACTGTTCGTCAGGAGCTGAAAAAAATAGATTTCCACGGTCATGCAACCACTCACAAACCCAGCATCAACACGGTCAATGAGAAATGTCGGTTGCAGTGGTGCAAAGCTCACCGTCATTGGACGGTGGAGCAGTGGAAATATTTATTTTGGAGTGATAAATCCCGTTACACTATCTGGCAGTCTGACTGAAACGTCTGGGTTTGGCGGATGCCAGGCGAACGCTTCCTGACCGAGTGTACTGTGCCAACTGTAAAGTTTGGTGGCAGTTGCGTCATGGTTTGGGGTCCTTTTCCATGGTTCGGCCTGGGTTCCTTAGTTACTGTGGCGGTAAACATGAAAGTTTCAATGTATGTTGACATTCTTGACAACTCTGCACTTCCAACTCTCTGGCAACGGTTCGTGGAAGGATTGTTTCTGTGTCAACAGGCTAACTGTTCTGTCCATTCAGTGAAGGTTGTGCGGACGTGGTTTGCAGAGATGGGTGTTCAAAAATTAGACTGGTCTTCACAGAGTCTCGATCTGAATCCCATTGAAAAAACACCTCCGGGATGAATTGGAATGAAGAATACGCGCCAGGTCAAATCGCCCATCTTCCGTTTCTAAACGCTCTCATCGCCATATGGGAGGTAATTCCTGCTGACATATTTCAAAAGTTGGTGGAAAGTTTCCCCAGAAGAGTGAAGGCTGTGATTGATGCAAAAGGTGGCCCAAAGTTCTATTAATATGTGCAACATGCCGCTTTGATTTCACAACTGTAGGTGTCCGGGTACTTTTGGCCATATAGTGTATCATGTACACAAGAAATTGACTACAGACATCAGACAGACAGACGGACATTGCTTTAAAAAAATCAATAAGTGTGCATGATGTCTTGAAACATATTATCATAAAAATCCCGAAATCGAATATTTTCGTGACAACAAAACTTTCTCAATACTACGCATTAGAAAGTAAAAATTTTTAAATTTTTTATAAACACCTACTGGATTCTTCCCGTGTTGAGTATCTGAAGGAGAAGCCTTGCCCCTGCGTTAGTCCATCTGCTTTGAAGTGGATGTAGAGGACACTGCTCGACGACACTATTGTGTCTGGGATGGTGTCCCCACAGTGGCGATGAAGAAACTCGTCTGACCACCCTCTTCTGAAGTTAGTGACGTTGAAAATCTGCATAACAATAACATAAAATATATAATATTTATTTAATGATAATAGACCCTATTATATGCTATAAACGAAGCAAATGAGAATGGAAACAACGAATAAAATTATTGAACTTTATTGGAGTTGTATTGAACTTTATTGAAACTTTATTGGGCGTTATTCACGCAAAATCAGTTCGATTCCATTGGATTGGAGCCACTGCCGATTTGTGTTACTACATTTTATTTTATTTAACAATATATGGCGTTTAACACCGAAAATAGACATTTTTTATCAAACACTAGCTCGTAGGATCTGTACCAAGGTTCTATAATGCGTTAAGTGCCACGTCAGTCAACGGTGACTGACGATATATAATTTAAAATTTATATTCTTATATTAAAAATTAAATAGTTTGAAGATTATAAAAAAATGTGTCTTAATACTATTTCTTACTAAAAAAATTATTTTAATGGGTATTGTTGAAACACTAGATACACATAAATGGTTGTCCTGCGCAGGTTTCACAGAATGTTGTTACTTGTTTTGTCAGCTTTCTGGCAATATCTCTTCCGAATCGTGCTCATTAACTTCGTAGCGTATACAATATCTTCGAACTTTCGATTTTTGGTTGTGGTCCAGTTTTTTGTTGTAATTTGTGACGATATATTTGAGGTGTATTTACTATATTGCTACTTGGAATTTCTTCATCTGGTTGGAATTGATGTTTCTAGTCCCGAGACAGACCTGAACTCGGGACCCCGTGCTAATACCGACATGATAAGGTTTGAGCAAAAGCTAGCTTCCACTCCGAACTTATAATTCGGGTACTGCTTCCTAGCAACTTCGATCGATGTCTTTGGCAGGCCCCAGAGTCGGCTGCTGCCACAATCCCAACAATTTGAAAGATAGACGGTTAATTTCTTTCGAAATTCTGTGATACTCATATTCTTTCTGGTTGAATTTTAAAAAAATCTTATTCTTTATAATTTTCTTCGTTAAAAATCGGTCTTATTTTTTCGTCCTTTAAAAGTACATATAAGACAAGCAGTTAATTAATACGTCTCACTATACGTAGTCTTTTATTTCAGATTTTGAGGAATTTTTGACGACCTTTTCGCCATAAAGGCAAATTTTTTTCTGCCAAGTCGTATTAAAATTTAATGAACACTAGGGCGACCCACAATTGACTCCTCTACCTAATTTTGTGATATCTGATTAATTAGTTTCTCAGCTAGAGTAGATACATACAATTTTTACGAACATTTTGCAAAAATAAGGTAATGTTATTTCTTTCCGAATCGTACTAAAATCTAATCATTACCGCGATATCCCACAAGTGCCTTATCTACCAAATTTTTTGACATTTGGTCAAATAGTTTTTAGCTAGAGTGCGATATATACAGACACACACACACTGACGTTCCTCTAAAAATAGTTTTTTCGTATTCTAGGGTGCCCGAAACGTGTAGATCCGTCGAAAATTCGAGTTGCGATTTTCGACACGATTTCATTACTTTCCTTACACATTACCATGCATTGTAGGGAGAGTGAAAAACCATTTTCTCTGTTCCCAGGTGTAGAAAATTAAAAATTCGACTTCTTTATGCCCAGTATCATGATCGACACTGTAAGTGTGCAAATATTCTAAATATTATCTAAGTCAGCAGGATTTTTGGAGGTTCAAGAGAGACAAAACACACCAGACCATAATTATGTAGGCAAAACCTGCAGACCATAATTAAATAGGCAAAACACGCCAGGTCATAATTAAATATTTAAGCTTAAATATGCTTGTGATATAAGGGTTGTAATTTTGACCATAGTAACACAAAAATTGTACAATAATAAAGCAACTAATTTTTAGGTCTATAGTATAGACATTTTAAAAAACCCTCATCGTATACATTTATTTGCATAAAAATTTTTCACACGACTGAGGGAAGTGTTGTTGCGTGAGCCGAAACGGTTTTGCGTGAATTAAGTGTTGTAAAATTAAAATTTCAATAAAGATCTAAATATATTACTTTATAGAACTTTCAAATCACTCACTGTTCGTAGCTACCTAAAATATCGGAATTAAAACCACCTTTATAAAATAGTCCGAATATCAAAATTAGAACCATTAGATTTAAAAAACTGGGTACGACAAAACTATAAAATTTTTTATAAATGTGCAAAATCTCGCACAAATAGGTCAAACAGTTGCTGAGAAACAGCTCCGGCAACAGAAACGTATTCAAATCAATGGTAAAGAAACAAGGTACTCTTGTACCACGCTTTGCTTCAATTATATATATTTTATGCATAATTTTCAAACGTCGCATAAAGGTCAGTTCCTCTGTAACTGACGTAACTGTCAATAGAAGATTTTTGTCTTCTTTATACCAGAAACATTTGCTAAAAATGACAAAGTAAAACTTTATGCTTTAAAATATTTATTACCCATGGCTATTATATAGCAACTTAAAAAAAAATCTTGATATGAATATACCTCTATAATTTCATTTTAAAATTATATAACTGGCGTAACGCAATTGGACAAGATGTAATTGCTCATTCAGTAAAAAGTTAAATACTATTAAAATGTTACAGCTAGAATGGTGTTTTTTGTTGATAAACAATGCTAAATAACTAGTAGACTAAATGCATATCTATATTTTATTTATCAACTATAATTTCAAAAATTACAATGTCTTTTGTAACTGACGTAACATGTTTCTGTAACTGATGTAACAGTATCAATTTCTTATGATGTAATTTATATTTGTAGTACCTATTTATTCCTCGACAGTGTTATATGAAATCTTAAGTTTTTAACACCTTCCAACATAGTTGAAAAGTGTTTATGACTTTGTTCATTCTGTCCGTCTGTCCGTTCGCACGATAACTGCCGTAAACATGACTTTATAAAAATGAAATTTTAGCATGTTGTTGTGTGACTGTCTGTGAGACACATGGGAATGTAAATGAATAATATCACACAATTGGTTTTGAATTGAACCCGGGTTCAACCCTACGGGACATAATTTTTTGAAAAAAATTTAGGCGAAGTTAAAATTCACAAATTGCTTCGAAAATTTTAGGAAATATTCAACTTATCCCTTAAAGTATATAAAAAAACTCAGCAAAATACTTTTTTAAATAAAATTTAAAATACTAATTACACCCACATCATATGAAAAAATCACTTGACCCACTTCAAAATAAAATATGGCATCCATCTTTTTTCCCAATATAAAAATCGTGATTTTTAAAATTCTTTTAAATTTATATTTAGCGTTGCATCCGTCCTAAAACCACTTTATTTTAACGTATTTTCTATGCATCTCTATTCTGCGCCAACGCAATTACAATATGTTTTAGTTTAAATGATCATCAAATTTTGATTATTTCTACAACGAAGCTTAATTTTAATGGTCGCAGAAAGTAAACAAGTAATTGTAAGATGATTTGTGTAAGAATTCCTGAATTTTTTTTCAGGCAGAATTATTTAGCTCTGGAGTTTGGAATAAATGTGATATGAATGAAATATTCATTGCTTTTACATAGAGAGCTGGACGATTTACATTTCGATGACGTCATTTGAATAAAATTCATTTTTTTCGATGAAGTTTTAAGTGTTCAAATATAATAAATTACTGTAGTAATGTGATAATTTAAAATATATCAGCGCTGAATGTATCGCATTTTCGAGATGTTAAAATAAAATTTCAGTTGGAAAGTGTTTCATAATCAGTGCTTTATGCATGGTTGATCTTTCTTGTATATTAATACACATGGGCATCTAAAAATTTAAAATTATCAGAAAATGGAAATAATCTGAATATACACTCTTTTGAAAAAAAAAAAAAAAAAAAAAAAACCCGAAGCATCATGAATTAAGTGACTGTTTTTATTGAAATTAAATATGCGTTCAGCTCACATACAGGTAATGAAATGATTACAAAATCAAGGCCGCAGGACCCATCAATGGTTAACAATCGCACACTGAATTTTCAAATCAGTAATTGGTGAAAGCCCCCTTGACGGCGATGCATGCTTGTATACGTCTAGGTAAAGAGTGTTAAAGTTTCCTAATGTCATCCTACGATACATTCTGCTAGACATTCCTCAATTGCTGATCCAGATGTGCTACATTTTGGGGTGCCAGAATCTGGCGACCTAGCATGTCCGATACATGCTCGATTGGCGAAAAGTCTGGTGATCTTCCTGACTAAGGAACAGTATCAACAGCATGGAGACAGGCCACAGACATGCGAGCTGTATGTGGCGTGGCTTTATCTAGTTGGAAAATGTCCCCAGAATGGCGTGCCATGAAGGGTAACGCAAATGGCCCCAGGATTTCATCAACATATCGTTGAGCTGTTAAAATGGATCACTAGAGGCGACCTGCTGTCGTGGGAAATAGCATCCCACATTATCACACCAAGGGTAATCGCTGTGGACCTGTGTAAAGCAAAGGCTGATTGGGATCGCTAGCCCTGGCGCTTGCACACACGTACCCGATGGTCATCTGCTGAAAAACTGAAACGTGATTTATCGCGGAACACTATGTGATGCCAATCTGCTGGCAGCCATGATGCTCAGCTACGACACCACTCCAAACGACTCTGTTGATGTTGTGGGGTTGTGGATAGACGTGTTAAAGGCCGCCGTGAACAATGATGCGAACATGGGAACAATGATGCCGTTGGGCCAGTTCGGGCCTGTCGTACAATCATCCGATCTTGCCTTGCATTCGTGCACCTTGGCCTTCCAGAGCCTTCATTCCGACGATGAGTTCCTTGTAGCAACCATTGCTGCTAACATCTTTACACAGCAGTATCCGTTCGGTACAGGTGTCGGCCTATTGCTCAGTATAACCAGCCAGCTCCACGCATCCCGATTATACGACCTCGTTCAAACTCGTCTAAATGCTATAAGGTCTTCGGTAATGTCGTAACGGCATCATTCTTTGTGTCTCCACGGAACTGCAACGTCGATAACGAGCAAAGATAAACAGTCAATATTTTGCAAAAATGAAACTTCTACGTGGAATTGATCTAAACTTGCTATCTGCCGTTGGTCCAAATGATCACAATTATAACATCCTCTTCATTTTAAAGGGCTTGCAAAAAAATTCTTTATATTCATACCAAGTTTTACAATGTACCCTCTTGAAAGGGTAACTTGCATCTCGAAATGGGGACCAATGACGTTATGAATATAATTGTATCGTTGCTATTTTTCACTACAATGATTGAAACTTTGAAGTTTCGTGATCATTACACCATAAATAACCCCTTTTATGCATGATTATGTCAAATTTTGTCCTATGCTGCAATGTTAAGAAAATATAAAATTTCTAAATTTTCGCTCAAATTTCAAAAAATTTGATCTATTTCTATATTTTTCGTTAACAGAACCGGATATAAAGTTTCGTGAAACATCCATTATTATTGGTGGCAGATATTGGGTGCACAAGAGATCGATTACAGACAGACAGACAAGTCGAACATAACTCTAAAAATAGTAAAAACGTGTCAAGGAGGTTCTAAGACATATATTGATATTAAAATCTCGAAATCGAAAATTGTTGTGAAAACAATACTTTCAGTATACTGTATTTCTACTTTCTCATATTGTTTACTTTGTCGTACGTATAGAGAAAATATTATTTTTACGACAATTTTCGAATTCGTGATTTTAATGCCAGAATATGTCTTAAGACCTCCTGAACACGTTTTGACTCTTTTTGGAGTAATGCCCGTCTGTCAGTTTGTCTGTTGTCGAATTCTTATGTACACAATAGCGGCCACAAATATTAATGGATTTTCTCGAAATTGTATATCCGGCTAGGTTACCAGAAAATCTTGAACTAGATAGTATTTTTTTTAATTCGAGCGAAAATTTTGAAATTTTATATTTTTTTTAACATGGCAGCATAGGAAAATGATTGACACAATAATGCATAAAAGGGTTTATTTATGGCCCAATGATCACGACACTTTAAAGTATCAATTATTGTTGTAAAAAGTAGCCTCGATACAATTTTTTTGTTCATGACGTCATTATACCACCTCGGGGGGAAAGTTACCCGCCTCCCGGGAAGTACATTGTCAAGTCTGATATCAATCGAAATATTTTTTCAAGACCCTTGATGTGAAAATTTATACGTTATAATTATAGTCATTTGGACACAGATCTTTCAAAACTTTCTTGTAAAATTTGAAAAAAAGAAAAACTACTAAAGATGGACGCTGGTATGAGAAAGTCGAGTTAAAACACATTCCAGTTCATTTAGTATGAGAAAATAAAGATACTTTATCTCATCTTTTGTAATTATGTAATGTTTTAAATACAAAGACAACTCACTGCAACGAAACTGGAGCATGTATTGTTTTCATCCTTCGGAAGGTTGATGGCGTCAAATTCAACCGTCACTTTTCTCCCTTCTGGAGCAATTATTCTCCAGTAGCATTCCCTGCGACCGTGAAGTGTGTTCGGGTAATGAGGTGAGGTGACAGTTCCAGATGGTGCATCCAGCCGCCCACTACATCCTGTTAATAGGAATAGAAGAAAATTAGGTATCTACTTTCCGATAACACCAAATATCTCTCATCCTGTTAATAAGAAATTAAGAAAAGTAGGCAACTACTTTACAATAACACAACTATTGCACATCCTGTTAATAGAGAAAGAAGAAAATTATGGTTATTACACAGGGCAAATTTTATTGCGGAACTTCGGCAATTCCACCCGTCAATCATACTTTAGGCCCCTCCTCTTTAACAGGCCCCCTTCTCTCTAATGCCGCCGATTTCATTTCAGAAAGCATTCTTCGGTGTGTTTTCGTATAATTTGAATCATTTATACCCCAAAGTATCTGTACTTTGGTAAAAGTTCTATTATTATTTCTACATCTCCAGAGTTCAACAATTCCGCCCGGCAATGATACTTTATGCAGCGCCTTTCTACACGCCCCTCCTCTCTAATGCCGCCAAGTTCATTCCAGAAAGCATTATTTAGTGCGTTTTTTCGTATAATTTGGATCTTATTGGATCCCAAAGATGTCTGCAATTTGGTAAAAGTTCCATTATTATTTTTACATCTCCAGACTTCAGCAATTCCGCTCAGCAATGATACTTTAAACCCCTCCTCCCAGGCCCTTTCTGTCTAATCCCGCCGATTTCAGGTACCATTGTTTAGTGTGTTTTTTCGTATAATTCGGAACTTTTATATCCCACACGTGTCTGTCATTTGGTAGAAGTTCTATTATTTTTTCCATCTCCAGATCTAACGTAATTGAGCTGCTTCGATGTGCTTGCGTTACAGTCGCCATCGCCATCTTGAATGCAAATAAGGAGAGGAAAAGCGGAGCGGAGTGACGTCCAATTTTATCGTGCTTTGATTGGTTCGCCGCTCAGAAATTGAACAATTTTTATTGTCGATTACGAACGAATTGCGGCAATTCGGCGGCAAGATTTCTTCCCATTGAAATGTATAGTGTTCCTGAAAAATTGCTGGAAGGAATTGCTCCGTGTAATAACACCATTAGGCATCTACTTTTCAGTATAACCAGCAATCTCACATGCTATTACTAAGATTAAAAGAAAATTAGGCATCTGCTTTACAATAACACCAACTGCATGTCAGATAGCTTCCCTTTTGTCCACCTTGAAAATAACACTCATATTGTATTTCAGTGGGTTTCACTCATGTCGAATTCCTGGAAATGAAAGAGCTGATTCCCTTGCTAAATACGGAGCTTTGCATTCTTTCGCTAGTTCTCCGGTCATTTGTAATGAGGACTAGTGTCTGGAATACCTAGTGTTGAGATCAAGAAAAAATTCAGGAATATTGTTCAGGAAATGCAACAGATGGCGCTGCAGTCAATCCTTAATCGCTTATAGCAGACGACGCTGTATTATTCTATGCGCAAAAATACATCATTTTAAATTAAGAATTTTAATAAACCAAACTGTTTTAACGTCAAAATAGTGTTTAGAGAGAATTATTTTTCCACAGGAAAAAATCATTTTATATATAACAATGAGATATTAATGAAAAGGATTTATTTTTTTAACTCGTGTCTTGTAACAAAACAGACTCATTCATAGGCCTGTGCTGATCTTAACTGATAACTTTAATAACTTTGCAACACTTAAAAATAGCTTCTAAAAATTGAACAAAATATTAACAGATAAGGTATTATTTCTAATTGTATATTACATAATAAGTTTATTATTATATAATGTTTATTAAAATGCAACGTTATAATATAGGCATATATGAGGAAACACGCCGTGTATCTCACAACTGCATGAAAGGAGAACGTTTGCCAAGGAATGGCCTTTTTTAAATGACCAGAGGTCTGAAAGAAAGATGGCAATTGAAAATGTAGACCAGGCAACAATAAAAAAAAATAATGTGGGTAACACATGACTTTCCTTATATAATGCAATGAATTTACTAATTTTACAGTTAAAAAAATGTTATTCTTATAGTAGATACTTATATTCTTTCCAAGATATTGAATTTTCTTCAATTAGTCGTCATTTTCATTGATTTAGCGTCATTTTTATCAATTTGGCGAGATTTTTGTTAATTTGGAAACAATTAAAAATGTCGCCAAGTTGGCGACATTCCGCCAAATTTGTCGCCAAAATCTCGCCAAACGTTATGGACGGAGAAATACGTTATTCTTGCAATTGGATGAATGATTATTGACGTTCAAATACAAAAGTATTACTTAAAGTACCTTTTTTCATGAATGGAACGAGCTAGATCCACGACATTGATGTCAGCCAATTTATCGCATGGTATTACATATGAAAAGTGAACATGTTTCTCAATAGGAAATATTTTTTTTTATTTTATATAACTTTTTGATAATTCTTTTGAAAAATGTGCAATATCTCAAGAACGGTTCATGTTAGCGTTCTAAAATTTATGTCAAACGTTTTATAATGAAACATTACATAGGACACGTCTATTTGCGTAACTTTATTAGCGGTTTTGATTTTTTGACGATTTTTTCAAAATTTCACTCGAAAATTTGGGGGGGGGGGGGTTCTGAACAGTAGATTGCGTATAAAAACAATAGGCTTCCAGTGTTTACGGATTGTGATTTTTGTACCAAGTTTCGTTCAAATCGGTCCATTCTTTCATCAGTTATCGTCTCCACAGACTCATTGACACACACACACACACAGACATCACTTCAAAAATGCTTGATTCGTGATCAGGAATGCTTGAAACGTGCTCTCCCGTCGAAAACTCGAATTCGAATTTTCGACCCCGTCACAATACTTTCCTTATACATTATGTATATAAGGAAAGTAACAATTGCATAGACGGGAGGAAAGGAGATTAAAAGAAAATAGGTGTCTTGTTGCACCGGAAAATGTCGTAGCAAGTACAAGTGAATTTCAGAGCGGTAGAAATCAAATAACAGAGGATTATTTAACCGAAGAAAATAGCCTATCAGGTGAGAGTCAGGATGAACACGATATGGATGTTATGAGGATTTCCCCGTTGGAAAAATAAACGGAACTGGAACAACGTAGCACACCAAATAAAATGATATTACCCCTGCTAAACACCGCAAAGCTGCAGACTTACCGGGTGCTCTTCTAGTAGAACTGTGGCAACAATTGTTCTGATGGACTTCAAACGTGTATTGGAAGACAACTCAACTAACGTAATTGGCAAAAATAAGGTTCGAAGAGAAATAGGGAAGAATAGAAGACAATCACAAGAAATAAAGTTCAGTGCCACAATGTCAATTAAGGGCTTATATTTTGATGGCCGCAAAGACAAAACTCTTATGCAAGTTGCAAAGCGTCGATCAATGAAATACGAGGAGCACATAGCTATGATAAAATAACCAGGAGAGCAATACCTTTGTCACGTGTCGCTAAATCCACCAGCAAAAGCACTCGATATAACAAAAGGAATCCTCTCTTTTATGGAGGAACACAATATTGATTTTGAAAGATTAACAGTAATTGGGTGTGATGGGATGAATGTAAATACAGGGTGGAAGGGCGGTGTAATAGAAATGATTGAGGAGCATGTTGGAAAACCTCTTTAGTGGATAATATGCTTGCTATATTGCAATTAATTACCTTTGAGACACCTTTTGCAAAAATTTGATGGGCACACCAAAAACCCGTATTCCAACTCTGAGCCTATTGGTTTACTTCGGAATGATTGTGAAACAAAATCAGTAGTTGAATTTCAGCCAATTGATACCATGTTGCCTGATATAGATCCGAAAATACTAAGCACTGATCAGCAGTATCTGTATTGCATGTGTTGTGCTATCAGAGATGGCCATTGCCCGGTTAGTCAGGCAAATAGAAGCCCAGGAAAACTCAGTCATTCCAGGTGGCTGACGACAGGCAACAGGATTTTCAGGCTTAATATTGCCACCGTCGACCCATCAGAAAATCTATGCACAATAGCAAATTTCGTGATCAAGGTTTATGCGCCAATGTGGTTTCATATGAAGATGAACCCGTTATGCCAAACATGGCGCCAGAGATTTATGGAGAATGATAACACTTTCAAGGCAATACTCAGATGAGGTCAAAGACGTGATTAACAAAGTAATTATTTCGCGCATCCTGAAAACCTTCTGTTGGCAATAGTTACGGATCCTCGAAATCCCATTAGAGAATTGGGAATCAGGAGAACTATAAATGCAAGAAAATGAGAGATTCAGATTGGCCTCTTTAAATTTTCATGCAACTGACTACATTGACCTTATCAATTGGGGAAAATTTAGTGTCACCGAATCACCTCTCACACTGGTATGGTCAAATGAAGACCAAAAAGAAGTGCCAAAGTTAAATATTGATAATTGTCATACACAAGTTGTCAAAAGATGTATTAAAATGGTCACGGAAGCGGAGGTTAAAGGTTGTGGGAAAACAACACGAGATGGCTACATCCAAGCAAAATTCAAAGGAAGGAAAGAATTGCCATTATTTGACGGTAAGGTTCAATACTATTCAACAACCAAGTGATTTCTTCTGTGTTAAACTATATCTTGGATTTCAATCGTTTGGAAGTAGTGTAAATAATTCATCCGCCATGCCATATCAACATCATATGCTGTATCCTCTTATCAACAATTATCATTTGTCAAACAATTTTAGTTTTGTGCCATTTGCGATTTTTTCTTGGACAGAGAAGCTGGACTACATTGCATATTAATGTAGATCACTAAATTTATTTGTCAGTTGTATCGGATTTATTAGCCAACTGTTCTGTACTAGTGCTAATTTAATTTACATTTCTGTTTCGTTTTTCTAAATATAGTTTCAAGACACTGTTTTTGTGTGATTTTCGATTTCTTCAAGGCCAAAGGGTCCCGGCTAAATATTGATGTAGATCATCAATTTTTTTTTGTCAGTATTGTGTGACCCACTGGCCAAATTTCCCGCACTAGTGCTAATTCAATTTAATTTTTGTTTGTTTTTCTAAATTAATTTTCAATGCACTGTTTTTGTGCGATTTTCGATTTTTTCAATGCCAGAGAAGCCCGGCTAGATATTAATAAAAATCGTTTGAAATTTCTTGTCAGTATTTTGTGACACATTGGTCAGGTTTTCCGTACTAGTACTAAAGCAATTAAAATAATATTTTATTTGGCCCATCCTATTAATTAGCGAATTTATAGCTGTCTCTTAGCATGTTCTCATATTTTATCCGACCCATACACGTGATTTTATTGTTAAATGAAATGTCTCGACTTCCAAATTTGACTAATGTTTTTTCATAAATAGAAGAGCATTCAAATTTGCAGTAGACACACACACACCAAAAATTTTTGAAGTTTAGGGATGCTTGAAACGTGTTCTCCAGTCAAAAACTCGAATTCGAGTTTTCGACCCCCATCACAATACTTTTCTTATAATACATTATATATAGAAAAAGTAATACTATTTGATTTGTCATAAATTTATAATCCATATTAATTAAAAAATAAGATATTAATTAATTTGAAGCATTTTCTAGGAGCATTATTTCATACCATGACTTACTATAATAGATTGTTTCAATTAGCAAGTATTTAAGACATACCTTCATCAAAATTGCCCTGCATTGTCATTGAAAATCCTTTCGCCACGACTGAGGGATTTGATTTGAACTTGATGTAAGCAAAAGGGCTCCCGACGTCTATGACGAGAGATAGGTTACTTCCAAGGTTGCCGCAAATTGTTCGAAGTACTTGCCCTACATCGCCTGAAATAACAACATGAAAAATAAAATATCATATCAATATGAAGAAATGTCATGAATTCACCAACTTTAGCAGTGTCATGTTTGATCGTGGGATTAAAACGTAGTAGTCGAGCAACATAGTGTTCTGCTCTAGATGTTTCTAGTCCATGGAATTTAATAAAACTACGTGCGCTCATAAAAATACTGTCCGTCCCAATGAGTTTTGCAGATACCAAATGAAGTCACTACTGGGATGTAGATGAGGCTTATGAGATATCATTTGAAAGGAAGAAGCAGTAAGAGGTCATAGTGAGGCGTTATTGTGGGAAATTCTGTTTTCCAATCCCGTGGCTTTTGAAGAATATGCCGGAATTCTTTAATCTTTCATTGCCTCCTGTAGCTTTTATACTGAGTACAAAAAGTACATTTTTACCATGCATATATAATACTCAGGAAGTTGAGTATTTAGAAAAAGTTGAGCAAATGGTACTTTGGACTCATCTGAGGTCACCAATGACGAGAGAACAGGAAATTGCAAACTCAGCAGTGTCGATGTTTGATCCCGGTACCAAAGCATAGTTAGCGGACATTATGGCGTTGAGCTAAAAATGTTTTCAGCACAAGGCACGTATTTCTGTTTCATGAGTGTTCACAATGTAGTTTTAAAGAATAAAGTGTCTACTTGTTCTGAAATAACAGAAGCAGTTATCTAATCTGATTTTTTATAGGAAGAAATACCTGGTAAAGTTCATATTATGATTGAAAGCATTCTTTAATCATATACAGGAAATTTATACACCTCTTAACACATGCCTGACCTGTTATTTCAAGCCAAAACCATTTTGTGCAGCCAGCTATTTTTCCGCAGTTGAATATATATCTAAAATAAGCTTCGATACAACATCTAAATAAGCTTCGATACAACATCTAAATAAGCTTCGATACAACATCTAAATAAGCTTCGATAAACTTAATTTACACAGCATGCGTTGAAACGAAACTTACTACATATATTTAATAATTTTTTCGGGTATGGTATACTATAAAGCATTTACTTACGTCAATGGTACACAACAAGTTTTACAAACATATTGAGTTTCGCTGCACTACATACCCTACATTCTTTAGTGGGATTTTTTTTGAGCTAGTAACCATTTTTTCTGAAATATGGTGACATGAAAACACGAGTATACTCGTGACCGGTCAGCAAAGTGTTAAAAGGACAGGTCACTCGCCGGTGCGTTATTTATCTCATTCCAGTGACATCGTGGGCATCGTATTCCAGGTCTCGTGTTCCGTAACTGTACCTAGTAATGAAATAATTTATTAGGTAGAAGATTTTATTTTCCTTTGAGAAAAGAAGAAAAATTACAATACTGTAATAAAGACTAAGTGATTACACCTTCCCATAGGCGTCTACCACTGAGTGCTACAACTTTTATATATTAGAAGATCCGCAGGGTGTATCTGAATTCATCATCAATATTTGGTGGGGAGGTAGGGAATAGGATAAGAAGACTATTTCACATAGGAAAGCATAGGCGCAAACGAACCCATGACGGTGTAGAGGGTGATTTGTGTTCACAACTCCCATTCACGCGCAAAGCCGTCTGACGTGTGGTTCCAACATGACGATGCTCCAGTACATTTCGCAAATGATATGCGTGGTTAATTGACCACAAAATTTGGAGCTCAGTGGATTGGTCGCGGTGGACCGATTTGTTGGCCACCACTGTCACCGGATTTATCTCCAATCGACTTCTTTGTAAGGGATGCGATGAAAACATGGTGTACGAGACTCCTGTTGTCAGTGCTAAAGATCTTGTAGCACGCATATCGGTTGCCGCCGCAAACATCCGGGAAATGCCGGGCATATTCCAAGATAGTCCGGTTGTCCATGCAACGTCGTTGTGAGGCATGTACTCTAGCAAATGGTCGGCATTTCGAGCACCTCTCGTAAGTCTGTACAAAGGATGCACAAATAAATGTTTCTTTTTTCTTACAACTTTCTTGCTATGTTTTCTTTCCTTCATTTAATCGGGCTCATGTTGTCCTACTACATGACGTCTAGTCATGACGTTGGCACATGCTTTCCTATATGAAATAGCTTTCCTATGTTGTTGAGACCCAGACCGTCCGACCTACCAGAAAGGTGTAAGGTAACTGTTTGGATGGCCGGGAAGTGCCACCCAATTTAGACCGGAACCCAGTGGGGGAGACATCCACAGGGACCGTACCCTCCTTCCCCTACCACCAGCCTCTCAGATGGACTTACGGACCCACATGTTTAACGTGATCGTACTCCGCATGAACACGGCGGTAGTTGTGGCAGCGTGCAAATCCAGCGCGCCAACCACCGGGCTACCGCGCCCGAAATTGCCAACAGTACGCGGTGTTCCCAGGTGGTCACCCACCCAAGTACTAACCGCTCCCGATGCTGCCTGACTTCGGTGATCTAACGAGAACCGGTGTTTTCAGCACGGTACGGCCGTTGGCACATGCTTTCCTATATGAAATAGTCTTTTCCTATTCCCTACCTCCCCACCAAATATAGATGATGAATTCAGATACACCCTGTGTGTCAGACATTGCTAAATGAGAATTATTTGAAGCTGTGCAAGACAATTCAAGATACGAGGATAATATCATTACATCATTAACCAAATGCAAAGAATACAATAATATGCCAGTATGAGAAATTAAAATATTGGGTTGTCCGAAAAAACTTTCGGATTTTTTTCATTAAATTAAAAAAAAAATTATGCGAAGAAATAACTTTAATCAGTAATGTATTGACCATCTTATTCAATAATCATTCTCTATCTTCCATTCTCTATCCACTTTCATGATTACACTTTCAAAGAAACCCTGATATTTTTCTGAAAAAAAAAATACAAGTGGGACTTAATACTGTTATAATAAATGAAGGTCTTACCTTACATGGAGTTTTGCAAAGCACGAAGCAAATGGTAGTCTGATGGTGCAATGTCAGAGCTATATGGTGCATGTAGTAACACATCCCACCGAAGCTCCAATAGTTTCTGACGCGTAGCTAAAGATGAATGTGATTTGGGACAGTCATAATGGAACACAATACCTTTATGATTTACCAATTTTGGACGTTTCTGTTGCAAAACATCTTTCAGTTTTGTTAGTTGTAGACTATACACATCGGGATTGATCGTTTCGTTCCTTGGTAAAAACCCAAAATAAACAATTCCCGTAAAATCCCACTAAACAGATAACATGACCTCCTTTTGAAGTTTATCAGCTTTTGATGTTGTTTGAGCTGGCTCACCAGGCGTGGACCATGCTCTTTTGCGTTCACTGTTACTGTAAATAATCCGTTTGTCATCACCAATCATCAGTTGTTTCAAAAATGGATAATTTTGGTTAATGTCAGTTACCACAATGTCATATGTCAGTTTCCACAATGTCAGGAATTTTGCTCATATGTCAGTTGTACGCTATACCCGACATAGAAAAGGCAACACCATGAAGCTTTGACCGAATAATGATGTACATTGCGTGACAAACGCAGCTGGCCGATGTATTAAAATGACCTGAAATGCAAGCAGGTCATGTGATTAGATCGCGGCATAATACGGATGGAAACGGCAGATGAGCCAACAGCTGTTACTGTCTGTCGCATACGAAGCTGTTTTTCATTTCAGAAGTCACGTATTGTTAAAGAGATGCCTGGCAGACGCCAACGTCCGTTTCAGTATTTGGACGACCGTGCTAGGGGATTCATTTTAGGCCTACATACGGATGGGTGATCATACTGTCTTATCGTCATCCAGTGCAAACGATCCACTGTACAAAGGATTTGGAGAACATGGATTGAAGAAGGGCATGTGTATCGCGCAGTGTCCATCCAGACGTACGTCAGCACGCGTTGATCGCCGCATTCGAAAACATGCGTTAGTGGTCCCGCAAATAACCACAGTCGACATTCTGCAGAATTTGCAGGGTACATTAGATGTTCCAATTTTAGAGAGAACAGTTTCTCCACAATGGGCTGAAAGCGGCGCACACTCAATCCGTCCTTTACGAAGACTGCTATTGACGACAAGACACCGACGTGACAGATTGCAATGGTATCGAGCACGAGCCTCTTGGACGACTGAATGGGACAGGGTAATGTTAAGCGACGAGTCTAGGTTCTGTTTGCAGAATAACAGTAGCCGTGTGAGAGTCTGGAGGCGACGTGGAAACAGATCCAATCCTGCTGCGAAGTTGAATGCATACTGCTCGATAAAACGGCATCGCGGTTTCGGATGCCATCGACTTTAATAGCCGGTCACCTCTGTTTCGTATCAAAGGCACAATGACGGCACGACGATATGTGAATGAGATGCTGCAGTCGGTTGCACTTCCCTACCTTCAGCGGTTGCAAAATTCTGTTTTTCAGCAAGATAACGCGCAACTGCCTACGGCAATCATCAGCAGACAATCATTGCAAGTTATCCAGGTGCTTCCTTGGCCTCCGCTGTCTCCAGATCTCTCACTCATCGAGCGATGTGATTACCGACGTTTGACTGACATGCCCCCGCCTCAAACAGAAGAAGACCTGTGGAGGATGGTTGAAAGCACATGGTCCCCCATCCCTCAGGAAACTATCTTCATCGTTATTGCATCTATTCCTCGATGAGTTGCTGCTTGTATCGCCTCAAGAAGTTGTCCTACTGCCTACTGATCACCCTGTCTATGCCGTTACTGTATTGCATTATCTATCTGGAATTAACATCACTTATTGATATATGCCATCTTTGTATGTGTGTACTTTAGTATCACACTCTATTCGCTCTTTCATAGTGTTGCTTTTTCTGTGTCGGGTATTGTATTATACGAAGGTACATTACACATAGTATAATCAATTGTATCTTACGAAGTTGAATTGGCCATTGTCAGCCCATATATCAGTTGCCATTTTGCATTCTCAATAAATTGTTTAATGTAACATTAAAAACTCCTCTTGCTACAACAGCAACATTAAGGGAAAATCGAAAGTAATTTCCGGACAACCCAATATGTACAGGGTGTCCCAAAAAAACTGAAACGCGCTTTAATTCTTTACATGTTGGAGATAAGTGGGCAATGTAAATTGCAAAAATGTTGAAAGTAAGGTAGAAAATAAGACTACGTTGATGAAATAGTCCTCCCATTAATTTTCGAAAAATCCTTTTTAAATTTTTATACGACCCTCTTAGTCAAATTTGGTCAAACAGAAAATTTTTATTTTTAATGCAACAAGATCATTAAAAAAAAAAGACTCGCAAATCTGTATTTTTAAAATTGAGCGAGTTATAATATTTAATTGAAAATTGAACATTGTGAATGGGGACCATATATCAAATTAGAAATGTAAATTTGCGACATATCACAAAAAAGATCAATGTATGCATATATTAATTATGTGCCCCAACCACGTAGTGAGTACCACTGATCTCTGTCTCTGTAATGCTTTATTTAGATGCATTTGTGACAAAAATTTTGACACATATTAACGTATTTTTGATCTAAGCAATTTCCATCGTCAATTTGTTTATGATCAATATGTTCACTGATGAAACAGCCTTTCACATGGAACGGAAAAGTGGCTTAAGTGGGATGTTTTCCTTTATCATAATTCAGTTGATTTTAAAAATAAAGATATGCGGGTCTTTTTAATGATCTTGTTACATTAAAAATAAAAAATTTCTGATTGAACAAATTTGTCTAAGGGGGTCGTATAAAAATTTAAAAAGTGTAACTTTTTGAAAATGAATGGGAAGACTATTTCATTAACATAGTCTTATTTCCTACCTTACTTTCAACATTTTTGCAATTTACATTGCCCACTTATCTCCAACAGGTAAAGAATTAAAGCGCGTTTTAATCTGTTTGGGACACCCTGTATATCATACATATTTATTAAGCGAAAAATCTTTATACCGTAATTCTCAAGTGCCCTCTTGTCTAGATTAAATGTTTATACCGGTTAGAGTTTGACATTGGAAAATATCTTCGGGTTCGAGCCAAATTCGAGTGTTAGTACTCTTACATCGAGCCAGGTAAAAGTCTGAAATTTCGGCCTGTGCAGACCTTTAATCTGTATACCCGCCTGACAAGTCTTCTGTATACCCTTATCGAAAAGATAGAGACTTGAAACTTGGTGAAGGAGTCAATCGTTCGACAAAAGCCCCAGTAATTTTTTTTTAAAGTGCTATTGAAGAAGTGTTTCACACAAAAAACGTGTTAAGTACGAACTGATTGAAAAACAGTCTTTTGAAGCGATAGAAACTTTCCACTTGGTGCAAAGGGAAACGGAAATAAAATTGCAGTACTTCAGTATTTGTCATTTTACTAGGGCTACAAGCTGATTTATTAAATGTGCCGAAAAAACGATAAACACCCTGTTTTAAGAAAGACAGAGACTTAACCGGGTGAAGTATTTGATAACATCTAAGGTAAAATTCGAAAATTTCCTAAATTTTACATCGGAGACGAAGGGGATCTTTATGCCCCGAACATTTTAAATGTGGACTGTTAAAGAAAAGTGTTTGACGACGAGTTAGAGAATTAAAGATTTTGTACCAAGATTTTGAACCAATAGAGAAAATGCTGTAAATTACTATGCACGTTATTAGGTATTTTAATCGTGTCACACACCAAAAATCTCGATTTTCCAATAAATGAAAAAATATCCCTTTTTTAAGTGAGAAAATTATTTGAAATTTGGAACCCAGCGCACCAGTTCACTAAACATCAACTGGCAATATCAAATTATTCAAAAAATTCTTGGCGTCTCCTTCTGGCACCGCTGATTATAAAATATTCAGCTAGTAATTTTACTAAATGGGTTACTTATTTCATATTTCACACTTTATTTTCCTATTTCGTCCATCCATCTCGCATTACAGTGTTTCATGGTATGTCAGTTTCACCCATAGATGTAGAAAGATAGACAAATCCTTCCTAAGATCTTAACTTATTTTTCCTTGTTAGCAAAATCTCAGGTTTCGGGGTACGACACCCTGTATGAGGGGCTTTCATTGGTCCTCGCTATTGCGGGAGACAGTGATTGATCATGAGTGGGCATTGTGTGACATCATCTGACATTCCTATGTGTCTTCTTCTTACGCCGCTTATGGTTTGGTAATGGCTGCAAAAAAAGTCGATTTCTGTGAATCGGAAAAATTATACATTCTTTTTTATAGATGTTCTATTTTTAAAATGGAACTGAGAATCTGCTATATATATCTATGGTTTCGCTCTTGTACAAATTAAAATCGTTAGATGCAAATGTATCTGCCTTGAAGTCAGCAAAAAGTAGTCACATACCATCTGGACTCATTTCCCTGATCTCCAAATAATCAGTCAATGAGCAGTTGCCGTTATCGGGTGTATTGAACTCATTTATGGTGAGGATGATGTGGTATCCGTATTTCATCTTGAGGTACCATTCACAGTCAACGCTGCTCGGATAGTTCGAAGGATATCCAGGACTTTCGATGACGCTATTTATAGAGTTTATGGTTCCTCCGCAGGTAGCTGTGGAAATAAACAGATTTATTTAAGTTTACAGGAAAATCAAATCAGTGGTCTTAGATCCTAACCTATCATATACAAGGGTTGTTTAAAGTAATGGAAACACCACACGTATAAGTGATAAGTTTGTCTATGCTGGTAATAGAGCAAAGTAGACCATTCACTTCCCCGTTTTTTTTGTCTAACAGATGTGCTGATATTTCGAAAGTTGTGTTCGAAACGAATTTGTGTGCGAATTCGTACAATTGTATAGACGTTGAAGACAAAATGAGCGACCTGACAGAGTTCAAAAGAGGGCGCCCGTCTAGTCGGTGCGTCGGTCACCATCGTTGCAAAGTTAGTGGGGGTATCGAGAGGTACTGTGTCCAAGGTCATGACAGCATGCAAAGTCCTTGGAAAACATCATCTGCCAGCCAGAATTGTGAACAGAAGATGAAACTCATTGACCGAGATAAAAGAACATTAAGGAGGGTTGTCAGAGCAAAAAAGAAAACTACTGCCACAAAGGTGACTGCTGAGCTTAATATGCATCTACAGAACCCAGTTTCCACCCATACGGTACGAAGGGAATTGCATCAGCAAGGAATTCATGTCAGAGGAGCCAGGAACATAAAACATGGACTGGAGATGCCTGAAAACATGCACTATTTTCTGGTGAATAAATCTTCACACGCTATTTCCCACCTTTGGACGTGTCGAAAACCCAGACGACTTGACTCACCCTGAGGTATGAGCAGCGGTTTGAGTGGCCGGGAACGACCTTTGGACGTGTGGACGTGAGGAGAACACCGGCAGAAATTTACAACTGTAAAGCATTGTGGGGGTTCAATGATCATTTGATCAGTGATGCCGTTTCTCATTGGTCCTATTATCACCTTACGAGGAAGGATAACTGGCAACGGCTATGTAACCATTCTGGGGAACCATATATTTTCTGTGGCGCAGACATTATTTCCTGCAGGGGGTTGCATCATCAGGATGATAATGCTCCCTTTCAAAGAGCGGGAACAGTTTAATCATGGTTTGAGGAACATAAAGCTGACGTTACACACCTTCCCTGGCCTGCAGAATCACCAAACTTAAACAACATCGAGCCATTGTGGTATGTGTTAGAAAATAGTGTCAGATCCCATTGTCCTCTTCCGGCATCACTCACTGAATAGGAACAGTTTCTGCATGAAGAAAGGTATCAAATACCACTTACAACCATTCCAAGGAGGTTTAAACAGTTTTAACTGCCAAAGGTGCCTCAATACCTTATTAGGCGCTTAAAATATCCTTTTCCCAGGTGTTTCCATTATATTAGACAGTATATATCTCTTTCTGTATGTATATATGTATGTATGTATGCATATATATATATATATATATGCGCGTGTACGTGTACGTGCGTGCGTGCGTGCGTGCGTGTGTGTGCGTGCGTGTACGTGTGCGTGTGCGCGTGTGTGCGCGTGTGTTTCAATTAGACATGTAGGTACGCTGCGCGCAAAAAGGACAAGGATCGTTTACCTAATAAAGAGTTTACCTTTAATTTCATTGTTTAAAACATGAAGGTAAAAGGGCTTCATCTCCATTGTTTAAAAACTTCATTAGGAAATATATCTCGATACGTATTGGTTATTTTGCTCAAGCTGTTGTTCAATAATTATCGATTACTTCCTTCAGACTTTTGCTCAACAATGAAAAATATGACGACTCCAAAATAATCAATTATTTATTTAATAGCATTTTATGAGCAACATTTTGTCATAATGATTGCACCGTTTTCTGTACTTGAATTTATATATTACTAGCAGCATACCCGTTCTTCGTACGAAATATATAATATAAAGAAACTTATAATTCGCAATCATGTGCAAATTCTGTTAAAATATTAAATTTATTGCTCCTAAAGACAAGGTTAAGAATATATATTCTCACTATGCAAAATTATCTTCACGGGCAGATCTGAAGAATAAAACATCCTGGCCCTTTTTGTAAGTAAATTTACAAAAAAAAAAAAAAAAAAGGAATTGAATCAATATATGCAACCCCGTACTACTTATATTGTCGCAGATTAGAAAATATGCCAGTGTGTTAGTAGAAGATTACCCGTATTACAATATGATTCTCAAAAATATTTGCCAAAATAAAAGAGATGACGTAATAGATTGAAAATATCAATAATCCCCGTACTCTTTATACCAGAAGGTCGTAATTGATTCCATATATGCCAATATATATCAAAACATATGCCAATGTACCTGTACTACTTATATTCTCGTCAATTTGAAGATATACCCGTGTATTTGTGGAAGATTACTCGTACAACGTACAATATATGAGTTTAAACAATTTTTGTCATAATAAAACAATTGCATAATAACTTGAAAATATCAATAATCCCTGTGTCAATAATCCCTGAAAATATCAATAATAATAACGTTTAAACCTGAAGACCGTAATTGATATTATCCAGTCAAAAATGCTATAAGAAAAATCAAATCGTTCTTTTCTAAAATATATTTTTATATCCATTTATTTTTTATTCAAATCAAAAAAATAATAATTAAAATTAACAGACATATTTAATTTAATTGCATTTCTGAGCAATATGATATAAGATAGAATCTTCCTCATAAACAGCGAAATTAAATAACCATTTTGATTTCTTTATACTTTTCATTGTTCGGTAAAAGATTGTAAAAAATAAACAATGGAGATAGATTTCCCATTTAAATCACGTTTCAAACAATTCATGTTTTCAGAAAGTGACTAATTAGCGCAAAAAATCTCCCATCAAATTCAGAGATAAAGTTTTAGATTACTTTCAAACGAATCGGACATTTTTGAGGTGATGTCTGTGTGTGTGTGTGTGTGTGTGTCAGTGAGTCTGTGGAGGCGAGATCTCACGAACGAATGGAACGATTCGAATGAAATTTGGTACAAAAATCACAATCCGCAAATACTGGAAACCTATTGTTTTAAAATACAATCGAATGTTCAGAACCCCTCTAAATTTTCGAGTGAAATTTTGAACAAATCATCAAAAAATCAAAACCTCTAATAAAGTTACGCAAATACGCATTTCTTATGTAATTTTTCCTTAGAAAGCGATTGAAATAAACTTTAGAACGTTAGCATGAACCGTTCTCGAGAGATTGCACATTTTTCAAATAAATTTATCAAAAAATCCCATCAATTAAAAAAAAATATTAACTGTTCAGAAACATGTTCACTTTTCATATGTAATATTATGCGATAAATTGGGTAATATCATTCTCGTGGATCTAACTCGTTCCATTCACGAGAAAAGATACTTTGAATAATACTTTTGTATATGAACGCCAATATGTATTTATCTGCTGTAAGAATAACTTGTTTCTATGTCCATAACACTGGGCGAGATTTTGGTGACGTATTTAGCGGAATATCGCCAACTTGGCGACATTTTAAAATGGTGTCAACTTAACGAAAATCTCGCCAAATGGATGAAAATGGCGCTAAATCAATGAAAATGACTACTAATTGGAGAAAATTCATTAACTTGGAAAAGTAGTAAATTCATTGCATTATATAAGGAAAGTCATATGCTGCTCACATCAGATTTTTTTCATTGATTTTTAAACCAATTTGATCGCAAATTATTTAAATTTGATTGATAAAGTCAGCTCATAAAGCTTCCGAAACCAGTTGTTATATGCTGACATCAAACAATTCGTTTTAAAAAATATTCATGACAAATGTTATTCCTAGAACTAGCAATCTCAAAATAAATTGTATGAGATAAAGCCCTTAGTTCAACTATGGTCTAGTTTCTAGTGTAGGATACTCGAAGCAATTTGTTACATTCGTTTTCGAGAAAATCCTCATTTGGGGCTTTTTCCATTCTTGGCGAACATCGGTTTTCCCCATCAAATTTAACTTCACCTTCTATAACCTTTTAGCCATTTTTCATCTTGTTTCCACAGTTATACATCTTCCATTATCATGTTTTATTCACACATTATCACATTTTTAGATTATACACTTTTTTTTATTCCTTGCTAATATCTGTAGTTCTATACCATATGTCTGACGCAACATGTCCTCTTTGGATATTGTGCCAAAAATACCAATTAACCAAACCATTTAGGTATTATAAGTTTAAATTGTTTTTATTAATATACACGTAGGAGAAAACGCACAGTTGTGGTTGAATGTTATAATTCCAAAAATTATTTTTTCTTATTTTTTCTCTCTCATATTGGCTTTTTGAATTAAATTAACAATTTTCCAGGGACGCGCTTTGGCACCCCCTGATCGCCTCTAAATACGCCCATAACTATATCCTGCGACTCTTCCATCATAACCACCCGTCCAAATAGTTGCTCAAGTCCTTCGGATGAGTCAGACGATCTGGGTCTTCAACCATAACCACCCGATCCCTAGAGCGTGAACGCTGTTGATACTGTCATCCTTTTGCTCTTTCGAATACAATTTGCTAACTTTATTTATTTTATTATTATTTCAGGACTTTTTTCTCAGTTCGACACATCTAGATATAGATTAAAAAGAGTTTAATTCTGTACAAATGAGATGACTGGCGTGTTGGGATGTGGCTAGAAATGTTAGATATGAACGAACACTTGATTGAACTTTAGTTCTTCAGTTATTTCTTCAATCACAAAGAAGTTTGTGGCATAATTGGTAGATGTAAAGGTATGTAGCATAATTGGTAGATGTACCCTTAGTTTTACTTCAGTTCTATAACGATAATTTGATTCACTTTAAATCACTTATCTATACATTGTAAATCAATGTTCTTCGCGTAACAGCTCAATCAAAAATACAATTAGAAATTAAAGTTAACTTTACTGACAGTGCAGTTTTACATATTGAAAAATAAATCCTACATATCTCTAAACTCTTTGTCTTTGAACTTGAGAAACTATTATTGGCAATAGTAACACTGCACTGTTACTTACTGCTAAACAAACTGAACAGCTACTTACTTGATTACAGATTTCCACCCACGGACACTCATATCTTCAATCTTCCACTGAATTCTTCGGCGGAGCGTATCTCTAATTAGTGATTTTTTTTTTTTTCGAATATGGTTTTTCATTCATGCAACACAGATAGAGCGAAAAATGAAATGTTTAAAATGACTAAATTTGAAACATTAATAAAATTTAAATCATAACATTTATAAAGATCCTAGGAAAAAAATAGACAGCGACTTTAGTCCGGTATAGCCGAAAATAACTCCCCTCTTTGTGTTTCGTTTGTATTCTCCAGACATTTTCAAAATAGTTCAAAATATTAAAATGTCAAAGTTAGAACGACTGTTTTTCGAAAGCTAAGATCCTGATACAAAATCCAATTTTATATCATGTCCTTGTAGAGGTTTCATAGGGCTACAAATTAATTTTCATATTTCGTAGCAAATTTTGTTTTCCAGATATAAGTATTATAAACTTGGAAAAAAGAAAATTTTCAATCTTCTTGATATTGGCAAGGAAATTTCTCTAAAACTATATAAACTTTATTAAAACAAATTGTTGATCTCGAAACTGAATTTTCTACTGAATATTTCTATTGCTTACTGTTTATATCTCTTTTATAGAAGATATTTCGAGAGAAAGGTAGCAAAGTGAGGCCAGATATACTCGCTAAGACAAAACTTTTGAGATATTTCGAAAATAGAAAAATTCAAAATATTAAAATATTGAAATTATTTTTGTATATGTAATCCCACGTGCGACGAAAAAGTAAAAATTGTGTACATTTTTATCTATATGGTTCAGATATATTAACGTGTAAAATGTTTACACTTTTCGTTAAGCTCGGATTTTAGATAGAGATACCGCAACCATATATGTTAATCACCAAAAATCCTGGTATTAAGTTGAAAATAAAGTGATATTACATACCAATTCTCACTGTCGCACGGAAACCTGCCTGTAGTTCCATTCCTGTAGTCAGAAACCTCGCGAAGAGAGCGTTTCCAGTCGTCATCTCAGAGGAAGGCTGGTCGTTTCCGCAGAACCTCTTCAGTATGTCTGCTTCTTCTGTACCACCGTCGTGCAGCTGCAGATACGATAAATCATCACCCTCGAAACAGCTGTAGAAAGATTATGGATGATGCTAAGTAAGATGTAGAATATTTTTGAAGATGAATAAAGTAAGATGCAGAGATGTAGCTACACTGGTCGGCCCCGATCACCACTCAGGATTGCCGACCAGAACTACCCTCCCTTTTTTTAACACTAGATATAAGCAAGATCCACCCCTCCCCTTTAATATTCATCACTGCTCTCTTCATACTTTCTGCATATAAGCCCCGTGTAGTCGGTTCCGCTATCCGCAACTTTTCGAATCTCAACCGGAACGATCGCATAACACTACGAATAAAGGAGATCGTGGTGAGCGACAGACATGTCTACTCTCCGGATTTTGGCGAGAGACCCTGGATATTTCATTACTTCTCTGGCCTCCGGATTACTAACGAAACTCTTTGGCTTTCATTGTTTGAAACTTATTAATTAACCAGATAGGGTTGTTGTTGAAACCCAGACCGTCCGACCTACCAGAAAGGTGTAAGGTAACTTCTTGGACGGTCGAGAAGTGTCACCCAATTTAGACCGGAACTATTGATGTCCGAAGAGTTAAATATCATACATTATTTTGTCAGAAGCTTTGAAAATGTCACTCCATGTTAAACTCCATAGAAGTGTAAGCTAATTGTAAACGCCAACCGCAACCGAGAACTATTTTCTTGTAACCTTGCGTTAGCAGAACTCAGTTCAGTGAATCTCGTGAGGATATATGTATTCGACGACTGATGCCCGCATATGATGTACGATTGATGCCCGCATACGGTGTAACACGATGTAATACGATGTTCGACGCACTCGATGTAATATATATTTTGGTTTGTTACGATGCGATGACGACGATGTAATTTAATAAACCTTTACTAATTTATGCTAGAATGTTGTTCTTCGTAAGTTCTTCTGGCTGATTCATTTCCCTTACAATTCAGAAGTGGGATGGACATCGATGACTTGTTTGAACTGGTATGTTGTTCTACGCTTTTTCGACCAACGTTCGTGTTTATAAAAACAAATTGATGAGACAAGCAGACGTCTCGTCTACAACGGCGATGAAAACTTTTATATTACCAGGTAAATAAATGTTTTTGAATAATTTTGATTTGAATGTATTGCGATGTTGATGTAGTTTAAAATGCAGTATTCTGATGCTCAGTTTTGACTAAGAAAGTCATTTTTATTTTGATACTGTATAATACATTGATATAATAAGTACTGAAGATGGCGTATTTAGCCAGAGGAAGAAAAGCTGATTTAATGTTGTTAGCACGCGAAGTTGGGGAAACTATTCTTCCAGAAGATACAATTTTAGAGTTAAAAACAAAAATATTAAGTAGTAAAGAATACGATGAAGATTTTGTAAAACAAATGTTAGAAACTATAATTTTTGATAGAAAAGAAGCAGAAAAAGAAAAATTAGCGCAAGAAAAAGAAAAATTAAAGTATGAGTTTGAACTGGAAAAATTAAAGCTTGAGACTTCGAACAAAATAAACATTGATGATTTAAGTTCGCGTAATGTTGAAAATTCTGAAAATAAAAGCAAGCGTTATAGTTTACAGCTTTTGATGCAGAAATTTGAAATGAAAGAAGGTGATATTAGTTTTTATTTAACATTATTTGAAAGACAGGCGCGTAGAGCAAACATACATGAAGATGATTTAGTAGCAAATTTACTAGTGCTATTACCGTACGAAATATCACAATTAGTTGCACGTGAATCCGATGAAGTAGCAAATAACTATGAGCATGTCAAGAATTTATTGTTAAAAAGGTTTAGGTTAAGCCCGGAGAAATTTCGGCAAAAGTTTGTATATCATCAAAAATCACCTAAAGACACTTGGCGCGATTTTACTTTCGAATTGAAAAATTATTTTGAAGAATGGATCAAAGGATTGGATATAAATAATTTTGAAAAACTTAAAGATTTGATTATAACAGATCAATTAAAGAGGAAGGTTCCACATGATATTAAAGATCATTTTTTGGATGATTGGTCGAAATTTGTATCTTCCAGTGAACTTGCAGACAAATTAGATGAATACGAAAGTGTTAGGGGCGGTAGAAGAATTGCGCGGTCAGTTGAACCCCATCAGTATTTTGAGTATGCGAGGAAAAACAATCAAATAAATAAGTTCCATGTACCAAATGGAATAAAAGCAGAAGTTCAAACCGTAAAAGAATGGGATAGAAAAAAACTTGCTGGTCCTGATACTTGTTATAACTGCTATGAAAAGGGACATTTTTCGCGTGATTGTGGAAAACCTAAACGTCAAAAATATTGCACAAAGTGTAAAAAGGAAGATCATGGTACTAAAGATTGCATTGAAGTGAAACATCCAACTTCTTTATGTGTTTCGAATATTATATCTCTACATCAGTCATATAAATTTATAAATGTTGACGGGTTAAATTCAATTTCATCTATTATAGACACGGGTTCAAATGTGAGTTTAATGAAACTTAAATTAGTATCAGCTCTTAATAAAACTATTGAAAAAGAAGCACCAGAAAACTTGAAAGGTATCGGGGGTAGTTTGACACCCTTTAGTGTTGTTTATTGCAATATTGTTATTGATGAGATAAAGTTAAGATCGATTCGCTTTCTTGTTGTTCCTGATGATAGTTTCAAAGGACCTGATGTACTTATAGGGACAAATGTTATTGATCTTCCAAATGTAGCATTAGTACGAAAACAAGGAAATTCTATGTTAGTAGATGAAAACAATTTCGATTTGTTAGAAAATTTTAATCTTGAAAGCGATTCGAATTGCAAAGCAGTACTTAAAAGTGAAAAAGCCATGATTGTGCAACCTCATAGTGTACAGCTAGTTAATTCTGTAAATGATGATATAAATTTAAATTCCTTTATGATTGAAGAACAGAACTATCAAGGTAATGAAATATATGTTCAAAATGGTGTAGCATGTGTTCCAGTCATAAATTTTACCAATAGTAAAATTCGCATAAAAGAAAATCAAGTCGTCCTTAGAGGGAATGTAATTCCAATTACAGTAAAAGAGAACTATGAAAAAGAGAATTTTGATGAGAATTACTTAAATGTTGCACAGAATAATTGTGAGGAAATTGAAGCTTTTGATAATTCCTTTGAATTTGGTGAAAGTTTACATATACAATTAGAAGATCAAGAACCTTCATTTCGTGAACCGCTAATGTTAAGTCAAATTAAAGTCGGATCTCAGCTCACAAAATCAGAAGCACAAAAGGTGTGCGATCTTTTAAATGAATTCAGAGACTGTATTGCAGTGAAAACCAATGAGTTGGGATGCATCAAAACCACAACTATGAAAATTACGGAAGTTCTTGGAAGCAAGCCGGTTTCGCATGCTCCATACCGTACGTCATATCACGAACGTGAAATTTTACGAAAAATTATTACCGAACTGAAAGAACAAGGAGTCATTCAAAATAGTACTTCGGATTATAGTAGCCCTGTATTATTAGTAAAGAAGAAAACAGGAGATTACCGTATGGTCATAGATTATAGGCGTTTAAATGCACAGACTGTAAAAGATAAATTCCCTTTGCCACACATTGATGACTTACTTGATAGATTGACTGGATATAATATTTTCTGTATACTCGATGCTGCACAAGGTTTCAACCAGATTCCTCTACATGCAGATTCAAGACACAAGGCAGCATTTGTTACACCCGATGGCCATTATGAGCCAAAAAGATTAATTTTTGGATTAACAAATGGACCTGCTGTTTTTCAAAGAGCCATGACAGTGGCGCTGGACGATCTCTTGTGGAATGTCGTAACTTGCTTTATCGACGATATGCTCATAGCAGCTAAAACACTTGAAGATTTGATAACTAGATTACGTAAAGTTCTGACAAAACTTCGTCAGGCAGGAATAACGCTCAAACTATCGAAATGTGAATTTGCGATGGAAGAAATAGATTATTTGGGTTTCTCAATATCAAAGGCAGGAATAAAACCTGGATCTCGAAAACTTGCTGCAATTTCAGAAATTCCACCACCAAGAAATGTAAGAGAATTGAGAAGATTTTTAGGACTTTCTAGTTTCTTTCGCAGATTTATAGAACGCTATGCTTTATTAGCATCTCCGTTAACCCAATTGTTGAAGAAAAATTCTACATTTGAGTGGACTGCGGATCACCAGAAAGTCTTCGATGAATTAAAGTTACGTTTAACTTCTAAACCAGTACTAAAACTTTATGACAACCGTGATGAAACTGAACTCCACACCGATGCAAGTTCAGTCGGATTGTCTGGAATGCTCCTGCAATACGATAAAGATAAAAGATTACGTCTAGTATACTGCGTAAGCCGTCGAACGAGTCCGGATGAAGCAGTGTACCACTCAAGTCGTTTAGAGTTGATTGCTACTGTTTGGTCAATGACTCGATTGCGACCATTTCTTATTGGAAAACATTTTACTCTAGTAACGGACTGTTCAGCGATAACATTTCTTGTCACTCAAAGGAATCTCAAGCCTCAGATAGCCCGGTGGGCAGAACTCTTGAGCGAATTCGACTATGAAGTAAAACATCGTTCAGGGGATAAAATGTGCCACGTTGATGCCCTTAGTAGAGCACCAGTAGAAGAACGAAAATATACTCCAAATGATGAATTCGATCTAACAAGCCCCGTTGAACTAACATATTCACCTACAATACTGTATATTGCTACTGAAAGCGATCAGGTAGCTTTACTTCAGTCTCAGGATAAGGAAGTACAAAGTATTTTGCAAGCAATAACTAAACCCTCAATTAACCGAAACCCAGCAGAACGTCAACTTACCAATCAGTATAGTCTAGAAAACGGAATTCTTTTTAGAGTTATGACAGATCGTGATGCAACCAAGAAACTGTTTGTTATGCCTCGACCCATGCGGAAGTATTTAGTTGTCCGATATCATGATTTTGCTGGACACTTTGGAGTCGATAAAGTTAGACAGCTAATTCAAGAAAAATTTTGGTTTCCAAATATGACGAATTACATAAAGCAGCATATAAGACAATGTGTTAGCTGCGCTTTTAACAAAGTTCCTGCTGGAAAAGTTCAAGGGAAATTAAACCCAATTCCCCCTGGAAGACGACCATTTGAAATTATCCATATAGATTTTCTTGGACCCCTTACAACTAGTTCCCGCAGAAACAAGGAAGTTTTTGTCATCATAGATAACTTAACGAAGTTCATACGTTTACATGCTTGTTCCACTTGCACAACGGCTAATGTGATCAAATGTTTAGATGAGTTTATCAAAGATTTTGGAGCTCCGCTTCGAATAATCTCTGATCGAGGAACATGTTTTACCTCAAAGGCATTCACTGAATACTGCAGTGAAAGAAAAATTAAACACACATTAATTTGCAGCCAACGACCCCAAGCAAATGGCCAAGTCGAACGAATAAATCGAATTTTGATCCCTGCTATTACTGCCAGTTGTAATAAAGATAATCAAAAGGATTGGGACAAATTTCTGACAGAAGTCCAAAGTCAAATAAACTGGACACCAAGCAAATCCACTGCAAATCTGCATTCGAGTTGTTGTATGGTTATGTACCAGAAAGAACTAATGATTTCCCAATTGACTTGTTACCGGAAGAAGGGAAGTATTGTGAACCCAAAGCCCTACAGGCAAAAGTAAAAGACACTATTTCTGAATCTCAAGCTAAAATGAAGAAAAATTACGATAAACGACATTGCCCTGCTTTTAAGTATGAAATCGGTGATGTTGTCCTTGTGAAGCGTTTGCCAGAGCACACTGGTAGCAGCACAAAACTACAGGTACGGTACCGTGGACCCTTAGTGGTAGAAACTGTTTTACCCTCTGACACATATAGAGTGTCTGATCTGCGGAATATTGGACAAGGACGAAGACGACGTCCAAGTTACGAAACAACTGCACACGCCTCGCAATTGAAACTGTTCAAATTAGTAAACGACGAAGAACATTATGACTTTGAGGATGTAGATTGCAAGACTACCGCTGATGCACCATAGACGAGGACGCCTATTTTGCAGGATGGCCGATTGTAAGCTAATTGTAAACGCCAACCGCAACCGAGAACTATTTTCTTGTAACCTTGCGCTAGCAGAACTCAGTTCAGTGAATCTTGTGAGGATATATGTATTCGACGACTGATGCCCGCATATGATGTACGATTGATGCCCGCATACGGTGTAACACGATGTAATACGATGTTCGACGCACTCGATGTAATATATATTTTGGTTTGTTACGATGCGATGACGACGATGTAATTTAATAAACCTTTACTAATTTATGCTAGAATGTTGTTCTTCGTAAGTTCTTCTGGCTGATTCATTTCCCTTACAGAAGCTATCCGAAGTTGTCAGAAATAATCACGGTTTGATGATCATTTAAACTCAAATTTTTTGTAATTGCGTTGTTTCAGAATATAGATGATCAGAAATTAAGTAAAAATAAAACGGTTTTAGGACGGATACAACACTAAATACAAAACTTTAAAAATCACGATTTTGACACAAAGAGGGATGCTATATTTAATTTGAAGTGGGTGACGTATTGTCTTTATATGATATGGGTTGTTGTTGTTGAAACCCAGACCGTCCGACCTACCAGAAAGGTGTAAGGTAACTGTTTGGACGGTCGGGAAGTGCCACCCAATTTAGACCGGAACCCAGTGGGGGAGGCATCCACAAGGACCGTACCCTCCTTCTCCTACCAACAACCTCTCGGAAGGACTTACGGACCCACATGTTTAACGTGATCGTACTCCGCGTGAACACGGCGGCAGTTTTGGCAGTGGCTGGAATCGAACCCGGGCCTACCGAGTGCAACTCCAGCGCGCTAACCAATGGGCTACCGCGCCCTAACCAGATAGGGTGGAAACCCCAGATCGTCCGACTCATCCAGAGAACTTGAGTAACCATTTGGACGACCGGGTAACCAGATAGGGTTGTTGTTGAAACCCAGACCGTCCGACCTACCAGAAAGGTGTAAGGTAACTGTTTGGACGGTCGGGAAGTGCCACCCAATTCAGACCGGAACCCAGTGGGGGAGGCATCCACAGGGACCGTACCCTCCTTCCCCTACCACCAACCTCTCGGAAGGACTTTCGGACCCACATGTTTAACGTGATCGTACTCCGCATGAACACGGCGGCAGTTTTGGCAGTGGCTGGAATCGAACCCGGGCCTACCGAGTGCAACTCCAGCGCGCTAACCAATGGGCTACCGCGCCCTAGGGTAACCAGAAAGGGTGTAATTCCTCGTAAATATGGTAGAATACCTCCATGGTATAATTCCTCTCACGTTTTTTTAGCATTGATTTCAACCATTCTCGGGATCATAGCAAATCCATAATAAAATACAGGGTAATGCCAATCCAATTAACGGAGATTTACAGCTGAGTGTAATGTAAATTAAGATCTCGATCGCTTATTTTATGAAAGTAATAATTATACTTCTTCAAAGGTTATCTAATTCAGCATAAATCGCTAAAATGTTATTTTGTTCATTAATTTCGCATAAACTACTGCAATTGCGCAATTCAGTTTGTTCTCATGAATTGCCGAGTAGAATATTATCTTTATCCATCCATCTCAATCTTCTAAATATTGCATATTTGATTGACTAATTTTATTTTCATATTCTGATTAAATATTGTAGTTAATTTCTTAATTATTTTCACATAAACAGTGCGATTGCGCAATTCAGTTACTTCGCGTGAATACGTACGTTAGTATCTCTTCCCATCCATCTCCATCATTTAAATGGTGCATATTACATCGACTAAACTAGCTTACTTTCATATTATGGCTAATTATGAAGGTTAATTTTTAATTATATTTGCATAATATAAATTTTTCTATTTAAAAAATGGGTATGAACTCTGTGAAGGGATATTTTCCAAAAAGTGGTATTAAAGCAATGATTTAGGTAAATAAAAAGGAAACCATTTTGACAGGAATATAATTCAGTACTATATATTTTTTTCATTAAAGATCAATATTTGCTACTCTTTAGTGAAAACCTGTGTTTTACCAAACATATATATTTGTTTTCATTATAAAGTAATTTTCACCGGATAAAACCTTTATATATTTCTTTGTTTTTTAATTTATTGCCCTGGAAAAAAAATTTTTAGGGAGGGCATTAAGATTTAATAAATTAATCAAGAAATAATATTATCAAGTTAAATCTTTTTATAATTTGCAACTGTATTTTCTTTTTATAATTTGTATGTTTTACTAACACTATTTTAATTCAAAAGATAGTTCAAGATTTTTTTTTTGATGAATGAAAATGTTTCGGTGGCTGACCAATAAAGCATGCTACTTTTTTTTTTTTTTTTTTTTTAAATACGATAAAGCAATTATTTATGTGATTTTTTTTTAGACAGAAAACCATAGTTTTAATTTTTGTTAAAAATGACAATTACAAACCTAATAATTCTGCGCGACGTTTAAAAAAAAAAAAAAAGAAACACCACTCCAAATTTTCTAGCTACATCCCTGAGGATGCATTTGAAAAAGGTCGAAAAATATCTGTAAAGCATTACAATTGTAGGAAATACGACGGCCAGGTATAGTCACTACTATACCATAAATGAATGAAATAGATGTAGATATGCAGATGTAGAATATAAATGTAGAGAAATAGAAGTACTATCCCGTAATAGTTTCAATGCTGAAATTACAAGACTGAAGAAAAGAAGTGTTTTGCTTTTTCGAGCTCGAAGCTTTAGCTTTATACCGATGGTTACCGGCGAATCTCACAGATCCCCTAAAATCACATTTATCAGCAATTCTCCAGTCATGGGGATACCATCAATTCAACCATTCAACAGTTAATGTCCAAAGAATAACACCTGTAGACAGCAGTCATCAAATGCTTTGGATACCGACTACAAATTCAGGGGTATATCACCACATGGAATACCCATATGTGGTACACAAAACGCACATCCAGGGAACCTGGGAAACACAATATTCGTATGACCCTCATCATAAATATTCGCGAAACCCTCAGAAAAGGTGGACCAAGGCTGCAAAGCCAACATCCTTGCCCGCTTGCCTTGAAATTCATACATCCTCTAAAGGGGATGTACAATGTTTAAATATACCTATAAGTTTTGCAAGGCACGAAAATTTGACGTAAGGGAGTTAGAATGTCTTCCTCTGATTGGTTATATCCTCTGAAGTTCTGATTTACAAGTGTTAACGATCTTATGCTATGCCTTTTCTTCTGCTATCATTTCAGCTAAATTGAATCCTTGTGTACCCAGCCCACATGCATATGCGGCGCCAGGCTTTCACATTTGGGGATGCTATGCATTGGGGGGCTCACAATTGGGGGGGGGGGCTCATGCGAATCATGAATAGTTTGAAAATGACAAAGAGTTTACTTGTGTAACTTTAATTCATTATATTTTGTCCACCGATTTCTGCATGATATAGCCATGGTCTTAATTCGTAAAAAATATTAAATAGAAAGAAATATGAAAATTATGAATACACTAGCAACCATGCAGGTAAAAATTCCATCTAATATTCATGTCTAGCACAGACACCAATGGAATATAGACAATATTCTGCCAAACTCGATACGAAACTAACGTATCTCTATCCTTCCCCGATAAGAGAGAGTTCATGACAGATTTCTTTATTGAAGCCTTGCGCATGTGCAGTCATTTGAAACTGGGTCTAGCCAGATCCCTAAAAATATCTGATCTCTGATTTATAAATCCATAAAAAATATAAATAACTAACGACTTGAAAAAAGAAAGAGAGAGAGATATTGAAAATTGTTACACTGAGGGGCAGTTATTAAGTAAAAAGGAGTGTTTGCGCAATTTATAATGGGGGTGCTTCAGCACCTTTAGCACCCCCCTGTGGCGCTGCCTATGTCCACATGTATATTTCAAAGCAATTTCCACAGGTGATAAATTACAGGTAGAAATGCATCCACTTATCTTATTCCTAATACAAATTGGTTAGTGTTGGTTATGGTTTAATGGTTTAATGGCACAAGATCCAAAGAGGATATGTTGCTGGTTAATGTTGGATACTCCGGAATAAACTTGACCCTCTGCCTCCAGTATATACCAGCACGCTATTTTAGTTTTATCGGCCAAGTAGACATGGCTAAGTAGACCAGTGCGTGTGCAGGTTTCGCTCAAGTCACCTACGAGACATTTTTGAACCGCATTTATGATTGTGGTTATCCCTCTTTCTTTCTTGATCTTAAAATGTAACTGCTAGATGAAAATTGACCCCCATCCCCCTCCGATGTGGATTTGATATCCGGGCATCTTGAAGGAGACGCATTCACACCAAGTCAGTGCGGATGTACAATTTTAATCATTACCACGTGTTTATTTTATTTTGACATCAATTTTTCGAAATAAGTTTGAATAGTAAAATATTTTTTATATTAATGTTTCAAACAAATAACGTGAATAAATTATGTGAAACGTTTTTCCAAACATTGCCTATTATTGCAGGAATGCAAGATGTGATTTCCTGCAGAAATGGCATATATAAAAGGACTCCAATTGCCCTTAGGTAAGCAAACCAGTTAACTAGAAATTTTTAACTTCTATCAGCCACAGGTCCGAATTCTGCAATGATTTTTCATAAGACATGTTCACCCCACCCCCTAAAAAAATTGAAATCTGGATCAACTCAACTTTCTCATACTAGAATTCATTTTATTTTTTAATTTTATAAGAAAAATTTTGAGAAATCGATATCATGGCTGCAAATAATTATAACTATAGCGTGTTAAACTTCACCTTAAAGAAAGGCTTGAAAAAATATTTCGATTGATTCCATGCTTTACAATGTACCCCTGGGGGGTGGTAACTTGTCCTCCAAGGGGGGATAACGACGTCGTGAACAAAAAAATTCTATTGTGGCTATTTTATCACAACAATGATTGAAACTATTAAGTCTAGCGATCTTTGAGCCATAAATAAACCCTTTTTGTATGATTATATCAAATGTTGTCCTATGTTGCCACGTTAAAAAAAGTTCGAATTAATTTCGAAGTTTTCTCCTGAATTTAAAAAAAAATTCAACCTAATTCTAGATTTTTTGTTGCAAAAAAAATTAGTGAAAATCCGTTAGTATTTGGGGCTGATATCATGTACACAACAAATCGACCACAGACCTCAGACAGACATACAGACAGGTGGGCATTACTCCAAAAGTAGTCAAAACGTGTCCAGGCGATCATATTGGCATCAAAACATATATTGACATTAAAATATCGAAATAAAAAATTTTTATGAGAAAAGTGCTTTCTCAATACTACATATGAGAAAGTGATGAAAAATTTCTCGTGCTATTGAAGATATTATGAATATTATTGTGTCAGTGTTTATTAGAGCATCTATGGCTTATATCCGCATTAGTTTTTTGTGCATCCAAATCTTGGTTAATATTCGAACAAATATCAGATTAAAGATTAGTTGATACATTCATTTATAAATATAACTACTGGTAAATCTTTCAAAGTACTTAGCGAATATTTTTTAAAATATTGTCTTTGAATAGCAACATGTGTATAGGATTTAAATCATCAATCATTTCTGCAGGTGCTGACATATTGTTGTTGAGACAAAGAACGTCCGACCTACCAGAAAGGTGTAAGGAAACTGTTTGGACAGTCGAAAAGAGCCACTCAATTTAAACCGGAACCCAGTGGAGGGGGGGGGGGAATCCACAGGGACCGTACCCTCTTTCCCTTACCACCAACCTCTCGAACGAACTTACGGACCCACATGCTTAACGTGATCGCACTCCGCGTGAACACGACGGTAGTTCTGGCAGCGGAGGGAATCGAATCCGGGCCTACCGAGTGCAATTTCCGCACGCTATCCAATGGGCTACCGCGCCCCCAGGTGTTGACATGTTGTTGAGATCCAGACCGTCCGACCTACCAGAAAGGTGTAAGATAACTGTTTGGACGGCCGCGAAAAGCCTCCCAATTTACACCGGAACCCAGTATGGGAGGCACCTGCAGGGACCCTACCCTCCTTCCCCTACCACCTACCTCTCGGAAGGACATACGGACCCACTTGTTTAACGTGATCGTACTCCGCGTGAACACGGCGGCAGTTTGACAGCGAAGGGAATCGAAACCGGGCCTACCGAGTGCAATTCCGGTACGCTAACCACTGGGCTACCGCGCCCTAAGGTGCTGACATGTGTAAAAGCTAAATTTTACATTATTTTAAAAAAGAAATAAGAAAAAAATATTGGGAATACGACATTGCGGGACAACCTATGTAGCGTATATAGCGCTTTAATATAGCGTATGAAAATGCTTATGTGTGTGTTTGAACCACAGAAAATTGTAAGGACTTTTATGTCGTATATTATATACATATATCTGTGCACAACTACTGTAAAATACAGGCTCATAACTCGTCAGTACTACTGTAAGGTACAGTTTGTAAAGAACTGTAAAATTCAGTCTCAGAACTCGTCAATAGGGGGTATTCCCAAAACTAGGAATTGAACTCGAGCATGATATGCATATTTGAATACATTATTTATGCATTTTAATTGACTATTTCTGCATTTTCAATGTAACTAATTTAACTTTTTGCGTTATTTTTAATTTTTGTTTGCCATTTTACTTTTTTCTTTGCAAAAACTTTTTTCTTTAATTTATTTTTCCCTAGTTTACTGAAGAACACAAAATAAAAATTATCGAATTTCTTTCACTAAAATTTAACTTTCTTCGTAATTAGTTTCGAAATTAAGTATTAATTATTATAAGCAAAACAATTTTTAGCGTAAGTTTATAATGGTTTGTTAACCTGATTCATGCCTATATGGCACCACTGGTATTAAACTAGTGATTTAAAATATGGAGCTTAATTACGCTCACAGTTATCGTTGATGCATTTTCATACTTAATTATGCAGAAATTAATAAATATAATTTAACAAACATACTTTTCACAATATGAGTTTCCTTTTACCGTTTCAAAGCAATTGCCAAAAGTATATTATACAGCGAAATCTATCGTTTAATCCAACATCGTAAAAGTTCAAAAGAAGACGCACTTATAAATTTAAAGTATAGCACTTACACATAAAAAATAAAACGAAGCAACATAATTGCAAAAAGAAAGAAGAAACATATTTACAAATAATAACAAAGCATTCTAAAAATTTGTAAACAACAAGATCATATAAACGCTTCGAACCAAACCAATTGCGGACGATTAACAAGAAAGTTGCATATTCACTAAGTTTAAGCATGTAAATAGACAAAGTTTTATGGAATGGAGTAAGCAGTTCGTCCAAACAATGACCTTGTGTAAATTAAAAGGTGAGGGAACAAAACTTGAACGGTAAATTTTTTGAGTGAACTTCTTGTATCGTAAAACAATTTCTGCCATCCGCCTAACCAGAAAATTGCTGTTTTCACAAATTACTGAATACATTTTTCCATCAAGTGCTGAACGTTTGTTCTGCTATGGACTTTTTCAATTCTGAGAAAAATTATTTTAAAGTTAATACTGTCGATAGTAATTTCTCTTCCATCATTGTTGACCGTGCAATTCAAAAAGTTTCTGATCCTTTCTCCAAACTTACTTCTGACAAAGATTTCAACAACACTATCATTTTGCCATTTTTTTTTGGAAAACCAGTCAGTAGATTGTTAAAATCCTACAAAAATTCAAATTCAATATTATGTTCCAGCTTTCCAATAAACTCAAATCTTCTAATCTTCAAAATTCTTTAGAAAATTCTAATAGTTTGGGCATTTACAGTATTTCTTGCCAGCGTAGTCTTTCATATATTGGTCAAACAGACTGCTTTAAAATTTCGTATTTAGGAAAAACTATGTCAAACAACAGGAATTTTATAAATCTTCAATTCCTCAACATTGCTGTCAATTGGACCAGCGTTTTGAGTTTTCTTCAAGGATCATTCAAAACTGCACATCGATCTATGATCTTGACTTCTTTGGAGCCTTACATATCCAGAAAAATTCTAATAATTTAGTCAATGAGTTGTCCAGAACTCCATTTTTGTTCGCGGTCTAGCGAAGTAAGTTGTAAATTATTCCACATTTTTCGTTCTATTTCATAACGGATATTCTTGTTGGGTTTGGGCGCACGCCAATCTTGTGTATTACCTCTCGTTTCGTATTAGCTGGACTGTTCTTCATTCTGCTTTCTGATTGGCTCTCAAGTGAGCGCTTAAACTAGGTCCTGGGTATAAAACACCCCCTCCCCGTGTTTCTTCCAATTTCGCTCATTATTCTTTTGGACTTTGGGTTGTTGGTTCTCTTGTACTAACGAAGGGTGTCCAGCGTATCCTCAGAACAGCTGCATGCAGTATTATTGTGTTATTTGTGCTTATATACACTGCTCAAATGTTCCTTATTCTTGCATGATGCACAGAGGCCTTAAGTGTTGAAGATTCAGACCACACGACCAACCCTAAGGCTAATGGTAGCTTAATGTGTGGCCGGCAGAGACCTTAAGTTTGTAAAGATGCATCACTTTAGGTCTTTTTGAGGACTTGAAGATGCTCTTGTTTCGAACTCTTGCAATTCTACCGCTTCAGAAGGAGAAATACAAAATTCGGTACCGTTAGATTCTCTCTCAAGGCCGATACTATAAGTGTGTAAAGAATCGGCATTCTAAATCATCAGGGACTTCTGGAGGGTCTGGAAATATGAAAACATGTTAGACAAAAATTATATAAGGGCACTAAGACATAAAAAATTGACTCACTTGTGCCCCAGTTTGAATTCGGCATCAAAATCCACTCTTAATCTCGTGCCAGACGGGGCAACAATTATCCATTCGCATTCTATGTCGTGAGCAGGTGGTGAAGGGTATCCAGGGGATGAAAACTCGGAACTCGGTGTGTCGGCACTGAGATAAATGTGTCCACCACATCCCATCGACATCTCAGTGTATCGGAGGTCAAACGTCTGGAATAGAAAATAATTTAAATTCAGAAAATACAGAAAAATTAACTGCTGCTAATTTCAAAGTTCAAAAGTTATAATAAGTCTGTAACAGGGATTTATCCCTAACAACCCCTTTCTATGGATTTTAACACCTTCTCCAAGTTCGATTCTAATACACCCCCCCCACCGTCATCAATTGAATATTCAATACAACTACCATACAACTCCTTTATCAATGGCTTACAGCAGATACATCTGTAACTTGTTGCTCATGAATATCACTTGATACTCTCAAGCAGTGTTTCTTTCAGGACTTTCTGGCCGGGGAGGGGGCAGGGGAAACGTTAGGAGGTAGCGCCCTCTATATAAATGTATATATAAATGCTGTCACATAAATAGAAACTAGGTTAATATAAAATGTCTCCGGGGGGGGATTTCGCCCCCCCCCCCGAAGGTATTCCTAAAAGAAACACAGTTCTCAAGTTCAGGAACTCACGCTCCTGAACTTGATACTCGTGTAGTTATGAGGTTATGTTTGTCAGTATTTGATATCATCACAACTGTAATAGAGGGTCTTTATTTCACTTCTTTAAGACGTACAAAACTTTAAAAGGCCAGAGCGCTTTCGAGCGTAAATACGCTCTTCATCAGTGGCTACATGGAAATAGGAATGATCGTTCAAATATAGACCAGAAAAGTTGACAAATTTGCATAAATACAATTATCAATAAACTTACGTTTATCTAAGGAGAATCTAAAAACTCAAAACATTTTTTTTTCTCGACGAGAAAGGGGGGACAAAAACTACAAAATATTACTAGTTAAATAAATAAAATTGGCATCACGTCTGATTTCAACCAGCAGAACTTTCTACGGCCCTTACTCATTTTGTTGCTAAAGAAAATTTCCGGCCCATTTTTGAAAGAACTTTCCTTCTTATGCGTTGTAATAACCCTCGTAATATTCTCCTTTTTGAGTCCCTCTTTATTTATGTTTACCGCGAGTCGATTTGTAATTTTGACCCCGTTCAGATTTTAAGTTATGCTTGGCGACTCATTCTCGACTCCATGCAATTCAAGTCTCTTCATAGTTATCTTTGACGTCATCCTATCGGGGATTGGACCTGATTGCCCCCATTAAAAAAATAATAATAATTTGAAAATTCTGTATTAAAATTGTAAATTTTCACTGTTCTTTTCGTGATTTATGCTCGATTTTTTCAATCTGTGCAAAATGTTTTGTATTTTTGGATTCTTCTTAGATAAACGTAAGTTTATTGATAATTGTATTTATGCAAATTTGTAACCTTTTCTGGTCTATATATGAACGATCATTCCTATTTCCATGTAGCCACTGATGAAGGGCGTATTTACGCTCGAAAGCCCTCTGGCCTTTTAAAGTTTTGTACGTCTTAAAGAAGTGAAATAAAGACCTTCTATTACAGTTGTGATCTTGTTGTTTCTGCTGGTTAAAATCATACGTGATGCCAAATTTTATTTATTTGATATCATATTTAGATCTAATGTTATTATTATTTGATATATAATGTGAGATTGGGGGGAACAACTGAAAATCTGATTGACCACCGTCTACTATTTTTACCTCAGGTTAGCCTGTTGCTACTACTATTTTTATGCAGGTTTAGTATCCTGCGTTATAATTATCCCCTCAATTTAAAATTGAAACTCTATTTTCCAGAGTCCACTGAATCAGTACTAGGGACACTTTCAGACCTTCGACATCATTGCACTAACCTACAAGTATTATTTGTAGGGACTCATTATAAAGAGCCTAACTAGCCCAACCAAGAATCGATCCCTGGATCTCCAAACTGGTAAGTCGATACACTACCTTTGAGCTACTGGAACAAAATTGCAAGCTATGATCGTTGAAGTGGACTCATCAAAAATGGGATCAAATCTGGCGATTGTTTACTTTGACCAGGGGGTGCCCATCCAGAGCTAAGACTGACTTAATGGTTTTTACCTAGTTCTCACATATGTTATTAAGAACGCGCGCATTTTTGCTCTGGCCCTCAAGAGAGATCGAATTTGTTAACTGCGACTGTCATCTTACTCCAACGACGTCACTAAATTTCCTTGTACGTCACTGGATCCTGTTTGCACAGCACAATCTAAAATCTTTGCGAGTATTGTTTACACCTGGATATTGCCACTTCAAAATTAACAAATTATTTTTAACTGTAATAATGCGTGTGTTTTGGCAACTCCTCCGCATGCGTGTCTTTTCGCAATTCACTCTGGACCGTGGCATCACGAATGAGGAATCTTAATTCCCATTACATCAAACTAACAACATTTTCATTGGTTGGTGGGCTGAGCACCCAACCTTATATTAAAGAGAATTGTTCTTTGACATAAGATCTTATGTATGCTCTCTACTTCGCTGCTTCTATCCCAAGATTCTTTCTAAGAACTGCAACATAGTGTCCGTATCGTACGAGACAGACGAATGAAAGTGATTTAAGCTCTTTTAGAATTAAACTCTTCATATATCCAATGGTATTTAACTTAACATGCCAATCCGTGGTTCAGTTGAGGAGTATGCCAATGTGACGTCTCTGCTTTACGGAGAGCATAAGCGAAATAAGAGAAAGTTTGAGGGTTTTAAGTAGTCTCAAAAGTTTCAATAGCATATACAAAGATTTCTAAACATTGTATTAATGATATACTTTGCAAGTGAAACCAAAATAGTTAAAGGAACTTCAGCACTCCCAAACTAAAATATCCTAACTTCGCCTATCGCTAAAAGTCATTTATGTTTGGAAAGTATCGCATTACCATAATTCGTAGTTCTTTGTTCTGTGTCTTAAATTATCTGGCCATTTAAGTACATGTTAAAATGTGTAAGTATGGATCCTTAAAGTACATTACTTTTTATCAGACTATAAGTCATCTCTCTTAAACTCCAACTTGGAAGTGTCTGTCAATTAGGTATGAATTTGAAAATTTGACAATTGCATCAGGGCCTTTAATTGTAATTAATTTCTATATTAAACCACGATACCATATTTTAACGAAGGCGTTTTAGATATCTATAAGAATTGGGGCTGTGTGTGTGAGGGGGGGGGCGGGTCTTCTCTTGAAGTTCAAATGAAAAATATTCGACCCATCTTAGTAACTGATGCATGAATGGACCTCAAACCAAATTACTCAGGAATAATAACATTATTCGAGCTGATCAAACCATTTAATTTATTACCATAATTCTCTCAGTAATTTACGAAGTATGGTTAACAAACTTATTGATCTGTACTAGGCTGTTATTCGGGCATCCTCAACTGTCTGATGGATAAGAATTATAATTGCATTATTCCATTCCTTGGTGAAATAATTTAATTTTAGTATACCATTTATTGGAAGAAATATAAAATATTATACTTAGTGGTACATGGTTAACCACGACCATTCCTAATATTAGCATGTTATGGTCTTTTACGATTTCTAAGATTTTGTATACTGTCCAAAACTGTAGGAAGGGTGGCTGTTGTTATTCAAGTTAAAGTTGGGGAATTTCCAGAAGTTTTGCAAAACAGTTTTAAGGTTTCTCGACAAAATACTTCATGATTTGGTGCAGACTTAGTTTTGCAGTAATTACCTAGAGCATCAACTTTACCATAATTTGAATAAGGCTGGCCAGAGTTATTCTTAAGTGGGAGAAATTTGCTTAAGGTTTTGTAAGATTTTTAGTGAATTCTTAGATCGATGAGTCTTTTCTGACGCAAGGAATTCATTAAATTATCTGTTCTTTGCCAGTTTTCTGTAACAAATTTTGCTTTTAAGTCAATTAAGTTCCTTTTTTAAATTTGTGTTTCTGTTATTCTGCCATATTTTTCTAATTCTGTACCTTCACTAACTGTCTAATATTGTGAAAGAGTGTTGGGTACTTGGAAGACTCGATGTGCTGGCTGTTGACGAGGCTAGCGATCTCTGAATTTCTGTTGTGAGTGTTTGTCAGCGTTAATATCTGCCGTGTTCAATGTGTAAGGGATAATTAATTGTGTTTCAACCAGAAAGTTTTTGAACAAATTCCAGTTGGTTTTCGTCATCAATATCGGATCCGAATCGAATTCATCTAGTGTATCAATAGTATGAGAAAATTCTTAAGTAGGGTAAAACCCGTCTGATATATTTTAATATTTTCAGTGAAGACTACAAATATTGTAAACCGTCTTTATCTAATATACTACCAAGACGTACATGTAAAGTCTTTCAAAATACCATAGCGGTTTCGGACAGCATAGTGTCCATCATCAGTGGCAAAAATAGGAAATGATAGAGGATAAAAGTATAAAGATAAAAGTAATTCCTTGAGTCAAGTTGGAGTGTATGTTGTCCGCCTTTTATATTCCGATAATAATTATATGTTTTATATTGGTAGTATAAAACGAATTGTAGATATTCGTTTATCTGATGTTCGTGATATTAAAAATAATAAACTGTCCACTGTTCTTTCACAATTAGTTATTTAGGATGCATTTACCCCTAATTTTGATAAAGCTTTTCTTTTAATTAATTACAATAACCCCCGTCATATTTAACTTTTGAAATCCCTTTTTATTTATATTTATCGTGGATCTATGTTTACGTCGATCCCGTTCAAACCCTTAGTTTTGCTTGGCATCTCGTTCTCGACAATATGCCTGTTATACCATTATATGATTTTCTGGAAATCTAGTTTTTCACCGCTAATGTCATATTTATGGATTGGCCTGATTTATTTATGTCTACATGGATTTTGAGGAGAACAAAATATTATTTTTTTTGCTTGAAATTATATGTAATATACAGGGTGTCCAGTGCTATCGGTGCCCACTGGCTATTTCCTCAACCGTTAGTCACAGAGATATACATCCAATTGCAAAAATGTTTTAAATTTTAAAATCTATTATCTTAGAAACAGTTTAAATCAATAAATGCATTTCTGAAAGAAATACGAAATATAGATTTTTATACGATCCCCCGGTCCCACCAATTATATTTAGGAAAATCATCCTCATACAATTTCATGCAAAATAAAAAAAATCTTCCTTTTAAGACGAATATTCACCGAGTTATGAAGCATTAAACTTTATGACTTATGAAGCATTAAACTTTAAGTCGCTTTTCCACGCATAAAAATGTCCCGTTTCAGGCAAACAACCAATCAGGGACCGTATTGACCATTTATCAACAAAAAAGTACTCCAATTTTAAACAGCTATAAGTCAGTCAATTTTGGTCGTAAAAGGATGATTTTTTTTTTGTTTGCATAAAATTGTATGAGGGTGATTTTTTAAATATAATTGGTAGGACCGGGGAACTGTATAACAATTTATATTTCGTATTTCTTTCAGAAATTCATTTATTTCAGAAATTCATTTATTGATTTAAACTGTTTCTAAGATAATAGATTTTAAAATTTAAAACGTTTTTGCAATTGGAAGTATATCTCTGTGACTAACGGTTGAGGAAATAGCCATTGGGCACCGATAGCACTGGACACCTTGTATATTATTTATAGTATCGATTTATCACATTTACCCAATGCAAATTTGAATTCAAGATTTCTGTTTGTATGTCTGTCAACTATCGATGAAGATGTCTGCATTATTTTTTGTTATAAAGCACCTAGGTCGCGGTGGACACATAGTTTGTGATGGTTTGTAAATTGTAAATTTCAGTACCATGATTGTTCCGCCTCCGAGAACCACATAGCTAATGGTGAGCTTTGCAATCTGCTGCAAGTATGTTATTTGGGTGTTGCAAGAAAATCCAGTTCCGCAACTACAATATTATCTTTTGGATGCTTCACATAGTTCGAAGTTAGCATTAGAGAATCAATATCCTTAATTTCAATTTTTACACTAGGATTTTCTATTCCCTGCAAATTCAACTTATTTACTAACTCGTGGGGGATTCTTCTGTTTACGTATATCGCTGTGCGCCCCTGGGACGCCCATTAGCCATGTTCGAATTTCTACGGTTTTAATAACAATTATAATTTGCAGTATTTAAATATTTATCATTTTTAAGCCTAGTTTTTCAACTATAAGGGAAGCGACATTATAATCATTTCCAAAATTCCTAAGTTCATTTACTTCTTGATATTCATTAGCATTCCAATAAAATACTTTAAGGACATTTGTTAGACCTATTCATGGTGGGCGGCAGATGCAGATTTAACTATAATTACGAGATTTTGCTATAACTACGATAAACTCAAAACACATAAGTTAATCCGAAAGAATCTTTTCTCAAACATTTCAGCGATATATACATCTATCTGGCTCATTCCAGTTAAGTCAAACTTTCTCAGAAATTTCTTAACGACTTGCAGGATCTCCTTAAAGTCATTTTCTGAGATTTCAATATTTTTCACATCGACTGCTGACATTTTTACTTTGTTTTCTCGATTTTGCTTTTTCAGATCCGTCAGTTTTATTAACTTTTATTTCTAGCATTTAGTTCTTGGCACAATTCTCCCCACCCCCCACCCCCCACCCCGCCACTCTGCGCATTTAACCTTTTCCAGATAGAGAGTATTTTCCTTCTGTTTAGTTTTCTCTTCACCTAAGTCTAGCTGCTTAGGATTTTAGGCCCTCATCTGATTGCTCCTTAGTTTTAATAGATTTTGGGGCCTTCATAGCCATAATTATGGGTGCTGCAACGTTTTTTTTTTTTCTCTGTGATTGTCTGGAAGTGGCATTGGGTGTCTGAAATACTTACTTAAGGGGACGGTGGACGTTAAAATGAGCAAAAATCGACTAAAAACAGTTTTAATATATAACATTATTTTACACATTTAACATTTGCTTACGGGTGGGACAGCGTTTAACCCAAACGAAGAACCTCCCCAAAAGACAGGTATTTGACATACCCTGTCCCACCCGTAAGCAAAAGGTTGAATGAATTTTTTTCGAAACGGAATTTTCAAAGGTTTTACATTTTTAAAATGCTCCATGCGTCTTAAATTTTGTGTAAGAAGCATGAAATTTGGCAAGAAGACACCTCTCATACTTTTTAATGAAACTGGGTATGCATTTTATAATTGGACTTTATTAAGGCAATTAAAAGTGAATAAGAACCTTATTAAGTGATGAAAATTAAGTTTTAATGCAGAAAAATATTTTTAAAAAATTAACTTTCTACGGGATTTAAAAATAAATACACAAATTTGTTCATTATGTGTTTTTGAGTGATCATAATGTAAAATTAATCAAAAATGGGAACAAATGGCACGCAAGGAGCATTTTCAAATTTTCGTTAAAAAATTAAATTAAAAAAAAATACAAAATTGAAAAAAAAATAATGATATTGTATATAGTAATGTTAAGAGGAATATTTATGCAAATTTTCACGTTTCTAAGTCAATAAATAAATAAAAATATTTTCAACGTTCACCGTCCCCTTAATGCCTCAATGAGGATTATCTTGTTTGGGGGGATAAGACAGTGACGGAAATGTGTGCTACAGTCTTTCGTCAGTTTTAATGTTTCCTGGAACATTGTCGACAGTTGGCTGGGTGTTCCCGTTTGCGACACATACCCAGAAAAAAAAATGGGAGGGGGGGGGGGGTGAGCACAATTTCTCGATGAAAACATAACACATATTTTTAAAAATAAAACGCATTTATAATGAATCAATAATTATATATGTGAAATGCGTCTACATCTTACAATACATCTAATATGCATTAATAGCATGATTTTGTAAATGAGGATTCCAGAATAGTTCTTTTCAATGCCTTGGTCAGGTCTGGGCTGGAGTATGCGTCTGTGGTTTGGAGGCCTTTTCAGGCCGTTCACTCTAGAAGGATTGAGGTCATCCAGAATAGGTTCTTGAGATATCTTTATTATGGGAAAACTGGCATTAGTTGTTATGCATTGTCTTCTGCTTTTTTGCGTGGTTTGTTTGGTGTTGTAAGCTTGCAGAGAAGAAGGGATTTTATTCTGTGTTCTTTTTTCAGGGGTTTGTTTCGTGGCCGAGTTGACTGTTCCCATGTCTTGGGTGGGATTGGTTTTCATGTCCCACAGTATAGAACTAGAAGCTTGAATTTATTTGCCATTAGGAAGTTTAGGTCGAGTATTGGCAATAATTGTGCTATAAATTGCTTTTCTAAATTATACAATGGTTTCCCGGATTATCTTGATATTTTTTATTCTTCTGAGAAGGATTTTAAAGAGCATTTGTTGTGAACATCTGGTGTTTTATTACATGTATTCTTGTGAAGTGTTTTTTAATTTTAATGTTTTAACTTTTTAATGTATTTTAACTTTTTAATGTATGTCATGGTATTTTGAATGTAGTTTTGCTCCTGCACGATGTAACTGGGACTACGTCCTGTTGCTTGCAGTCTTTGTAAATAAATAAATAAATAAATAAATAAATGGCAAAAGCCGGTTCTTTCAGGAGCTGACCTAAAACTATATAAAGAACCTAGATTTCGTGGGGGGGGGGGAGCGATAGGCAATCCCTGGATACGTCTCCACCCTCGCAATACCGTTTTCAGGTAAGTCCAGCACGTCTGGGAAAGGAATTGGTTGCAAAAATGTATCAGGCAATCTTCAATACTCTCTCCTTATAACGTTATTTTAGGGTGTGGTGGCGTGCTCGAGAAGCACTGCCTGACAACATCTTTGCTCTCACAATACCGTTTGCGAGTGAGTCCAACATGTCTGGGAAGGGAACTAGTTGCAAAAATGAATCAGGCAATCTCCCATACGCTTTCCTTATAACGTTATTTTAGGGTGGGGGTGGGGTGCTCGAGAAGCATCGCCTGGCTACGTCTTTGCCCCCACAATACTCTTTGAGGGTAAGTCCAACATGTCTAGGAAGAGAACTAGTTGCAAAAATGTATCAGGCAATCTCCCTTACGCTTTCCTTATAACGTTATATTAGGGGGGGGGTGCTCGAGAAGCACCGCCTGGCTACGTCTTTGCCCCCACAATACTCTTTGAGGGTAAGTCCAACATGTCTAGGAAGAGAACTAGTTGCAAAAATGTATCAGGCAATCTCCCATACGCTTTCCTTATAACGTTATATTAGGGTGGGGGTGGGGTGCTCGAGAAGCACCGCCTGGCTACGTCTTTGCCCCCACTATACTCTTTGAGGGTAAGTCCAACATGTCTAGGAAGAGAACTAGTTGCAAAAATGTATCAGGCAATCTCCCATACGCTTTCCTTATAACGTTATATTAGGGGGGGTGCTCGAGAAGCACCGCCTGGCTACGTCTTTGCCCATACAATACTCTTTGAGGGTAAGTCCAACATGTCTAGGAAGAGAACTAGTTGCAAAAATGTATCAGGCAATCTCCTATACGCTTTCCTTATAACGTTATATTAGGGTGGGGTGGGGTGCTCGAGAAGCACCGCCTGGCTACGTCTTTGCCCCCACTATACTCTTTGAGGGTAAGTCCAACATGTCTAGGAAGAGAACTAGTTGCAAAAATGTATCAGGCAATCTCCCATACGCTTTCCTTATAACTTTATATTAGGGTGGGGGTGGGGTGCTCGAGAAGCACCGCCTGGCTACGTCTTTGCCCCCACTATACTCTTTGAGGGTAAGTCCAACATGTCTAGGAAGAGAACTAGTTGCAAAAATGTATCAGGCAATCTCCCATACGCTTTCCTTATAACGTTATATTAGGGTGGGGGTGGGGTGCTCGAGAAGCACCGCCTGGCTACGTCTTTGCCCCCACAATACTCTTTGAGGGTAAGTCCAACATGTCTAGGAAGAGAACTAGTTGCAAAAATGTATCAGGCAATCTCCCATACGCTTTCCTTATAACGTTATATTAGGGGGGGTGCTCGAGAAGCACCGCCTGGCTACGTCTTTGCCCCCACAATACTCTTTGAGGGTAAGTCCAACATGTCTAGGAAGAGAACTAGTTGCAAAAATGTATCAGGCAATCTCCCATACGCTTTCCTTATAACGTTATTTTAGGGGGGGTGCTCGAGATGCACCGCCTGGCTACGTCTTTGTTGTCACAATACTCTTTGAGGGTAAGTCCAACATGTCTAGGAAGAGAACTAGTTGCAAAAATGTATCAGGCAATCTCCCATACGCTTTCCTTATAACGTTATATTAGGGGGGGTGCTCGAGAAGCACCGCCTGGCTACGTCTTTGCCCCCACAATACTCTTTGAGGGTAAGTCCAACATGTCTAGGAAGAGAACTAGTTGCAAAAATGTATCAGGCAATCTCCCATACGCTTTCCTTATAACGTTATATTAGGGTGGGGTGGGGTGCTCGAGAAGCACCGCCTGGCTACGTCTTTGCCCTCACAATACTCTTTGAGGGTAAGTCCAACATGTCTAGGAAGAGGACTAGTTGCAAAAATGTATCAGGCAATCTCCCATACGCTTTCCTTATAACGTTATATTAGGGGGGGTGCTCGAGAAGCACCGCCTGGCTACGTCTTTGCACCCACAATACTCTTTGAGGGTAAGTCCAACATGTCTAGGAAGAGGACTAGTTGCAAAAATGTATCAGGCAATCTCCCATACGCTTTCCTTATAACGTTATATTAGGGGGGGTGCTCGAGAAGCACCGCCTGGCTACGTCTTTGCCCCCACAATACTCTTTGAGGGTAAGTCCAACATGTCTAGGAAGAGAACTAGTTGCAAAAATGTATCAGGCAATCTCCCATACGCTTTCCTTATAACGTTATATTAGGGGGGGTGCTCGAGAAGCACCGCCTGGCTACGTCTTTGCCCCCACAATACTCTTTGAGGGTAAGTCCAACATGTCTAGGAAGAGAACTAGTTGCAAAAATGTATCAGGCAATCTCCCATACGCTTTCCTTATAACGTTATATTAGGGGGGGTGCTCGAGAAGCACCGCCTGGCTACGTCTTTGCCCCACAATACTCTTTGAGGGTAAGTCCAACATGTCTAGGAAGAGAACTAGTTGCAAAAATGTATCAGGCAATCTCCCATACGCTTTCCTTATAACGTTATATTAGGGGGGGTGCTCGAGAAGCACCGCCTGGCTACGTCTTTGCACCCACAATACTCTTTGAGGGTAAGTCCAACATGTCTAGGAAGAGGACTAGTTGCAAAAATGTATCAGGCAATCTCCCATACGCTTTCCTTATAACGTTATATTAGGGGGGGTGCTCGAGAAGCACCGCCTGGCTACGTCTTTGCCCCCACAATACTCTTTGAGGGTAAGTCCAACATGTCTAGGAAGAGAACTAGTTGCAAAAATGTATCAGGCAATCTCCCATACGCTTTCCTTATAACGTTATATTAGGGGGGGTGCTCGAGAAGCACCGCCTGGCTACGTCTTTGCCCCCACAATACTCTTTGAGGGTAAGTCCAACATGTCTAGGAAGAGAACTAGTTGCAAAAATGTATCAGGCAATCTCCCATACGCTTTCCTTATAACGTTATATTAGGGGGGGTGCTCGAGAAGCACCGCCTGGCTACGTCTTTGCCCCACAATACTCTTTGAGGGTAAGTCCAACATGTCTAGGAAGAGAACTAGTTGCAAAAATGTATCAGGCAATCTCCCATACGCTTTCCTTATAACGTTATATTAGGGTGGGGTGGGGTGCTCGAGAAGCACCGCCTGGCTACGTCTTTGCCCTCACAATACTCTTTGAGGGTAAGTCCAACATGTCTAGGAAGAGGACTAGTTGCAAAAATGTATCAGGCAATCTCCCATACGCTTTCCTTATAACGTTATTTTAGGGGGGGGTGCTCGAGATGCACAGCCTGGCTACGTCTTTGTTGTCACAATACTCTTTGAGGGTAAGTCCAACATGAATAGGAAGAGAACTAATTGAAAAAATGTATCAGGCAATCTCCCATACGCTTTCCTTATAACGTTATTTTAGGGTGGGGGTGGGGTGCTCGAGAAGCACCGCCTGGCTACGTCTTTGCCCTCACAATACTCTTTGAGGGTAAGTCCAACATGTCTAGGAAGAGAACTTGTTGCAAAAATGTATCAGACAATCTTCAATACGCTTTCCTTATAACGTTATTGTAGAGTGGGGTGGGGTGCTCGAGAAGCACTGCCTGGCTACATCTTTGCTCTCACAATACTGTTTGCGAGTGAGTCCAACATGTCTGGGATGGGAACTAGTTGCACAAAGAAATCAGGCGATCTCCCATACGCTTTCCTTATAACGTCATTTTTTTGGGGGGTGGGTGCTCGAAAAGCACCGCCTGGCTACGTCTTTGCCCTCACAATACTGTTTACGAGTGAGTCGTCCAACATGTCTGGGAAGGGAACAAGTTGCAGAAATTAATCAGGCAATCTCCTATACGCTTTTGTTAACGTTATTATAGGGTGGGATGGGGTGTTCGAGAAGCACCGGCTGGCTACGTCTTTGCCCTCATAATACTGTTTGCGAGTGAGGCCAACATGTCTGGGAAGGGAACTAGTTGCAAAAATGAATCAGGCAATCTCCCATACGCTTTCCTTATAACGTAATTTTAGGGTGGGGTGGGGTGCTCGAGAAGCAACTCCTGACTACGTCTTTACCCTCATAATACTAGTTGCGAGTGTGTCCAACATGTCTGGGAAGGGAACAAGTTGAAGAAATGAATCAGGCAATCTCCCATACGCTTTTCTTATAACGTAATTTTAGGGTGGGATGGGGTGCTCGAGAAGCAACTCCTGACTACGTCTTTACCCTCATAACACTGTTTGCGAGTGTGTCCAACATGTCTGGGAAAGGAACAAGTTGCAGAAATGAATCAGGCAATCTCTTATACGCTTTTCTTAACGTTATTATAGGGTGGGAATGGGGTGCTCAAGAAGCACGGCTTGGCAAAGCCTTTGCTCTCACAATACTGTTTGCGACTGAGTCCAATATGTCTGGGAAGGGAACTAGTTGGAGAAATGAATCAGGCAATCTCCCATACGCTTTCCTTATAAAACTTTTTAAATAGTTGGTTTTATGAATTTTTTAAATATTATGAAATAAAAACTTTAATATACGAAAGCTAACAACACACTATATAGGAGGTAAGCTCCAGTCACTCAATTTTGTGTTGCATGCTTACTACATTGAGAAAAATTCATAACGTTGCGGAGGTTTACAGTCCTTTTTACAGCCTTCAGTTGCTGAGTTAGATTTGCCACAACTATTGTTTCAAGGCAATGTAATGAAACATAAATCGACTTGCTTTATCGCACATTTCTGAAGGACACACGTCTCTGTCATTTTGACAAACTGAGCAGACGCAGGGCTTGTGCTTTTCTGATCTGATTCTCTGCGTATTGCTTTGGCAGCTTCTGACAATATGATAGCCTAGCATCTTCTGGCATTAAGCCAAAATTTATTTAGTCATCTACGGAGATCTCGATGTTATTTGATAATTAAGTTGGGGGACAACTGATGATTACTTGAGATTGACAGATTTAGTATTTTATTCTTGGTAAAAATTTGTTTTGCCCTACATATATAGTGAGCTTCTTATATATACCCAACTCTTTTTTTACACGCTTTTTTTACACGAATTTGAAGTCACACGGTTCAAAAAAGTCTTCCCTTTTTGAATAAATTATTTGATCTAACACGATTTTAAAGTCATTGTTTTATACTTATGTATACATTTTTTACACGAATTTCTGAAGAACGTATATGCCGTGTAAAACAGAGTTGGGAACCCAACTCTTTTTTTACACGCTTTTTTGACACGAATTTGAAGTTACACCGTTCAAAAAAGTCTTCCTTTCTTGAAAAAAATATTTGATCTAACACGATTTCAAAGTCATGGTCTTATACTTATGTATACTTATTTTTTACACGAATTTCTGAAGAACGTACCTACCGTATAAAAAAAGAGTTGGGCTCCCAACTCTTTTTTATACGTTTTTTTTTACACGATTTTGAAGTTACACGGTTAAAAAAATTCTTTCTTTGTTTTAAAAAATATTTGATCTAACACGATCTAACACAAAGTCATACTTATGTATACTTATTTTTTACACGAATTTCTGAAGAAAGTATCTACCGTGTAAAAAAAGTTGGGTGTATATTGGATCCCTGCCAAACGTTAAGCAACAGAAGGAAAAATTAGCATATTCGGTGAAAGAAACAACGTGTAGCCACAAAATTTGCATACACGACGTGTTCACGCAAGCAGAAACTAACTCGCAGAAAACATTTTGCATACTAACATTTCTTAACAGTGAAACGTATTAGGTGAAAACGGCCTGTTTTGTGCAATTATGTATCTCCGCGATACGGATTCCAGAAGGAAATTTGAAATATACAAATTTTGAAAAATGAATAAACGACATCATCTTAGTGACGCCATTCTATGGGAGGTAATGGAGCGCCTCGAAAGAGGCCGGCGACAATTAGAAGTAGACAGACTGACTATGACACACAACTGTTGTTTCCCGTCCGTTTTGAGGACGATGCTTTCTGTGTGCAGAAGTGTGCTTGAGACGTTTTCCTATGATCAGCTCCAGGCATCCTACATGTTAATCTATCTGTCATTAACAGCCTATGAAACCGGAAGGAAGGAAGGGTGTTGCGAAGACCAGTAACTGGACGTCAGAGGGTCACCACAACCGCTCAGGAAAACCTTTTCTGTGTCTACAAGCACGGCGCCTCAAGTCAAGGCCATCTAGAATAAGATAGCCTAGAATAAGATAGTTTTAGATAGCCTTGCTCAAGTCCATCATAGCACATCAACTTGCTTCCTATCTTGCAGAGTCGGCAGAAAGTTGAAAGTTCAGACCTCTCCAGAGTATGAGCAGCTGTTTGAATGGTCGGGAAGGAAACCGGCTTCCATGGTAAGCGACACAAACTGATCCGCATTTATTAACGCAATAAATAAATATTTCACTCAAAGAATATATTTTCGTATGCAGACAGTTTAACAGAGAAATAAAAAGGTTAAATGAAAGAGGTAAAAGAGAATTTGGGATGGAACATATCAAAGGTTTAAAAATAAAACTTCAGAATTAAATTGCTGTATTATTTTTTATGGATTGCAGATTTATTTTTGATTTTACCATTGTTAAACTGGGAATTAGAGTTAAATAAATAGATTTAGAAAAAGAGCCGAAAAAGAAACCTTAAATATATTTAGAATATATACATAAACGAAAAATTATAGGAAAAGAGTGAAAATTTAGAAAAATTATGTAACAAGAAAAATTTAGAAAATATACAAAAATCAAAAGAAGGAAAGACTGGAAACGGAACAATATGACAATTATTTTATCCTCATAATCATGAAAAAGATATGAGAGAGATACGAAAGAGAGAGATACATCAGAGATATAAATTAAAAATTAAAAAAACAAATTGATGTGGGCAGCACATGACTTTCCTCATTTAATGCAATGAATTTACTTCTTTCATAGTGAAAAATGGTGAATAAGATTGTAAAGAACCTTGCTCCAGCCGGGAATAGAATCCTACGAACTGCCCAATCTACGAACTGCCCAAGCGATCTACGAACTGCCCAAGCGATGCTCTACCATTGATCTGATTTGAAGACGAAATTGCAAGATCTTATTGTCGAAATGTTTGTATAAGATCCATAACACACTGTACTTAGCGTTGAATTGTACATTTGTGGCTTTTCCGGATGACAACATGCAAAACGTTTTCGTACCCAAATAACTTATATATCGGGCAACTCTAAATTAATAATTATCAATATTCTTTTAATCCTCAATATGCAATATAGTCTATATATTAAAATATGTAAATAATAAACTCATCAATTAGGCGTTATTTTCATTAACTTGGCATCATTTTTACAATTTTGATGATATGTCCGTCAATCTGAGGCGAAATATCGCCAAGTTGGCAATACTTTGCTACATTATTCGCGATGTTTGCCAAATACATCAGCAAGCGCTACAGACAAACGGAGAGAAAAGCAGAAGGTATGCCCGTCATATGACGGAATTAAAAATTTGCAAAACTGTACCTCCCATTTAACATCATTTTTATCAATTTGACGATATTTTTATCAATGTTGTGATACTTTCGTTACTTTGGCAATATTCAAAAGTTGCTAAGTTGCCGACATCCCGCTAAAGATATTGAATTTTCATCAATTAGTCGTCATTTTCATTCATTTAGCGTCATTTTAATCAATTTGGCGAAATTTTCATTAATTTGGCAACATATAAAATGTCGCCAAGTGGCAACATTCCGACAAATTTGTCTCCAAAATATCACCAAGCGTTTTGGATGGCGAAATAGGCTATTCTTATAGTCGATAAATGACTATTGGCGTCCAAATACAAAACTATTAAACAAAGTATCTTCTCATGAATGGAACGTGCTAGATCCACGAGAATAATGTCAACAAATTTATCGCATTATATTATATATGAAGAATGAACATATTCTTTTTTTATTTCACAATAGTTAAGAATTTCTTTTATGTGATTCTTTGATAAATTTACTTGGAAAATTTGCAATATCTCGAGAACGGTTTATGCTAGCGTTCTCAAGTTTATGTCAATCGTTTTCTAATGAAAAATTACATGAGGAATAATAATTTGCATGACTTTATTAAAGGTTTTGATTTTTTGATGATTTTTTTAAAATTTCACTCGAAAATTTTGGGGAGTGCTAAATATTCGATTTCGTTCGAAAACAATAGGCTTCCACTTTTCACGAATTGCAATTTTTGTACCAAATTTCGTTCGAATTGCTCCATTCGTTCCTGAGATATCGTCTCCACAGTCTCACTGACCCAAACACACACACAGACATCAACTCAAAAACGTTTGATTCTTGTTCAGGGAGGCTTGAAACGTTTTCTCCCTCGGAAACTCGAATTCGAATTTCCGGCCCCGTCACAATACTTCCCTTATACATTATATAATATGTATATAAGGAAAGTATTAAAATTGGAATAGCGCATGCCCCATTGATCATAAATAATTAAAAGCAAAAGCACATATAAACCCATCATTTAATTTTATTTGAGATGTCTATCACAATGAGAATTAAGTTTTTAAGATTATAAATAGAATTTTTATTACGACAAGCATTTGAAAACCATGTCACTTAATTAGTAAGACTAAAGGGCTAAGTAAAGTTTTTTGTTAAAGGACAAGAGAAAAAAATCTGATATGGGCAGCATATGACTTTCCTTATATAATTCAATGAATTTACTACTTTTACAGTAAAAGAAAATAGATAATTTTTAAAGTAGATACAGTAGGTGCCGCTTAATGTGATCGCGGATAATGTTATCATTCGTTTAATGTTATCAGAATCGCGAAGTCCCGAACGCTTGTATATTAACACATGTTAAAAAAATCGGTTTTTGTAATCAGCTCCTTCGTTTATTGTTATCACTTTATCACTGCACTTTCGTCGTTCGTGTACCATTGTCGATTTTTTTTTCATTCTCTCAACAAAAAATCCAAACTACATATACGTAAAAGCAAAGGGACAATCCCCAAAACCCCAAAGAGGGTCCCTTTTGTTGGCACGTGCAGAAATTTGCCGCAAGGCCGTCCCTCAGGCGCGGCGCCCGGGACTTGGCGCCGGCTCTGCAGGTGGTGATTTCTCTCCCCTTTTCCTCCCTTTGAGAATGGTGGGGGCTTAGGAAAAGCGTTGAGTTCTTTTCTTATCAGTAAGCAAAGTGCTTGGACTGTTGTAAGCTGTAGAATTTTTTCTCTCTGTCAAGTTGCATTTCAAACTTTATTGCAGACGGTCAAGCATTTTAGCAATGGAAAAAAATGCAATGATTAAACTGTTAAGGACAAAATTGATAATTTACCCAAGATGAGTCAAAGAAATGCTGCTGTTGCACTAAAAATCTCTCAGCCATTACTCTGTAAAATGTTAAAGAATCGCGACTAGATTGAAAATAAAGCGTAAGTTGAACGCAAATTTGAGCTGTAAGCAAATACGTACTGGGAAATATGGAGAAGTTGAATCGGTTTTGACATTGTGGTTTGCCAATGTTAGGGAAAAGGATGCACGTATAAACGGTCCTTTAATGCGGCAGAAAACTGAAGATCTTGCTTCTAAAATGTGCAAAAAAAAATTCGTCGCAACGGACGGGTGGTTTAATCACTGGAGAAAAAGGGAGAACATTGTGTTCAAACGTACCCATGGGGAAGAAAAGGATGCCGCTTTTCCAGCTGCAAAGGCATGGATTTCCGAAGAATGGCCGAAAATAATCGCTGATTATTCACCCGAAAACATCTACAATGCTGACGAAACCGGACTTTATTTTCGTGTCTTGCCAGAACATACCTGTTCTAAAACGAGAGCTCTAAGGGATGCAAAGTTTCAAAAGAACGTATAACTGTACTCTGTTGTGCGAGCATGACTGGAAAGAAGAAGAAACTCTTTGTTATCGGAAAAACCAAAAAGCCGAGATGCTTTAAGGATGTTAAGAAATTGTTTGTTGATTATGCTGCCAATAAAACAGCGTGGATGACAGTTGCTCTATTCAGCGAATGCCTTCGAAAGTGGGACAAAGAATTAGATCACAATATCGCCGTACTCATCGATAACTGCAGAGCCCACGATGCAAATGTCACATGAAAGCATATCAAAATCATTCTCCTATCTGCCAACACTACATCACTTATCCAACCATGTGACCAAGGAATAATTCATGCAATGAAAGCGTATTACCGTGGAGAAATGCGCACTAGGGTTTTGGAAAATATGGAAGGTACGGAACAACTGAGCGCAAACGCGTTAGTAAAGAAGACGAATGTCCTTCAGGCCCTCCATCTTTCGACAATGTCATGGGATCGAGTGTCCGAGAATACAATTAAGAACTGCTTCTCGCACGGTGGGTTCGTTGAAGCGGACGAAGGTATGGATGTACCGGAATTCGATGAAACAGTACTCGTACCATCCGACATGACTGAAAATGACTTTACAGAATGGATGTCTATAGAAGTGAACGCCCAAGTGGCTACAACAATGACTGATGCAGATGTATTCCGAGCTGTATCTTGTTCTGTAGAAGAAAACGATAAAAAGCATTGGATGAAGATGAGGACGAAGCTGAAAACCTTGTTGAGAATCCTCCAACTGCTACTGAAATGAGAGAGGCTCTCCGTGTTTTGGGACTCGAGCTGCAACACAGAGGCACTGCTGGGGACTTTCGCGAACAGTACAGGTATGAAAGCTTTATAAGTAATTTGCTGAGACAAAATACAAGGTAGACAACTTTGGAAGACTTTTTTTAACGATTTGTTTAAAATAGTGTTTGAGTGAATCGTTGTCTTTTAAATTTGTAGTAGCTGCAAAAATACAGTAAATATTAACTTTTAAAATCAAAATTTTATGTTTCTGATACTTTTTGTTTATTGTTATCAATCGGTTATTGTTATCAAATAGCATCTGTCCCAAAGCGATTACATTAAGCGGCACCTACTGTATTTATATTCTTTCCAAGATATTGAATTTTCGTCAATGAGTCGTCATATTCATTGATTTAGCGTCATTTTTACGCGTCTGGCGAGACTTTAGTTAACTTAGCAACATTTAAAAAGTCGCCAAGTTGGCGACATTCCACCAAATTTGTCGCCAGAATCTCGCCAAGCGTTATGGACAGAGAAATAAGTTATTCTTACAGCAGATAAATGACTATTGGCGTTCAAATACAAAAGTATTACTCAAAGTATCTTTTTTCATGAATCGAACGAACTAGATCCACAAGAATGATGTCACCAAATGTATCGCATGGTATTACATATGAAAAGTGAACATGTTTCTCAATAGGAAATATTTTTCTTTTATTTTATATGATTTTTTGATAATTTTTTTGAAAAATGTGCAATATCTCGAGAACGGTTCAGGTTAACGTTCTAAAATTTATGTCAATCGTTTTCTAATGAAAAATTAAATGAGAAATATCTACTTGCGTAACTTTATTAGAGGCTTTGATTTTTTGACGATTTTTTCAAAATTTCACTCGAAAATTTACGGGGGTTCTCTACATTCGATTGCGTATGAAAACAATAGGCTTCCAGTGCTTACGGATTGTAATTTTTGTACGAAATTTCGTTCGATTCGATCCATTCATTCGTCAGTTATCGTCTCCACAGACTCACTGACACACACACACACACACACAGACATCACTTCAAAAATGTTCTATTCGTGATCAGGGAAGCTTGAAACGTGCTCTTCCGTCGAAAACTCGAATTCGAATTTTCGACTTCGTCACAATACTTTCCTTATACATTATTTATTGTATATGAAGAAAGAGACAAAATGACCAACTTCGCCGAAGCTGTTACACAAACAATTTGAAGTTTTTTTTTAATTTAAAGTATTAAAGATTGTCGAGAAATGGACCATGATCGGTGAAAAAATAAGTTAACTATTTGTTAAACATTTGGAAGTTGGTGTTAACTTTTGGGAGAAAATTTAATATTCCTGCAGGATTCCAGGACAATTATATTAATTTAAATAAGAATGCCAATTTTCTATTTCAAAATTTTTACAGAATTTAGCTAAAAGGGAATATGGAAAAGGAGATTAGAGGCAGTTTAACATGAAGATCGGCAACTTCGTTACCCAGAATGTTTGCATGAACTTTGAGCCAAGAATTATTAATTATTTTTTTAGATAAAATAGCCGAATTTTTAATACTAATAGGAAAGTTCGATTTATTTTTCATCAGTTTATAAGCCAAAATGAAAGATAAATTATCCGAAAAAATATTGGCTTTTAAATTATGATCTTAAGCCTAATGCAAAATTAATGGCAGCCATTTCAACTTGGAAAACTATATTTCCATTCTCAAGTTTGAATTTTAAAATTTCATCTATCTTATCAGTTTTAAATACGCAAACGGAAAAACCAATAATTTCGTCAATTTTAGAACTATGGATATATATATATATATATATATATATATATATATAGAAAAATCTGCAGGATTATGTTTGTTAAAAATGGCGATACGATTTGAAGGTGAAAGACTGGAAAGGGTGCTATTAAAGTCAAAATGAATAGGGGGGGGGGGGGGGAGATCTGTGTTTAAAAATGTATCAATTCTATGCTTCCAAAAAAAAATATTTTGATATAAAAGATTAATAACTAAATGAATTGGAGCATATCAGTAATAAATTTAAGAGAAACACTACAAGTTGTTCTAAAGCCGGAAGAGATTTTTAAAAGAAAAATTATTTGCAACAAAATTAAGTTATTAATTTGAGAACCAGTTAGATCTTTCCCCCAGAACAATAAACAAATATTACTTTCCTTATATGCATATAATGTATAAAGAAAATATTGTGTGTATGTGTGTGTGTGGGGGGGGGCTGAAATTCGAATTCGAGTTTTTGACGGGGGAGCACGTTTCAAGCATCCCTGAACACGAATCATACGTTTTTGAGATGATGTCTGTGTGTGTGTGTGTGTCAGTGAGTCTGTGGAGACAATAACTCACGAACGAATGGATCGATTGAAAAGAACTTTGGTACAAAAATTACAATCCATAAATACTGGAAGCCTATTGTTTTTATACGCAATCGAATGTTCAGAACCCACCTAAATTTTCGAGTGAAAATTAAAAAAAATCATCAAAAAATTAAAACCTTTAAAAAAGTTACGCAAATAGTCATTTCTTATATAATATTTCTTTAAAAAACGATTAAAATAAATTTTAGAACTCTAGCATTAACCGTTCTCGAGATATTGTACATTTAAAAAAAAATTATCAAAAAATCATATAAAATAAAAAAAAAGTATTACCTATTGTGAAATATGTTCACCTTTCATAAGTACTATCATGCGATAAATTTGGTGACATCATTCTCGTGGATCTAGCTCGTTCCATTCATGAGAAAAAGTACTCTAGGTAATACTTCTGTATTTGGACGCCAATAGTCATTTATCTGTTACAAGAATAACGTATTTCTCATATTCATAACGTTTGGCGAGATTTTGGCGGAATGTCGCCAACTTGGCGACTTTTTAATGTTGCCAAATTAACGAAAATATCGCCAAATTGATGAAAATGACGACTAGATGATGAAGTAATTATTTCAGTATTTTAATATATGGACTCTATCGCTTGTTGAGGATGCTATCAAAATTGATGATTGTTTCTTTAGAGTTGCACGAAGTATAAGTTAATTGAGTATTTTGAAGTAGATGTACATATCGTCATCCTGAAATTCACCAAATGTACAATTTAGCGATAAAAACACAGCGCAGTGGGTCTTACACATTTATTTTTATTATAAGACTAGTAAATCCATTGCATTATATAAGGAAAGGCATGTGCTGCTCACATCAGATTTTTTGTCTTGCAAATATGCCATTAACATATATAAATTAATAAATATTTTACAAATTGAAAACTAGCTTTAAAAATGAATGTTAAAAAATATAAACAGAAAATAAATAAGTTATTAAAAGTTAAAAACATTATGAGTTAAAAAAATAATCACGAAGTAGAAGTACTTTAAATAGCAGGTTAAGCCACGTACTTTCATCAGTTCAATTCAGTTGCTGGACAGGTCCGTCATACGCTCAGAAATCTTTTCCTGCTGTTATTTCTTTTGTTCCGCATTTATTTCAGTCAGGAGTGGATACTTTCAAATTAAATACTTCCAATTACTTTAGGAAGAAGTTCAAAAGAATTCATGTTAATGATTTGGTCGGTAAATACATGACTATTACTTTTAACCACGTCTATTCCAACTTTGCAAAAGATGGAACTAAGACGTAAGGGAATCATATTCCTTCACTTATAACTTTTAAACGACCATTTTGATTCTTTTGGACTGTTAGATTCGGTACTTCAAAAATGTTTACATGAAAATCGCCAAACTGGAAACTAAACTTAACCCTTATCAAACTAAACCCTTATCAAAATCCAAAAAATTAAATCCTTTCCCAGCACTTAGAAAAAACAACGATTTAATTTCTATCTTACACTTTCAAATTCAAAGAATCTTTATTTTTACGACATAAAAGCAGTGATTGCAATATCTTGTATTAAATTTCTAAAACTTTATCAAGAACAAAAATATTTATCACTGTAAAGGGAATTTTTGTACCTTACTTGTTGCTCCCGGCTCCTATAACAGGGACAACTTTCTGCATATTTCGATTCCTTTTTAAACATTTTATTCAGGATGATGAAATTTTATTCACTTATATTTTCTTTTATAATATTTCTGGCAGATGAAATTTCTTTAAAGTTTTAACGCAAATTTGGTTTGTAAATGATCCTATATTGTAGTTACTACCTTTACAACTTACATTACCAATTCTGATAACTTGAATTTTATAAAAATATCTATTTTGATAATTTTTAAAAGTTACTATACTTTTTCTTGATTTAGGTCATTACTCCAATATTTCTTGGTGAATATAGAATATACAAATTATATATAGAATTTAGAATGTACAAATGTTGTATATAGGGTGTACAAATGTTGTGTATAGAACGTACAAATTACATTACCCTGATACCATACCATATAAAAAATTTTAAAAGAACGTCAAAGATTGAAATTACCTACACTCATGGACGTATGCAGGATTTTTTTAGGGAGTTGCTAAAATTGATGGCATTCAAAATTTAAAGATTACTATCAACCTTAAAATATGTAATCTTGAAATACGTTACAAAGTAAATTTGAATAGATGGTATGATAAGAATTAGTGTGCATAGCACTTTTAAAAATTAGTATGCACCAATTTCTAAAAGTCGTGTATGCCACTAATAAAAATATTCCACTTTCATAATATATTTCAAATCTTCATTGAGATAGATGAACTAAACTAACAAATTAGACATTCTAACACATATAAAATGTATTAATTATAAGTTTTCCATTTAGGTATATGTTTAAATTGTTTTTAATAATATACACGTGGGGAAAAACATACAGTTGTGCTTGAATGTTCTAACTCCAAAAAACATTTTTCTTATTTTTTTTCTCTTTTATATTGGCTTTCATATATTTTTTAATTCCAATGAAGACTTACATTTCCTTAACATGGCAGCATAGGACACAATTTGATATAATCATGCTTATAAAGGCTGGTATTTATGGCACAATAATTAAGAATTGTTGCGTTCGTGATGTTATTTGTCCCATAGGGTGAGAAGATCATGATGACTAGATAGAAGGAGGACACACGCCATAGTGAGGAATGGCATTTTTTCACGGATTGAACGATGCACTGCTGAAGTCTGCTAACAGTACCGCCCTCTCGTGCACATTGCGTAGACTAAAAACTCTAAATATTCACTGCTTTTTTCCTTTTGTCATACGCTGTTTTAATATAAATGTTTTAGCTTAAAAATAATATCTCATTCAATATTAGTGTGTTTCATTTAAAAAATGCGAGACGTGTTAATTTTTATTTCATCTATAAAAATTATAATAGAATTATTGCACTTGTTCATTAATTTTAAAATACGGATGTATAAATTTCGGGATGTGAGCGTATTAAAATGTAGCATTATCTATAATATATTTTTAGATTTTATTTTCTTAATTGATATTTTCCTGCAGAGAGGTTCTAATCCACTTTTGTCACAAAAATAATGAGAATATGCATATTGTTAAGTACATAAAACAAAGTGTAATAATTACACATTTACAATTTATTTTATGTGCTTAACAATGCTTTAGAAAGCTAACTTTTAAGTTTGTATTTTTGAGGATGTTTCAAATATACCACTGTCAAAATGCTTATCTTCAATTTGAAACACTGCAAAATTACCTTTACCATGAAACGATGCAAATTTTTTTCTATTTTAACTCATTTATGTCCAATAATTTCATCCAAACCTGTAACATTATATTATCTATTATCAGAAATTTCGAATTCTAATAACTCAGTTTAGACTGTATTTATAAAAGGTAGCATTCTGCAATTAATAGGATATTAATTTTGAAATACAATCTATATTTCATTCTATATACTGTTTTTAAGAATATGTATTAATTACAAGCAAACAGAGGGAATTGTTAAGAGAAACAAAAAATTGTAAGCTGTTAGCTATATAAATAAAGTTGAAAATCTGCCTATGTGTTTGTCTCATCACGAGAGAACTGATGCACCGAATTTCATGAAATTTTTTGGTTAGTCATAAAATAGCCCCACTTGAAATTTAATCCATGTCTCGAGTTTCCAGGACCAGGACTTCTCGAGACATTTATGTAAAAATAATATCCCATAGATAAGATTTGATGGAGTGGGAACAGAGACTTTTTATGACTCTTTTTTTATGGCCTCATCTAACTGGTGCACCGAATTTCATGAAAGTTTGTGGATAGTCTTAAAATAGAATTTAGTCCATGTCTCGAGTTTCTAGGACCAGGGGTTATCGAGACATTCATGTAAAACGAACCTCACACAGACAGGACCTGATTAACGTACGGGCTTTCGGGGTCGCAACCCTGGGACCCCAAATTTCGAACGACCCCTATATTTTCTATGTGTTAAAAATTTGTAAACAGAAATAAAATTTTAATTAATTTAAAAGTGATAATATTAGTTGTTTTAAATTAAAAGATATGCAAATATTTTATAATATTTGGACTGAGGCCCTGCACCGAGTAAATTTATCAAAATCGTGCATGACTGCCAAAACATCTTCGGGAATCTCAATGCGAGAATTCGTGACTGAACACGTGGTTTGGGTCGATGAGCCAAGAGACATCGCTGGTGCTGCAGAAACAAGAGAAATTCCATGAGAAGAACTCATGGGGGGCTCACCTGATACTTCCATCTCGTCGTTCAAGGCTTTCTCCATTTCTCTCTCCATCTGGTGTACCTTGGCTTTCAACAGGGCCCAATCCTGCCGAGTGATGCCCTTTGGTGTCGTATCTACGATAACACAGAGTTCGTCAAAGTCGAACTCTGTATTTTGCAGTTTCACTAAATCAGGCTTCCCACGAGAGGGAACCTCTTCGGGAATGGCAAAATACTGCTCCTTAAAGACCCTCCAATCTGCCATACATAAGTCAGATCCAAAGACCTTCTTGAATGCTGTAACCGAAACGTGCTCACGAGCAAGAACCATTTCGTCCAAAGTGGCGTAAAGCAGGTGCAGACCGAAAACAAACTTACATCTACGAAGTTCAAAGACCGAGCAATCAGCAATCGAGAGGTCTCCGGTTCAAATCAAAGCGAGTTTATTTTTACAACTTGCTGCCATCTGTTCCTAAAATATTCAGGTGAAATGTTTTGTAATAACATGCAGAGCTTTCTGTTTAAAGTTTTATCCTCAAATCACCTAACCTGAATAAATTATTAAGTTTACATTTTTATAAAATTTATTTTGAAGTTAATTTGAAAATTTTTTATACTTTACTTTATACCAACCAAAGCTGAAATATACATTTTCTACTATGAGAGATGATATCTACTTTAAAATTAATTTTCCTGTAGTCTGTAGAGGGCTAGCTCATCACTGACACACGGAGATGTAAACCCGGCCGTCCAAATAGTCGCTCAAGTCCTCAGGATGAGTCGGAAGGTCTGGGTCCTCAAAACGGAGATGTAAAATTTTGTTCAGGTTAAATTATTTAAGAAAAAAAAAATTACATATTAACATAAAAGCTAAATATATTTCATTTTTTTTAATATTATAATTTTATTTACCTGTGTTTTACTTTTGTAAATGATTTTCGCTTCTTTATGTTGTTTATACTTGAGAAAAAACTAGATTTTTCCTAAGCATTTTACATGAATTTCATCATATTTTGTGAAAGGACCCCCCCCCCCCCCTCCCAATACTTTTCAAATACTGAAAGCAAGTACAAGATATATATTTTACTACTCATCACGTTTTTAGAAAAATTTTGTATTTTTTAAATTTGTAAAAATAAGTACAACACAAATAAAAAGAATATACAGTAAAAACTCTGGCATTTAAAATGTATTTCTTAAATATGGAAGAATTTCAACAGCTTAACAAAAACTGTTAAAACATTCTTTATTTGCTTTTCTGTGGCACTGACATCAAACTAAACCATAATATATTAATCCTAGTTTAACTTTTAGATGCGCAAACTATGAATAACTTTAGGTAATACAATCCTTTTTCGAGACTTGGAAACAAGTATATTATAGTTTTCTAGAAAATTGATATCAAAATCATTTAGTATATTTTACATTTAGTAATTCATTTAAAAAATGTATTTCTTTTCCAACCTTTTGCTTATTACTAATAAAGGCAATTGTGGTTAATATTATTGTCAATCGAAATCACACAGTTATATTAATCAAAGCATTTTTCATCTGCGAAAAAGATTATTCTTCATCGGTGAAAAAAAAAGTGTTTATAAAGCACTATGTTAACTTCCTTCGTATGTATTGACTTCGATTGGTCCAGTGAGGTTCAGCCTTTACTCCAGCCCCCTGTCCATCAAAGTATAACGAAACCGAATTCCGACGACTTCAGTACGGTTATCGCAGCCTTTCGTAAATGACGAGGTGGAATAATATGGATTTCCGAACGGTGAGAAAATAATTTCAGGCAGTTGGTGGCAGGGCCCCTGGTCCGTCATGCACTCAAAAATCTTTTTCCTGTTGTTATTTCTTTTGTGTATCATACTTTCAAATTAAATACTGCCAATTTCTTTATGAAGAAATTCAAAAGAATTCATATTAATGATTTTGATCTGTAATACATGACTATTATTCTTAACCACGCCTATTCCATCTTAGCAAAAGATGGAGACGTAAGGGAATTCTATTCATTCGCTCATAACTTTCAAAAGACCAACCATTTTGATTCTTTTGAACTGTTAGATTCACTATTTCAAAAATGTTTACCTGAAAATCGCCAAGTTCTGGACACTAAACCACGCCCTTATCAAAATCCAAAATATTAAATCCTTTTCCAGTACTTAGAATAAACAACGATTTAATTTTTGTGTTACACTTTCAAATTCATAGAATTTTTATTTTTGCGACATAACAGCAGTAATTGGAATATCCTGTATATATTTCCCAAAATTTAATTACTAACTTCCAAGAACAAAGGATTTATCACTCTGAAGGGACTTTGCTTATCTTACGTGTTGCGCCCATAGTAGGTGAAACACTCCTGATTTGATATTGGATACTTTTTAATTATTTGATATTAAATGTGATGAAATTTTTTTTAATAAACTTTTCTTTTGGTAACATTTCTGGTAGCTGAAGAATCTTTAAAGTTTAAACGCAAACTTAAATTGCAATTGATTGTGTATTGTAGTTACTAATTTTACCTCTGTTACGGCTTAAATTACCAATTCTCATAACTTGAATTTCATAAAAAAATCTATTTTGATAATTTTTAAAAGTTAGGACACTTTTCTCTTAATTTATGTGATTACTCAAATATTTCTTCTCGAATATAGAATATACATATTATATATATCGAAAATAGAATGTACAAATGTTGTATATAGAATATACAAATTATACTACCCTATACCATGTAAAAATATGACAAGTACGTCAAAAAACAAAATCACCTACACTCATGGGCGTAAGCAGAATTTTCTTTTTACAATATTTCTGATAGATGAAAAATCTTTAAAGTTTAAACACAAACTTGAAAAACAATTGATATTGTACTGTAGTTACTTATTTCAAACCCGTGAAGGCTTAAATTACCAATTCTGATAACCCCAGTATTTCTTTGCGAATATAGAATATAAAAATTATATTACAACCATACCATGTAAAAAGCATTAAAAGTACGTACTTTAAAGATTAAAATTACCTACACTTATGAGCGTATAAAAGATTTTTTTTAGGGAGTTGCTAAAATTGATTGCATTAAAAATTCCAAGATTACTATCAACCTTGAAATATGCAATCTTGAAATACGTTACAAAGTAAATTTAAATAGATTATAATAAAAAGTTGTGTGTAAAACACTTTTAAAAATTAGTATGCACCAATTCTTTAAAATAGTGTATACCACCATTAGAAATATTCCACTCTCATAACATACGAGTATTTCTAACCTTCATGGAGATAGAACAACTAAACTTACAAATTGAACATTCATACATATATAAAATGTATTAATTCTAAGTTTTCCATTTAAGTATAAGTTTAAATAGTTTGTATTAATATATACGTGGGAGAAAACACTCAATTGTGGTTGAATGTTCTAATTCCAAAAAGTATTTTCTTATTTCTTTTTCTCTCTCATATTGATAATCATTTAATTTATAAATTTTTTCTAATTCGAATAAAATCTTACATATTCTTAACATGGCAGCATAGGACAAACTTAGATATAATCATGCATAAAGCGGGTTATTTATGGTTCAATAATCACAAAATTTCGTGTTGTCCGAATTAGCCCCATTACGGGAGGATGTAAAAGTTTAAACGCAATCTTGTATTGTAATTGATCCTGTGTTGTATTTACTTATTAGTTTCCTTATATACATATAATGTATAAGGAAAATATTGTGAAGGAATCGAAAATTCGAATTCGAGTTTTCGACAGGAGAGTACGTTTCAGGCATCCCTGTACACGAATCAGACGTTTTTGAGGTGATGTGTGTGTGTGTGTGTGTGAAAGTATGTGTGTGTGTCAGTGAGTCTTTGGAGACGATAACTCACGAACGAATGGAGCGATTCGAATGAAATTTGGTACAAAAATTACAATCTGTGAATACTGGAAACTTATTGTTTTTAAACGTAATCGCATGGTTAGAACCCTCCTAAACTTTCGAGTGAAATTTTGAAAAAATTGTCAAAAAATCAAAACTTTTTATGAAGTTACGCAAACAGACATTTCTTATGCAAATTTCCTTAGAAAACGATTAACTTAAACTTTAGAACGCTAGCATGAACCGTTCCCGAGATATTGCGCATTTTTCAAATAAATTTATCAAAAAATCCCATAAATTAAACAAATATTAACTGTTGAGAAACATGTTCACTTTTCATATGTAATATCATGCGATAAATTTGGTGACATGATTCTCGTGGAACTAGCTATTTCCATTCATGAGAAAAGATACTTTGAGTAATACTTTTGTATTTCAACGCCAATAGTCATTTATTTGCTATAAGAATAACTTATTTCTCCGTCCATATCGCTTGGCGAGATTTTGTCGACAAATTAGGTGGAATGTCGTGAATTTGGCAACTTTTTTTAATGTTGCCAAATTAACGAAAATCTCGCCAAACGGATAAAAATGGAGTAAATCAATGAAAAAATGTTTGTGTAACAGCTTCGGCGAAGTTGGTCATTTTGTTACTTTCCTCATATACAATAAATAATGTATAAGGAAAGTATTGTGACGGGGTCGAAAATTCGAACTCGAGTTTTCGACGGGAGAGCACGTTTCAAGCATCCCTGATCACGAATCGAACATTTTTGAAGTGATGTCTGTGTGTGTGTGTTTGTCAGTGAGTCTCTGGAGACGATAACGGACGAATGAACGGATCGATTCGAACGAAATTTGGTACAAAAATTACAATCCGTAAACACTGGAAGCCTATTGTTTTCATACGCAATCGAATGTAGAGAACCCCCGTAAATTTTCGAGTGAAATTTTGAAAAAATCGTCAAAAAATCAAAGCCTCTAATAAAGTTACGCAAGTAGATATTTCTCATTTAATTTTTCATTAGAAAACGATTGACATAAATTTTAGAACGTTAACCTGAACCGTTCTCGAGATATTGCACATTTTTCAAAAAAATTATCAAAAAATCATATAAAATAAAAGAAAAATATTTCCTATTGAGAAACATGTTCACTTTTCATATGTAGTACCATGCGATACATTGGGTGACATCATTCTTGTGGATCTAGTTCGTTCGATTCATGAAAAAAGATACTTTGAGTAACACCTTTGTATTTGAATGCCAATAGTCATTTAACTGTTGTAAGAATAACTTATTTCTCCGTCCATAAAGCTTGGCGAGATTCTGGCGACAAATTTGGTGGAATATCGCCAACTTGGCGACTTTTTAAATGTTGCTAAGTTAACTAAAATCTCGCCGAATGGATAAAAATGACGCTAAATCAATGAATATGACGACTCATTGACGAAAATTCAATATCTTGGAAGGAATATAGGTATCTACTATAAGAATAACCTATTTTTTACTGCAAATGCAGTAAATTCATTACATTATATAAGGAAAGTCATGTTCTGCCCACATCAGATTTTTTTTTCAATTACAGTTAAGTACCAGATTTTAAGAATATATTTATTTACACCCGAAATTTACCAGGAATTTTTACAAGAGTAGAATAGAGCTTATAGCATTTCTCTCTTAAATAAGATATGTGAGAGTTAAATTTTAAATTATCGTCAATTATTCCTAAAAATTTAAAATGTCTATTGATTTTAATCGATTTATTTTGCAGTTTAACGGAGGGATTTTTGTTTTTACGTTTTGATTTAGTTTTACTGGAGATAATACCATTAGATTTAACAGTCGAAATATTGAGATTTAAAGAATTTAGGGAAATCGAATAAAGAATAATATTAGTATTAAATACCAAAGTATTAATAGAGTTGCCGGTGGTAACCACTACGAGATCATCCGCGAAGGCTTGAAGATAAAATATGCTGTTATTTAAATTTGAAATATCAAGTAGAGCAATAGTTCCACAGGACAAGCGTAACAAACCCTGTGGAGCACCTTTAGAAATTAATTTGGACAAAGAAAGTTGACCATCAAAGAATGTAATATATCTGGAGTTAAGGTTAAAAAAAATGAATGAAAGGAAGCTTTGGCAGAAAGTGTGGTATCTCGGCAAACGGTTTTCAGATGGCTACAGGCAGGTTAGCTACAGCTATATGCAAGACGACCAGTGCATCCCACTGACGCACTCGCACAGTGGGGCTCGTTTAAACAGAGCTTGAAATCCCCTCAACTGGACTCCACAACAATGGGGTACTATGCTCAATGGATAAGTCACGGTTTAGTGTACAGAGTGATTACTAACAGTTATTGTTCTGGACAACGCCTGGAACTCTATATTCAGCCAGTAACATCCACTAAATTCACGCATGCAGAGGCAGTGGTTTGCTAGTTTGGGCAGGGAGTGCTGTCGCGGCCCGCACTGATCTCCACATCTTTCCTTGCGATACTGTGACTGCAGTGCGGTATAGAGAGAACATCTTTATTCAATATGTTTCCTCATTTCTTGCGGCATTCGGCCCTGATGCCATTGTTATCGACAATAACGTGCGAGTTCACAGGACTCGCACTGTCGGACAGTACTTAAAATCGAAACCGCTGCATTCCCATAAAATGGGAAGACCTCCACTAATGAACTGTTTTAGCGCCCAAAATCTTTTGTTTTTGTTTATCTCTATTATTTAATTATTTATTGATATTTTTTTTACATTTCCCTTTCTTTATTATATCCTGTGATCTTTAATTATACCCTATGATCTGTAAAAAATTCAATAAATTCGAATAAATACTTTTCTTTTTAACTGCTTTTTCACTTTATTGCTTAACTTTTGGATATGGGTGTATGAACCGACGAAATTTATATGAATTAAAATTTTGTTGTGTATAAATATTAAATTTATTATTAGTGTTTTAAATGGAATGTCGATATATATATATATATGGGGAATTTACGTAAATTGTTCATGATATTGGTACAGCCCTATAAACTGTAATTATGGGCATAAGTGCAATTTATCAGTATGATTGGAGTATGTAATGTATAATGATCGTATAATGGTTGAAATTTTCAACTTCTATGGACTAGGAGGGATTATGTCATGATAATAGACATTTTTAGACATATTTTTTATTTATTTTAATTAAATTTTTATCTCAAATTTGAAAATACAAGAATTTTAAAACTTAGTTTTATTCAGCTTTAAGAAACAAAATCTGTGTTTAGAGCATACGCGTTTTAACAAGAGAACGTAGCAAATTATTGCTTTGGAATTCCAAAAGAACTTTCCTATGGGAATTGACAATCTGAAAATTCTATCAAAAGAGAAGGTACGGACTGAACAGTAAGACCCCAGTGAACAAAAGTCAATTTTGCTCGGTATAATTTGAATGCTGCTCAGTCTAATGGCAGAATAGTATGTCGTTTTGATATATGCTATTTGGTATGTCGTTTTGAAATATGCTGCTGCACTTGGCTTCTATATTATGTTTTTCCAATATTTATATGGACATGTAACAAATCGAAGTAGGAGGTAACTCTCAAATCTAGCCTATATGGTAATCAGACACTGAATGTTCACTTAATCTTTTAAAATGGTACATGTATTTACCATAAAAATTTCCATAAAAAATATTATATAAAGTAAAATTTCAATAACAGTAGTTTGCGAGAATTTGCAATGTTTATGTCTGTGTGGTGAACGTTCTAGTACCGCCACACATAAATTTTGTATGAAATAGCGCCATCTACTATTTTATATAAAAACTAAAACGTCTTATTGTCGGATTATATACAATAGCGTCAATTTCCATCGAAAACATTAAAACTTATTTTTATACATATTAAATGTTTAAATACTTCAAAAAATATGAATTATATCTGTAAATGAGATTAAAATAATCTGAATTGCTTCCATAATAAAATTATCAGCTAAAGGCAAAATAAATGTGCTTATTTTTTCTTTAAATTTTAACTCTTATTTTTTTGTTAATAATTTATTTTTAAGCATTGACATCAGTTAAAATAAATTAAAAGTTTAAATTTCAGTTTTATTTAGATTAAATTTCATTCAGTCAATTCACTTAATTTCTGTACATATTTAGCAATATTAATATTGTGTTGATTGACTTACTGTTACTTAAACATTTTTTTATTTCAAGGAATCAAAGTCTGTTCTGGAAACACAGAAGTTGGGATAGTTTTTCCTAGCCTCTCCAACCCTCTTATCCTAAAACACTAACAGAAACAATTTTCTTACACGACAAGATCCATTACATTTCCACCAATTAGCAAAAATATTGATGGTGTGTAAAAAAAATGATAAAAATATTTCAAATAAATGCCCTAAATACATTAAATGTCTATGTAAAACCTCATAAGTATTTAAAAAACTAATAAATAAGTTGAAAAAATGTATAAAAGTATAGAAGCTAGAAATAAAAATTGAGATGATGAAAAGGAGATATATATTTTTAATTTATTTTAATATTTTTGATTCATACTATTCCTTAATTGCTTCAGAATTAAAATTTTTGTAATGTTTAATATAGGAACTCCAGACTTATCTAGCATGTGATACAATACCACATTAATTAGGTTTCTGTAGCTAATATTAACCATTAAATACTGGTTAATAAATGCTTACTTTGTAATTTACAATTTGTATATTTTGTACATTAGTCATTTTCTTAAGGTACATGCCACAGGGAAATTTGAAATTGCCACAGACTTATTATATACAAATTCTAGAACACATCCTATTATAACATTAAAATGTAACATTGTCGAAACAAGATAAAAATTCCATTATAAAAACTGAATTTAGACTTAGACATGGGCATAATCATATGTACATAGAATCTATCATATCATTTCAAAATCACAATGCTGAAAAAGTCTCTTATTATGTTTATAAATTGGATTTTTAACATGTTTTCAAGTAAATAATATTAACAAAAAAAAAGTTTATAGTCTCCACTTGTATCAGTAAATTCCCTCCTAGTAACTAAATAATACATTTTACATCTAGCCATAAAAAGAGTATCAACTGGATTGTTATGAATGATATTTACAAACAATTGTACAATATAAAATTAGAATTCTAAACTATTCTATAATAATAATTACGTACAGGACAAATTAACGCAAAATACAAGATTACCATCAATAGGTCCAGCGGAAAAATATCACCTCGCGTCGATTCAGATCGTGACCAATCAGAATCCGTCTTTGAAAATTCACCATGTCTTGAAATTTTAGGACTTTTTCACTATGGTCAGAGGTTTCTGAAGGTATTTAGTATATCGTTTCGAAATATGCTGCTGCCACCTGGCTTCCATATTATGTGTTGCCAATATTATAAATACTGGCAACATACTGGACATTTAACAAATCGAAGTAGGAGGTTACTTTCAGATCATAAAGGTAGAGTATCAGACCACACCCGGTCTACACACAGGCCGTGGCACTACTGAGGAGAAATTGTCGTGACATCACGGTAAGAGGGGAGCATTCGGAAAGAAGACAACAAATATCCAAGCGCGGTCAGCGTCCCTCGTAGAGTGGTTGATGATTGCAAAACGTTTTTGAGGTTTCCGGAATGTTCTATTAGTTTTATAGCATCGTGTTTTGAGCATAATAAGTTGTTCTTATGTTTTATTATCATTTAACTAACGCTCATGGCTGCTTTAGAGCCATTTTTTAAATAGTTTATATCTGCGTAATTATCAATGCCTCGCACATGTTCCGTTCCCGGTTGCCGGTCGAACTATACGCCAATTTCTAAAAGTATAATGACTTTTCAACAAGAGCAGCAAAACAACAGCCTGCGAACTTTAGAAGATATCAAGGTTTATTCTTGTACTATTCAAGGAGAAAATTGGACCCATCTTTCAATCGATGACAAGCTGTATCATTTTAAAGTTCGCATTAATGCATCATCTGTGCCATGTGTTATTGCGAGTATCAGCATATGCCAAGAAAAAACGTTCGATGTGTTTTTTGAAAATCTCCAGTGCAGTGAGAAGCAGCTACAAAAATGTGGAATACAATTTAGCCTAATTACAAATAAACGTGTTCTGGATTTATTAATAAGTGCATGTGAAACTGTGCATTCTACTCCTTTACAACTTAATTATATCGAAGCCGCAGTGAAGCTGTTGGAGAAACAGAAGCAGGTATGTTTAGAAATTTGCCCCGCCAAATTAGACTTTTTAATTGAACGAGTAAAACTGCTAGAAAAACCAAAAAATCAGCTTCGATTTTCACAAGAACTGTTTATTCTATGCTTTAAAATATACTTATCTAGTTTTTCGTGCTATAAGGTATTTAGAAATTCAAAGGTGTTGACATTGCCTCATGCGAGAACATTAAGTAGAATTTCAAAAAAGTTAAAAGTAGATTCAGATTTTTTTAATCCGTGTAATAATTATTTAAAACGTAGGGAACAATATTTAAACGAAGACCAAAAATTTGTCTCTCTCTTAATTGATGAGATTTATGTTGATCCTAGGTATACGTTTAAATGTGGTAAAGTTACCGGTGATTGTTTTAATAGTAGTGAAAAAGCAAAAACTGACCAAGTGCTTTTGATTACATCTACGTTTTCGAATTATAAAGACGTAATAGCAGTTGCCCCAGTTTACGAGACATTTTACAGGACGAAACATTTACGGGACATTTTACGGGACAAAAGCTCTATAATTTGGCATCTATGTTAATTTGCAAGTTAAAAGAACTTGAACTTAATGTATTGTCTGTTATTACTGATAACAACAATATTAATAGAAGCATGTTTGCTTTTTTTAAGAAACACGATAAATTTAATGATGCTGTATATAATCCAAGTAATCCTGATATACCTCTGTATTTAATGTATGATCCTGTTCATTTATTAAAATCTATAAGAAATAATTGGTTAAATGTAAAAGACACTAAATTGCAATACCCTGATTTCCAAAATAAGGAAAACCTTAAAGAGGCAAATTTTTCTGATTTACGGAATTTATACAACTTTGAAAAAGATAAACTCCTTAAATTTTCTCACGTGTTAACATTAAAATTATTATATCCATCTAACTTTGAGAGGCAAAAAGTACCCCTTGCATTAAAAGTATTCAATATTCAAACCTCTAATATTTATTAAAAATCAATTGAAGTGATTTTTCTCATCAGCAATGTGAAAATATTTCAAATTTTATGTAAAAATAGAATTGTCACACAATATTTTTTTGCTATCATACATATGGTAGTAGAAATTTTGATGTCATATTAATTGCATTGTTTACAGTAGTAGAAAAAAAAATGAAAGCTACTTAATATTCATTAACACTGGGTTTGTAACTATAAAAGGATCTAGATTATATATAATTTTGTAATCATTTAGACTGAGTAGTTCTTGCTTTGTGGGAGCTCCAGTAAAAAATACTCCCCCCCCCCCCCCATCTAAGTTTAGATAATCTGTATGAAATTAACTGTGCTAAAATTTAGGCATAGAAATGAGTAAAAGTGTAATTATTTTGAAATATTTTTTAACTCTCAATTTGCAAGTTTTCCCGAGTCAGAGAGAGTTCCCCTTCTAGTGACACGTCATGATTCTGGCACCACGGCCTGTGTGTAGACCGGCTGTGATCAGGTACAGAATGTTCACTTCACCTTATAAAATGGTGTGTTTATCTACCATAAAAAGTTTCGTAGAAAATTATATAAAATATAAAATTTCAATAGATAAATGCGCTTTGCATCGTGGATGTTATCTAGTTAGTGGGCAACGACCCACAAGATTTTAAAATGGTTATGTTTGTGTAGTGAGGGTAGATGACATTTACAAGCGTTTCAATCGACTAGCATCTCAATCCTGCGGTCATTCCCAATGGGAAACAAAATCCGGTGCAATGCGCATGCTCACGGACTCGTCCTCTCCAGTGCTTCAATATTTCTTCAAGGGGTGATATAAATCACAGACTAATATTATATATATAGTATTCTGTGATATAAATAGTGTGCAGAAGCTGAAGATACAATGTTACGATCGAAATCGCAGCTGACAGTCTGACATGCTTCCCAATTACAGTTTTACGATTAAAATCGTAAAAATGCGATCCAAAATGTACAACATTGCATCCCTATGAGAATATTTACGAATATGTACAGTGTTGCCTTGGATTTTAATGTTCGTTCTGAGATTTTACGATTTTTAGGCATTGCCAATTTGTGATGTAATGGTTGAATGGTAAACAGAACGAGGAACTGCCCTCTATTTTTTAAATTCTAATCCGATTTTAAATGTATGGTAAAGGAAAGTTTTATTTTAAATAATATAATATTTTATGATTTCGTAATATAGTATTCTGTGATTTATATCATCCATTGACGAAATATTGAAGCACTGGAGAGGACGAGTCCGTGAGCATGCGCATTGCACCGGATTTTGTTTCCCATTGGGAATGACCGCAGGATTGAGATGATAGTGTTTCAATCGTGCTCCGCAGCACACTCCAGCTTCGACCAAATTCAGATTTCGCGAGGGTCAGTGACAGTTTTTGTCAAGTAATCTGTATTGAGTATATAACCCTTTTTGTCCCCGAACGAAATACAGACTTGCAACAATGATTTCTTGTACGTATTTGAGTAGCGTGCAAGAAGATTATATGTTAAGTGAGTAGATTATTTCAAGAAATGGATTACCAAAAAAAGTGATTAGATTACAGGGTATGTAAATTATTTTTATTTAAATTAAAAGAATATTAGTTACTTAAATATCCTATGTAAGTGTTCATCATTAGAAATTAAGACAGATATTATCACTGCCGAGTAGACTAAATTCTAAAAAGCAGTGGTATTATTAGTTAAAAAATCTTCCCCGGATTTTTATAAAATGTATAAAAATTGATATTTGAAAAACGCTTTCTTAGAACTTATTTGAATGTGATATTATATGTGAATATATATTGTATACTTTTTACTAAGTGACGTACTGTGGAAAATCCCCGTCCCCCTTGTAATTAACGTTTGAGTCCCACACCTTTGATAGTGCATTTATATAAAATGTTGACATTTATTATAAGGACAATTAGTATATTTTTTAATAAAATTATATTATTATCATCCCCGAATAAATTAAGAACCAAGTAATTTATCAATCAACACACTAGTACACTTTTTAGACTGAAAGTACATTGCACAATATTTCAGTCTTTTGAGTATATTAGCTTGTAATTTTTTTGTGCATAGTGATGCAATGTGATTATTATTTTTATTTAGTTTATGATTATATGAATTAAATATATATATATCTATGTTTATTTATGTAAATTCACTTAAACTAATAAATATATTTGTTATAAACAAAAGTATTTTTAAATTCTGCTCATGCTTATAATATCAAAAATTATAAATTACATCCCCGTACGTTTTGCACCAGGCCGCATTAAAATAAAATAGCCAAGAAAGCGATACTAGCCAAATCTAGCACCGCGCTTTGTTTATATCGTAGTTCCGATGGTTGGCTCCCCGAACGTTAGTGTCTATGCGAAATCTCAAAGATGTTGACATGGGTTCCTATGGAGAAGTGAACCTTCTGAATATAGTACTCTGTGGTTTATAGGTTCTCCTACAGTGACGAAATGTATCCAGCGTATTTATACTAAACAATGAACAATTTGATCACATGAAATATTTCAGCCACTGCTGTTCTTGACAGCAACCTTGTTCTAAATCAGAGATTTCAATTATGATCTCTGGATAGAAACTCATCTGACCAGTACATACATCAATTATACAGTTTATCCAAGTGTAAAAATAAGTACATTAAAATACAAAACTTATTTAAATGAAAACTGAAATTTCACAGAATTAACAAAACAATTTATGTTATTGAATTTCATGCCATGGACATGTTAAATTTACAATGTGTCCTGTATCTATATAATTAACTTGCTCGATATCTTTCCACAGCAAAACTAGCAAAATTGTGTTCTATGTCAGAGATTTTAATAATGATCTCTGGACAAAAAAGATACTCAGCTAGCTAGTATATGTAAATATTCTACAGTAGATACAAACTTAGAATGTAATCTTTTCTACAAAACTAATATCGCAATATAAAATGACAAACATGTTAAACGTGCAATGTATCTATCCTACGTCTATTTTAAGTAAAAAAATAAGTAATTATCGATAAAAATTGAAAACATACAATCATATCTAGACATAATTGCATGAGTAATGATTAATGTGTTAGAATTTTGCACATCTTTATTTACTAAAGATAAAATGTACATACGATGAACATTTGAATAAAAAGTAACACGTACCTGTAATGTTGAATTTTAGCATCTTCTTTATCCCCAAAATAAATATTTAACATGTAAAGTGACCGGCACACGTTAAATTGTGGCTAAATTAAATACTTTCATAGCCTTTTATCCTTTCATCCTTTTCATGAATATATAACTTTCTGATAGTACATTTCTACACACTGGCCATGTTTTCAATCCGCCATGTTACAATCAATGTTGGGCGTTGGCGAGCGTGGCGAAATAACATCGCAGCGTTTCGCCAAACCAGAAAAAGAGTAAAATTAGCTATAAACGGACATTAACAGCAACCATCCAACCCGATCCTCCCTGCTCAACGTTAGGAACGCGGGCGAAAATTATGTCAGCGTTGGCGAGAATTGTCAAATCTGTTCGTCAAGCATTGACAGGCGTCCATACATTTTAGTCTATAAAAAAATTCTAGAAGGAAAATATTGCATAACAACGAATTTTAAAAAAAGTTTATGCACTCAGGATGTTAAATATTGACGTCCGAAGAGTTAAATATCATACATTATTTTGTCAGAAGCTTTGAAAATGTCACTCCATGTTAAACTCCATAGAAGCTATCCGAAGTTGTCAGAAATAATCAAAGTTTGATGATCATTTAAACTCAATTTTTTTGTAATTGCGTTGTTTCAGAATATAGATGCACAGAAATTAAGTAAAAATAAAACGGTTTTAGGACGGATACAACACTAAATACAAAACTTTAAAAATCACGATTTTGACACAAAGAGGGATGCTATATTTAATTTGAAGTGGGTGACGTATTGTCTTCATATGATATGGGTTGTTCTTGTTGAAACCCAGACCGTCCGACCTACCAGAAAGGTGTAAGGTAACTGTTTGGACGGTCTGGAAGTGCCACCCAATTTAGACCGGAACCCAGTGGGGGAGGCATCCTCAAGGACCGTACCCTCCTTCCCCTACCACCAACCTCTCGGAAGGACTTACAAACCCACATGTTTAACGTGATCGTACTCCGCGTGAACACGGCGGCAGTTTTGGCAGTGGCTGGAATCGAACCCGGGCCTACCGAGTGCAACTCCAGCGCGCTAACCACAGGGCTACCGCGCCCTTCATATGATATGGGTGGAAACCCCAGGCCGTCCGATTCGTCCAGAGAACTTGAGTAACAAAGTGGACGACCGGGAATATATGACATGGGTCATATGATATGGGTGTAATTGTTATCTTAATTTTTAATTAAAAACTGCCGAATATATTTTGCTGATTTTTTTTATAATTTTTTATAGGATAATTTAAATATTTCCTAAAATTTTCGAAGCAATTTCTGAAGTTTAAATTCGCTTAAAGAAATGTGTGAAAAATTAGATTCCACAGGGCTCAATTCATTTAATTTCTTCAACCCGTATTCAATTCGAAACTAATTGGGTGATATTATTCATTTATATTCCCATGGGTCCCACAGACCGTCCGAAAAACATACTAAAATTTCATTTTGATAAAGTCATTTTTACGGCAGTTATCGTGCGAACGGATAGACAGCCAGGCAGACGGAATGCACAAAGACATAAACACTTTTCAACTATGTTGTAAAATGTTAAAAATATTTAATTAAATTTTCGAGAAGACATGGCTTTTACTTGGTGTTCCAAAATAGTGGCTAGAGGGCAACAACACTTGAAATTTTCATATAAGGGTCAATCTACTAAAAATATAATGCCTAATATTCTGGTTTATTTTGCAAGAATAAGCATTTATTTTGAAAATACATAATTTTTTGCGGTGATACAATTTTTAGAGCACCCCCATACCTCCCAAGCTCCTAAAAGTTTATTAACGCTTCAAAGAATATTAAGGAGACTAGACATAAGGCTCCTAAATATATTGGCTGGTGCAGAAAAAACTAAATTTTCTAATACATATTTTCGTCCCTTACTGTTGATATCAACTTTTTTATAGTTTTGAAGGTATTTCTATTGAAAGCAAGAAAAATGAGAAAATAAAAAAATGCATTCAGATACATATTTTTCAAAAAAAAAAGTTCAAAATATTAAAATTATTTTTGTATATTCAGAATCCGGATCCTATTTCCAAAAAAGCAGGAAAACTTATTTACATTTTTATCTAAAGTTTAGTAACACTTCATTTTCCGCCACAGAAACCCTAAGCATAGATATTTTTCAAATAAAAAAAAAGGAATATAGCATTTATAATTGAGATTATAAATTTCAATAATTATTTTACATGTACATTTTATAACTGTTTCATATACATTATGGATCGTAATAAAATGAACATTGCACATATGAATTGGAGAAAATATGCTTTCTTTGTGTTTGTTAGCAATAAATACACAAGTGATGCTGTGTGAGCCAACTGTCCTACCGTGCTGATAACACCGGTTCTCGTTAGATCACCGAAGTCAAGCAGCGTCGGACGCAGTTAGTACTTGAGTGGGTGACCACCTGGGAACACCGCGTGCTGTTGGCACATTTCGGTTGCGGTAGCTCGGTGGTTTGCGCGCTGGATTTGCACGCTGCCACAACTGCCGCCGTGTTCATGCGGAGTACGATCACGTTAAACATGTGTGTCCGTAAGTCCTTCCGAGAGGTTGGTGGTAAGGGAAGGAGGGTACGGTCCCTGTGGATGCCTCCCCCACTGGGTTCCGGTCTAAATTGGGTGGCACTTCCCGACCGTCCAAACAGTTACCGTACACCTTTCTGGTAGGTCGGACGGTCTGGATCTCAACAACAACAAGTGATGCTGTGCGGTGTTAGCTGCCACCAAAAATAAAGCTGGAGAGAATTTTACCCCAATTCTGGTACCGGTTCAGTGTTTCTTTCAAGACATTTTTGCTGGGAGGCGGGGAGAGAGCAAGTTTTCTATTTGCCCTAAATATATCTAAATGCTCTCCCATAAATAGAAATTAAGTTAATATAAATGTGTCCGGGTGAGGAGAATAAATAATCGTCTGAGAGAAATATATACCTGAAAGAAACTCTGTCGTTCAACACCAAACATGAAGCATACTTGCATTTTTTATTAACTCTGGTAGACTGACAACTTTGTAGAAGAAAAATGGCAAATTAATTTTCATTTTTGCCGAAATCCTGCATACGCCAACGTCCAGGGCGTGGCGGAACAGTGACGTGACGCACCCATGAATTGAATACACAGAAAATTATAAGAGCACACAAAAAAGTCTGCATTGTACTAAATAAATGAGACGCCTATGGGGAAACATGTTTATCTAGTCCCCACCCCCTTCGCAGTGCTACTGATTTGGGAGTGAGTTCATCAAACAAGATTTAGAATGCGTTCACTGAAATTCTTCATCAGCCATTGTTTAAGAGTGTTTCAAAAAAGATACTCAAGTGGAGTTCATCCCGGGCATGACTGACTTTCATTTACTCTGACTCTCCGCATATGATGTCATATGAGTTGCAAACGCGTGCATTCTCAAGCTCTCCGAAGAGACAGAGAATATTTTTGGACGTCACTGAGGAATGTGTGCAGAGCCCAATTAAAATTATCTGTTCAGGTTGTGAATGTCTGGACATCGCCACGCCAAAATTAGCAAACAATTTTTAATTGTAATCATGGGAAAACTTGCTGGGTTTTGGTAACAATTCTCCTGGTCCGTGGCGTCACGAATGACGAAATGCTATTCTCGTCGACGTCAGGCTAACAAGACTTTGATTGGTTGGCGGGCTCAGAGCCCAACCTTTTATAGAAGAATACCTTAAAGAATTTTCAAAGATACTTACCGGAGCCGAGCCTGACACAGGATTATAAACCATCATTACGTAAACGACATTTGAACTTGTTTCTAATGTGGTAGGTGGTACAGCTGTACAATGTCTTCCTCCACCCAGAAGGGGAGACGTGGAAAACGCCCCATTCCTTAACTGAAACGGAAAAAATATATTAATTGGTAAAGATTTAAATGCATGTCAAATTTAGAACCTTTGAAGTTCAACGTGTTGAAAACTTTGGTTCGTATGTGTTAGGGCAATCAATAAGATTTCCATATTTTGGAGAAATATAAAGACAGTGTTCCCAGATACTCTTAAATATTTTTCCCTAGAGGGGAAAAATTTCTCCTAGATTTCGGGATCACGTGATCAATGACATCATGAGGGATGAAGCAATAATCCGATTAGCAGATTATACGTGTAATGTCTTAATTATTTTGAAATTCAGCATTAGAAATATACCCAGTTACTAAATTTTTCGGGATGTGTGTAATAAGGGTTCCCCCCTCTTTTTTTCTTTCTTTTTTTCTGCAGATGATGTTAAATATAGCACACTTTAGCTGAATATTTAATTTGTGTTAAGATTTGATTATGAATCTCGATAATTTTCACATGCAATTCAAAAGAAGCTGGCTTATATACTAATAGCAAAACAGAACAAAATGAACAGCCAATTTTCTCTACAATGAGTAAAAAATTTATATATTCAGGGTAATAGGTAATTTTTCCTACTGTAGGTATATATGCACTCTAAGACAAAAAAATCGACGCATCCCGGAATATAGTCCGATAGCAATGAAACTGTACATGCATACACCTGTCGACCGACCGAATATGCAAATGATCAGAATTTCCCAGCCAATGACTGAATAGTCGGAACTACAGCGCGCTGAAACTGAGCTCCATGGTCGTATATATAAGGAGCAAACCTCGCTGTCATGAACTAAACGTGCAGTGAATTTCGATTGCGTTTACGTGCCTTGATTGTAACAATGTCTCGCCGGCGAATTCGCGGTCACTACGAGCATATGAAGGAGTTTAAAAGAGGGCGTGCGGTCGGACTGCATGAGGCTGGATGGACACAACGGCGAATCGCTCGGCATTTCGGTAGGAGTGATGCAGCAATTAGACGATATTTGCAGGAATAGGTCAGGAATGGCAAATTTCAGGGGCAAGCGGGCAGCGGACTACCTAGTGCGACGATAGTACGGGAAGAGTGAGCGATTATCTGGGCAGCTGTGACATCACGAAATTCGTTGTTATCAACCATCCAACGTGTGACAAACACGGAAGTGACCACCCGGATCATTAGTAGAAGACTGCGGGAGCGGAATATGTACTCGCGGCGTCCATTAGGCCGCCTACCACTGACCTGTATGCACCGTCAACAGCGATTGCAATAGTGCCGGACCCGATCAACGTGGAATTGTTCGGATTGGGAACGAATTGTGTTCAGTGATGAATCCCGTTTTGAACTGATTCCCGACAACCAGCGCAAACGTGTCTGGAGACAGCCCAGACATCGTCAGGATCCTGCTCTTACTGCCTGATTCCAAGCGACCCGACAACAGGGAGCTACTGTCTGGGGTGCCATTTCATTTGATAGCCGGACCCCTTTGATAGTCGTCAGTGGCACCATCACAGCACAGCGGTACGTTGCCAACACTATACGACCCGTTGCATTGCCATTCCTTTCGCGACACTCCGGGCTATATTTTCAGCAAGATAATGCCAGGCCACACACGGCACACCTCTCTATTGATTGTCTGTGTGCTTACGACACACTTCCTTGGCCAGCTAGATCCCCAGATCTCTCGCCTATTGAGTACATTTGGGCTGAGGTGGGATGTCGTCTGCAACCATCCCGGAATGTAGACGAATTAGCTCGTCAATTGGAGGCCGTGTGGAACGTCATCCCTCAGAACACCATCCGACAACTTTATGCATCTGCCACGTCTGGTAACAACTTGTATCAAGGCCGAAGGTGAACCAAAGTCATATTGACGCGCTCATTTTGTGTATATCTTTCAGTGCAATAAATCATTCAATTGTTCTGAAATTCTAACCATTTTTTTTTTCTGTACATCCACATTACACGTACCAAATTTTGTCTCATTTGGATAATTCTTTTTTGGTGCGTTGATTTTTTTGTCTTATAATCTATATTCAGGGTAATAATAAAAAGCAAAATGGATATTTCTTTTATCAATATTCACCGAATCAAGCCACGCCCACTCTCATCTAAATATATTGTAAGAAATAAAGAAATTGAGAAAATATAATATTTTAAAAGGTAGTGTAATAGTTCTTCAAAAAATGTATTTCCTGTAAAATGAAGAAACGATATTTTATTTTCCTTCAAGAAAATTCGACTGTGCTGTATTTAATGATGCTGCTGCCTCGGTTATATGATATCGTGGATTTCAAATTTCGTCAAATAGCCACAGTAAATAATGTCTTTAGAGTTCAAAACCTTATAAATTATAATTTAAGTGGCTTTTAGTTCATACATAATTGTGATTTTTTATTGACGCAAATTTTGTAATTCTATGAAAGGTTGAAATTAGCAGAAGCAAAAGCCACGCCCATAGTTTCGGAGCTTAGTTACAAATCTAGAGAAACATTCCCAAAGTTACTTGAATGAATTAAATTGTTTTCAAATTCAATGACATTATTTTTGCTGTTATTTTTTATATTGAACAACTGAAATTTGTTAGTGATATTTCTGAATTTGGACATTCAGTCGCCACGCCCACTGTTAATGTTGAACTATGGAACAACAAAAATACTGGGATTTCTAAGGTTTTTGTTGAGTAGATTTTATAATTAGTATATAACTATGCTGATTAGTTAAACTTGAGCAGCCGAAAAACTGCTGAAAAGATTATCAGTATATTATGAAGTTGATAGCCAGGCCTACTTTAAATAGTAAATAAATTATGACCCAACAAACCCTGGGACAATTTTATCGATTAGCTTTAAAATATAACTTGCATGTTCATGAGTTGCGAATATAACTCATCCGCATGTAGACTATTAAAAACTGCCTGAAATGAATATTAGCTCATAATTTTGAAATTGGGTCACAGTAATAGAAATTAAATTCTAATCATATCAATTCATTAGTTATTACCATCTATCCTATATACAGGATGTCCCAAAAAGATTGAAACTTTAATTCTTTACCTGTTGGAGATAAGTGGGCAATGTTAACAGCAAATATGTTGAAAGTAAGGTAGGAAATAAGATTATGTTAATGAAATGGTCCTCCCATTAATTTTCAAAAAGTTACACTTTTTAAACTTTTATTCGATCCCCTTAGACAAATTTGTTCAATTAGAAAATTTTTATTTTTAATGCAGGAAGATTACTAAAAATACCGCATATGTTTATCTTCATCAACTAAATTATGATAAAAGAAGAAAATCTGACTTATGCCACTTTTCCACACCATGTGAAAGGCTGTTTAATCAGTGAAAATAGGGATCATAAACAAATTGACGATGGAAATTGTTTAGGTAAAAAATACGTTAATATGTGTCAAAATTTTTTATCACAAATGCATCTAAATAAAGCATCATACAGACAGAGATCATATAAAGCAATGGCACTCACTACGCTGTTGGGTATCCTATGTATTATCATCCAGTTTATCTTTTGCGTGATATATCACACATTTATATTTCTAATTTGATATAAGGTCCCCATTCACAATGTCCAATATTTAATTGAATGTAACTCGCTCAATTTTAAAAATACAGATATGCGGGTTTTAAAAAGTGCTACTTTTTGAAAATTAATGGGAGGACTATTTTATTAACGTAGTTTTATGTTCTACCTTACTTCCAACATTTTTGCAATTTATATTGTCCAATTACCTCTAACAGATAAAGAATTAAAGATAATTTCAATCTTTTTGGGACACTCTGTATATACTATATATATATCGCATATGTTAAATTTAATTACTACGACGATAGATAGACTTTGACTGCTAGGATGGCCTGAATAAATAGTTATCGAACAAGAATATACTTTAATATTAAATAAGGAATAAATATCGAAAATTTGGTAGTTATCGTTACAACTTCTATTTGCAAATATACAACTTCTATAGATGCATCTCTGTCCTAAGGTGTTATATGTGGTTGAAATATACTCAAAAACTAGTAGGAACGAAACTAGTATTTATTGTGTACATTGCCTAAAATGTGTACTTTTATGTGCTAAATTACAGAACTTGAAAATTTCGAAAATAAATATATGGCAAAAGTTTCTGTACACTGCTAATAAGTTTTAAATTTCCCTTAATCTTTGAACTAAGTATAAAGAAGCAGAAACTCAACCAAACTGAATCAAAAAACTCTTACAGAGAAATCACTGAAGTTTAAAAAATCTCCGACAGAAGTTAACTTAGCGTTGTGAACGTAAATATCTTTAAAATATACTTATAGCAAAACTAGCAGGAAATAGATGCAAACCATAAAACTCCAATATACTCTACAGTGTAACATATGGTGAAAAATATGATAAAAGGTGAAAAATTTTATAGCAAAATTTAAATTAGTTATATTTTCTCATTATATCAAATTCTAATTCTTATTCGTTATACTTCACAGTATTTTGATTTTATACTTTAATTGAAATCATAACTTAGTATTGAAACTTTATTTTCAAAACCATTCTCAAATGTATCTTCAATTATCTCTTGCTTGTTGTGCAAAATTGTCTAAAAGAATTCAATTGCCGTAAAAAATTGATTTATTTATTTTATTTTTATTTTGCAGCTCAATTATTCCTGGTTCAAGCTTATAACCCTCTGGTAATACTAGCCTCTCTTGCATTATCTGAGGTGGCTGAAATATCTTTACCTCATATATATATATATAAATAAATAAATATATATAATAAATAAATATATATATATTATATATATATATATATATATAAATATAACACATGCATATTAATTTTACACATACATTATTTATCTTTGATTGGATAACTCAATTTTGAGAATTCACCCATTCTTATCACCTAACTTACCACTTGGCCTGAGTCTAATACTGTTTACTATTTTCGAACGACTATTTTCCACTTGTCCTGAATCCTATACTGATTACTATTTTTGAAAGTCTCCTTACATAATATGTATCGTTTAAATGTATTTATTCTGGTGCCCTCTCGCATTGACGAAGTGAGGTGAAATGCTCAGTCGTTAGTTCAACTTACTCGTGGTAACAATGCTTGTGAGTTCATATTTCTGTTCGAGGAGGTATTACTTTTCTGATTTGTAATTCAATTGATTTATTTTTCTCCTTCCACTAGCCAGTAGACAGTTCCAATGGTGTCTATAGTTAAATACTATCGCCATTGTCTGAAACTGGCTATGCTATCGGTTTTAATTCGAATTGTATGGCTGTCCTGATGAGAATGCAATTTCGAACTAACAGCCATTTCTTGTGTAGTTTCAATTGATTGTTCTCTATGTCTTAATCTTTTATCTTGAGCTAATTATTATTGCCTTTTCTCATTTTTGCCGTGTTTTCTTTTTAATATATTTATATACTTTTAATTGTGAATTTTGTATCCTAATATTCTTCTCATCCCCCTTTCCATTGTATCCCCCTTTCCATTCCGTTCCATTGTATGTTACCTTCTATCTTAATCCTTAGTCTTGGACTATAGTTACTCATTTGTAACAGATATGCTAGAGATGGGGTTTTTTGTACATACTGTAGTTTATGCATAATTTTCGATTAAAATCTTTCAATTTTTATTTATATATATAAATATATATATACACACACACACACATACACACACATATATATATATATATACATATATATATATATATATATATATATATATATATATATATATATATATATATATGTATATATGCAGTCGAACCTCGATATGTCGAATTTGAAAGGAGTAGAAAAAAAATTCGAGATATCGAAAATTTGGAAAATTTTAAGGAATTCATAAAAGAATATATACATCCTAGTCCTATACTTTACACATTTTTAAAAAAATCACTTACTTTATCTTACAGACAGAGAATTGGGTATTACCCAAGAAAATGCTGCCAACAAGTAAAGTGAAGCTTGAAATGATTGGATACACATTTAATGTATAATATACATTATTAAAATTTATTCTTGTATTTCTTTACTTGCAAAATAGTCATCTTTGACAGTTTGGTTACAGGTACTGAATCCTTCAATATATATTACATTTTCCAAATGAGTTAGGCGGATCCAAATGAGCTTAATTTTATGGCGATAGTTTACTTTGAAACTCTGACTAATGCCTTGGTCCAAAGGCTGTAACTTAGAAGTTGTGTTTGGTGGCATGAAATGAACTTTCACGGATTTTAATTTCGGCGCGCTATTATGCGCTGTACAGTTGTCCAAGAAGAGAACAATATCGCGATTTTCACGGAACATTTTTCTGCCTAGTTCCTTCAACGAATTAGTGAAAATTTCGGCAGCCATTCAAGCCTTATTGTTCGCAAAATAAGTCATTGGAACAGATTTCATTCCTGAAAAACATCGGGGTTTAGCAGATTTACCTATCATAAGAGGTTTGAGCCTTTCTGAACCATCCATATTAGTGCAAAATACCACAGTTACTCTTTCTTTGCTCCTTTTCCAGCCATGACATGCCTTTAATAGCCATAGTTTTATCAGGCATACACTTAAAAAATAGTCCTTTTTCATCTGCAGTAAACGCAATTTGTGGATCGTAGTTTTTCAAATGAAAAGATGAAAATGGTAAGATGATCTAAATGGTAAGATGAAAAAATTCGAGATATCGAGAGTTTGATTAAAAAAATTTCGTGTTAAAGAGTTTGTTTTACATTAGTTTTATACCGTGCGTGGAGGGAGATGAAAATATTTCGAGATACCGAGGTTCGACATATCGAGGTTCACCTGTATATATATATATATATATATATATATATATATATATATATATATATATATATATATATATATATATATATATATATATATATATAATAACAATAGTTTGAAAGTCCAATCATATATATATATATATATATATATATATATGCTAAATCACTAAAAGCTAACGAATATTAAATTCACTAAAGAATATTAAATCTCAACCCTAATTTCAATTTAAATACGAAGTACTCACCAGAATGTAGCTAGTGCTACAAGTGGAGTCAGAGGCAATGGCAAAGTTTTCGAACGTAATCTGGATGGTCCTTCTCTGCCTCACTGTAATCACCCACTCACACTGCAAGGTCTGTGTACTCTCCGAACTCTGCACATTGGCAAGGATGGAAGAACTGTGTAGAACACCGCTGCTTCCGATCAGCTGACCACCACATTCTGAATAAGAATATTAAATTAAACACACTTTGGATTACTGAAAAACTTGACTTACTATGTATTTTCTGATACTACTACTTCGTACTACCATTTTGATTAAATGTTTCATACTTTATCACTAGTTATTTATTGTTTCTTCCTGTTAATTGCGTAAAAATTCGAATGCTGGTGTATTGAATCACGAAATAAACAGTTCTTAACGTATATAGCTAGGTATTTTTTAATAAACAGTTTCTAGCTAGATATATTTTTTATTCATAAATTCAAGATGTATTCATACAGCGTCTTCATACAGCGTCTTCAATAATTAAATTTAAATTTAACTTTTATGGAAAAGTTACTTTATATAAATTCTCTAATAATAATTATTCTAAATATCACTTTTAAAATATTTCAAGTATTTTAGTTGAATTCAGGTTAGTATTTTTGTTTTTTATATTTCATTCACCATGTGTTTAGTCAAAGCCTATAATTTAAAGGACGCAAAGGAACAAAAATGGAGTGAAAGAAAATGCAAATATTCAATCGAAGTTCTTTATTAAAGTCATTCAAAATTGCATAAAATTTGTAATTTTTTATTTTGACTGCAAAATTTAAGTTATCCAAAATATATGTAGATTTTTGTAGATTTTGTTTCTTATCGTAAAATTCAAAAGTATTACAGTAAAAAGTATTCACAGTATTACCGTAATTTATTATACTGAAAAACTTAAAACTTCATCGAAAAATACAATTCTGTTACATAAAATGAACTTTATTCAAATGACGTCATCGAAATATAAATCGCCTGCCTCTCAATGCAAAATTAATGAATATTTCATTCATATCACTTATATTCCAGATTTCAGAGCTAAATAATTTTGCGAGAAGAAAAAATCAGCAATTCTTATACGATTCGCCTTACAATTGGCTGATTTGTTTACAACCTGCGTGTGTTAAAGCTAGGCTTCATTGTAGAAATAATCAAAGTTTAGTGATCATTTAAAATCAAAAATATTGTAATTGCGTTGGCAGAGAATTCAGATATACAGAAAATACACAAAAATAAAGCTGTTTTATGACGGATGCAACAATAAATATAAATGTAAACGATCTTTAAACATCACGATCGTCACGTACGACCTTTAAACGTCACGTTGACGTCTTTCTTTGGTGCTCTTTTGAATTATTGTTTTTAGCGGAAATTGCTGAACTACTGTTCGATATTTGTAGCGTGTATGTGTTGCCTAAAGGTTTAAGGCCTCTTTTCGTGTTTGGGAAGAGGTATTGAGTGTATTATTAAGCTTTTGAAGTCTGTTCATAACAGGGTTATTAGGCCGTACTTTCGTCCAAGTCCGCTGTAAATAGCGCATCCTCTGGGAACTTCTGATCGGCTTTTGGATATCGTATCTTCTGACTCTGGTATATTCGGGATTCTCCCCTTACAATTTAAGTAAGTTTCTTTAAAGAACTTTATCAGAGCTATGTTTTTGGATCTGCATGAACTGCCTTGTTTACGTCTTGTGAATACTTTATGTATTGTAATGTAATGTCCTTTCATGATTGTAATAGCCTGGATTTCCGTGTATTAGAAAACTGATAGATTGTTATATAGAGATATATAACTTCAGTGTTGATATTTGAGTTGTATATAACCATAGTTATTGTAAATAAGATTCAAACTCTGTATATGTAATACGTAATCATCGGTATAGGAATACATTAATTTCCCTTGACCTTCCATGCTCTGCGCATGACTGAAATAAGGGTGAGTTCGGAAACTCTGACCGAACCTCGTTGCGGTATGAGAGGTAGTATTGTATCTGTTTTCAGAAATGACTAACCCTCAGGAGTTTCGGTCAGTTTATGCTGACAAGTTGTCAGCAGATGAAAAGGACGCACAAGAATTGGAAAATATTAAAGGGACAATTTCTAAAATGATTGATTACCTTAAAGTAAGCAGATCCAAGCTTAGTCAAACAATAGTTATGGGTATGATTAAAGATTATATAATTCCTGTTGTGGAGAGGATAGAGAAAAGGGGTTAAATATAAATTGTACACTGAATCAAACCCCGATGGTTTTGAAGCAACATTAAACGATCTGACTTATCTGAATCAGGAATTGTATGGAATCATTGGAGAGAAAGAAATAGAAGTTAAAAATTTAAATACTAAACTAAAAGTAATGGATATGGAGGAACAGAGAATAAACTGGTTTTAATTAACGGGGAATTAAAGGAATTGATGCAAGATGAGATGGGGAGGACTAGACAGATCAAAAAGTTATCCGCGGCTAATCAGGAATATCTGGAAATGCTGAACGAACTGGAAATAGAGTTGGAAAATAGGAAAGAAGAGATCATGAGTAATAGAGGAATCTATCACACACAGGCGGAAAAACACAGAGATACCGAAAGACGGGTCAGAGAGTTAGAGATAAGGTTAAGGAGGATTCAAGGGGAGATACCCCCGAGGTACTTGGGGATGAAATTGTTAATTTGAAAAAAAGACTTGAATCAAAGGAGAAAGAATTATCGGCTACTGTGAGAGATCTTGAGGTTATGAGAGCCAAGGCTTGCTCATTACAGGGTACTTCAACTGGGGAAGCCAGAATTGACGAATTGGAGTCGGAAATCAGTAAATTAAGGGGTACCCTGCTAAAAAGGGAAGAGATAATTGAAAAATTGAGTAGGGAAATTGCTTTAAATTTGCCGACTCCACCGAGTGCTCAGTTGTCTGGGATACCTGAGTGTCCATCCGATGTCCCGGTGGAACGAGTACTGTATGCTATGAAACTAAAAATCACTAAACTAGAGGCACAACTGGTCGAGAGTGAAAGACTCTTTTATGTCTTGTGCACAAAAATTAAATCCTCCATGGAAAATACAAACAAATTAATAGAGAAAAATCTATTCATCGGTAATTGGAATAGAGAGGGTACCTTGGAAAGAGAAAAGGGCGGCTATGCTAATGCAGCTAGAAGAGGATTACATATGGAAAAAAACGGATGGAACCCGACAACGTCCGAAAGTTCTGATTATCAAGCCAAAATCTAAAGGAAACTATCTCGAAAACAAAAAGTTGGTATGTTCAACAGTCACTTTGGTTGAAAGTAATCTGAAGGTAGATGGAGTAAGACCAATCTCCAATGGAGGATGAGCTATAGAGTCTGAATCAGGCTCTGATTTGGATACTTTGAGAGACCAAATGGAATCAAACTCTGCCTTAAAGGAGAAGTTTGAAATTTACAGACCCAAAAAATGACTCTCTAAAATTATTATTACGAATCTAGACCCTGATCTGGACGGTGCTAGTCTGAAAGATGAATTAATCAGAAGGAAAGATTTCTTCTCTGATACGAACTTCACTGTGGGTTTTTCAATAAAAGGAAGGACTGAGACCCATTGGGTGTTGTCACTTAACCCCAAACTTTTTCACCCAATAATTCAAAATGGTCATGTAAGGCTCGACTGGGAAAGAGTTCCAGCTAGAGAATTTTTGAGTATCAGGCATTGTAGGAAGTGTGGAAAATTGGGTCACACTACCGGAAAGTGTACCGATAAGGAAACAACGTGTCTTAACTGTGGTGAAAAACATTTAGAGAAGCCCTGAAAAAAACCTCCAATGTGTTTAAATTGTTTAATATATAACCAGGAAATGAGTACAAAGTTGAAGTTAGATTACTCTTGTTTGAGTGAAGTTTGTCCATCCTTTCAGCGTCAGATCAAGATTTTGTTTCGTACTATAGATTATGGTACTTAATCTTATGCAAATCAACGTTAATCACTCCCCCGCCGCCTGTAGCTTATCTATGCAAACTATGTTTGATAACAAAGTAGATATCTTGTGTATTCTTAACCCTCCCATTGCTGGTGATAGGTACCCGTCCCTCCCCCCTGGGTTTCCTCATTTCTCCTTCAGTTCCCTGGGTGCTGTCTGAATCATTTGCAATCTTTTGTTGAGATATAAATTTAAATATAATACTGCATCTTCAATATTAATAGATATTTTTATTAGTGATAATTCTGCAGTCGTAATAATAGGTTCTTATTTTAGCCTCATGGTGAGATTGACGACCAGATCAGCGAACTTTGCTCGGCTGATTTTCAGGGAGTTAATTTCATCATGATGGGCGATTTTAATTGTCGCTCTAAGGTCTGGGGTTATGATTTTGAGGATCGGCAGGGTAGTGGCATTCTAGATTTCTGTATTATAAATAATTTAATTATTTGCAATAACACACAATAATTTTTGGCCCCACTTTTGTGTCTCACAGTGGGAAGGGATACCCAGATCTGACTCTTGTTAGTGGAAATCTATATGATAAGATTAGTAATTGGAGGCTACATGACCAGGAAACATTAAGCGATCATTTGTATATCAGTTTCGAGTTCGGGGGAGACGTTGAGTCTTCTGAAGGTTTCATATATAAAACTAGATTTGACGCTGAAGGGACTGAATCACATTTCAAAAAGTTTTATTTGAGAGATTTATGGAAAAGATTAAAGGAAGCTGATTCTTTTTCTTCTCTGGATCTATGCACTGAAAATTTACTGAAATGTGTTAAAATGAGTATGAATAAAAAGTTAAGAAAAATGTAACGTTATAGGGTAAGGGTGTTCTCCTGTTGGACTCAGGAATTGGCTGCTACGCGTAACTTCATCACGGTCCTCTCAAGGAGGCTCAAACGGCTAAAAAGGGAGGGTGCTGACTCTAGGGAGTTGTTAAATGCAAAGGAAAAATATAACAACTTTCGAGCCAAGTATAGACGCGATATTCAGAAGGCTAAATTACAGGGATGGGGGAATTTCTGTTCCAAATGTGACGACACCTTTTGATCTATGTTTAAGACGTTCACGGTCTCTAGTAGGAATGAAACTGAAATATTGATTCAAATGGAGGGAAATGATAACGCATCCGTCGAGGTTAAAATAAATGCCCAAACCACTGACATCAGTTGACAAACTGCAAGATAAGATGTACTATGATGTAACCTGATGCCCACTTTTGTGACTGGATAAGATGTAACCTGATGCCCACTTTTGTGACTTTGAACGTCTAGGGGGACAAGCGCATTCCTTTATCTTCCCCTATGTGCGTCCATTGTCTTTTGTGATACATCTTAAATTTTTGGACTTTGAATCTCATCGGGCTAGACCATATTTGGCTCGTCATATAAATGTATAAGTTCTTTTAAAATAACTCAAGCACCAGAACAGCTAGTAAGTCCAAATTTAGCATGTCGTTGTGTCTTACGGTATTTTTTGGATTTTTAACCTTATAGGCCTAGTCCATCTCAGAGCTACTGTAGGACTGTACTGGCTTTTGGGAGTAACTTAATGACCGGAACAACTAGAATGTCTAAATTTAGTATGTCGTTGTATTTTATGGTATATTCTATTTCTTTGGATTTGGAATCTTATTGGACTTCCTGTCTTGGGCCCGCCAGAGTTACTGAACTTTATAGTACTATGTCGTTGTAGTACTCATATTTTGGGAATAACTCGAGAACCAGAGCAACCAGAATGTCAAAATTCTGTAATTATTTTGCGGTATACCTTAATATTATATTTAAATTTTTCTAACTCTGCACCTCACCGGCCCAGCCTGACCTGAGCTGCTCACCATGGGGATGCACTCGTGGGTCCTTATCATAATCACATAAGATCCTTATCATAATCACATCATTACAGGTGATCTGGATATTATCTCAGATAAAACTCTAAAAAATATTTTCAAACTCGGAACTAAATACAGATCACAAGAATATAACCAAGTAGTCGAAAATTTCAATCAAGATCTAGAAGAATTCATTTATAAAATAGCAGTAAAACACAGTTTACCTATCCTAGCCTTTCAAGAATGGAAATATAATTTTTCAAAAGAATTTCAGTTATATTACAACAAACAAGGTAACAAAATAAGGAATCTTTCAATACCTGCAGCTATACAAACTATAAAAGAAAATTTTGTTATAACTTATACTGACAAGATGGTATCACATTTTGCATTTACATGCAAAAAGTTTTACATAGATACACTTCACCACTGCTACCAAGACAGTACTATGTACACCCCAGTACACAATAATGGAAATGTTCTATCCAAAAGGATTAAAGCTATGTACAAACGAATCGGTAATGAAATAAAATCTGTTAAATTTCCATATTTAATCCTCATTCCAAAGATGCATAAACAGCCTGTAAAATTTCGTACAGTTACAGTTGTCTGTGGATCATATTTGACAATAGCTAATAAACGACTTTTGAACATCCTCAAGTTTGTGATGGAAAACATCAAAAAACAGAATCATGTCATGATCAAGAATGGAATAGAAGTTATCGATCGTTTAAAACATTGTAATAAAAATATATGTTTTAAAAGCTTTGATTTCCGCGACCTTTTTAACAACATTGATTTATCTAATTTATACTCAATCTTGGAAAAATTACATGAAGAATTTGATTTGAAGGATTTTATTACTTATCGAAGATACCTTGACCTTATTGAACTAGTATTAAAGGAAAATATTCTATATAACGGAAAAAATTATTACAGACAAATAAGGGGAATTCAAATGGGAGGAGCCTTCTCATCAATCTTGGCTGATATTTACCTCTCAACATATGAAAAAGGAACCCATATTTTGTCAGAGATACCATATTTCCGGTTTGTTGACGATGTGCAATTGGGGTGTTATGAAGACACCACCAATTTCGATTTTACTTTTTACCCTCCGGAATTGGAATTAATAGAAAATTGTCAAGAAGAAAATGAAGCGGTAAATTTTCTGGACATCTCAATAAAAAAACATGGATTACATGGTCATTATACAACGTTATATGGCAAAAGAGAATTATATAGAATGAAGATCAATCATCTCATCGATTGGAAAACAAATCTTACCAAGAATAATTTCAGAAATATCATACTGGACACTTTAAGAGAAACCAAATTTACAATACGTTTAAAAAGGATTGCAATAATAGCAACATTAAAATCATAACTGAGGCTTTATATAAACATTATCCTTTATATTTCTTAAAGGATTGTTATAAATCGATTTTCAGGGATCATGTGGATTTTGACAGTTTACTTCATCAAACTGCAAGTAAATAAAGTTTATGCGTACCTGCTAGGATTGCACGCATGCGTAAGATGAACATATATAAGATAGCGAGTTGGGCAGGATTCACTTTTGGTCCAGTTTCCTTCTGTTGGTTGGTCTTGTTCTTCCGTATCCGGGTGCCTTCGTGTTAGCACGCATTGGGGACCAACCTTTGCTTTGTATTGGTACCGTGAGCGTTTGCCTAGGCTAAAAAAGCAGCTTTAAACGGGAGGGGGAGTCGCAATCCTCCCCAACCATTAAATGCAAAGCATTTGGTTATCCCATATTCCTTTAAATCTTCTTTTTCTTGGATTATATATATATATATATATATACACAGTGTTCCCTCACTTATACGCGCTCTCTTTTATGGGCGTTTTATCCGCAGTCCAGGGCAGGGATATACGAAAACAATGATAACTCTTATTCATTTATGCGCCGGACTAAAAAAGCACCTCTCACTTATGCCCGTCGCAAAATTTTTTTTTTCTTAGTTCAAAAAGTAGGTTCTTCAAGTAGTCAGGTGTTGCTCATCGCAAGAATTTTATCCTTTTTATTCTGCTTCTAAGAATGCATCCCCTCGCTCTTCCCCTATTGTTCAGATTCCAGGAACACATTCCTCTACCTTATACACAGGGGTGTTCGTGGGGGGGGGGGGGGTTGTGATTGACGTCAGTAAAATTCGCAGCCAATTAGAGAGGTTAGTACGTACGTACCACGTGGCATTGATCGCTAACGAAAGAACAATCTTTGGAGTTTTAGTTAGATGGTTACATTTTAAAATGACGAAAAGAACGAAATTGTCGCTTTCGTTTAAAATGCATGTTATTAAAACATTCGAAAAAATCCTTGCACCTCGAAAAAAGCTTTAACGGAGCATTTTAATGTCCCAGAATCGACATTTAGAAGAATTTTAAAAAATCGGGGGGCGATAATAATAGCTCATCGAGAATGTGGAATTCAGTCGAAGAAAAGAAGCAGAATTCAAGGCGAAAAGTACGAAGAATTTGAGAAAGTTTTGGTGCTATGGTTTAAAGAAGCTCGTACCTTGAACATTCCTGTTAACGTTGAGCTTCTAAGGCTGAAGACCGTACAGTTGTCAAAGAGTTTTGAAATGGAAAAATTTGTGCATGATGTAGATGAAATGTAGATGAAAATGTAGATGATGTAGATGAAAATTTAATCACAGCTCAATTGAGGGAAATTGGAGACATTGCAGCTGACATAAATGGTGGTGACAAAGATGAAGAGGTGGACGACAATTATGAAGAAGTTGCGGCAAAAGTTCCTCCAACTCACACAGTAGCATTGGAAGCATTAGAAACTCTGTGTGACTATTTTCAGTACAATTCCGGAAGTGAAGGAACTTTTTCACGTCTTGATGAACTTGAAAAGACTCTTTTTGAAAATTCACGAAAACAAAAATAAACCTCGATTGTAAATTATCTTGTGAGGAAGTAGTAATAGGAGTAAAACGAAATTTGAGTATGTACGCATTTCCATTTTCTTTGTATTCTTAAAAAATATTAATTCATTAAAAAATAAATTCATTGCATTTTGAAACTAATCTTATTTACATTTTTCAGTAGTGTATACATAGTATTAATTAACAATATAATGTAGTAGAATGTATTGATGTTTCACATTTAAGCTCCCTTTTGTGGTTTTTCGCTTAAGCGCGTCTCACACTTATGAGCGTTTTCTCGCTGTCCTCTGCTCCCGCGCATAAGTGAGAGATCACTGTATATATATATGAGTATATGTGCCATTAAGTCACCATTCAAGATTATATTATACAGTTGTCAATAATTACCTGACGTTGCTGTAGCTTGAAATCCTCGATATTGTACGGACACGTCAGATACCATGGATAGTTTCAATAGGTTGTTTGGACTAGAAATCTCTGGCCGTAACCCGGAACCGCAGAAAGTGGAATTCAATATCCAGTTGTCGACGTTCGTATTTGGAGCTTTGAAAATAAACACATTTTATTATTTTAATGCAACACATTATTTCATACTTGCATATTTTTAAATATATACCGAGGGAAGCGTAAAATTAAATTAATAGTTTTTTTTTTGACAATCCAGGTGTTGTTGTGTAACAGAGAATTACGCGTAAAACCCCTTTAATCTCCATGATTATTCTCTGAGATCATCATTTTTTACGGTATTTCAGTGACCACTATGGGGATTTCAAGATATTTATTCTTACAATTTTATTTAGCCTTAGACTCCTAATGTGGCAATTTGTTATACATTTGGATGTGGCAATTTGATATACATTTGGGTGTGGCAAATCGTAAGTATATAACAAAATATTTCTTAACATATTAATAGGAGCAACTTAAATGTCTGAAACTATTATAAATTTAGCACGAAATTTCAATTTTATAGCAAAAAATCTGAATCACATACATATTGTTGAAGTTAAAGAAGTGGTTCATCTTAGCCGAATACAACACATTGTATTTACATTGCATCTATAGATTGCATCTATAGATTGCATCTATAAACTGGAGCATTCAAAGACCCGAAATCAAGCTACGGATGTTTGGATTCGGAGCCTCTGAAATATAAGCAACGTTTTACATTGCATTTTTACATTGCAGATATGTACTGGATCATTCACGGATCCTAAAAAGCTGTGAATGTTTCAATTCGGAGCCTTTTTGGAAGTAACCAAATTCTTACATTGCATTTATAGACGTGTACTGGATCATTCAAGAATCCAAAATCAAGCTGTGAATGTTTGGATTCAGAGACTCTTGAAAAGTAAATAATTCCTTACATAATCTATAAGCGTGTACTGGATCATTTAAGGATCCGAAATCAAGCTCTAGATGCTTCAATGCGGAGCCTTTTGGAAATTGCCTCTATAGAGGTGTAGTGGACCATTTAAATATTGAAAATTGAGACGTGGATGTTTGGATTCGGAGCCTCTTGAAAAGTACACAATTTTTACTTTCCTTATATACATAATGTATAAGGAAAGTATTGTGACGGGGTTGAAAATTCGAATTCGAGTTTTCGACGGGAGAGCACGTTTCAAGCATTCCTGATCACGAATCAAACATTTTTGAAGTGATGTCTATGTGTGTGTGTGAAAGTATGTGTGTGTGTGTGTGTGTCACTGGGACTTTGGAGACGATAACTGACGAACGAATGGACCGATTTGAACCAAATTTGGTACAAAAATCACAATCCGTAAACACTGGAAGTCTATTGTTTTTATACGCAATCGAATGTTCAGAACCCCCCTAAATTTTCGAATGAAATTTTGAAAAAATCGTCAAAAAATCAAAACCACTAATAAAGTTACGCAAATAGACATTTCTTATGTAATTTTTCATTAGAAAACGATTGACATAAATTTTAGAACGTTAACACGAGCCGTTTTTGAGATATTGTACATTTTTCAAAAAAAATATCAAAAAGTCATATAAAATAAAAGAAAATTTGCTATTGATGAACATGTTCACTTTTCATATGTAATACCATGCGATAAATTGGGTGACATCATTCTCGTGGATCTAGCTCGTTCCATTCATGAAAAAGATACTCTGAGTAACACTTTCGTATTTGGACGCCAATAGTCATTTATCGGCTGTAAGAATAACTTATTTTTTAGTGCATAACGCTTGGCGAGATTTTGGCAACGAATTTGGCGGAATCTCGCCAACTTGGCGACTTTTTGAGATGTTGCCAAATTAACGAAAATCTCGCCAAATGGATAAAAATGACGCTAAATCAATGAAAATGACGACTAATTGTCGAAAATTCAATGTCTTGGAAAGAATATTAGTAAATTCATGTAAAATTAGTAAATTCATTACATTGTATATGGAAAGTCATGTGTTGCCCACATCAGATTTTTATTATTTTAATGCAGCTTGTATTACTACAGGCTTGTATTAATACTTGGATTCATTCACATATATAAAAGAGTGAAAAATAAATTTTTAATTAATAGTTTGACTGTAAAAAAATTGCAAAACGTTTCTCAACACATTAAACGTAAGTTTGGCAATTTTTTGAAGTTCAAATGAAAATCCAATATTATGGCTTGTATCCGAACCGCTTTAATTCAGTTTAATTTAAATTACGTTCTTGATTCATCCCAGACATATTTAACACAATTTCTTCCAAACTACATCGGATACACATGTACTAGATCATCCAGGAAGGATCCAAAACCCGCGAGATCACATCAATGAAACAAACATCCAATGGATATCCATATGTGAATCCTGATACCATCAATGGATGTCTAATGGATGTTCAATACGACATCTAATTCACATGCTTAGAATGTTTACTCATTAATATATATTGTATTTACTGGAACACATCTGCCGGATTTTATAACTAATGCACATTCAGATTAGATCCAATGGATCATTCAATTTTATATGAAGATACAATTTTCTAAATAATATGATGAGCTTATAAATTAATAAAATACGTTTTTACAATTTATACAGCGTATTTTATTAAATTACATTTCCTTTCGTTTTGAAATAATTTTATGTCGTTACTTCTGATTCTGCCAACGAGATTATATACACGAAGACACTATTCGCATTCTGGCAACAATATCCTCTATAAGCCATCGCACGCGCTGTCTGTGACGTCAGAAGCAGTCAATTCATTTGTTATTGTGAAAATTGCAGTCAAAATATATGAAATTAAAACAAGATATACGAAATAAAACAAAAATAGCAATATATTCATTCAATAGCAAGATCATAGAGTTGAGGTGGTCATGTTGATAGTTGACTGCAAGTGACGTCACGTTCAGGAAGAAATTTAATTTATGGCACCGACGACAGCAGTATCGCTATATATATAAGCTCGTGAGATTCTGCCAGACCCATCCAATTCATACTTCTCACGTTATGCCTAACTAAAACACAATTTTTAAATTTAAGTATAAAATATCAGGCTATCATACGAAATGTGATTTACCATAATATGATTCAACTCTATCATAAGGACAAGAAGGCGGCGATCCTTCCATATCAAAGCTTGTAAACTGCAAATGAACGTGGTGTGTGGGCACAGTCCTGATGATGTAAGTGCAGTTCATGTTAGCAGGGTACGCCTGTGGCCAACCCGGAGAGGTGATGACATTGGCTTCTGTTAAATTCAGTGTATAATCCGCAAAGCACGAGCTGTTACCTGAAAAAATGAAGAATAATTTGAACAAACGATCTTAATAATATCTAAAATTGGCTTCACGTTTCTGTATAATAGATTACAATACATTGTGGCGAATACAGGATTAAGCAACTAGCCACGACAACCTATTGGTTTATGCCGATATACTGGCTTGCTGCGAAGTAATATTCTCTCATCCAGCAAAGCCACAGTCAGGGCAATGTACTCGGTAGAATCATTCACCGGGAAAGGTCCCAAGAATTACCAGCCAAGCCCGACCACAGTCGCCGGCCAGATCTAGGCTCAGGTCATGAATAGACGCAGTCCATGCGATCACAGCCACCTGGAAGGGTCCGAGGCCTAACTGCCTCACCGGTACGACGGCCGGTTCCTTGACAGCCAGTTCCCCGGATTTATTTGCCCCCCAGGTTGGAGGATCAGAGATACAGAGCTAGGATCCGTTCACCACTCAAAGAGTGAGCCGCCCCGGGGGGGGGGGGCGTGAAACCTGTCTAAAACGACCATTCACAATACATTCTATACGTGGTCGTTAAGAGAGACGGTCGTCTTACAGAAGTAATTTCGTATATAAAAATTAACTGTGTGGCTCAACTCGACTTTCTCATATCAGAATCCATTTTTAGTAGCTTTTTTTTTTCAAATTTTACATGAAAAGTTTTGAAAAATCGGTTGGGTCCAAATAACTACAATTTTAGCATGTTACCCTTCAGTTTAAAAGGCTTAAAATACTTTCGATTAATACCATACTTGACAATGTACCTCCAGGAGCGGGGCTAACTTTTCCACCGAGAGGCCAATGACGTCACGAACTAAAAAATTGAGTCGCGGCTATTTTTTGCAACAGTGATTGAAACTATTAAGTCTTGTGATTACTGAGCCATAAATAAACACTTTTAAGAGTGATTATGTCAAATTTAGACCTATGCTACTATGATTAAAAAAATATAAAATTTCGAATAAACTTCGAAATTTTTGCTCAAATTTTAAGCCCAGCTGCATTCCACTATTTCACGCTCATTGTTGGGATCTTATGACGATGCATAACACCATGTAACACGATTTTTGCTCCTGGGTAGTTAAGTGTTATTTTCTAATGTTTCAAGCCTGGAAAGCATAGAAAAATGGCTATTATTCCCCTCAAACTTTGGTTTTGTAACAAGGACAGTGTTATTTTGCATTTTATCTGCTTTGAATGAGAAAATGCATGAATTCGTGTTATTTCGTTTATATAAAGTAAAAGAAACACGCGTGCACATTAAAAATGACATATATTTGCAATACAGTTGTAAACAAAATTATTACTAAAGATTTAAAAATGAATAGATTTTCGAGATTTACGATTATACTGTTGTTGTTGTTGTTGAGACCCAGACCGTCCGACCTACCAGAAAGGTGTAAGGTAACTGTATGGACGGCTGGGAAGTGCCACCCAATTTAGACCGGAACCCAGTGGGGGAGGCATCCACAGGGACCGTACCCTCCTTCCCCTACCACCAATCTCTCGGAAGGACTTACGGATCCACATGTTTAACGTGATCGTACTCCGCATGAACACGGCGGCATTTGTGGTAGCGTGCAAATCTAGCGCGCAAACCACGGGGATACCGCACCCGAGATGGCCAACAGCACGCGGTGTTCCGAGGTGGTTACGATTATACGATTATACTGTAAATTACTTTCACGAATCAGCCCCAAGTACAGTCTCCCATCATGTTCTCGTTATACTGGCATTGGTAGCGACATTCCAAGTCTGATATGTCTTGATGGAAACGCTCGTCTTGCTCCTCCGGATATGCTCCCATGTTATTCATAAATTTATCTAGGTGAGCATCGCCCTCACAGCAAAGATCGTCACATGTGTAAGAGTGACGTTGTAGTCAAGTGGCACCTGGGTTACAATATAACATCATATTTGTGACTTCTATGAGGCGTTACGTATTAGTAACTTTGTAACTTCATTGTGACTATATTCTGTGACGTTTCCACAATTCATTTAACACGTAACAATGTGACGACATTACAATGGCAATTACAATGTGACGTCACAAACAAGTTAATATGCGACGTCACAAACGACCATGGAAATGACCAAAATGACTTCGCTGTGACCTCAATATGACATTGTCGACACATACTGAGACGTCCTGTGACGTCCCAAAGTCACAGTGTGACGTAAATCTTACGTCACTGTGAAAAAAAAATGCTGTTAGGGCGAGGACATGAAATATCAGGGACATCCGACAACTCGTTTTGTCGTAGTTCTTCAGAGTGTTAACCAGTTCCACATAGCTTTCGGACTTATGATTGCCCAAGATGCCCTTAACCACTAAGACAAGACTGTTCTAGCCCCCTTTTCATTCTTTCTGATCTTATTTATTCGTAATGAGGAAAAACGCGTACTGGAAAAGGGTAAATCTCAAAATATCATTGTTCCGGTTACAAAAACAAAGTTTATGAGAAATAATAGCCATTTTCTATACTTTTGGAACAGAAGAAATTAGGAAAAAACAATTATTACCCAGGAATAGGAAAAAAAATCTGGTGTGGGCAGCACATGGTTATCCTTATATAAAGCAATGAATTTACTACTTTTACAGAAAAAAAAATCTGATGTGGGCAACACATGACTTTCCTTATATAATGTACTGAATTTACTACTTTTACAGTACAAAAAATAGGTTTTTCTTATTGTAGATATTTATATTCTTTCCAAGATATTGAATTTTCGAGTATTAGTCGTCTTTTCCATTGATTTAGCGTCATTTTCATTCATTTGGAGAGATTTTCGTTAATTTGGCAACATTTCAAAAAGTCGCCAAGTTGGCGACATTCCGCCAAATTCGTCGCCAAAATCTCGCCAAGAATTATGGACGAAGAAATAAGTTATTCTTACAACAGACAAATGACTATTGGTGTTCAAATACAAACGTATTACTCAAAGTATCTTTTTTCATGAATGGAACGAGCTAGATCCACGAGAATGATGTCACCCAATTTATCGTATGGTATTACATATGAAAAGTGAACATGTTTCTCAATAGGAAATATTTTTTTTTATTTTATGACTTTTTGATAATTTTTTTTAAAAATGTGCAATATCTCGAGAACGGTTCATGTTAGTGTTCTAAAATTTATGCCAATCGTTTTCTAATGAAAAATTACATAAGAAATGTCTATTTGTGTAACTTTTTTAGTGGTTTTGATTTTTTGACGATTTTTTTAAAATTTCATTCGAAAATTTAGGGGGGTTCTGAACATTCGATTGCGTATAAAAACAATAGGCTTCCAGTGTTTATGGATTCTGATTTTTGTACCAAATTTGGTTCGAATCGGTCCATTCGTTCGTCAGTTATCGTCTCCACAGACTCACTGACACACACACACACACACATACTTTCACACACACACACACACACACACACACACACACATACACACACACAGACATCACTTCAAAAATGTTTGATTCGTGATCAGGGATGCTTGAAACGTGCTCTCCCGTCGAAAACTCGAATTCGAATTTTCGACCCCGTCACAATACTTTCCTTATACATTATGTATATAAGGAAAGTAAAAACAGATTATTCTTATAGTAGATATTTATATTCCATCCAAGATATTGAATTTTCATCAATTAGTAGTCATTTTCATTGATTTAGCGTCATGTTTATCCATTTGGCGAGATTTTCGTTAATTTGGCAATATTTAAAAAAGTCGCCAAGTTGGCGCATTCCGTTAAATTCGTCGTCAAAATCTTACCAAATATTATGAACGGAGAAATAAGTTATTTTTATAGCAGATAAATGACTATTGGCGTTCAAATACGAAAGTATGACTCAAAGTATATCTTCTCATGAATGGAACGAGTTAGGTCCACGAGAATGATGTCAACAAGTTTATTGCATGATATTACATATGAAAAGTGAACATGTTTCTCAACAGTTAATATATTTTTTTTAATTTAAGGGATTTTTTGATAAATTTATTTGAAAAATGTGCAATATCTCGAGGACGGCTCTTGCTGGTGTTCTAAAGTTGATGTCAATCGTTTTCTATGAAAAAATTACATAAAAAATGTCTATTTGCGTAACTTTATTAAAGGTTTTGATTTTTTGATGATTTTTTTAAAATTTCAATCGAAAATTTAGGGGTTCTGAACATTCGATTACGTTTAAAAACAATAGGCTTCCAGTATTCACGGATTGTGAATTTTGTACCAAATTTCATTCAAATCGCTCCACTCGTTCGTGAGATATCGTCTCCACAGACACACTGACACACACACACATACATACACATACATACTTTCACACACAGACAACACCTCAAAAATGTTTGATTTGTGACCAGGGGATGCTTGAAACGTGCTCTTCGAATTTTCGACCCTATCACAATACTTTCCTTATACATTATGCATATAAGGAAAGTAAAAATATTTTTGTTTCATTGTATAGAGTAATTCATGCCTACAAGTGCCACTCACAACGGTGTTGTGGGGACAAGAGTCGGTCATCATTAAAGTTCCATTTACAGACACGTTGTGTGGTTGCTTATATTCACCCCATGAAAAATATGTAATACGAATGCTTTAAACTGATTGCCGCTTAAAGACTCCAATAAAGTATCTTGCTGTTTGTTTCAAGTGCCTGAGGCACCGCAATGTGAAAAGTCACAGGCCAGCATTTTTGTGCTTGATATTGCAGGAACCCTTGATATTTACAGTCTAGGTTTCAAGGAAAATCATTCCAACTTTGTGATGTCGATAAATTGATCGCGTTTGATTTACCTATGTATATATAAACTATTTTGATAACGGAAATAGCCATAGAGTAGTTCAAGTTATCAAATTTTACTACTCTGTATATAATCACCACTGTTCAGACAGTTATAGTAGCTTTCTCTTACATGACGTTAATCAAGTTCAATACAAATAAATTGACAAATCAGAGCAAAAATTCTATAGAATATATGTTTACAAAAATAAGAAAAATAGGGCGATTGACAGCTCATGGCACAGATATGCCTACAACTCACAATTGAACTGAGATGTGCAGGAGCAGTTATATGAATCGAAAATGATTATACACTTCGGGGACAAGATGACATCTTTGGATCATTTAGGTAAGGCCTTAGAAGCAAAGTAGGAGGAGTTTAGAGGAGCCTCTAATGTCTGAAGACTCCTCCCTATAATGACAAGAAGCTCAAACCGCCAATCAATGCTCAAGGAAAAACCAAAGTGAGCCAAATCCGTCCCATTCTTTATTCTAGACAAATAAAAAAAATCTGATGTGGGCAACACATGACTTTCCTTATATAATGTAATGAATTTACTACTTTTACAGTAAAAAAATAGGTTTTTCTTATAGTAGATACTAATATTCCTTCCAAGATATCGAATTTTCTACAATTAGTCATCATTTTCATTGATTTAGCGTCATTTTTATCCATTTGGCGAGATTTCCGCTAATTTGGCAACATTTCAAAAACTCGCCAAGTTGGCGACTTTCAACCAAATTCGTCGCCAAAATCTCGCCAAGCGTTATGGACGAAGAATTAGGTTATTCTTACAGCAGACAAATGATTATTGGCGTTCAACTACAAACGTATTACTCAAAGTATCTTTTTCCTTGAATGGAATAAGCTAGATCCACGAGAATGATGTCACCCAATTTATCGTATGGTATTACATATGAAAAGTGAACATGTTTCTCAACAGGACATTTTTATTTCATTTTATATGACTTTTTGATAATTTTTTTGAAAAATATACAATATCTCGAGAACGGTTCATGTTAGCGTTCTAAAATTTATGCCAATCGTTTTCTAATGAAAAATTACATAAGAAATGTCTATTTGCTTAATTTTATTAGCGCTTTTGATTTTTTGACGATTTTTTCAAAATTTCATTCGAAAATTTAGGGGGGTTCTGAACATTCGATTGCGTATAAAAACAAAAGGCTTCCAGTGTTTACGAATTGTGATTTTTGTACTAAATTTGGTTCGAATCGGTCCATTCGTTCGTCAGTTATCGTCTCCACAGACTCACTGACACACACACACACACATACTTTCACACACACACACACATACACACACACAGTCATCACTTCAAAAATGTTTGATTCGTGATCAGGGATGCTTGAAACGTGCTCTCCTGTCGAAAACTCGAATTCGAATTTTCGACCCCGTCACAATACTTTCCTTATACATTATATATATAAGGAAAGTAATATAATTTCAATGATTATCTGCTAAGACGATGATATGAGAAGTTGATAAATCTGTGGGATAAGACGAAGATTAGCAGGGTTAGAGAAAAAGTCCTTCGACCCTAATGGGTTCAGGATATGTCAAATGCAAATCGAGCAAAATTAATTTGGAGTATGTTCAATGAGTTAAGGGATGCAAAAGGAATAGCCATGTGCAGCAACAATTATGAATACCAATCTGCATAATATGATTGAGCCTGTATAAGCGATACTCAAAAGCAAATTGTTGTTTTTTATTTAGAAATTTAAAAAGTACGTATGATATATTGAATAAATATACATATGCAAAAGTTTTTAGTGCATTGTAAAATCGACACCTGTAGTGCTAATTTTCTTCCTACTTGGTAAAATAGTCATGGTGTAGTTCCCTAGTGTTTATTCTAAATATAACTATTTTTCCCATGAATTAGTAGACATACCCCGTTGGCACCACAAAAAGTTTAGCACTTTATAAAATCGACACCGTGTAGCGCTAGTGTTCCTTCTCCTTTGTAAAATCGACACCGAGTGGCACTAGTGTTCGTTCCAGTTCTAACTATCCACCTCATGAATCAGTAAGCATACTTTAGTAGGTTTTCATGATTCACTATGCATATATCCCTAACAGCATTTTTTTTCAGAGTGACGTAAGATTTACGTCACAATGTGTCTTTGGGACGTCACAGGACGTCTCGGCAATGTCATATTGAGGTCACAGCGAAGTCATTTTGGTCATTTGCATGGTCGTTTGTGACGTCGCATATTAGCATTTTTGTGGCGTCATATTGTAATTGCCATTGTAATGTCGTCACATTATTACGTGTTAATTAAATTGTGGAAACGTCACAAAATATAGTCACAATGAAGTTACAAAGTTACTAATACGTAACGTCGCATCGAAGTCACAAATATGATGTCACATTGTGACCCAGGTGTCACGTGACTACAACGTCACTGTCACACATGTGACGATCTTTGCTGTGAGGGATCACTGCTGCCGGAAAAAACGTTTGTCACTATCTAAAATTTAGTTCTTATCAGTTAAACCTCCATGACTCATCCCATTCTTACTTTGATATCACCATAAAAATAGCCATTGCCACCGCCAAACAATTTTAGTGTTGCTACCGCAAAAATGTTTAGTGCTACCACATAAAATTTCTAAGTTCTGATCACTCACGAAGATCTCCTCCTCAAGAATGAGGGAACCTTTTTCACTTCATCAAAAATGATGAAACCTTTATCATTGCCCATATTATCCAGATTGCTCCAGAACGCACCTTCTATCACTACTGACGTCAAGCTAAAAGTTGATGTTTTTTCAGTTCTAGAGTAAGTGTAGATCCGTCGAAAACTCCATTCGAAACATTTGACACGATTCCAATAGTTTCCCTATACATTACCATTTACTGTAGAGAAAATAAAAATTTGACAAAATGCACTTTCTTCGCAAACTTTTGCAAATTTTCGAGGCGTTCCAGGAGTTCTGCGGAATCCTGTTTGGGAGTCACTACTGCAAGGTTAAGATGAAACAGGGTTATAGTAAAAATATTTTAGGGTATGAAATGCTAAAAACAACAGTCAACACCTTCAGCTGCAATGCGGACCCCAGTTTCGTTGACCGCGGACCAATGCAGATAAAACACAGATGCAAAGTATTCTGCAGATGTTAAGACAATAGTTACTGCGTTATTCATTGACACTATGGGTTCTGGTAACTGGTGTCCACAAAATAGACCCAATGACGGCGCTTGATTGTTCATGCCATCAAATATCTGCAATAAAATAAAATAAATAAATAAAATAAATAAACAAAAAATAAATAAATAAACAAACAAAAAATGAGTGCATGTGTGTCGGTATGTCGTTAAGTCCATATGTAGAGCAAGTATAATGGAGTAAGTCCATGAAATTTGGAATATTTACAAGCTGCGAATATTTGAACCCTATATATAATGTTAAAGTAATATGTCTGCTTGTCTGTTAGACACGCACAGCGAAAATTCCAGCTGCGAGCCATGGACTTAGAGAGAAGGAGATAAAACCCCCATGGATGAAACGCTTAAAAGTGCCATAACTCTTTGAGAATTATATCTAGGCTTCGCTGGTGTTAGTAAAGCGCCATTTGTTTCCATTCTACACAATAGAGAGGCATAGTATATGTATTTTTGATTATTTTTAAATTAAGATTCTTCAATTATCAGTATAATTAATTAGTGTTTTTTCACAGTTGTAAGACAGAATATAGGGAGATAAAAATAAATTGAAAGGTGAAATAATTTTGAATGCCTGTGAATTTTTCTTATTGTTTCTTTTTCAATTTGCATTGCGCTGCTCATTTTTTTCTACAAAATTGACAGTTTAAATAAATATTTTAATCGTATCACCACAAAAATACATACCATGCAGGGGCGCTTATCTTAACGCAGCGCCACCGGAATTACTGTCTCAAATGATATTGCCATTTCTTCAGTATGGATACATTTAACTCCTTATCTTTACCTCCATGCCGCTCGTATCTGAGAAATTCGATGCAAGCGTGCCATGCGTCCATTACACAGGCGACAACTATTCAGAGAAAGCTGTTACACGTTAAGAGTTTTCTAAACGATCTGATGTTGTCAGCACATGAATTTTCCTACACGATGCAATGATTTTACTTCTTTCACGGTAAAATAATGGTGTAAAACTTCCATGATTCTTATATATTGAATAAATGCCGCGTAAATTAAAATGTGGCACTTTTAGCAGTGATTTATTCTTACTTCCGTGCAAAACCCTTCATCCACGTGCAACTAGCATTTAACTATTATCCCGTGAAAAAAATAACTGTTGATGACTTATTCGGTGTCAAGATACAAAACTATAACAAAAAGTAAGTTCTTCCGGTAACTGGAGCGAGCTAGATCCACATACAATCATTGCTATGTTTAACAGCATCTGAAGAAAGACTGCAGACCATTTCAATATTATGCAAATATTTTTATTTTCCTTATATACATAATGTATAAGAAAAGTATTGTGAGAGGGCCGAAAATTCGAATTCAAGTTTTCGACGGGAGAGCACTTTTCAAGCATCCCTGATCACGAATCAAACATTTTTGAAGTGATGTCTGTGTGTGTGTGTGTGAAAGTATGTGTGTGTGTGTGTGTCAGTGAGTCTCTGGAGACGATAACTGATGAACGAATGGACCGATTTGAACGAAATTTGGTACAGATATCACAATTTGTAAACACTGGAAGCCTATTGTTTTTATACGTAATCGAATGTTCAGAAATTCCTTAAATTTTCAAGTGAAATTTTGAAAAAATCATTAAAAAATCAAAACTTTTATTAAAGTTACGCAAATTCATATCTTTCATATCTAATTTTGCATTAGAAAACGATTGACATAAATTTTAGAACGCTAGCATGAAACGTTCTCGAGATATTGCACATTTAAAAAAAATTATCAAAAAATTATATAAAATAAAAAAAGTATTACCTATTGAGTAATATGTTCACTTTTCATATGTAATATCATGCGATAAATTGGGTGACATTATTCTCGTGGATCTAGCTCGTTCCATTCATGAAAAAAGATACTTTGAGTAATACTTTTGTATTTGAACGCCAATAGTCACTTAACTGCTGTAAGAATAACTTATCTCCCCATCCATAACACATGGCGAGATTTTGGCGGCGAATTTGGTGGAATGTCGCCATCTTTGCGACTTGTTCAAATGTTGCTAAATTAACGAAAATCTCGCCAAATGGATAGAAATGAGGTTAAATCAATGAAAATGACGACTAATTGACAAAAATTCAATATCTTGGAAAGAATTGTTGTTACTATTGTTTTTACTGTTAAAGTAGTAAATTCATTGAATTATATAATGAAAGTCATGTGTTGCCCACATCAGATTTTTTTTGTTAAAGATGTACGGGTTCCAACTAAGAATCTGATATAGAATCACGTATCTGGTCTAATATGTCATCAACTGGGACCTTTGCTGCTAAATTTGCTGCCAGTGAATTTATTTCTTCAAACGTCAAATTTCGATGACCTAGATCATTCTAGTGCTCTACATGAATGCTTTAATGAAAGACAGAACATTCCCCCGATTTGTGTTGTAGAACTTTAATAGCAGCAGATCAATGTGCATTTATTACTTTCCTTATGTACATAAGGTATAAGGAAAGTACTGTGACGGGGTTGAAAATTCGAATTCGAGTTTTCGACGGGAGAACACGTTTTAAGAATCACTGATCACGAAGCAAACATTTTTGAAGTGATGTCTGTGTGTGTGTGTGTGTGTGAAAGTATGTGTGTGTGTGTGTGTGTGTGTGTGTGTGTGAAAGTATGTGTGTGTGTGTGTGTGTGTGCGAAAGTATGTGTGTGTGTCAATGAATCTGTGGAGACGATATCTTACGAACGAATAGAGCGATTCGAATGAAATTTGGTACAAAAATCACAATCCGTAAATACTGGAAGTCAATTGTTTTTAAACGTAAACGAACGTTCAGAAGCCTACTAAATTTTCGAGTGAAATTTTGAAAATATCATCAAAAAATCGATACCTTTAATAAAGTTACGCAAATAGACATTTCTTATGTAATTTTTCCTTAGAAAACGATTGACATAAACTTTAGAACGCTAGCATGAACCGTTCTCGAGATATTGCACATTTTTTAAATAAATTTATAAAAAAATCCCATAAATCAAAAAAATATATATTAACTGCTGAGAAACATGTTCACTTTTCATATGTAATATCATGCGATAAATTGAATAACATCATTCTCTTGGAACTAACTTGTTTCATTCATGAGAAAATATACTTTGAGTAATACTTTTGTATTTGAAAGCCAATAGTTATTTATCTGCTATAAGAATAACTTATTTCTTAGTCCATAACGCTGGACGAGACTTTGGCGACGAATTTGGCGTAATGTCGCCAATTTGGTGATTTCTTGAAATGTTGCCAAATTAACGAAAATCTCCCCAAATGAATAACAATGACACTAAATCATTGAAAATGACGACTCATTGACGAAAATTCAATATCTTGGAAAGAATATAAATATCTACTATATGAAAAATCTATTAATTTCCTTATATACATAATGTATAAGGAAAGTATTGTGACGGGGTCGAAAATTCGAATTCGAGTTTTCGACAGGAGAGCACGTTTCAAGCATCCCTGATCACGAATCAAACATTTTTGAAGTGATGTCTGTGTGTGTGTGTGTGTGTGTGTGTGTGTGTGTGTGTGTGTCAGTGAGTCTGTGGAGACGATAACTGACGAACGAATGGACCGATTCGAACCAAGTTTGGTACAAAAATCACAATCCGTAAACACTGGAAGCCTATTGTTTTTAAACGCAATCGAATGTTCAGAACCCCCTTAAATTTTTGAATAAAATTTTGGAAAAATTGTCAAAAAATCAAAACCACTAATAAAGTTACCCAAATAGACATTTCTTATGTAATTTTTCATTAGAAAACGATTGGCATAAATTTTAGAACGCTAACACACATCGTTCTCGAGATATTGCACATTTTTCAAAAAAATTATCAAAAAGTCATATAAAATAAAAAACAAAAATATGTCCTTTTGAGAAACATGTTCACTTTTCATATGTAATACCATACGATAAATTGGGTGACATCATTCTCGTGGATCTAGCTCGTTCCATTCATGGAAAAAGATATTTTGAGTAATACTTTTGTATTTGAACGACAATAGTCATTTGTCTGCTATAAGGATAACTTAGTTCTTCATCCATAACGCTTGGCGAGATTTTGGCGACGAATTTGGCGGAATGTCGCCAACTTGGCGACTTTTTGAAATGTTGCCAAATTAACGAAAATCTCGCCAAATGGATAAAAATGACGCTAAATCAATGAAAATGACGACTTATTGTCGAAAATTCAATATCTCAGAAAGAATAATAGTATCTACTATAAGAAAAACCTATTTTTTAACACTTTACAACAAAGTTGAAAAGTGTTTATGACTTTGTTCATTCTGTCTGTCTGTCTGTCTGTCCGTTAGCACGATAACTGCCGTAAAAATGACTTAATCAAAATGAAATTTTAGTATGTTGTTCAGACGGTCTGTAGGACCTATGGGAATATAAATGAATAATATCACACAATTAGTTTTGGATTGAACCCGGGTTGAAAAAATGAAATACATTGAGCCCTATGGGACCTAATTTTTCTAACATTTTTTAAGCGGATTTAAAATTCACAAATTGCTTCGAAAATTTTAGGTAATAGTCAAATTGTTTCATAAAATATATAAAAAAAAATTCAGCTAAATATATTCAGTAGTTTTTTAAATAAAAATTAAAATAATAATTACACATCTTATATGAAACGATCACGTGACCATGATATGAAACGATCACATGACCCACTTCAAAATGAGATATGGCATCCATCTTGTTTCAAATTCGTGATTTTTTAAAGTTCTTTTTAATTCATATTGAGTGTTGTATCCATCCTAAAACTACTTTATTTCTGCTTAAATTCTGTGCATCTACACACTAAAACAACACAATGACAATATATTTGAGTTTAAATTCTCATTCAAATTTGATTATTTCTACAATTAAGCCTATTTTTCACCTATGTAAAATGTAAACAGCAAAATATGTAGAATGAGTTGTATTAGAATTACTGTATTTCTTTAACACAAAATAATTCAGTCCATGGAGTCTGCATGGCTGATATGAATGAAATATTAATTGATTTTATAAACAGAAGGACGATATTTTTCGATGAAGTTTTAAGCATAAAGTTTATGAATTGTAGCTCCATGGTCTTAATTTTTAAATAAAATAAATTATTATAGTATTGTGATGAATGAAATGGAGAAAGTTATGAATGAAATCCTGCTTTTATAGAGAGATCCAGGCGTGTTATTTTTTCTATGACGTCATTTGAATTAATTTCAGTTGTTTTCGATGAAGTTTTCAAATATAATAAATTATCGTAGTATTATGATAGATTTAAAAATATTACCGTGGAATGTATTGCATTTTAGAGATATTTAAACCACGCAATTTATATTTCAATGCCGTCTTTTGAATGAAGTTCATTTTTTTCAGTGAAGGTTTAAGTTTTCAAATATAATAAATCAATGTAGTATCGTGATAAGTTTTAAAATATTACCGAGGAATGTATTGCATTTTCGACTTTTTTAAATAAAATTGCATTGAAGTTGGAAAGTGTTTCATAATCAATGCTTTAAGCATGATTGATCTTTCTTGTTTACTGTAAAAGTAGTAAATTCATTACATTATATAAGGAAAGTCATGTGCTGCCCACATCAGATTTCTTTTTATTGTGGAAGTATTAAATTCATTGCATTATATAAGGAAAGTCATGTGTTGCCCACATCAGATTTTTTACTTGAGCTCTGTATTTTTAAATGACGTACGCCTTTGCCTTCTGATTCAAAATAACTGGATCGGTGACATTTAAAAAATTGGTGCTCGCCCCCTTTAACAACATATTCATTGTATCTAACATATTTTGATTTAGTTTGAATCTCAATGTTTGACTTCCAGGCAAAAAAGCTATCAAAAGAATCAAATTTTAAGCATGATTATTTAGTTCTATTTCATGTGCAATTTGAAAATGGCTATTTATCTCCCCCTTTTCAAAACTTTCACTACACAGAGGACATTTATTTTTTTGGGACTATTCAATGGAGACTCAGATGCATGATACTTACGCTGGTGATATTTTAAGTTTTTCTGATGAGTGAAATTATAATTACACATATCGCACTTTAAATTTAAAAATTTTGTTGATTCAGTGTTTCGTATAAAGAGGAATTCAGTGGATGGATTTTATTAACAAGGGGCTTTAAATTATATTTACTATGTAAATTTTTCTCCCATTCAACACATTTAAAGGCATTATCAGAAGACAAATAATTTTCAGCTGTATATGAACAGGAAGCAACCACAGAATTAGAAACGAGATCCAGAACTTTTTCATAGATACTGGAAGGAAAATCAGAGTTTGAAAGATTTGCAGAAGCAATAACAGAATTAGATGCAACATATTGCTGAGAAACGCTGTTAAAATAAACTTGACCCTGAAAGGGACCGTTTTCATGGATTTCATCAGACATATTCAAGTTGGAATAAACTGGATCAAGCACCGAATTTAAACAAAGCGAAAACAACGAGACTGATGATGATTCTGCAATTCTCCGCCAAAATCTGCGCTTCTGTGCGATTGGTCGGAGCTGAGCGTAACGTTGACATATGCGCACAGGAATGCGCGTTGGGCGGTGAAAAAATGTGCCCCTTGCCGGCTAGACGCTTGTGAATATACGTCCTCACATTTCCGTCCCATTCATTGACTGGATTACAATAGACACTGTAACGTGACAGTAATCAGGCTTCACAGTAATGCACAAGATGGGAGAACGAATTAACTCATCAGAGAGGTAATAGATTCAGGATCTTAAAAACGGGGGAACCACCTTATTAGGTGTTTCCATCCCTTTAAAAATTTGATGTGTTAAATTTTACTGCATACAAAATCACATTTGCCAATTTTTGAAACACTGAAAATTGCATTTGTCAGTTTTGAAAGTTAAAAACTTGTATTTGTTAAATTTTGGTCAAAAATAGCACACTTGCGAAAACATATGTTATTTTCCTTAGGAAAATTAGCACACATGTTATTTTTGAAACGCTGAAAATCACATTTGTTAAATTTTAATACACGAAAAATCACATTTGTCAGTTTTTGAAACGTTGAAAATTGCATTTGTAAAATTTTCGAAAGTTAAAAACTTGTATTTGTTAAATTTTGGTCGAAAACAACACACTTGCGAAAGCACATGTTATTTTCCATAGAAAAATTGGTACACATGTTGTTTTTGAAACGCTGAAAATCACATTAATTAAATTTTAATACACACAAAATCACATATGTCGGTGTTTGAAAAGTTGTCGGTTTTTAAAACAGCATTTGTTAGTGCTTTGAAAGTTGAAAACTTGTATTTGTAAAATTTTGGCTAAAAATAGCACACATGCGGAAACACGTGTTATTTTCCATAGGAAAATTAGCTCACATGTTGTTTTTGAAAAGATGAAAATCACATTTGTTAAATTTCACTACATGAAAATTAACATTTGTCGGATTTTGACAGTTGAAAACTTGTATTTGTTAAATTTTCACATGATAGATATTTGCACATGTCTATTCCAGTGCTTGTATTTAAAAAAATGCTTCATGTGAGACAATATTATTTACAAACTCATTATGCCTCTATGGGTAGCCCGTTACCTGGTATTTTGGCAGAGGCGGTTTTGCAAGAGCTCGAGAATGAAATTTTGGCTTTTATGCCCATCCCCCCCCCCTCTCTTTGGTGCCGGTTTGTTGATGATGTTTTTATTATTTGGGATAGTGATTTAAATGATCTCCTTCTTCTTTTGTCCAAGGTTAATGATTTTTACCCTTCGATTAATCTTACCGTTGAGCACGAAAATAATTGTTCCTTGCCTTTTCTTGATGTTCTGCTTACCCGTTCTGCTGTTAGTTTTCACACTTCTGTTTACCGTAAACCGTCTTTTACTAATTCCTGTATTCCTGCTAATTCTTTCCATCCTATTTTCACTAAAAAAAGCTTCTTTTAACGCTTATTTTAATCGCGCTTTTAACATTTGTTCTTCTGTTTCTACTTTAAGTCACGAAATTAATTTTATTTTCAATCTTGGCCATGAGACTGCTTATTCCTTTGAATTTATACATAAGGTGTTTTCCCATGTTCGCCGTAAATTTTCTCAAATTGATACTAAACTTATTACTTTAAAAGATCGTTTGAATCATAAATCTAGTTTCCCGTACCATCCTAGGATTTCCGCCCCTTTATTCAGTTCTGCTCTGAGTTTGGTTTCAGGCATGCTCACACTAATGTTTCTTTATTTAACCGGATTCGGTCTGATAAGCTGGGTGATAAGGATAACTTTAAAAGCTTTGCTGGGGTGTATGTGGTTCCCCTGTTGTCCATCGATGGTAATTTTATATTTTATATTGGCAGTACAAAACGTACTGTTGGTATCCGTTTGGCAGAATATGCTAGAGGTGTCAAAGGTGGAAAACTTTCTATGGCCCTTGCTCATTTGGCTGTTAAAGAAAATTTCCGGCCCAATTTTGAAAGAACTTTCCTTCTTATGCATTGTATTAACCCTCGCAATATTCTCCTTTTTGAGTCCCTCTTTATTTATATTTACCGCGAGTCGATTTGTAATTTTGACCCCGTTCGGATTTAGAGTTATGCTTGGCGACTCATTCTCGACTCCATGCAATTCAAGTCTCTTCATAGTTATCTTTGACGTCATCCGCTCGGGGATTGGGCCTGACTGCCTCCCCCCCCTATTAAAAAAAAAGTTTTGAATTTGAAATTTCTGTAATAAAATTGTAAAATTTACTGAACTTTTCTTGGTTTATGCTCGATTTTGAATCTATTCAAAATGTTTTGTAATTTTGGATTCTCCTTTGATAAACGTAAGTTTATTGATAATTGAATTTATGCAAATTTGTCACCTTTTCTGGTCTATATATGAACGATCATTTCTATTTCCATGTAGCCCCTGATGAAGAGCTTATTTACGTTCGAAAGCGCTCTGACCTTTTTTAAATTTTGTACGTCTTATAGGAAGTGAAATATAGACCTTCTATTATAGTTGTGCTTGTTGTTTCTGCTTCATGTGAGATAACCACATTTAAAAAATGCTCCGATTCATTTCACAGTTAACTTTAAAAATATTTTTAACCGCCTTTAAAAGTTTAAAGCTAATATCCCTTTCCACCGCTAAGTACAGTTGATGTTGCGGTATGAGCATACCGCACATACCGCCAGTGTCGTGTTGCCACCACTCAAAAAGTTTCGTCCAATCCCTGAAAATATTCAAAGTTCTAACTTTTAAATTCAGTACCCCTTTCTACCGCTGGGTGGCGCTGCGGTATTGGCGTACAACATATACCGCCACTGGGGGTGAATCCCAGGTGTTGCCAGTCCTCAAAATGTTTCTTTGAATCACTGAAAAAATTCCCAAGTGCCATCTCGGATGGTTCCCCTTTCCGCCGCTAGGTGGCGCTTGTGTAACATGCCACCACTAGCGGTAAACCCCAGGTGTTGTCACCCCTCAAAAAGTTTAATGACACCCCCTTTATCTCATTAAAATACATTGAGTGAAAAAAATCCCCACGATACCCACGTGCAAGACCACGAAGACCAAACCGTTGCCATCCTCAAAAAATGTTTTTGAAAATGAAAACCCCCAAATATTTCCATTATACGAAAATACTCCCTTCCAGGATCACGAGATTCCTGCCGGAGGGCTATACCGCATATACCGCCATTGGCGGTGAACTGGTCTTCCTTGTCTACTTTTATATTTTTGGTATTATATATAAGGAATGCATTTCATCCCCAACCTACCTTGCTTATACAATATACGTATGGAAAGTAATGGGCATTATTCACAGTATTTTATTATTCTCACCTCAATGTTAGCTCGGCAATCACTTGACTCGCTGATAACCATGATTCCAATATCCAGGAACTGGATGCTAACGAACATATGGTCGGGCACGATGACGGTCCACTCATAGTTGTCGCTGCGTTGATACTTTTGGGGGTATCCTGGTGAGGCAATGAATCCAGATATGCCAGTGATTGTGGTACCATGCTCTGCATTATTAAAATCACTTTATTACAAAAATAGTCCATTGCTCGAAATAATTATAAAACCTTTTAAATATACATGATTTTTCTTATTATAAAAATTCTATATATTCTTTATATGTAGTAAAATATTTATATCTCCACTGTATAATTCTATACAGCAGAATCACATCAATCAAACTTGAGAGTTACAAAAATGAATCGGTCAATGATATACCACTCGTTTTTCATATGAAAATAAAAATTTGGTATCATGGATTTCTTAAAATAATGGGAAATAAAAAGGTTAAAAAATATATAAGCTCTATATTGGTAATGCTACACGTACCGTTGGTATTCATTTATCTGAACATGCTCGCGATATCAAATATAAAAGACTGTCTGTAGTTCTTTCCTTTTTGTTATTAATGATAGTTTTACCCCTATTTTCGATAACACGTTTCTCTTAATTAGCTGCAATAACCCTCATAAAATGTTACTTATTGAATCCCTTTTCATTTATATATATCGCGACTCTATTTGTAACTTCGAACCCGTTCAGACACCCAGTTTTGCATGGCGTCTCATTCCGGACTCACTGCGTGTTAATCCCTTGTATAATTTTCTGGATACATAGTCCCTTTTTCTTTGCTTTTGACGACACGTTTATTGCCCTGTATTTTGTGATCTACGGTAATTTATGCATTTTGCAATTTAAGTATTTTTTTATATGTATAGGATTTTACGAAGATCACTATGCAAATCTTATCTCACGGTTGCGGGTTGTACTCATGTTCGTCACATCTTAAACAATTTATATTGCCGCTGATGAAGCATGTAGTGACGTTCGAAAAGCGTTCCGAATTTGTAATTTCATGTACGTCGTAGATGGTGCCAATATTAAAGACCCTTTCCTACAAAACAACTTAGTTCTCTTTATTATATCGTTTTGTAGCGAGAAAGTGAAATCACCAACATGGCAGTGCCGGGGTTTGACACTCTAGTCTGCTTCAGAAGATTGCATAACGAAATTCCACGACTATTAGAAGTGTGCTTTAATAAAAGATCATGCACATTGTAAGAAACTTAACATTTTATGTACCAAACATAAAACAATTAAAACCATACGCGTACTCATCCAAAATAATTTGAGCCTCTGGCTACGAAATTATATGGTACGCGGCAAGGCGTATTTACCAACTAGCTAGGCGCGTGTGTCCATTTTTTACAGAAAAAGTCCTGACCCGGAAATCCCGCGTGGCAGGCGAGCAGTCTACCACTGAAACGCCAATGCTTCGTGATCACGTCCGGGTCATGAATGTAGCGAGAAAGTGAAATCATCAACCTGGTAGTGCCGGGGTTTGATCCCGAGGCCTCAGCGTGGTAGACGAGTATCATAGCGTTGAGCTAAAGACGTCTACAGCTCAAGGCATTTAACACTGCCTTATGAGAGTTAAAGCCTATTGAGCCTTAAAGCTAATTCAAGCATGTTTTGTTGTGATTCCAAAGGCACGCAATAGTTGCAAATCTAGTGCTCATCTTGTCTCACGGTTGCGGAATGTACTCATGTTCGTCACATCTTAAACAATTTATATTGCCACTGATAAGGATGTAGTGACATCCGAAAGCGTTTGGAATTTGTAAATTTATGTAAGCCATAGATGATGCTAATATTAAAAACATTTCTTTTATCAAACAACTTAGTTGCCTTTATCGATTTAAAGCTAGTTCAAGTATGTTTTGTTGCGATTTAAAAGGCACGCAATAGTTGCAAATGCATATTTGCTGATTTCAAGCACATCGATTAAATAACATGTATTTTAACACTCTGATGCTTAAATTCAGAGGTGTTGCAGGGCTGGAATGCTGTCTAAAATCTAAATTTCATAATACGAAACCTAATTAATTTTTAACAATCTACTATTTCCTGAATTGTACCTAAATAGTGTGTTTAATTGAAAGAGAATGAAAAAGTTTGAGAATCATTGGTTTGAAGAGGAAGAAGGGGAATTACCTGAAAGTCAATGTCATTGTGGTCGAGCGTGGAGACGTTTTTATTTCGAAGTAGACTTCGCATTCAAGTACAGAGCGTGATGAATATGATCACGTGACAACGCCTAAGGAGGTATTCTTGATTGTTTTTATCCCATGCCGTTCGTTTCAACAAATGAAATATGGTGGATATAATTTCCCTAATCATTCCCCACATGCTGATATAAATTTTATGGGGCAAAATGATTGCCAACATTGGGAACTGAACTAACGGACTTCTTTAAAGATATACAGGGCGGTTCAAAAGGTCTGATCCGAACTTTAAGAGTCAGGCATTAAAGAAAATAGCCCCGTTTTGAATAGGAACATGTGGCCTCAAACGCCGCTGCGGGGTACTACAAATACAGGAAGAACCAAAAAGAAACGAATGTAGATAGTACAACACAGGTTTATTAGACATAAATATGACAAGTATCAATTATAATTGTTTATTATAGTATTAATGCAAATGTTTAAAGTTCCTGCCATCCACAGACATGCATGTCTGGCAACGTTGACGATTGGCGAACGCGTTCAAAATTGCTAAGACGCTAGCGGACACGTTCTGCTGCTTCAACGACTTTGGCGACAAAATCAGCACCAAATGCTACAGGAAGCTCGTAAAGAAGGCTTTTGAGGTAACAGGAAGAAATCAATAATGGAAAAGCCGGGGGAATCTGGTGACCAACTGACCGATCCTTCCCGGCCGATCCATCTTGATGGATAGGTCCTATTGAAATAGTCCTGAACATCTTGGCTGGCACATGCGCAGTTGCGGATGACAAGAAATTTGAACACATATTTTAATACTATGATAAACATATGTAATTGATACTTGCAATTGTTTTGTCTAACAACCCTGTGTTGTATTATCTGCATTACTTACTTTTCGTTTCTTCCTGCATCTATAGCACCCCACTGTGACGTTTACGACCACTGTTCCTATGCAAAACGGGCTTGTTTTTATATGCCTGACCTATGTCCTTCAAGTTTGACCTTTTGGATCGCCTTGTATATTAAGAGTATGGCAACCTTTTTTCACCAATAATCATGCACTCGCTGTTATACAATGTGTTTTAGTTAGATTTGCTTTGAGTAGTCTTTTATAAAAAAATCTCTCCAATGTAAACGTAGAAGGAAAACCAGCCATTTCGACCTAGATAATCCTTTAATGTAGACAATCATGATCTATATCATTGAAACTCTACCACACTTACAGATCAGGGCCGTAGCAAGGATCGTAGCCAGGACCGGAATTCAAGAGGAACCGGATTGAAAATCAACGGGGTTCAACAGTCTAGATGGAAGGGCTTACTGAAAACAGTTTACCATTAGTATTCCTAAACCATGATAGTTATTTTTGTATATTTCGATCCCTATAAATTATTAACACATAATCAATTGCACATTTATATATGTAAACTGAGAGCTTATTGGGAAAATCCATATAGCTACTATGCATCAATATTAATACATAATAATTACAATTGATTGTAGTATAAGCATTAACTAGTAGCAAAGCTGTTAATTGAAGAAAATTTCATATAGTAAATACAAGTTAACACTTTATTTGCCCTTAACTACCTATTAGCTGATACTGACTCTGTTATGTATGATAGTGTACGACGCAATAATACAAAGTATCCTAAATATTATTATCTTTATTAAAAAATTTAAATATTTCAAAATTAAATATGTAAATAAATTGATCATCCGTATAACTACAAATTTGGCTAAATTATAAAATCTTTAAAATGAAGTAATTTATAAAAAATCTCATAAAGCAATTTCTATGAAACATTTGGATGACATGTCAGATGAAATTTTATAGCACTACTAAAGATGCAATATGTTTGTCAAGAGGGCTGAGTATACCTCTTGGGGGGCGTAGCTCCCCTGGCTACGGCCCTGTTCCAGATGTCAAAACACTGCCATGAAAAGTGCATACTCACGTAATTCATAGTGTGCAAGAAAACCTCGTGCTGTGCCAATGTCATCCGATCTGAACTTGATCCATATTTTGTGAAAAGCCGTGACATTTCTTGGGATGCTGTTGCCACAGTACTTGCCAATCAGACGTCCAGAAGGACCGTCTTCGTGGATTTCAACGTAATCGGTATTGCAGAAGTCATTACTCTCCAAATGGAACGATCTGAAAATCAAGAATATATTTGCATTCCGAAGCTGAGACTGCATTTAGATGAGCTGTGATATTGACCCACGCACGCACACACACATACACTCAAACCTATTTTTGTGCGGGGGATAGGGACCGCATGAAATAAAACGCATAAAAAAAATAGCACTAAACTTCACGAGTAGCTATAAAAAGTAGCTTTCGCAACACAATTAAAAAGTATTTTTTTTTATGCGGCGAATAGGGACTGCATAAAAAAAGTCTCACGTAGAAAATAACTCAAAACCTTACGAAATAACTAGGAATTGCTTTTTTAAACGAAATCAAGACACGAGGCTTGGCAGCTACTTGGAATCTCGCCAAACCTTTTGTAATCTGATTTAGAAAATACACATGCGAACATTTTTAAATACTTTATTTACATATGTACTTATTTTACACATACAAAACTTTTCAAAACGTATAACCATTATCCTTCGTAGTCTGACAATACGCGAACTTTCTTGTGGTAAACTGGTTCAAAATCGCTTTCGTCACTTGAAGATACTACCTCGCACTCGTTTAGAGTTGACTTTTTTCAGTTACCATGTAGTCGGTGATCAGTTTTTGCGATTTCATTTATTTACATGGAAATTCTGGTGCGTTCAAAAATTAAATTATGCGATTATAGAATTCAATACATATGTAATGTAATTGGCTGACGCAATACTTATGTAATGTGATGAAATACATATCAAAAATCGAAAAAACTAAATGGCCGATCAAACCTACTAATTTTTTTTTATTGATAACTTCGTCAATTATGTTCCAATTTGATTGAAATTTTCATATACCGCACAAAAAAAATCGCGCAAAAAAAATTGCAGAAATAAAAAATCGCACAAAAAAAGACCGCACAAAAGCAGGTTTGAGTGTAGTTGTAATAATAAATTAAGAAATCTATCTGTCTGTAGTGAAAAATCTAGACGTTGTATGGGCATGAAATTTGGCATACCTGAACTTCAGGTCCCGGGACGATACGCCATAGCGAGATTCTTTTAAAATTCGAAATAGGTTTTAGTTATTTTAAGTCAAAGAATCTGCTCGTTCACTGCTGATTGATTCGTACCACTTGTTCTATGGTACTGTAGCTTATAGCGCCATCTGCTGTTGTGATCTTAAACGTAAATCGTCGTTCATTAAAACATCATTGCATTTGCGGATTTTTGATTCTATTATGGATGCAGTAGCCATTGGTGAAAAGTGGTATTCAATTTAAAATTTCGGTGAATACATTTGTGAAATACTGGTCACTTTGTTCTTTTTCAGAAAACAATTTCATTTAGTTTTATCAAAAAGAGAATTTACATATACATTATATTTACATTAGAAGAATGAAAAACACATAGTATATGTATTTCAGATTTCATGTACACAAATTTTCTATTTTTTAAATTTGATGAAGTTATCTATTTAATTACGCAAGTTTGATTATGCCTTTGTGATGCCAATGAAAAATCAATTTTAAAGTAAATCTCCCAGGAAGGAAATAGTCGTGGCATCCATCTATCTTCTTTCTCACTGCTGTCAGAGCTGCTTAGGTTTTGGGCAAAGTTCCGATGTCTAAAGGCGGTGACCATATTCGTCACATGTGTGAAATTTGGCATTCAAAAACACATGTATATTTTTCAGATTTCGTGTACCTATGTATTTAAACATTTCTACTTTTTAAGTTTGATTAAATTGTCTGTTTTTGAAATCTTAAGCTCATTTTAAATTCCAGGGAATGAGGTACATTTTCCAGTATATTTGAGTATATATTTACTGTAAGAATAACCCATTTCTCTGTCTGTCCATCCGTCTCTGTAACGCTTGGCGAAAACTTTGGTGGGAAGTCGTCCATGCGGCAACATTTCTAAATGTCGTCAAATTGATAAAAATGTCTATAAACTGATAAAAATGACGCTAAATCAATGAAATTAATTATGTTTTGTTAGGGGATAGTTCTGTTGGGCTGTTTCGATAAGTTCTGTCTGTTAGTCCGACGGCAACAAATTTGGCAATTTTTTTAAAATGTTACCAAATGGATCAAATATTTCAAAATTCCAAAAATGTCTCCAAATTGTTAAAATGGCTCTAAAAAAATAAAAATGACGCCAAATAGACGAAAATCAACATTTTGTAAAATTAATTTTTCAATTTAAATTATCTTATTCTTCAATCCGTCTACCCGTCCGTATCGCTAGGCAAATAGTTTGAGTAAAATTGTACTTTGGGTTGTGGACGACTATTATCACACAGAAAGAAAAATCACAAGTGATAGAGTGTAGAGAAAGAGGAAGTTTACTTGGAGCAGAGAGCCCAAAAGAAAGACTACATTCAAATGTATGAATTAAATTCTTGTCTTGCACGTAATTTTTAACGACGAAATAAATAAGACCAACACTATAATTTTAGGACTAACCGTTCTCGTGATATTTTAGTTTATAGTATTTTTGCCTTCATCGCCTTCGACAATAAGCTCAATCGCCAATTGAAAACAAAAATTGAAATACAGCAACAAATTCAGTGTTAATTTTAAATAAATATCCCTGTTTACTTCGTGCTACTTATATCAATGAAGAAAGAAAGTGAAAATGAATTTAAGTCTGTAGCGAAAGTCATGTGCTGCCCACATCAGTTTCCATAAATAAAAAAGTACTTACTCGAAAGTGACAAGAACCTTGTTGCCAACGGACGCTTCTATTGTCCACACGCATTCCATTTCCATGTCATAATTCGTAGGATACCCGGGACTCGCAAAGGAACCAGCTGCCGATGTGAACGCACCCCCGCAGTCTAGACAAAAGAGAAGATTCTATAAGTTCCTTATTTTAGAAAGAGACAAATAATTTCTCGTCTAATATCGACGAATAAACTGATATCGAAATAATTTCTCGTCTAATATCCGTGTCGCACATTCTCTGATACTGTTACGAAGAAGTGAATTTAGGGTTGCCATACTTAGACTATCAAAGCAGGATTGCCAGATTTAACAAGGTACAGATGTAGTATAATCCATTTTTCACTTTTAGCGATTTTAGGTGTGATTCTGGCAATCTTTGCTATGATTTGGAGAACAATTCATTCTGGTAACCCTTTCCGAGTCTTTTGTCGCCGTTTTGTCACCCTTTTGTCGCAAAGATAAAAATCGCAACATTCCATTCTGGTAACGTTTTCCGCTTGTTTTGTCGCCCTTTTGCACTCTTTTGACACCCTTTTATCCTCCAATATTGCCCTTTTGTCGCCAACGTGAAAATCGCCCTTTTATCGCTAAGGCAAAAATCAGAAAATTTTCTGATTTTCATGTTGTGCTCTATGAGCCACAGAACACCTGTTGCACAAACAGCTATTGCTGCGTCCAACCTCCGACAGTCAACAGAGCCAATTTCTGTGATTTATTTTAGCGGTCGAAGGCCCATATCTGAATTTCTACAGATCAATTGTTGCACAAACGGCTACAAAAGGACGATTTTTACGTTGGCAACAAAAAGACCACAAAAGATTAATAAAAATGTAGGAAATGTTGCTAGAATAGAATGTTGCAATTTTTACCTTGGCGAAAAAAGGGCGACAAATGACGAAAAAAAGGCGACAAAAACGCACTAGAAGATAACAACCCATTCTGAAAGTTTCTACGGAGAGCATATAAAAGAAGTTATAGCTCAGTTGGAGAACAGTTGACGTGATATGAACTACATTGAACTGTTGTTGTTGAAACCCAGACCGTCCGACCTACCAGAAAGGTGTAAGGTAACTGTTTGGACGGTTGGGAAGTGCCATCCAATTTAGACCGGAACCCAGTGGGGGAGGCATCCACAGGGACCGTACCCTCCTTCCCCTACCACCAACCTCTCGGAAGGACTTTCGGACCCACATGTTAACTACATTGAACTGTGACATACCTCAGTGTTTTGAAAATAATATCGACTTTTGTTGAGAAATTAGTTGAACATTTAATTGCAGTTTTACTGTTCGTCACTGTTATTTAGTGCTGTGTTAGTTATCGAGCTATTTGCTGTATATTGCTCCTGTTTACACTGGGCTTGTGAACAAACCTGTTGGTGATCCAGTAATTTGGACACATTCCCAGGGCCTAAATAACGCAAGGGCGTTCAGGGCCGCGACCAAATTTTATGTGGACCATAATTTTGTTTGTGGTTAAAGATTTTAGCAGAAATAATTTTTTAAATTATTCAAAACTGGTAATCTTAGTTTTTATTTTAAGTTATAAAATATGTCAATAGTTTTAAATATTATACATCCTTTAAAGTCTTAATACATTTGCATTGAAGTAAAAATTTTCGATGTTTTTAACATGTACAAAAGGGTTTTTGGAGCTGTGATTCTAAATCTCTGTAAATTTGTTGTGTGTTGATGTTTTGCATGTTTGACTTGGGTATGGGGGCTCCGAATTAACACCAGACCCTGCACATCCTGAGAGTATACCCACCACTCCAGGGGCTAAGTTATACCAATATCAGGTTAATTGTCGTATGACTTTCACTTTAAACACTTTCCTTTACTCATGCAATTCCGCCGCCTATCGACAAACTTCTATATCTTAAAAATCTGTTCCCCATGGTCTTAAACGTGCACACCATGGAGTTAGAATATAGGAGATAAAACTGCTATGGATGAAACCCTTGAAAACGCCATAATGCTTTGAGAATTATATCTAGGTGTCGCTAGTGTTAATAAAGTAGCTTAGTTCACATAACAAAAAGAAGTAGTGTTTAGTATATGTATTTTTGCTTACTTTTAAATTAAGGGTTCTCTAATTACAAACATAATTAACCAGTATTTTTTCATAGTTGTAGGAAAGAGTACAGAATATATGGAGATAAAAATAAATTGAAAGGTAAAATAATTTTAAATACATAAGAATATTCTTTATTGTTTTGGTTCTATTTTGCATAGCGCTAATAATTTATTTTTACAAAATTGAAAGTTTAAATAAATATTTTCGGTCTTTTGTCGTAGAAATGCATACAACACGGAGCTACTTATTTTATCCCAGCGCCACCTGAATTATTGTCTCAAATGATATTGGCGTTTTCTTCATACACTGGCGGAAAATAAAATCCCAACATCAAGAAGGAGTTGTGCTAGATAAACGAAAATTGGGAGGTACGTTTTTGCACATATGAAATGACGCCTATTCAAATTTCGCGCTAGACGAATAAGAGTGGCGCTAGTAGCGCCACTATGATCATGCAAATCACGTTTTCTTTAAATACACGATGTAAACTTCGTGAGAGTTATTTATAATCCGGATTGTACGTTATGCGCTAGGTTTGAGTCAAGAATGCCTTTAAGGCTCCTCATCACACAAAAAATATCCAGATTTCTTTCCGTCTGAGATCGGACCAACTAGTTTGCTTTCCCCCACAGCAGGATCGGCAGCTTCCAGGAGCTACCTTGCTGTGACAGAAAGTTATTAGTGTCAAATTCCCGTGCCTGGAGATCTTCCCCTTACCATTGTATGTGTCCCCAGAGTACTATATCACTTTGAGCACGTGTCTTCACCCATCACCTCCGATAATGAGACCAACACACAAGGCTATAGGCCACAGGAAAATGAAAAATGCAGTCAGCAAGGTGGTGTAATATTGAATAAGAACCATCGTTGATTATTTTGCGTGGTAGTAAAATCTTTGTTTTAAAAAACTACAGAGGAAATAATTATTTTTTATTACAAATATTTTACAGTTTGTAATCCATTTTGAACATGAAATAGAATAGCATTCTATATCACCATGACTAGAGGCATAATAATAAATATTAATACTACTACTACTAATAATAATAATAACTTCCTATTTATGAAATTAGGGATTGCAATTTCGGATATTTTTACAATATCGGGATTTCGGGAATAGAAATTTTTCTAATCCCAATATCTGACAGAATTGGTAATTTAATATTACTTTTAAAATAAACCCTAATTTATGTTCTTACGTTTCAATTTTCACGTAAACGACAAAGTTTTAGACCATTTCACGCAATAAACTCGACATTAGTCTTAGGATTCAAAATATAGCAGACTTCGAACAAGAGGAATTTAAATTGTGGATGGATGTACAAATATGATAAATTCCCCCATATTATTCTACGCTTGAAAATTTTATAATTTGAGAAATTGGTCATGATAGAAAGAGAATGATATTGAGGACTAGAGCCATGTACTTCGACGTGAGAAGCCAGCGATGTAAAATCATCATTGCTGTAGCTAGGGGTAATTTAAGTGTATACACATCTTTTGAAAAATTTTCGATTCTTAATTAAATAATTTATTTTAGGTATGATACATAGGACAGGAGAAATAAAAAGTATATTTGAATTTTTATTAACAATAGTAAAATAAATCACACCAATCTTACTTCAACATTAATATTTAAATTTATTACAAACAAGGATCACATTTGAGAAAATGTGTCAAACAAATCAAATATTTCTTCACTTTCCAACATAGTTGTAACGTGTTTATGACTTTGTCATTCTGTTTGTCCGTTTGCATGATAACTGCCGTAAAAATGACGTCATCAAAATGAAATTTTAGTATGTTTTTCAGACGGGATATATAGGAATGAAAATTAATAATATCACCCAATTAGTTTCAGATTTAACCCGGATTGAAGAAATGGAATAAATGCTTCGAATATTTTAGGAAATATTCTAATTTATCACGTGAAATATGTAAAAAAAAATTTCAACAAAATGTGTTCGGCAGTTTTTAAAATAAAAATTGAAATAATAATTACAACAGAGGAATCGTTTGAAAGTGAATTAAAATTTAAACTCTGAATTTGATGGGAGATTTTTTGCGCTAATTAGTCACTTTCTGAAAACATGAATTGTTTGAAACAAGATTTAAATGGGAAATCTATCTCCATGGTTTATTTTAAACAAGCTTTTACTGAACAATGAAAAGTATAAAGAAATCAAAATGGTTATTTAATTTCGCATTTTATGACGAAGATTCTATCTGATACCATGTTGCTCGGCAACGGAATGAAATTAAGTGTGTTGTTAATATTTATTATTATTACTTTCCTTATATACATAATGTATAAGGAAAGTATTGTGACGGGGTCGAAAATTTGAATTTGAGTTTTCGACGGGAGAGCACGTTTCAAGCATCCCTGATCACGAATGAAACATTTTTGAAGTGATGTCTGTGTGTGTGTGTGTGTGTGTCAGTGAGACTGTGGAGACGATAACTGACGAACGAATGGACCGATTCGAACCAAATTTGGTACAAAAATCACAATCCGTAAACACTGGAAGCCAATTGTTTTTATACGCAATCGAATGTTCAGAACCCCCCTAAATTTTCGAATAAAATTTTGAAAAAATCGTCAAAAAATCAAAACCACTAATAAAATTACTCAAATAGACATTTCGTATGTAATTTTTCATTAGAAAACGATTGGCTTAAATTTTAGAACGCTAACAGAAACCGTTCTCGAGATATTGTGCATTTTTCAAAAAAATTACGAAAAAGTCACATAAACAAAAAATTCCTATTGAGAAACATGTTCACTTTTCATATGTAATACCATACGATAAATTGGGTGACATCATTCTCGTGGATCTAACTCGTTCCATTCATGGAAAAAGATACTTTGAGTAATACTTTTGTATTTGAACGCCAATAGTCATTTATCTGCTGTAAGAATAACTTATCTCTTCATCCATAATGCTTGGCGAGATTTTGGCGACGAATTTGGCGGAATGTTGCCAACTTGTCGACTTTTTGAAATGTTGCCAAATTAACAAAAATCTCGCCAAGTGGATAAAAATGACGCTAAATCAATGAAAGTGACGACTATTTGTGGGATATTCAATATCTTGGAAAAAATATTAGTATCTACTGTAAGAAAAATCTATTTTTTTACTGTAAAAGTAGTAAATTCATTACATTGTATAAGGAAAGTCATGTGTTGCCCACATCAGATTTTTTTAACTGTAAAAGTAGTAAACTCATTGCATTATATAAGGAAAGTAATGTGTAGCCCACATCAGATTTTTTTTCTATTTGAATAATAAATAAATGGATGCAAAAATATATTTTATAAATGAACAGATTGATTGTTCTTTTAATTATATTAATTGCGGAGTGCGTACATCACTTTCATTTATTTTGGCAAACAGTTTTCAAGTTCATATATTGTGTTTAGCTAATAAACTCATATATTGTGTTTACCCAATAAATTCATTTAGCCGATTGTTGAAGCAGAAAAAGAGTAGAACGGGTTGTTGTTGAGACCCATACCGTCCGACCTACCAGAAAGGTGTAAGGTAACTGTTTGGACGGCAGGGAAGTGCCACCCAATTTAGACCGGAACTCAGTGGGGGAGGCATCCACAGGGACCGTACCCTCCTTCCCCTACCACGGGTGTATCTTCTAATACAATTTTAGTGTTATCATTTAGTATATACAAACGGGATCAGGATATTTTATTCTTCAGATTTGCAAATTCAGAGCTACGAATTTACCGGAATATCTCTAAATAACTTGGTTACTTTTCTTAAACTTTACCAAATTAGCGGAAATGTCTCCAAATTGATAAAAATGACGCAAATCAATGAAATTAAATTCGTTTTTTTAGAAGAGAGTGCTGAAATGATGTTTCGGTAGCATCTGTCGGTTAATCCATCCATCCTACTTAGTAACACATTTAGCGTATTTTTTTAATATCACCAAATTGATAAACATGTTTGTAAATCCGTAAAGATACTATGGAATTGATAAAATCGCGCTTAATAAATGAAATTAATTGTGTTGTGTTAGGGGATAGTATTGTGATGATGTTTCGTCAATTTGTCGCAAAATGGGACTATCGGTTCTACAGTACCACGTGGCGATAAATTTGGCGATTTTTTAAAATGTCGCTATTTTGACGAAAATGTCACCTAAAGTTCCATAGAAATATAATTATTTAGACGATATAATGACAAAATAATTACAACAAAAATATAATTATAAATTTTAAATATTTACAAGAGAAAAATAGAAAAAGAAAATTAAGTATATGATATACTTATATATCCAACGGTAAAGTAAAAATTGAAATTACAGCAGAATATTATTAAATAGTGATTGGCAAAACTAGCTAACTCGAGAATGAAGAAAGAGACGCTCTATATCGAGTAAGCATACTGAAATAAAAAGATCCAGTATCTAAACCGTTTTCCACTCCCAACTCAAAATGCCTTTCCACGTAACGTGAGAACAATTTTCACCCTCTACCCTTCTTCCTTTCATGACCGGAGGGATTAGTTCTGCGGGATAGATTCTGAGGAGGATAATCCTCCTCCTGACAAGAAGAAATCCCGCCGCCTTCGAATAAACGCCCATAAACAACGTCTCCCCACGGGAATCCTGTCAACCCCTGAAGGAAATAAGAAAGAGGGGGAAAGCAAAATACAATTTTTTTCAGATCCATATTTGCTTCAATTAAAAGTTGCTGGAAATCTATTTATGATAGCGCAAAAATTTAGGCATCTATCGAAAGCTAAAATTCTATTCATGTGCACTGCTTTTTTCAAATTCGAGTATTATGAAATGCAAATTGATAAAAGACGATTAAACTTTTAGTTTTGACTTTTCTTAGTGACTCTCAACTTCAATAAATTGTTAAAAATACTTAACAATAATTTTAACAAAAAGTAAAATTATAAAGCAAACTTCAATTTCTATAACTTTGAGATCCTGAAAACAAAATTGAAATAGGTTGATTTTTGGAGGAGCTATGCTATCTAGCACTAGCACTAAAACGGCCATACATTAACATGGAAGGTGAAGATTGAAACTTGTGACTGATGAAGCCCCTTAAGGAGACGAAGAAGACAGTGTCAGCAGCTTAGTGAGTTTGAACGAAGCCGTATAATAGGACTGCGAGTAGGTGGATTTTCTTTCCGCGATATTGCAGAAAAACTTGGCAGGGATGTATCCACAGTGCATGATTGTTGGCAGCAGTGGCCACGGAAAGGCACTGTCTCAAGAAGACCGGGGTCCGGCCGCACACGAGTCACTACTCAGAAGGAAGACTGCCGTATTCGCTGCATGGCTGTGGCGAATCGTACTGCATCTGCAGCAGTAATTAGAGCTTCTGTTCGTCCCAGAGTGACACTGCGAACTGTAAGAAATCGATTACTTGTGGGACAGCTTCGAGCCAGACGACCTGTAGCGTTCATACCACTATAACTCCGAATCACTGCCATCTGCGACGTCAGTGGTATCAATCTAGAGCTCATTGGAGGCAGAGTGGAGATCTGTTGTATTCTCAGATGAGAGCCGTTTCTGTCTTGGTGCCAGTGATGGTCGTATGTTGGTAAAAAGGAGGCCAGGTGAGCGCTTGGAACCAAGCTGTATGCGGCGTAGAATCACTGGACCTACACGAAGAGTTATGGTCTGAGGAACCATTTCCTATGACAGCAGGAACACTCTCGTCGTTATCCCAAGCACCGTGAGAGCAAATTTGTACATCTGACTGGTGATTGAACCGGTTGTGCTGACATTCATGAGCAGCATTGAAGAGGGTGTTTTTCAAGAGGATAACGCTCGTTTTCATACCGCTGCTGTCACCCAACGTGCTCTACAGAGTGACGACAGGTTGCCTTGGGCTGCGAGATCACTAGATCATTCTCCTACCGAGCACGTATGGGACATTATTGGAAGACAAATCCAGCGTCATCCACAACCAGCATTATCCGTTGCTGATTTGGCTGACCTAGTGCAACAGGCATGGAACTCCATCCCACAAAATGACATACGGCACCTATACGACACAATGCATGCACGTTTACATGCTTGCATTCAACATCGTGGCGACTACAGCGGTTATTAATGTACCACCATTTCACATTTGAAATGGCTCTTTACGCGCATACTTTAATCTGTGACTTTGAAACTTTAATCAAATAAGTATGTTACCTACACAATTGCTTTGCCTAAATTTCTTTCCTCTAAACTAATTTCTTCTTGGTGTTGGAATTTTATTTTCCGCCTGTGTATGAAGTTTTAACTCCTTAGTTTTACCTCCATAGTATATACACTGTATATAACGACATTTTGCCCGATGGTTATTTCTGAATATGGCTCTGAGTAAAGATATTTTGATATGGAACGCCTTATATGGGGTAGGTTGAGGTACAATAGAACGCCGGGTATACTGAAACAGCTTTCCTGTATATAACTGGCTGAAAATCATTGTTACTTTCCTTATATGCATATAATGTATAAGGAAAGTATTGTGACACGGTCGAAAATTCCAATTCGAGTTTTCGACTGGAGAGCACATTTCAAGCATCCCTGAACACTAATCAGACGTTTTGAAGTGATGTCTGTATGTGTGCGAAAGTGTGTGTGTGTGTGTATGAGCCTGTGGAGACGATATCTCACGAATGAAGCGATTCGGACAAAATTTGGTACAAAAGTTATAAAATTAAAGAATTTCATGAAACGCATAAAAATAAACATTTTAAAATTTATATTTCCAGGTAATGAAAATAAGTCCACTGTATCTATTTTAGATGTTGTTCTTCAGATTCCGCAATCAATGGAACGAGGTTGAACTGAAAGAGCGTGTTTTCAGTATTCTATTAATGTCGATTTGTCAGATCGCGAAAAATTATTGAGTTATTGACGCGCTTGAATTTACATCTCTGTGTAACCTACATACTACAAAACAGACTAATCTAAGATTGCAATTCTAAATAATATTTACACCTTTTTATATCATATATATATATATATATATATATATACAAGTATAAGATTTATATGAAAAAAAGGGGGGAAATGACCAAATGCAAGGCATAAAATGGTAGAGGGGGATGGCGACCCCTCTTTCCCGTTTAAAAGACTGCTTTTATTCCCGGTCAACACTTACGGTACCAATGCCATGCAGTAGCCATACTTCCGTAAATGCGTCTTTTAGAATGTAGAAATGTGTCTTTAGAAAAATAGCAGTCTTCTAAACGGGAAAGAGGGGGAGCATAGTAAACATGTGAAATTAAAATTAATTCCACAGTTATCCAATTTTTTTCCAGAAGTTGGCTCAAAGCAGCACACTCTCCTAAAGTAACATACAAGCTTCATATGAAAAAAGGGGGGAAATGACCAAACTCAAGGCATAAAATGGTAGAGGGGGATGGCGACTCCTCTTTCCCATTTAAAAGACTGCTATTTTTCTAAAGACATATTTCTACATTCTAAAAGACAGATTTACGGAAGTATGGCTACTGCATGGCATTGGTACCGTAAGTGTTGACCGCGCATAAAAGCAGTCTTTTAAACGGGAATGAGGGGTCGCCATCCCCCTCTACCATTTTATGCCTTGCATTTGGTCATTTCCCCACTTTTTTCATATGAATCTTGTATGTTACTTTAGGAGAGTGTGCTGCTTTGCGCCAACTTCTGGAAAAAAATTGGATAACTGTGGAATTAATTTTAATTTCATATGTTTACTATGCTATATATATATATATATATATATATATATAAATGCAGAGTTATCAAGAAATAAGTTTCCCACTTCAGAGGCATCTAGAATGCGTTCTATTGGTCCAAATGAGATAAAATTTGAAATACAGATAATTCAAATGATGCGCTTGACATTTATTAAATCAAAAATTTTAGTATCAGCATTCACCTATAGATGGCGCTATAACACAAATGGTATTTTTTTGCATATATTGAAAACGTGAAACATTATTTGCGTTACAGCGCCTGCCTAGTAGCATTATTCCTTGGATAAAAAGAAGGCGGATTTTGCACGAGCATTAGTTACTTCTCAGCACATCATGCCAACGTTGCAAGAAAAAGCACTACTGGTGAAATTGTTCTACCAGAACCAGTTGCAGGTGTAAAAGGATTCCGTCGTATGAAGCAGATACTACGAAGGGGTCCTATGTCTCCATGCGTCCTATGCATGATGATAAAGAAATTTGAAAAAACTAGGCAACTTGGCATTCTTCCAGGTAGAGGACGAAAGCCAATCCAGTCTTTTAGCGTCGAAAATGTGGCTAACGCGGTCGTTGAAGCCAGCACTCATTCGCTGCATGGTAGTGTGAGTGTGCCAGTTGTTTTCCGTGTATTGGATATGCCGTATTCCACTGTACGAAAAATCTTACGGCGGATTTTGAATTTTTATCCCTACAAAATCAAGCCTGTGCACCTATTGCAGGACGGAGACTGAGAGGTTCGTAAAACTTTTGCACTTCAGTTCCTTGCTCGAATTATGGTTGACGTCAGTTGGCCAAGGAACATCCTGTGAACTGACGAAGCCCACTTTTGCCTCAATGGGCAAGTTAACACCCACAATTGTCGAATTTGGGCAGCGGAAAGCCTTCACGCTATCAAGAAACAACCCTTGCATCCTGAAAAAGTAACAGTATGGTGTGGTTTTACAGCTACCTTTATCATTGGACCGTATTTTTTGATGAGGTAACTGCAACTGGAATCAAAATCTGTTCCGTCACAGGACTACGGTACCTTGATATGCTGAAGGATTTTGTTATCCCACAACTTCAACAGATTGGATGCCTTCAGGACATTATTTTCATGCAGGATGGCGCACCTCCTCACATTGAGCGTAGTGTAAAGTAATTTCTAACACAGCATTTCACAGCTGAACGGGTGATCGGCCGGCATTTTCCAACAGCATGGCCACCGCGTACCCCAGATAACACCCCATGCGACTTTTGGTTGTGGGGTTTCCTGAAGGACAATATCTACCGTAAAAGGCCAGCATCTGTGCAAGATCTGAAGGACAGCATTCGGCGCCATGTTCTTGATATTCCGGCAGACTTACTCCGGTCAGCTGTAGAAAATATGGTTCTGCGATTAGAGCAAGCACATTGTTGAACATGAAGGGGGACATATTGAGCAGTTTTAATGCAGTTTGAGAAGTTTTATTTTTTTAATATTATTTATCATTTATAAAGTGTATTAAATGCTGTTATGTGTATTACAGCGCCATCTATCGACGGATTTTTGTACTAAAATTTTTGATTTAATAAATGTCAAGCGCATCATTTGAATTATCTGTATTTCAAATTTTATCTCATTTGGACCAATAGAACGCATTCCAGAGCCCTCTGAAGTGGGAAACTTATTTCTAGCTAACCCTGTATATGCAGGGTACTATATATATACATATACACTATATGATCAAAAGTATCCGGACACTTTGGATGTTATATTGTTTTTCGAATTTCTAAACAACTTGGCGAAGTGTTCTGTAATTATGACGATGTGAAGAACATGCTTGAACGCACACTTTCTAGTAAAGTTTCGTTGACTTGTGCATTTAGGGGATCACCAAGATATTGAAAAAGGGGGAAAATATATTTCATCACCCTGTAACACAAGAAGTTGAAAATGATTTGTAACTTTCACAAAATAGTTAACTAGCTCCGTTTAATGTGTATGAGCATTTTCGTAGAACAAAAACGTATATTTATGAAGATATAAACGTTTCTTTAAAAAAATTGTTACATGTTTTTTGTTTACAATATCCATAGGTTTCAATCAAATTTCACGAAACTTACAGAACATTTGTCAACGTCGAAGTAGAACATTATACTTCAATTGAAATTAAAGTATTGAATATGCGATGACATATAAGCATTTAAAGAAACTACGTTTTTACTGCGTAGGCGCGAAGCATAGCAATATCTTTCTTTCATGATTTTGTAGTGAATACTGTAGAACAACTTCTGTAAAAAATCCACGATATCGTGAAAATTCACAAAGATATCGACGATATAGTGATCAATTTTTCTCTGACTCTCTGAAAGTACCTGGATGATAAGGATTTTTCACAAATTGGCATTTTAAATCGTAAATCATAGGATAGTTAAACTGGAGAAAATACAATTAACTGATATACTAAATACATATACACGTGCAGGAGTGTCCGGAAACTTCTGATCATTATTTGCATAAAATTGGACTAGTTCATTTTCAGAATAGGGGTGTCCGATGAATTTATAAAATGTCAATTTGTTGTAAACCCCTTATCATCTAGGTACTTTCAGAGAGTCAGAGAAAATCTGATCACTATATCATCGATATCCTTGTGAATTTTCACGATATTCCTGTGGATTTTTCACAGAAGTGTGTGTGACTTATTCCGCCTGGACTAGTCGTAGGCTAGACCATGCCCAAGAGCCGAAAAGTTACAATGAAATCAAAAACCAATAAGGGGTTTTATAAATATCTTCCTTAGCAAGCCCCAGATAGCCTAAAAGATGGTCAGGAGAGGCCTCTGCGGAATTGCAATTAGAGCAGGAAGAATAAGATTTTTGCCCCTGATTAAAAGTAAGACACTTTAAGTGTCCACTGGCAAATTTGCTAATGGTGGTCTGCGTCCTTCTGTCGCCCTTAATGGTAAGGGCACCACCAGGGCATTTCCTGTCATACCAAGTGTGCATAGGAGGGGTCCTCCATAGATTCTCGTTTAAAATTTCCCTTCTTGGGTAGATTTCAAGGTAAGTCAAAGTGTCACATGAAGAAGATGGAAGAGAGACTCCCTCCTTGGCCAGAGCATCAGCAGTCTCATTCCCCAGGAGTACTATATGAGACGGTACCCATTGTAAGTAAACTTCATGCCGTTGAGAAATATCTTTGAGAATCTCAAGTATTGAAAGTGAAGTTCTATCTCCAACAATTGTCCAGTTTCTCAGATGTTGAATGGCACTGCGGCTATCTGTCAGGATCCAAATATCACAATAATAGGTATCAGTTTTAACAGATTTTAGTCCCTCCTCGATGGCAATAAGCTCAGATCTAAAGACTGAGCAGAAATCTGGATTCCTAATCCTGAGATGATTTGTAAAAGTAGGGGTTTTGAGAAAAACCCCACTGCCGCAGGTATTAAATTCATCTTTGCTACCATCCGTATAAATCTGAATAGCAGTATCAGGAATTTGATTAATGATCTCGGGGACTAGCTGACGCAAATAATCTGGTAAGTCAAAATGCTTACTTGTGGAAGACATAAGCTCATGTTGAAAGTGCACCCCAGGTAGACCCTCCAGAGGGTCCCCAATTCGCCTCAAGGAGTGACCCTCAACGTTTCTATCTAAAAAGCCCATCAAATCCAACTATGAGAAAGGGCTGTTTCTCTTTAATCTTTGGTTACTTGACCAAGTTCTAAGAAATAAAGATGTTCGATTGTGATCATCATAGTTGTAAAGTTTGTTGAAATATTTGACAAGCCCTGCACGTCTTCTTAGACTCAACGGCTGCAGATCACTCTCGTAAAGAACCAGATCGGCAGGATAACTATGTTGCATACCAGTGATAATGTGAGCAGTGTTCAATTGTATTCTTTCAAGTTTTGAGAGACTGGAGGAAGATGCACAAAAGTAAATTTGATAGCCGTATTCCAAAATAGGTCTAATAAGAGATCTGTAGGTTGTCCTCAGGGTATTGGCATCTGCTCACCAATCTCTACCAGAGATATATTTCAGGGTGTTGAGTCTCCTCCTGCTTTTTTCCACTAAATGCTCTATATGTCTATTGCTCAAGATCTCGGGATCTAATCTATATCCCAGATAGTTGGGATGTTTTACACAGAGCAAAGTGACTCCATTCACAGTGATGTTGGGCTGATAGTTGTACAAATATCTGTTGGTGGTGAAAACACTAACGGTTGTCTTAGAGGTGTTAAAGTGCCTTACAAAAGTTGCCCTACACTATTCACTACAAAATCATGAAAGAAAACTATTGCTATGTTTCGCGCCTGCGCAGTACACAAACTTAGTTTCTTCAAATACTTATAGACATCGTATATTCAATGCTTTAATTTACAATTGAAGCACAATATTTTTCTTGGACGTTGACAAATGTTCTGTAAGTTTAGTGAAATTTGATTGAAACCTATGGATATTGTAAGGATAAAAAATGTAACAATTTTTTTTTTAAAGAAACGTTTATATCTTCATTGATATACGTTTTCGTTTCACGAAAATGCTTATATACATTGAACAAAGCTAGTTAACTGTTTTGTGAAAGTTACAAATCATTTCCAGCTTTTTATGATACAGGATGATCAAATATATTTTCCTCCTTTTTCAATATCTTGGTGGTCCCCTAAATGTACAAATCACCGAAACTTTACTGGAAAGTGTGCGTTCAAGCATGTTCGTTACATCGCCAAAGTTACAGAACACTTTGCCAAGTACTTTTTTAGAAATTCGAAAAACATTCTAACATCCAAAGTGTCCGGATACTTATGATCATGTGCATGTAGGGTACTATATATATATATATATATATTTGTTTTGATATATAAAACCTTCAAAGTAGTAAGTGTATTGTTTCCTTAAAAATATGTTTACTTGTATTCCACGTGGTACCCCGTGCTGAACAATTTCATAACTTTCAATTATAATTTTCCCAACCAAACAGTTTTTACCAATTCAAATTTAAAATACATAGTCTTGCAATCAATGAATCTAAGATTCCAAGGATACCTTGCTTTCGTAACTTTAATAAACTCTAGCAAAGATATTTGGCGTCTTTCTAAATGTATTCCACTGTACCACAACCTCCAATACGTTTATTTAAATGCTATTCTAATACTATTCTAATTGGTTAAATACAACTTACGTTCTGACAGCAATCCATAGGTGGCTCTGAAAACGCCTTGATTCTTGAGCAACACATGTAAGATACTGCCTCTGGAAACAATAGGAGGCGGGATCCTATAACCACAATATTGACCAATCATTGGCGAGTCTGGCATGTCACCATCAAAGACAAACATAGAACTGTAACTGCAATTATCGTGCTCAGGAATGAAAAGATGAGTTGTTGTCAGGCTGACTTTTTCTCCTATGAATTAGAACATTAGTGTTAAGAGATTGAATATTCTAGATTCAGTGAAGAACATGTGCATTTATTAACATGTGCTCTGATAAGTGTCGGAGATATTTTTATTGAAACCTTTTACAAAATATTAAAAATTCGATAGAAGCAACATACAATACAAAATTAATTGTATCGACTAGTTTCAAAGGTAATAAACAAACTTCTCTGCCAGGACACACAAGAAGCTCAATCTTCACTCCTGAGAACTAAATCGGCAACTGATGAAAGAACAGCAAACGTAGCTAACTAAAAAGATGACGCACAAACGACGAAACGATAGAAAAAAGGTAGAAACCAAGAAGGAAGGGAAAAGTAGAAATACACTATAAATGAACGATAAAATATCAAAGAGGAAAGTGAAAGCACACCAAATAATATCAGTCACTTGTCAGTAAAACTACAAACATAAACATTCGATGAAATGTAAAAATCATATCTCGGAAGCCAATATCAGCCGTCCAAATTAGGAGGGAAATTCACAGTTGCTAAACAAATTAGGAAAATAAGTAGAACAGAAAATAAAGCTACAAACTTTTATTTTTAGCTTCCAAAACCGATTTATCTCTTCTAGCTTTCAAACCAGTTTTGGAAGCTAGAAGAGCTAAAATGTTCAAAAAATACTGCCGACGAAGAATCAGGAAAAAGGTAGAAAATTGCCGAAATAAGAAAAAGAAAGCAAACAAAATCGAAATAGTAAAATAAATAGTATCAAGCAGAAAAAGGAAAGGGCAATTACTATCTTTCTAAGGGAATTTCACTGAGTAACACTCGCTAAACCTTCAAGAAAGTCCTAATAAAAAATGGAATTAGGTGTAAAAGCTCACCTTGATACCAAAAAATTAAGAACATGATTCGAGTCCCAAGAATATTCAGCGATTAGAATCCCAAGAGTGTTCAGTGATTGAAGACTTATGTACTTCTTGCTTAGAAATTTAACTCATGTGTTTCTTAACACTAAACGTACCATGACCGGTTAAATGACCGATTGTAAACTTTTGAATGGAAAATTCGAATATAATGTTATCGCTTTTTCTCACTTGACTTCACGATTTTTTCTATTAAATGTATACAATCAGATTTTTAATGTTCATTTTCCTTTTTCTTGTGCATATATATGATAAAGATACATAGTTTACCGTTAAATACCACACCAGGTTAATTGACCGGGAGAAAAATTTATTGCCTTATAAAGTTATTATGTCAGAAAATGTGATATATATGCACATTCCACATATTTTCATTAATGTCCTGCACATTTCTGCAAGAACTGTTGCGTAGTAAGTTCAATTTTAAAATAATTGTGCATTAAAATTTCAATAAAGTGAGAAAAATTTCTATTTACGAGATAGGTGACAAAAACCAAAAAGTATTACCAGATATTATAAAGGTAAAGTGAAGATATTATAAAAGGTAAAGTGAAGACTGCATTTTCGTTGATAATTGACCACCCTATTATGAAACGCATAAGAACGTGTACAAAAGAAGAAGCAAATCGAGTTTTAGGAACCGAATGGAGTCTATTACCTTAAAGGTACTTTGTTTAATATTTCCTTACTAAAATCAATATTACCTGCATTCAATCAGAGAAAACATTTTATCTAAAATCTGGTCATTTGACCGGTTACGATACTAATAGATATATATCGAGTGTCGGTACATTTAGTTGTTAATATGAAATGTAAGAGCTCTTTTTGTTTTACAAACAAAATAACTTTTAAATTCCTCCAGATCCGCATTCTCATGGAATGTGATAAACGCCTGTAACGATTGAAGGCAAGAAAAAAGTATTTAAGAGAATAGAATTGAATTTTATTAAGAGGATTAAAGACACAGCTAAAGTTGAAAGATGATGGATTACACAGGCCAACAAAAAAAAAATAACTGCTGACTGGGATGTAACACTAGTTTTTAACTAATTTTGGTATGCTGATTTCAAATATGAGGCTATTTTTTTTTGTATCAGGTCACGTTTTCGAAATGTCGCATTCCGTGTTTATTGCTATAACGTTATATGAATCAAATTTTTGATCCGGCAATTCATGCGGGATTTGCTGATAAAAATCTGAAAAAAATATTTAATAATGCACTGCATGATCCTTATGTTAGGAAAATTATTAGTTTCATGTTCCTATGTCCCACTTTGCGACAATAGAGGGCGTTCTTCCTTGCCGCCAATATCCCCCCTTTTTTTGCTACTTGTAGCAACATGTAAAAGTCATTGCCAATTAGTCATTGTCACAATTTTAACACTTATTTATCGTACAATTCTGAATACCATTTGTTTATCTTAAACCATTTAAGCCAAGTGCCCACTTTTTGCCCATTTTTGGACATTCAAAATACTTCAGAGAAAAAACGTGAAGTGATACACGAAAACTAATATGATTTTTGATTTCATCACATCAAAATAAATTAAAATCAACTCTCAATTGTAAGTCAGCAAAAATCGTTTTGGCCTGTGTTATTACCGTCCTTAAACTTAGCAGATGAATAAAAAGTTAAACAATGGAATTAAACAAACCTCTTGGTGTTAGAGGTTTGAAATCAATTTTGGCTTGCTAACTTAACACTTACTACAAAGTGATATTATAGTTTTAGTATACCTTACACTTTACACTTGTTACTAACAAGGGAACCTCAACTTTTGTTCCTGTTAGTTTCAGCTGGAATTGTGTGTAAGCGGTAGCTACTAGCGAGAAACTGATGTCCCTGAAATATCTCTTGAATTGACCACAATCATTTGAAATTCCTTTGACATTTTGCTTCCGTCACACCCTTATAGATAATTCACAATGCGCACTGTGTACTAACATTCTATTTTTGAGATCTTCTTGGTGCAAAACTCCCCTATGTTTCACAGATTTCTATGAAAAGTATCATTATTGCAAAGAATATGTTGAATAATTGTAATTTCATCATACAGTAATTCGTATTCGTAATGAAATATTTGGTTTCCATTACAAAAATAATGTACAATCATGAATGTAATATTGCGACATTTTTACATAAACATACCACATGTACGTTTGTTTCTGCTTAATCACACACACTATGTATATATACATATTATATTTCAAATAAGAGCTACCAAACATGCGGATCCATGTAAACTTTGGGATTTTTTTTCTACGGATCTCCACGCTAAATTCAAGAAATAATTCAGGGATATTAGTTTGTCGCTAGTACCTACCGTTTCCACCCAATTCCAGCTGAAACTAGCCAGAACAAAAGTTGAGGTTCCCTTGTAAGTAATATTGCACTTGTTACTAACTTATAGTATAGCTTAGAGTCTGCACTTTCTACCAAAGGATATTGGAGTTATAGTGCACGCAAACATTTAAAACTCAAATAGATCATGCTCATTACGTTTAGAAATACTCACCGATTTGTGAAGTATATAGTATCCAACTACAATTCACAGTCTCAAGGGATGGGTCAGGATAATACGGAGACTGGATTTCCCCTCCGTTGTCAACAAGTAAGCGTCGACCACAACCTGTGAGGACCAAAAATTAGGTTAACGCATGTACTGTGGAAGAATGGAAGAATGATATACGTTTGGTAATTTATAATTTTATACCATTTTCATATCAATGCTTAGTTCAAACTATTATTTACATTAGTAGACAATAGAAACTACTAATACGGGAATTGTTACTGTTTCTTTACAGGAAATAATGCTTTGAAAATAGTTTGAAATTCAAATCATGTAAATTACTCTAATTTTCATGTAGTTTTGTTTCTTACATAATCTATCTACAACGCATACAAATTCATAGCGGTATATGGATGTGTACCTAAGTTGTCGAATTCACACTGTATGAACATATACACATACACACAGAGACGGACGGAACTTCTTTCCAAAAGTGTTCCAAGTGATTCGAAAAATCTTAAAATGTGCTTATATACCAAAAGATCGAACTTGAAAATTTTCTCGAAAACAGTATTTCTCTACAGGGTGTCCCAAAATGATTGAAATGCGCTTTAATCCTTTAACTGTTGGAGATAAGTGGACAATGTAAATTGCAAAAATGTTGAAAATAAGGTAGGAAATTAGACAACATTAATGAAATAGTCCTCCCATTAATTTTCATAAAGTTACACTTTTTAAATTTTTATACGACTCTCTTAGGCAAATTTGGTCAATCAGAAATATTTTATTTTTAATGCAACAAGATCATTAAAAAAACCGCATATCTGTATCTTTAAAATCAACTGAATTATGATAAAGGAAAAAATCTGACTTATGCCACTTTTCCGTACCATGTAAAAGGCTGTTTCAGTGATAAAAGGGATCATAAACAAATTGACAATGGAAATTGTTTTGGTCAAAAATACGTTAACATGTGCCAAAATTTTTATCAGAAATATATCTAAATAAAGCATTACACAGACAGAGATCATACAAAGCAGTAGTACTCACTACCCTGTTGGGTATCATATGTACTATCATCCAGTTTTATCTATTTTATGATATGTCACAAATTTACATTTCTAATTTGATATATGGTCCCCATTCACAATGTTCAATTTTCAATTAAATATAACTCGGTGAATTTTAAAGATACAGATATGCGGGCTTTTTTAATGATCTGTTGCATTAAAAATAAAATTTTTCTGATTCACTGAATTTGTCTAAGGGGGTTGTAAAAAAATTAAGAAGTGTAACTTTTTGAAAATTAACGGAAGGACTATTTGATTAACGTAGTCTTATTTTCAACTTTACTTTCAACATTTTTGCAATTTACATGGCCCACTTATCTCCAACAGGTAAAGTATTAAAACGTGTTTCATTCTTTTTGGGACACCCAGTATAATTGTTGAAGTAAAAATATAAATGCATATATGAAAATCTGAAAAGCAATAAAAACTTTCCCTATACAACGGTGATATCATAACAATTTCTAATGTTGATTACTTTACAGCAGGTTATGATGTAAATGTGAATTATATGCTTTTACAGTTATGCATAGCTTTTCAGAACGCCTTTAAAACATCTATAAAAGGTGTTTTACGTATTGCATATCTCGTTCGGTTAATTAAATATATCATCTGACCTCGTTTATAGTGGGCCTTGAAACCTCTATCAATGCTGTTTCCATTCGCCACCAGTTTGACAAGCATCTGATTGCCGGTAGAGCGTATGAATCCTCCTGGTTTCGTACCGCAATGTTTCATCAACAGTGGCGAACTAGTGCTAGCTCCGTCATAAATCTGTTAATAAAAAAAACCAAAGTTTGAAAATGATTATTACAGTAAACTTCCTGAATCTAAATATCCTAAATCAGCAAGGTAAATGGAACATTAACTGCCTACACTACAAAACATTCTGCAACGTTTGGTCATTTTTTTTTTCAAATATTTTGTTGATAGTTTCGACAAACAGATAAGAAAATCCACAATTACAGCCGTTCATGAAAATTCCAGCCTAATTTCTGAAATATTCAGCTAATTATCGTCTGCCGGAGCATTATTTCGTATGTATTCTTATATATACTACATCACTCAATAAGTCTCCGGTCTAACTAAGAAAAAAATTTTTTTAATAGGAATTCGACTTTATTCATCAACATACTCTCCTTCCAGAGTGATACAATCATTCCAACGCTCCTGTAACTTTTCAATGCCTTTTTGTAGAACGATTTGTCTTTGCTCTCAAAATAGGCCTCAGTTTCGGCAATCACTTCTTCATTTGAGCCAAATTTTTTAATCGAAATCGATCTTTCTCATTCAGGTGTGTAGTAATGGATTTATGTTTCAACCATTATCACATACCGACTCAAGAAATCCTTCTTATATCGCTTGAACAGCTCCAAACAGCGCTCTGAATCGTCGACGCTTTGTTGTTTTTGGTCCGGTGTGAGTAAACGCGGCACCCACTTCGAAAGCAACTTACGCATGCTCAAATTTTCGTGTAAAATTGTAAACACACTACCTTCTGATATCTTTAAGGTATTAGCTATCTCACGCGACTTCACTTTGCGGTCTTTCAAAACTATTTTGTGGAATTTTTTTATGTTTTCCGGAACAACTGCCGATTTTGGGCGACCAGAAAGTTCAGCATCATCGGTGTTTGTACTACCGCGTTTAAATTCAGCACACCAGTCAATAATAGTGGATTTCCCTGGTGCAGAGTCTCCATAACGCTTATCAAGCCACTGTTTGACTTCAACAGAATTTTTCCCTATCAAAAAACAATGTTTAATCAACACACGAAATTCTGTTTTGTCCATTGTTTTGAAAATTACAAAACTGGGGACACTAAAACCACTGCAATCTATAAAATAAATGTCAGAATGTCATGAAATTTTGACACGTGTCGTTTGAAAGTTGGTACTATCCAGAAATTATATGGGTCTGTCAACAGTGTTGCCATATATGTGTCAGAACGGAGACTTATTGAGTGATTATATATACAAGGGTTGGACAAAATAATATGAGCACCTGTGTAATAACAATATTCGAGGGAAACCTGTCGTATACTCCCGCCCTCTGGTGTTGAAGCGTGCCACCTAGCGGACGAGAATGTACACATATCAGTCTGTGAGTATCAGTGATAGCGGTCGAATGCGATATACATTGCGGCGTTAAAACTTCGTTATGGCTGACCTCTCAGATTTCAAAAGAGGGAAGATTGTTGGGGCCCATCTTGCCGGAGTTTCAGTAACGAAAACGGTCATCCTTGTTAGTGTCGGGAGAAGTACCGTATCGACTGTAATGACAGCCTATACCAAACAGGTAAAGACATCATCTGCCAAGCACGATAGTGGCCAAAGGTCGAATCTGACTGATAGAGACAGAAGGGTTTTGAAGCGGATTGTGGCCAGAAAGCACAAGACAACAGTATCCCAGATAACATCTGAGATAACACACATCCACAGAAAGCTGTATCATCAAAAACTATCCGATGTGAACTGCATGCGGCAAATATTCAAGGTAGAGTGGTGATTCTAAAACCATTGGTTACACCATGCATTGCCTTGAAACGACGAAAAGGGTGTCACGAGCATAAAAATAAGATACAAAAACAATGGCAGATTGTCATCTGCTCAGACGAATCGTCGTTCACATTATTACAGACCACGGGACGTGTTTACGTTTGGAATACGCCAGCAGAAGACTATCACGTTGACAGTCTCCTTCTTACTGTTCAGCATGGAGGAGGGATCAGTGACCCTGTGGAGCGTGATGTCGCACTGTGGTCCCGACTAACTTGCTGTCCTGCATGGGAGGGTTACAGCATGGGATTATGTTAGTATTCTGGTCGACCATCTTCATCCAATGGTGCAAACTTTGTTCCTTGATGAATGACTTGTGTACCAAGACGATAATGCTCCCATTCACACTGCTGGAATTGTCCGAGATTGGTTTGATGTACACGATGATGAAGGACAACACTTCGAGTGGTCCCCTCAGTCCCCTGATCTTAATATAATTGTACCTTTGTGGGGTATTTTGGAGGGCAAAAAGATTTTGTCGCTTTTAACAGGTGCTCATATTATTTTATCCAAACTCTGTATATACATTCCTTTGCCAAAAAAAAAAAAAAAAACGAGTCGCCATGTAAAAAGTAACTGTTTTTATTGAAATTAAATAGGCGTACAGCTCATGCACAGGTAATGAAATTATTCCAAAATCAAGGTAGCAGGACCCATCAATGGGTAGCAATTGCACATTGAATTTTCATATCAGTAATTAGTGAAACCTCTTGGCGGCAATGCATGCTTGTATACGTCAAGGAAAGGAGTGATAAAATTTCCTAATGTCATCTTGCGATATATTCTGCCATGCATTCCTCAATTGTTGCTCCAGATCTGCTACATTTCGGGGTACCCTAATCTGGCGGCCAAGCATATCCAATATATGCTCAATTGGCGAAAGGTCTGGTGACCTTCTGGGCCAAGGGACAGCATCAACAGCAAGGAGATAGTCCACAGATATGAAAGCCGTATGTGGCGTGGCATTAACTTGTTGGAAAATTGCCCCAGAATAGCGTGCCATGATGGGAAACGCAAACGACCGCTGGATTTCATAAACATATCGTTGAGCTGCTGAAGTTGTACGCAAGATGATTTGGGGCGACCAGCTGTCGTAAGAAATAGCACCCCACACCATCACACCAGTGGTAATGGCTGTATGCCTGTGTAAAACAAAGGCTGACTGGGACCGCTATCCCTGGCGCCTCAAAGACGTACCCGATGGTCATCTGCTGAAAGACTGACGACTGATGCATCGCAGAACACTATGCGATGCCAGTCTGCTGGCATCCATGATGCTCGGCTACGACAACACTCCAAACGATTTGACGATGTTCTGGAGTTACGGACAGACATCTTAAAGCCCCCCGTGAGCGTAACCCCATCTCAGCCAAGCACCGTGAGATGATGGAAGGTACCACGAATAGTATGGAAGAGGCTGTAGCACATTGGATGGCGGACAAGGATGCCGTTGGGCCAGTTCTGGCCTGTCGCACAATCATCCGATCTTGTCTGGTATTCGTGCACATTGGCCTTCCAGAGCCTTCATTCCGCCGATGAGTTCCTTGCAGCTACCATTGCTGCCAGCACCTTTGCAGAGCAGTGTCCGTTCGGTGCTGGTGGCGGCCTATTGTTCGGCATGACCAGCCAGCTTCACGCATCCCGACTATACGACCATATTGTAACTTGCCTAATTGCTTATAAGTTCTTCGGCAACTTCGCAACGGCATTATTGATTGTGTCTCCACGAAACTGCAACACAGATAACGAGCAAAGATATACCGTCTACATTTTTAATCTGTTTTATAGAATGCTACTTGTGCAGTAGAAACGCACGCCGAAGTTAACATGTGATGTACATATGACCGAAGTTAACACTCATTGGCCTTGCAAATTTAATCATTTGCATACTTGGTATAAAGGAATTTGCATGCGAAATTTCGAGGTGATCGGATTATTTTTAGAGCTGCTTCGTTTTTTTTGCATGAGTATATATATATATATATATATATATATATATATATATATATATATATATATATATATATATATATATATATATATATATATACACACATATATATATATATATATATATATATATATATATATATATATATATATATATATAAAAAGAAGGCCACTATGCGGTCTTCTTTAATATGAGCCAGCTTAGATCCTGTATAGACATTCCTCTTCCTGTATACTTCCTTGATAGACATCTTTTGAAGAAAAAAATCCTTAACTGTCCTATTATCCGCAGACGATAATATAAGTGCCCTAACTAAAGTGATTCGGAAATTAATAGTCTGGACTCTGGCCGTATTTTGTCTATTTTTACAAAATTGTACATAAAAAGTTAGATGATATTTTTATGAAATTTCGACTTTAACCTGTAAATTTCGGCATGTTTAGCTCCAAATGATGTCACCTCATGTCAGTGAATTGCACCGATTACGCATGCATTCTGATAGTGAAACAGTATCCATTTGAAACTATTTCTTTTGGTTTAAGTATCACTCATGTGCATAAAAAAGGTCGTAGGGGCGTAACAGATTAAACTCGTGCCATGCCTTAAGATTTAATTTCGGGTCCCCTATTCACTATTTCTAAAATCTTTAAAATAACTTTTAATTCCGTTTGGTGCTTTTATTGTAATCTTAAAAAACTGCCCCTTCTTCCAGCCCTTGGCTATTTGGGATTTGGCTCGGATTTCAAACTATTTGGGATTGGGTCATTCGCCACTGGAAGGCAGTAAAATTTTTCCTATCTTATAGATAAATAAATAAATAAACTTTATTTTGGCGCACAGTAGGTACAATTACACCTTATAAATGAATGTATAATGGTGAGACAAGGAATTGCGGAAAAGGGCGCTTTAGCTGAGCTTGATGAGTCCACAACTCCTGCTAAACTGGCAAGATACTACGCATAAAATTAATATTCAGTGGCAGAAGAAAAGTCGTGACAAAATGGACTAGAAACAGCTACTGACAATACAAGTATTAACACAAATAAACAATGGATCAGCAAACTGATTAAATTTGTAATATAAATATATTTAAGTACATAAATACATTTCTGTTTTCGTAGTTGGGCTTGACAAATCCACAGCCCCAGCTAAATTGGTAAAGACGCTAGCATAAAATCAATAGTCAGTGGCAGAACAAAAGTCATAACAAAATATACTAGAAGCAACTAGTAGGATACAAGTAGCAAAACAAGTAAACAATATATCAGCAAACAGATCAAACTTGTAATAGAAATATCTTTAAGTATTTTTTAAAACTATTTTCGTAGTTTAGTGATTTAGGTGGAGAAAAATTTCCATACTATTTAGCCGGTAGAATTTATACCTGTATTTAGTTATAAGCTAGTTGTACGATAACAAGGGGATAAAAATTTATTCATATGTTGATTATTGTGGTTATGATAATGAAAATTAACGAAACATATACTGCAATACTGATTATGATGAATATGTCGAAATATAGCCAAACGATATTGAAAAATCTTAGTGGAGAAATTAATGGAGAGAACATGATGAATATTCGTATTAAAGGAATCTCTAAGAAGCGAGAAAGATATACTTATTTTGTTAAAAGCGAAGCCTGTTTATATTTCTTGTCTATTATATCTGCTATAAGATCTTTATATCTAAAAAGAATTGTCTGTTTCCTATAGGACATTTAAATTTCTTAATCCTACAGAGCAAATCGCTGCATATATTTACAGAGTAAAATAATGAGTAGTATCCGAAAGACAGGTCTGTTGACTAACTGCTTAAGTCCTGGCACGATGGCATTTGAACTTTTTTTATTTTTTCATTTTTTGTATTCCTTTTGGGGTACTTTTAGGCAGCTTTGGAATATTAAGCCGATTTTTATGATATTTTGAGAACTTTTTAGTTTTCATTCATTTATTTTTATTTATTTATTTTCCATTTATTTATTTCATATTATTGTTATTATTAAAACTGTTATTACTAACATTATTTTGTAGCATTTCCCCTTTTTAAGTCTTTTTCACTTCCTCTCTCACTTTTTGAATGGCATCTGTAATTCAGTACAATTTTGGCGTGTAATGATCTAGTTCTAACACAAGGGTATTTTCAGACAGCTGCTTTTACAGTATTCTCGAGTTTTACGGTATTTTGAGAACCTTTTAGTTTTCATTCATTTGTTTTATTTATTTATGTTCAATTTATTTATCTGATATTATTTTTATTATTTATTAAAATTATTATTATTATTAATTTTATTTTGCAGCATTTCCCCCTTTTTAGGTCTTACCCACTTCCTCTTTCATTTATTCAAAAGCATCTGTAATTCAGTACAATTTTGGCGTGTAATGATCTGGTACAAGAAATTAAAAATCATGTATAGCAGTTATTGATTTGTTTTGTTTTTCATTGAATTTGCATCATGCATTTATTTAAATTTAAAAGAAAAAATACTTAGTTTATACATTAACTAATCTATATAATTTTTCACACAAAAAGAAATAAAACAGTCTTAAGAATATTTTTCATAAATTCTTAAGGTCATTTTCCCAGTTTCAAAAATTACTTTTCATGATTATGAATGGCATTCAATCAAATTTTAAATCATTTTATAAGAAGTTTTTGAGGTCATATAAATAGATACTTTAATGATGACCTTTTAACTACAGTCAACTCTCCTATAATGCAATTAATTCGTACCGCGTTATAAGAAACTCAGATTAGTGCAAATCAGATTAATTCGTACCGTGCTATGTGGAAACCGCATACGGTGTTGTATGGAAACCGCGTTTAAGAAACTCAGAATTAGCACAAAACAGAACAATTCGTACCGCTTTATATGGAGACTAAGAATCACTAACTAATAATCATTAACACGGCAATGCTGCATATTTCTGCATTTAAAGGGGATTTCCCTAATAACTGAAATTGAAAAATGCTGATGTACGTGGATGAAAAAACAGGGAAATTCCCCATTCCTTTTAACCGTAAAAGTGTAATAGATAAATTCATACTATGGGGAGACTGCTTAAGCTAATTGAGTAGCATTATAAAGAAACCGCGTTATAAGACTTCCGCATTATAAGACTTCCGCGTTATATGGAAACCGTGTTTTATGTGTACAGCATTATGGGAAGGCCGTCTCAATTTTTGCTCCACTTTATATGGAAACCGCGTTATGAGAATACCGCGTTATGAGAGTACCGCGTTATGAAAGTACCGCGTTATGAAAGTACCGCGAGATAGGAGGGTTGACTGTACTGACGACTCATTTTTGATGCGTTAACCAAAAAAAAAATCATAAAATACTTACGGCTACGTATCCTTGGCTGCAGTTCATAGCTTCAGGCATTTGAAAGTCGTAAAACTCCAACATCACTAAATTGGAGCTAGAGACTTCAATCCGCCATTCACAGTCGTCGTTCGCATTGTAATTACCTGGGTAGCCAGGCGACATGATAATGCTGTCCGCCGCAGTAAAAATGCCACCACAGCCTGCGAGAATAAATGGACGAATAACACTAAGTTGCCAGTATGTGACTTTCTCTAGATACAATGTATACAAAACTAGAAAATACACGATTAATAGATGCCACTTTTAATAATACTATTTCTACTAATCTTGTTTTATAATGCAGCTTAAAGGGAATATGTAATCAGAAGGAATATTATACATTGGGTTCTGTTTGAGTTCGGCAGATACTTTTGATCATATCACGTCAGCAACTTAACCATACGCTCTTCTACTTCTTCGACCCAGACCGTCCGACCTACCCGAAAGTATGAAGTAAAAACCTTACGTTCTGTAAAAAGTTCTGAATAAAAAAACACTTAATTCACAAAGTTCTTAACCAATATACAAAATTCGAGGTTTCTTGAACTCGCCCACAGTCACCAAGTTGGCAATATTTCGCCAAATTCGTCACAAAATTCACCGAATTTGTCTTCACGGTCAAGCGACTGCATGAATTTAGAAAAGGAACTAGATGGATATCACAACGTTTTAATATATTCTGGTCCGATAACGCCGAAATTATTTTGAGTGAATAACATTTTGCAAAATGGAGCACAACTTTTGTAATAATGGAAAACGAACTCGATCTAAAATCTGATTATATATATATACATAAAGGATTTTCAAAGGCTACAAATTATTGATTATTGTTCATAACTATAACTTTTAATTTTTAAAATATAAGAACTATAAGTATTAAAAGCATACAAATGATACGCTATGACATAAACAATTCACAACGTCCAGTCCCATTCATATCGTCCGCTGCTGCGACTACGATTTTGAGATGCTTTTATTTAGAACAGAGCGAAATCCTTACAGTTTAGTTTTCTAAATCTGTGAGCGATCCAGACCTTCAAATTACGACAATAATCTTCTGTTGCGCACTGTTAGCAATATGATGCAACTTCCGGTACATACTTCCTCTTCAGAAATTTTCCATGATATACGTCATCCCTGCCTCTAAAATGTTTTACATATAAAAATCGTTTAACCTATTCAGAACGAATAGAATTTGTTGCTATTAGAATGTTATAAAATATAGCACCTTGCAAAGTTCCCGTTACCATGTCAGCAGTCGTGTTTATGTCCTCATTGTCCCTGTTATTGACTACGGACGTGCCAACTTGATGGTCTTGCACCCGCATCACTCCCCTACTCATGGTGTCATACAAACTAACCTCTACTATATTAAATGGAGGCATCTAGAGATAAATATACAGTAGCGGTAAATCTTAAAAAGTATATGTTTGAACTAGTTTTCTGTTTCATTTTACATATTTTCACTCAAAGTTCTTAGAAACTAGAAAGATAGATGTAAATAGTAAGCGACAAAAATATGTATGAAGAAATCGCGTATCTAAATATATGTGTATTTTTAAAAGAAGCTGTCGCAGTTTTCGAGAAACCGTGTTGTCAAATTGTAGAAGAATGAACATTTATCGTTTTTCAAGATTGTAATGCTTTTATCTCAAAAAATAAAAGAGCTAACTTTAAGCAATAAGCAAGAATTTGTAGCTCCTTAAATGCCCTACAAGTGTATATAATTGGATTTTGGATTGAGCTCTGTTTCTTTATAGTATCTGTCCGAACGAGTGTTTTTTTTTTTCATTTTTCATACTTTAAAAAGATATAAGAGGCTATAGTAGAGCTTACTAACTTTAAGTGGAGCTTAATAAGAGAGGTAGACACAGCATATGTCTGACCGTAAGCACCGTAATCTGTAAATCAGGCTCTGTGCAAATATTTTGTATTATTCAGGAACGTTAATTTCAAAAGAATTAAGCCTTTTTATATTTTATTTTAAAAATGTATTTTCCTCTCTATTCTGCTGGGTAACCAATGTGTTATGCGGTTACTTACCGCCCTCTAATTTCTTAAAAGTAGCTTTGAATCCTCGGTGGGAGACGGAGACATCGCTGTGGAAGTGCACAAAGAGTTCGTTCCCATGGCTGGTCACCACTGTCTGGTTGTTGAGAGAATGGCAGAGATTGAGAAGGCGCGGCGAGTGCTCATCCTCCCCACCATACACCTAGAAATTGAAAACATACATAAAATTAGGTATACTCTCATCTATAGATCCTCTACAGTTGATCCTCTCATCTATTGGTATACTCTCCTCTATAGATAGTTGTTGGCCGATAATGCATTTTGCCGCATTAAATGTTTTATAATATTTCCTAAACTTAGTAAAAGTAAAAAGTACTTTAAAAGTATTTTTTACATATTAATAAATAACAGATACTTACACCTGTGACCGACATGTAGAAAGAGTCTGGCCGCAACACATGTTTTCGGACCCAAAGCAGACTTTCGAGCATGGCACAAAGAGGCATGCAAACACACCCAAGGCAGACTTTCGGGCATGACACAAAGAGGCATGCAAACACACTCAAGGCAGACTTTCGAGCATGACACAGAGAGGCATGCAAACACACCCAAGGCAGACTGTCGAGCATGACACAAAGAGGCATGCAAACACACCCAAGGCAGACTTTCGAGCATGACACAGAGAGGCATGCAAACACACCCAAGGCAGACTTTCGAGCATGACACAAAGAGGCATGCAAACACACCCAAGGCAGACTTTCGAGCATGACACAAAGAGGCATGCAAACACACCCAAGTTGGTCTTTTGTAGAAAACAGCGACTAAGTGTTGAAACGCCTACACGAAGTAATAATCTTTCTGAGATTATTTCCCCATTTTGAGCAATCCGGTAGGGTAAAGACATATGTGACATGAAACTTTTAAAAATAAATTTATTTTAAGTCATGCAATTTTGCATCGTAAACAAGGACCTTCACACGAAGGGCAAATAAACCTTCTAACTGAGGACTTTGTGTACATACCTTAAACGATGCCCTTTGTCATACACGTTTCTGCGCGCAAGCAGTCATCTATCCAATTGTGTCCGAAATGAATCAGGAAGTTTTTAAACACACTCATTCATAAAATAACCGAATTCAAATATTTCTGGTAAATGCAATAGAATGTGAATGCAACAGTTTTAAATTCTATTCAACAAAATAAAGTGAAATTTAAACTTACTCTAAGAAAGTCAAAGTAGCATTCGTCGAGCGGCTCTAAATCCAAGTCTTCCACTGTAAACTGAACTTTGCTTCCTGGCGGGTACGATATTCGCCAGTAGCAGACAGTATTAAATGGATATCCAGATGGGTAGTTCGGTGACATTATTGTTCCAGATGGTTTGTTAATGATATCGCCACCACAACCTGAAAAGCAAGATAATCATTTATATGTGAATCACGATTATACACAAGTAGAGCTTTTAAACGAAGGTGGCTGTGAAGAGTGTGTGGCTTTCTTCCGACCCTAGATTGTTCAATCGGTAGAATTAATACCTCTTGAATATGAGACAAAGTTCTGGTCTATTTATTGCAAAGGCGGCTTCGGTCACAAGTAGTATATACGTAGTGTCGTACAAGACAGAGCACCAGGCGCGAAGCGCCTTTAATCTCCAGTTTCAATATGTGGTTCTTATCGTCAAACTGTGACATTAATTCAGTGACCCTAATTGGAGGTTCGAGGTTTTTATTTACTACTTTTTATTATTTATCCTAGCTCCTAGTGTGGCAGTTTGTTGCACATTTAGAGTTTAAGCAGTTTGGGGGGTTGATGCAGATCTAAGGGTTACCTAGCGTTTTGGCAGTTTAGTGTTTAGAATATTTTTTTTTTTTTTTTTAATAAAATAATAGTCGCGAGTTTTATTTTAAAATCAGATGTTTGAGGTGGGATCATTTAATTCCGATTATCGATGTTTAGAACAGCGCGGGGTCTCTTACGAGATTTGGCCTTGCGATGATCATAGTCATGCAGATTGAATAACAGTTCGTTTGGAACGGATGGCAAATTTCTGTAAAATTTAAGCGCTAGCTTTTTAATTTGGGCTCTAACAGTTTTTATTTTGTAGTCATTCCTAATTACCGAGTTTCTTAAGTATCTGGGGGCTTTCCTGATAATCCGTAGGATTTTGTTTTGTTTTGTCTCTAGGAGGTCTATTGTAGTTTTACAGGCATATCCCCATACGGGTGCTGCATACAGCATTCCCGGGCGGATGACCGATTTATAAATTAGGAGTTTATTTTGATAACTTAGATTTCCGTTTCCTATCATTGGGTATAAGGCTCCTGTGGCCATATACGCTTTTTTGATTATGGAATTTAAATGATATGGAATGATTGATATGAAATGATTTGATATGGAATTTAAAGTATAGAAACTAATTATGTAATTCTGGTTGCTATATGTTAAAATTTTTCTAAAAACTTCTGATGATGGATATTATTCTTCTCTTTCAATGTTTCATTACTTCGGTGAAAATTTTATATGATATTATGAAACTGTAATTGAACTGTAATTGAAATTGAAATTCCATTTGCCAAGGAATGGAACTGAAAATCAAAAAGCAGGTCATGGAACTGAAAATCAAAAGCTAGTTATGTGAATGGTGAATTGGGGATGAAATTTAATTAATTTGTCCTTTCAAATGGATATTTATTAAATATTTTAGTCAGGAAATCCAGGTGAGTATAAAATATTAAAAATTTAGAAAATGTCCATGCTTGTTCAAAAATTTGATATCCATGACATCTGCATGATATCATATAATCCATGATATAAACTATGATATCTACTTAATTTGATATCTGCATATAAAAGTGATATAATGTTTCGTATTTTGATTCAGATCTATATTTTTCTAAATATTTCCTAATTGCTTTTTAATGTTCATCTATTAAATTCTTATTTGCATTATTTATGGTTTATTTTTGACCATGCTACAATAATCCAAATGACGCGATATGTAATGTATGGAATTTTGTTGTTTAAAATGGATCGGTCATTCATCACGTGACCTTTTCCCCCATTCTTGATCATTATTTAGATGTAGATCATTTTTAGATTTAGTTCATTTTTAGATTTAGATCATTTTTAGGTTTAGATCATTTTTCAGTCAAGTTACTTAGAAACTATTCAAAGAGTTCTTTTATATATATATCAGTATTAATATATATATATATATATATATATATATATATATATATATATTAATACCGATATCTAAGTGGCTTTCCATTATTGCATAGACATAATATTTAATATGGTTTGCATTACTTCCTTGGAAATTTCAGTGAATGTATGTTAAGTAAACGAATGTACGTTAAATGAGTGTATGTTAAGTAAACAAAAATTTGTAACATTGAGGATTTTTAAGAATTGTTCCAGAAAAAAATGCATTTATGTTTATTTCACACGTTCGAGATTTTATTGAGAGATAGTTGAAATGCCAATAACACGTGAATATAATAACATAAGTATTACCACACGTATTTACAGTTAGACTTGCACCCCAAAAAACTGGCATAATTGTTGGTTTGATATAAAGTTTGTGACTCGTTATTTTGAGGACTGCGTTCTGAAAACATATTTAGGAGATGTTAGTAGAACGCTTTAAGTCAATATGAATAGTACTAATTTTAAAATATTTCGGACAAATGTACAAACATCAAATCCTGGTCCTCCCAGTGAGATTCTTGGATAAGGGCTGGGCTTTCTGTTTTTCCTGATATATAATCAAATTTCCTCTTGAGCTCCGACACAAATCCATACCCCCCCCCCCCTACGCACATACACAACTGCATTGTGGAGAGAGGTGAGATAGTCTAGAGCAGTGGTTCCCAAACTGGGGTCCCCGGACCCCTGGGGGTCCGCGACGAGGTTTTAGGGGGTCCGCGAACAGCACGCAATATTTAACTAATAAATAGTTAGCTTTCAAAAAAATAAAATTCATTATTCTTCTCCACTCTTTTTTTCATTTTATTTTTTTAAATAAAATAATAATGAACTTTTTCTCTAAATAACTTTGAATTAAATACATTCATGAAATTTATTTCAAACTGATAGGTTATATCTTCAAACAGAATTAAATTGTTTGGGAGTAGGTTTCGTTTCGGCACAATGCCATGATTAACGGTGACGATACTCTGTAGCTCGGACGTCAAAGTACTTGTAACTTCGAGCATTAATACTACTAGAGACCGGATGACGTCAGCTTTAAATAGAGGGGGGCTTAGCGAATATCTCCCGCATCTCCCGCGCTGATTTACGCGGGTGCTCCCGCGGAAAATCACGTGACATAGCTCAGTGGCGGCTCGTTTATTGGCACTGCGGGAACGACAGTGCTCTCTCTCCAGCGCAGCCTCGCTTGCAGCTTCCTATGTGCGCATGCGCTCAACAGTCAAACACCGCTCTCTCTCCCTCGCAGCTTCGCTTGCAGCTTCCTATGTGCGCATGCGCTCAACAGTCAAACACCGCTCTCTCTCCCTCGCAGCTTCGCTTGCAGCTTCCTATGTGCGCATGCGCTCAACAGTCAAACACCGCTCTCTCTCCCTCGCAGCCTCGCTTGCAGCTTCCTATGTGCGCATGCGCTCAACAGTCAAACACCGTTCTCTCTCCCTCGCAGCCTCGCGTGTAGCTTCCTATGTGAGCATGCGCACATAGGAAGCTGCAAGTGTCACAGAGAGCACTGTCTGCAGAGAGCACTGTCGTTCTCGCAGTGCCACAGTGCCTATACACGAGCCGCCACTGACATAGCTACTAGCTATGTCACGTGACGTTCTTCACTAACGTACTTTCAACCCTGCCGATATTTGTTAATTATTTGATAAAATGGATCGTTGGTTAAAATTAGGTGCTTCAAAGGTCGTCACCAACCACTCTCTTGCACCATAAGAAGATTTTTTGGCTGATCTTTCATCGGATTGTTCTCTGAAATTAATGTTCTCACAAGTACAATTAGCTGACTTCTGGTTATCAGTAATGGCTGACTATTCTCAACTCGTAAGAAAGGCTCTTAAGTGCTTAACTCCGTTTCCCACAACTTACTTGTGCGAAACAGCTTTCTCCCACCTGACATATTTAAAATCTAAGTTGAGAAATAGACTTGAAGTTGAAAGTGATTTAAGACTGAAATTATCAGACATTAAACCAAATATTACTAAGCTAATTGCAAGAAAGTAGCATCACTGTTTACACTAAATTATGCTTGTTGTACATATCCAATAGAAACACGCCTTTGCAATATGGTTTTAAGGGGTCCGCGAAATTTATTTTTTCTCTGAGGGGGTCCGCGGGCCCGAAAGTTTGGGAACCACTGGTCTAGAGCTTAAGATGTTGGAATCGAACACGGTGGACCAACTTTATATTCCAGCCGCAAAAAACTATCTCCGTGTCTACACGTTATGAGTAAGTGCGAAAGTGCATCTGAAAAGTGATGGGTTCTGGGAAGACTGGTAAAAAAGGACATACCCTTGCCTTAAATCAAACAGAGAAAGAGGGTCAGACAATAAAGTAAAGAAATAAGGAACAATGTCACTGTTCTCAATAATACCAATAATTGACGATTTTATGTTACTCGCTTTACAAGTCGTAAAAATGGGGTACAACAGCCGTGAGGTTACTGCGCGCGGATTGCACTCGGACAACTCGAGTGCGATACCCGTCTCTTCCCAAACTTTCGCCATGTTCGCGCGGAGTACGATTACGTTAAACATGCGGGTCCGTAAGTCTTTTCCGAGTGGTTGGTGGTAGAGGAAGGAGGGTACGGTCCCTGTGGACGGCTCCCCCACTGAGTTCCGGTCTAAATTCGGTGGAACTTCTCGGCAGTCCAAACAGATACCTTACATATTTGGGTAGGTCTGACGGTCTGGGTCAAAGAAGAGGAAGTCGCAAAAAGCGAATGATTCAAGAATGACGCACAGATCAGAAGAACAATAAACCACTCATATGGAGACAATTGCCTCTGATCGCAAACTCCAATCAACCCTGTGGTTATCACCCCCGTTGGGTTGCGGTTTAAATTGGGTATCACTGTCTTGTCCGTCCAAACAGTAACATTTCACTACCGGACCCATGTCAGACGGACTAGGTGTAGGACAAAATCACATTGTGGGGGTTTTCATTATGTTAGTTCCTCACTTGTTCAATGGTATGACAGAAACCTACGCGAAATATTATTGATTATGGTGAACTAAATATGATTTATATGAATAACAGAAAATAAAAGAAACATATAAGGAAGGAAAAGTTTTAATGGAAGACGAGAATAAAAAAAAAAATCTGGACATCAAATTAGGCTGAGGAAGAGTACGAAAATCCAACCAAATACCATTTGTATCTCAATCAGTAGAAGTAGTGTTGGGATCAAGACAGTGACGTTCCCGGGAGGGTTGTAATCCTGTAATGGTATCATCGTACAGCAAAGTGAATTTTTAAGTCCAATAAATAGGGTGTATAATTTTAATAAATAGCAGCATCAGTTACAGAAGAATGCTCAAGAAAGGTGCAACGAAACGAATATAAATGAGGGCTTTTCAATGCCATAAAATTGACAGAGAAAAAATGCCAGGCAATAAAGAACAATACCAGAGTTCTCGGTGAAGACACGATTTGGCAATTCTCGATTTACGATAAGTCGTAAAGAGACATCGAATAATTCAAAAGCGACGCAAGTATCTGGGGGACAAGAAACCAATCCAAAAGCGACGGTTAACTCTACCAACAAACTCCTAATCTAATGAACGCAAAATAAGATGTTGCCCATGGTTTGCCACCCAAGCTAAGAGAAAGGTGCCAGGAAAATTATGCTATTTAAACAGATAATTTAAGAGCGGAAACAAGACAGATAGATCTCCATAAAAAGAAGTTTTAAAAATCGATCTTCCAATTCGTAAAAATCGCCATGTGTGGTTATATAGGGTGTCCAGTGCTATGGGTACCCAATGACTATTTCCTCAACCGTTAGTCACAGAGATACACTTCCAATTGCAAAAATGTTTTAAATTTTAAAATCTATTATCTTAGAAACAGTTTAAATCAATAAATACATTTCTGAAAGAAATACGAAATATAAATTTTTATACAATTTCCCGGTACTACCAATTATATTTAGGAAAATCATCATCATACAATTTTATGCAAAATAAAAAAAATCGTCCTTTTACGACCAAAATTGACCGACTTATAGCTGTTTAAATTTGGAGCTCTTTTTGTGCTGAGAAATGGTCAATACGGTCCCTGATTGGTTGGTTTGTTGATACGGGACATTTTTATGTGTCGAAAAGCGACATAAGTCATAAAGTATAACTCGGTGAATTTTGGTCGTAAAAGGAAGATTTTTTTTTGGAGGGGGGGGGGGGGGGGGGAAATTGTATGAGGATGATTTTCTTAAATATAATTGGTAGGACCAGTAAAGACCATATAAAAATTTATATTTCGTATTTCTTTCAGAATTTATTGATTTAAACTGTTTCTTTGATAATAGATTTGAAAATTTAAAACATTTTTGCAATTGGAAGTATATCTCTGTGACTAACGGTTGAGGAAAATAGTCATTGGGCGCCGATAGCACTGGACACCCTGTATAAAGGTTTATTCATATCCAGAAATATGTATCTGGTTGAACTTTTTCCAATTTGGTTAACTAAAGTATGGGCAGCGTGACTTCTTACCGTAAGGCATGTCAATTGCTACACAGTCGAGAGGAGGGTTATGCCAAGCTACTTTAAATTTTTTCCCCTACAAGAAATGGTAATGTATAGAGAACGTATTATAATCGTGTCGAATATCGCAACTAGAGATCGAGCAATCTAGAACCAGAAAGGGCTGTTTCAGAGTGACACTCTCTCTCTCCCTCTCCGACAGTCCAAATAGTTGCTCAAGTCCTCAGGATGAGTCGGACGGTTTGGGTCTTCAACACTCACTCTCCCTCTGAGCGTGTGTGTGTGTCTTGTCAATTTATGTATCCAATCGAGCTCACAAACTAATTGATCAAATTTCACAAAATAAGGAAGATAATTCACTCGTGGGTTTCCCTACGTGCCGATTGGAGTTTGATGCGATTCAGAAAAAATAACCTGTCTTTTGTTGCTAAATGGTCCGCGAAAATTATCAAAATTTAAAATAAAAACTACATATGCTCAAATGCATAAATTAAGTGGCTGTTTTATACGTAAACATGCTTATTTTATACGTACCAAATGAATTGTTGGAGGGCAATTAAATGCAATTTAATGAATTATGAAAGAAATAACGAAACATTGAATTTGAGTCTGTAGGGAACGTCATGTCTAACCACATCAGAATTCTTTGTTTTGTTTTATTTTCTGAGATTCCGTGTTGTTGCAGATATCTGGACCGTTCGACCTACCAGAAAGGTGTAAGGTGTAAGGTCCCGGTTTGGACGGCCGGGAAGTGCCACCCAATTTTGACCGGAACCCAGTGGAAGAGGCATCCACAGGGACCGTGCCTTCCTTCCCCACCACCAACCTCTCGGGAGGATTTACGGACCCACATGTTTAGCGTGATCGTACTCCGCGTGAACACGGCGGCAGTTTTGGCAGTGTCGGGAATCGAACCCGGGCCTACCGAGTGCAATTCCCACGCGCTAACCACTGGGATACCGTGCCCTAACTGAGATGCCGTGTGACACTACGTCATATAAGAGGCTTACATACGGCCCCACTTCTACAGGAAGTTTGCAAAGGTTGAAGCATGTGGACCGCGACTAAGTTTCAAGCATCTAAAATGGACATTTTCAGTTGCTAAAGCGAGCCGTGACGAGTTGCTGAAGTGGACCACGAAAATATTTTTGAGTTGCTAACGTGTGCCGCGTAAACAATTTGAGTTATTAAAGTAGCTCATTTATTAAAAAGTACCGTAAAGATATTATGAATTGCGAATGATAAGGTAGGTATATAAGGTAGATAATTTCTGTTGCTAAGGTGGGCCGTGAAGGCTTGTTGAGTTGCTGAAGTGGATCACAGTCACAAAACTTAAAGAACTACTGGTTTTAAAAATGGACGCCATACAAACCATTCACTGTCCATTCCAGCCTAAATCCTTCCTTGCTAACAGATCTGTCGGTTATCAGACGCACCGCAGCATTGTTTGAACTCGTTCTGATTGTTCTTGGTGGCGTGGACATGTCGCCGCAAAATTTCCCCAACTGAACAGTTCCATTAGGAAGATTCTCCAGCACCTGCAACAGCATAGGAATAATTAATATAGCTATACTGGTCAACCATATTTTACTACCAATATATATTTTTATTGAAATTCTTTTCTTGTTGATGCGATTGGGCCACTATGTTTGTTCAAAATGTAGAATAGCGCCTTGATGAAACATTTTCGAAATTACTTTTATAATAAGATATTTATTTTACAAAATTCGTACATTTTCCAAAATCGCTAGAATTGAAAATCCAGATGAAGTTAGGACGTCTGGTCTAACTGTCCAACATTATGCGGATTCGATCTCTAGCGTCGTGGAATGATCATGTGGCGCTAGACGAACAATGCAGTCAGTAGACACTAAGGAATCAACTATCTCAGATGCTTGCCAATAAATTGCTATATGCCGCAATTCCGTGAACCCCAGTAAGAGCTGACAAATTCCGACATGCTTCAACTTCTCAAAAAATTCAGACCAGTCTAAACAAATTTGCAACGGTCAAGTTCACAGTCATGAAATCCGCCTCTAAGGGGCATTCCCAACAAAAATTGTAGCCTACAACAAGTTCATTGCTGCCATTGAAGATATCGGTTATTCCAAGCTGACGAGCGTATAAGAGGCGAGAAAGCGGTCCAAGGATATTGGTATCTACAATAGGAGTGTCTTCGAATTTTAGGAATGCCCCTTATAGGCGGATTTTGTATTTATGACGGTTGCTATTGTTACAAATGCGTAACTGCTTTTATTTAATTGGTGTTATAAGTATTATTTTCACATTCCAGACGCTCATTCAGAGGTTTGCATTTAAATTCCGGACAAAGGCGGGTTTACATGCTAGTTGAATAATTAGAAAAAGATTATTAAATTTAAATAATTATAAATAATTTTTGTCATAGTAATATAATAAATTAAACAATTCGTAATTGTCAGGTACTCCATGAATTTTTTATGTACCCCAACGGAAATATACTCCGGTTTGGAAACCCTGGTCGCCCTGGTGTACATGATAACTCAAAAATATTCGCACGCAACTCTGTAAACTTTTAAGCTTAAATTCAAAGTGTAAACAAAAGAGAAAAAATATTTTCTAAAATTAATTATTTTTACAAGTACTATAATTTGTAGCTCTATGTGCACTGACAGAAAATCTTGCCAGGTAGCCAGGTTTCATTTTATGAAACATTTAGCTCAGGCTACGGAAAAACAAAAACATCGTAACGATCTATATTTCTTGTCTTTAGCTTAACACAATCAAATCCGCACTTTAGAAAGTTCATGCTCTTAATGACGTCTTTATGCGGCGTATCTGTATGTATGAAACTTACAAGAACTCGTCTCATCCTGAAGTTTTTTATGACCTGGATACCAGCACAGTAGCAATTCCTCCCGCAATCCCTCAACAGCAGCCGATTGTATTTCAACAGTTGGCCCATGTTTCGGACGGAATTTCTCGTTTTGCATTTTAGAATCTTCAATGTCCCATTTACATCCAGACGATGTCAGTGTGTCATTTATCATCTTTCCCATCACAACAGAGGGAAAATTAATCGGATTTTAAGCTTTGCCAGTATCAAAATGACCAGTAGATTATCGAGGGAATTCTGACACTGAAAGCTGAACATGCCTTTCACCGTCTCAAGCTCAACCACTCATATATGTTTCCTTAACACCTATTAAGCATATTCCCACTCAATCAATGAATTTACAATTACAGTTTTTCATTTATCTGCGTCTCAACTACATTAAGTCTATTGAGCACACTAGCTTGAAATATATAAAGTATACCTGTCTTCCATTTTTGCTGATTGAACATATACAAAAAGGAAGCTATAACATCAACAAAAAGTGCACGAGTTCCTGTTTCAAAAAGCACAAAATAGATGGCGCTCGAAGCAGGCAAGTTTGGCCATGATCTACGACCATTTTGTACCGAACTTTTCTATTCTTACTAAACATGGATGAATGTCTTCTTTTTATTTTTAACTCGACGAATTTTAAAGCCTAAACCGATTTCAGACCGGAGGAATCTTCCTCCTTGATCGAGAACTTTATTGGTGGCTTTATTTTAGGAAAAGATTCAGAGAAGCACGAAAGAGATGTCAAATTCAGAAGTAAGCTCCATGCTTTTCTATTGGCTGTCTCAATGCCGTCAAACGGTAAGCGTTCAGTTCGGTTTCATTTCGAATTTTTGCATTTACTTCTGAAGAGAGCTTCCCCCCATTTCTTACCATACTGCACATAAGTGAACGCAATCATCCATTAAAACTGAAAATGGCCTTCGCATCAGCAAAACTAAGGCCCCCATAAGTAAGGAGCTGAAGCACCCGCCATTTTGTATCATACTTACACATTAGTTTCTATTACGCAGTGACGTATGGTCGTGCCTCATGGTATAAATTCGCAATAAAATGGTGAGATGTTCAGCTGTAAATTACTCTAGTAATTCCTTAAAAGGGAATGTTTAGATTCCTGAATGATTAAGTAAGAAGAAAAAAATGCGTATATTGTGGAAGAGATAAATGCAGGAATACATTTTTTTCGCCACAGCCATCGATATGTGCTCCAAAATAAGTACGTTCCACTGAGGTCAGAAAGGAGATGCTAGGTTTTCATTCCTAAGTAGAATAACAGAAGGTTCCAAAATCTTTTGTCATTAACGAAATCCCGTGCTATCCCATCGTGCACCAGGACGCAGCCCCCTTTACAAGATATCCTCCGAATTCGAAATTTTCCTGGTAACAAACTGACTATTCATCTCTAGGGGATGCCTAACTCCGGCCGTTCTTTGACATTTCTAACATAAAGGTGGCTATGGTTCTAAATACGAATTACAGTTGTAGGATACATTTTCTTCCAAATAGCGTACCCCTAATCACAACGCGATTTGAGAGATGTGTCTGTCTTTGTATGAACTAACACCAACAGTTCTTTAATGATAGAAACTTGAGAAACATATTTCTCTCTTTTTACTTTCCCTGCAATACATGATAATGTATAGGGAAAGTATTGGAATCATGTCTAAAATCGCAACTCGAGTTTTCGACGGATCTACAAGTTTCAAGACCTCTAGAATACGAAAAAACCATTTTTAGCGTGACGTCTGTGTCTGTCTGTCATTAACGAAATCCCGTGTGTGTCTGTCTGTCTGTGTGTGCAGATTTTGTATCCACTCTAACTAAAAAACTAATTGACCGAATTTCATAAAATTTGGTAGGTAAGTTACTTGTGGGCGAGTCTGGTGCTGATTAGTTTTGGATACAATTGGGGATAAAAGAACCTGCCTTTTTTTGCGAAATGGCCCACAAAAGCTTGTATCCACTCTAGCTGAAAAACTAATGAACCGAATTTCATAATATTTGGTAGATAAGTCACATGTGTGTCACCCTGGTGCTGATTAGATGTTGGTAGGATTAAAAAAAAATAATCTGCCTTTTTTTTGTGAAAATGGGCCGTAAAAATCTCCAAAATCTAAAATAAAATACTACGTATAATCAAATACATCCATTAAATGCTTGTTTAATACGTATTTTTTAACGAAGAAAAGAATAAGACCAACCCCATTACACTAGGACTCGCCGTTCTCGAGATATTTTAGTTTTTTCGTATTTTCTCTACACCACCTTTGAAAATAAGTCCAGTTATCAAATGAGAACGAAAATTGAATTAAAAGTGAAATAAATTTAATTAAAATAAAGCGGACGTGGATATAAGTCTGCAGGGAAAGTCATGTGCTGCCCACATCAGATTTTTTATATTATTTGGGTTTCAACCGCTAGAAGTGCAGTAGCGATAAAACCAGTGGTTCAGGTGGAGTAAATTCTATACACACAAGCATTTCTTCAAAAATTCGGTCAATATCATCGGAACCCAATGGACTCGTATCAGATATTGACTGTTGTTCTCTTCTGCGTGAGATTGTTGTCTGCTTCTATTGCTATAGATGCTTCGACTGTTTGCATGATTGGTACCTACATATACAATATTATTATTTGCATTGTTACTATTTGTACTATTTACATTAATGTTCTTAGTGCAGGGTTCGATCACAGAATACTATATTCAGAAGGTTCACTCTCGTAGGAGCCTATTATCGGGAAGATTTTTTACATTATGATATTCAAAAATATATTAAATCATTCAAAACATCCTGAAAACATTCCAAAAGTTTTAAAACTTTTAAAGTCATCTAAAATATATCTGAAAATGTACCAGCTGACCAGTTATTCCTAAGTTTACAAATATGTAACTACATAAAATAAGAATGGCACTTTCCTGAAAATAAAAAAAATCATTAAAGTAAAAGAGAGAGATACAGAGTCTAAGTTTTCAAAATCTAACATTTGTTAAAATTTTAAACTTCACTTTTAAAAAACTATTAAAATTTACATCTCATTAACTAAGCAAATCAAATTAAACATCTTAAATAAATAAATAAATTGAACGACGGGCGTAAAGTGGTAGTAAAAACGTTAGAATATTAAATTTAAAGATGTTAAATTTATACAATTGTTTGCTAAACTAGAATTTAGAATTAAAAAATCTGATGTGGGCAGCACATGACTTTCCCTGCAGACTTATTTTCACGTTCTCTTTATTTTAATTAAATGTATTTCACTTTTAATTCAATTTTGGTTCTCATTCGGTAACCGGACTTATTTTCAAAGGTGGCGTAGAGAAAATAAGAAAAACTAAAATATCTCGAGAACGGCTAGTTCTAATGTAATGGGGTTTGTCTTATTCTTTTCGTCGTTAAAAATTACGTATAAAACAAGCATTTAACGGATATTTTTCAGCATACGTAGTTTTTTATTTTAGATTTTGTCGTTTTGGAGAGCCATTTTGCAAAAAAAGGCAGGTTATTTTCTTCTGAATCATACCAAAATCTAATCAGCACCATGTTAACCCATAAGCGACTTATCTACTAAATTTTGAGAAATTCGGTCCATTAGATTTTCAGCTAGAGTGGATACAACCTTTTTCGGGCCATTTCGCAAAAAAAAGGCAGGTTCTTTTATCCTGAATCGTACCCAGAACCAATCAGCACCAGATTCTCCCACAAGTGACTTACCTACCAAATTTTATGAAATTCGGTCAATTACTTTTTTAGTTACAGTGGATTCAAAATCTGCACAGATAGACACACAGACAGACACACAGACACATACACAGACGTCACGCTAAAAATAGTTTATCCTTCGTATTCCAGAGGTCTCGAAACGTATAGGTCCCTCGAAAACTCGAGTTGTGATTTTCGGTATGATTCCAATACTTTTCCTATACATTACCATGTATTGCAGGAAAAGTAAAAAAAAAAACAGTAGTTAGCCAAAAGTAAATTTCAATTAAAAGTAAACCTCAGGTTCTGGTGACCTAAAATATATAGGTCAAGGGGTCTTATTCATTAAAACTGAAAACAATTAGAATAAAAACATATTTTAACTATTGAGAAATATAATTGGAAAAGGTTTCACCAAATGATCCAAGGGTAAACAACAAAGATCTGCAGGAGAGGACGTCATAGGGAAACTAAAGTTCTTGAAGAACTTCTCTTGAAAGGTAGAAAAGGCAAAAGAGGATTATATCCATCACAAGTAAGAAAATTTTAAGAAAATCTTGTAAGAATCCGAATCTGTTTTCCAAGGGGATATTCCAAACAGGACCTTCAGTAAGGATGAAATAATTTCTCCACATAGCTGCACCGTACCTTTGACATCAGAACTGAATGCATAGCATATGTACGGAGGTTTTCATCAAACATTATGCTCCAGTTCTTCATAATAAGGGCAGCATAGCAAGGGAGAAACAAACACTTAGCTGGCCGGCAAAACCCTATCTGCAGCTATCACATAAATCGCGGAACATCTTGGATCAACATTTGCCTCCACGGCAGGAAATACAGACTGAAGACGCTACAACTTCATAACAGATCAGACGTTTAATTAGCCTGAATAAATATATATATATATATATATATATATATATATATATATATTTATGCAGCGCTAAAAGTACGCACTTAGGTCATAGCAGGAAACACGAATCATTAGCAAGACATCGTAAATTAAACCGAATAAAGTGAAAAAGCCGCGAAATAAAAACATTCCACAGAACGTGTGCCAAATGGCGCAGGACAGATTATTAGCTTACATCTTTAAATTCCAATCCATAAAATGAGAAGAGGAGAGAGAAAAGAGGGCGAGTTTACATATATATGCTGCAGAACATCGCTGCCACAGATTGCAAACAAAATTATCGATGAACGATAAAATAATTAATGAAAGACGATTTTAATATTACGGTCAACCAATTAAAAACTCAAAATTTTAAAGAAGAGAACAGGAATTTTGAAGCAGACGAAAATTAAAAAGAAATGAAGTGAAATGATTTGGAATATACGAATTCGGCAATAATTTAAATATGAACGATTCTGAAATATTTAAAAAGCTGAAAATAGAATAAAATTGAAAAATCGCGATACATTAACGAATTTTTAACCGACAGCAATAAATTTGGAATCAAATTAAAGTAAATAAAAAGGGCAATAAATGGAACCACAAATTAGCCAATTTAAATAAATTTTAATTGCTGAAACCTAAAAAGAACGCACTTTCGCCATTTTCAACTCAGTAATTATATAAAAGAACCTATTTGGAATAGAAGAATATCAAAAACCTAAAGAATTGGAAAATAGATAAATAAAAGAAAATGACTATGTAAATAAGACCCTTGAACACGTTTAGATTAAAAACAAACTTCATAAAAATATTAAATAGCCCCAAATAACCCAACACTAATGCAACATCGTTAACATAGGATTTCGCACAGACACTAGCGTTTGCGGAGCCAACCATCGCAGCTATGACGTATAAAAAGCTCGACTGCTAGATTTGGCGACTATCGCACAATTACCGATTTTATGTTAATGCGGAAATAAAAATTTACGAAAGTGTACTTTCATAATTTCTTGAACTATAAACATGATTAGCATTTTAAAATACTTTTATCTGTAATATGTGTAAATTTAAATAAATATAGATGTATATTTAATTCATGTAATTATAAACTAAATCAAATATTAACGCATTTTTTCACTGTAAATCAATATCACCAAAAACTACAAGCTAACATACCCAGAAGATTGAAATATTATATAATATTTTCAGCCTAAAAAGTATACTAGCTTGTTGATTGTTGCTTAGTTCTTAATTTTTTCTGGGATGATGTTAATATATATATATTTTTTAAATACACTAATATTCTTGTAATAAATAACAAATTTACATAAATGCATTATCAAAGGTGTCGAACTCAATCGTTAATTACAATACAAAGGAGGGGGGGGGCTTATTGTCCACATTACGTCAGTTAGTAAAAAGCATGTAAAATATATACACATGCAATACCATATTCAACTTACTCTAGAAAAAGATATCCAAATATAAATTTTTATGCATTTTATATAAATGCGGAAAAGGTTTTTTAACTAATAATGCCGCTGCTTCTTACAATTTAGTGTAGTCGGCTGAGATAATACTGCACCAATTTCTTATGATGAACACGTGCATAGGATGAAAAATGGGATGGACAAAAAATAATCTTTTTATTTAAATAAAAATAAATTACATACCTTGTAAACGTAATCCCCAATCTTTTGGTAATCCATAAAAATAAGTATGTTTTCCACCTGTATACATGCGATGATAGAACAAAGTTCTTCCAAGTGTTTCGTTCAGTGCCAAATAGGGTGATATTAGCAGAACGTCTTGGCGAAAACCGTCACAGATCATCGCCAAGCCTGGCAACATTGATATTGGATTTATTTTGGTTGGCGGTTGAGGGCTCTGCTGTAGAGAGTGAAACGTCTGTATATATTAGACTGTGGGTTCGATATGGTTAATGGTGTTATTACACAGGGCAATTTTTATTACCGAACTTCGGCAATTCCGCCCGTCAATCATACTTTAGGCTCCTCCTCTTTAACAGGTTTCTTCTCTTTAATGTCGCCGATTTCATTTCAGAAAGCATTCTTTGGTGTGTTTTTCGTATAATTTGAATCTTTTATATCCTAAAGGTGTCTGTAATTTGTTAAAAGCTGTATTATTTTTTTTTCATCTCCAGACTTGAGAAATTCCTTCCAGCAATGATACTTTAGGCCCCGCCTTTCTAAAACACACCTCCTCTTTAATACCGCAGAGTTCATTCAAAGAAGCATTATTTAGTGGATTTGTTTTCATATCATTTGAATCTTTTATATGCCACAGGTGTCTGTAATTTGGTAAAAGTTCTATTATTATTTTTTCATCTTCAGACTTTAGCAACTCGGCCTGGCAATGATAGTGTAAGCCCCTCCTTCCTAACAGGCCCTTCCTGTTTAGTGCCGCTGATTTCAGGAAGCATTCATTCTTTAGCGTCTTTTTTCGTATAATTTGGTTATTTTATATCCCACAGGTGTCTGTAATTTGGTAGAGGTTCTATTATTTTTTCCATCTCCAGATTCTAACGTGATTGAGCTGCTTCGACGTGTTTGCATTAGAGTCGCCATCGCCATCTTGAATGCAAATGAGGCGAGGAAAGGCGGAGCGTAGTGACCTCCAATTTTAGCATCTTCTGATTGGCTCGCCGCTCAGAAATTGAGCAATTTTTATTGCCGAGTACGAACGAATTGCGGCAAGATTTCTTCCTAATGAAATGTATGGCGTTGCTGAAAAATTGCTGCACTACGTTCCGTCTTTCCTCGCCTCATTTGCATTCAAGATGACGATGGCGAGTGTAATGCAAACACGTCGAAACAGCTCAATCACGTTAGAATCTGGAGATGGAAAAAAATAATAGAACTTCTACCAAATTACAGACACCTGTGGGATATAAAATATCCAAATTATACGAAGAAACACATTAAAGAATGCTTCCTGAAATCGGCGGCACTAAACAGGAAGGGCCTGTTAGGAAGGAGGGGCTTACAATATCATTGCCGGGCGGAATTGCTAAAGTCTGGCGATGTAAAAATAATAATAGAACTTTTACCAAATTACACAGGTGGCATATAAAAATTCAACAATGTCATGAGTACACATATTATCTTCATATCGGAGGTTTAAGTTTTTAAACTTTGGCCGGCTTGCTGAGAACTCTCAGTGTGGATTTCCCTCATCACCTGTTCAGCCATTGGACTCATTCCCACGTGCCTCTCATACCCCGAAGATTGTGAACAGTCTATCCCACGTGCCTCATCATGTTGCATACGGACTTCCCAACGTGCCTCATCACCTCGACGCAGTGGCGCCAGCTCTTACGATGACGCCCCGCCCATCAGGGGTTGTTCTACATCAACGAACATACATGTGCATACAAGTAATGTCAAATCTACACCACAAGTAATCATTCAACACAGAAGATAGAGGCGGCAACGCCAGGTGCTTCATCAATGACGACGAACTGTTACATATCGGAGGTTAAAGTACTTGTGACTCCAAAACGATGCGCATCAAGGTTATTATATCTATAAGGTTGCATTCGGAGCTCAGACTCCGAGCTACGAGGTTGTGATTTTGTGAAGCTGCTGCTTTTTGATTGTGGTGACTTTCTTTGCTTAAGTTTGGCGTGTTATATCTAGTTACGATAGAACACGTCGGGCTAAGCAATTACAGCTTTGTTGTGTACGGATTTCTCGCCATTTTGGATTCGTGCTTTTTCAACTTTGGAGTGCCACGTGTGTTTTTCCCACGTGGTAGTGCTATTGCTTTGATCGTTTCTACGCTGACGACATGGATTTGGATGCATTCGATACGGAAGCTACTCGCGGACTTGCTGGTGAGCTAGACGAAGATGGACTGCGGCCTCTCAGGGATGCCATGATTGAATATTGTGATACTCTGCCCAAGGATGGATTGATGTCCGCTTGGAAGGAAGAAGTGAAAAACGCTGTGAACTTTTGTGCACTGGCAATCTACACTCTGACGCTACACATCAGGGAGCTACTGACGAATGGACTACTCGGACGGGACGAGGACCAAGTCTCCAAGATTCTGGGTTCGTTTCTTTCTGTAAATTCTTTTTTGTTGGTCCAGAATTTGGATAGGTTTTATGCTAGTAATTTAAATGAGATTTATAACTGTCAAGGAAGTAATTCTAGTGATGTAATTAAATGTAAAATGATAGAACTAGGCTTAATTAAAGAAATTAAAGATGAAGATAAACTTAAACCTGTTGAAAATCCAAATAAAAAGAGGAGGATAGAGGGGCAATCTACTATGGATGCTCCTACTAAAAACCAGAATGGAGAATTAAACTTAAAATCTAATGACAAGGATAACATGGATTGTAGTGAAAAAATTGATAAAGATGTAAATGATAATGTTAAAACTAAGAGTTATGCTGAAATTGTCGCGCAACCTATAGTGTTCAAAAGTGCACCAAAACCAAAAACGGTTCAAAATAGTGACAGGCAAAATAGTGTAGTGGTTGAGAAAAAAGACCCAAAAGCGGAATGTTTTTTCATCAAGTTTAATGACAATTACCAGGCTCTCCTTAAAAAATTAAATGAAATCTCAGGTAATAAAGTATCTGGCAAGCTCACAGGAGACATGCTAAAATTGATTCCAAATGACGCTGACGCCTATAGGGTTGTACAACGCCATTTATCTAGTGAGAAAATCCCCTTCCACAGTTTAAACTTAAAGACGGAAAGGCCCAAAAAGGTAGTTTTGAAGGGGCTACCAACAAACTATAACATTGAGGAAATAAAAATCACTCTAACATCCGAAGGATTAGATGTAGTCCGGGTTTCTCAACTGAGAAACACAAAAACGAGATTGCCCCTGCCGATCTTCTTAGTCAGCATTAGGCCTACGGAAGACTGGCAGAGGGTATACCGACTGACAAGATTAGGATACTTGGCTGTGAAGGTAGAGGCCTTCAGAGCACGGGGCTTCAAAATCTGCTACCGGTGCCAGCAATTCAATCATTCCTCTGAGAATTGCAGCATGCCACCAAAGTGCCTTAAGTGTGCTGAAGAACACTTCACACGTGACTGCCAAAGACCAAGGACAGAGAAGGCAACGTGTGCTAACTGCAATGGAGATCACCCGGCGAACTTCAGGCAATGCCCGAAGAACCCCTGGAACAGAGGAAAGGCACCGGGGTATGCCCCCCCTCCCCCCAAAAATCAGATACCCCCTTGGAGGCAAAAGGCCCTCGGTCTAAACCCTCAGACACCCCATCAGGACTCCTCGCACTCTGTGCCACAGGTTAAAAGAACTCAAACTTCAGCACCTACCAGATCGGTGCAAGAGCAGGCCCCTAAACCGTCGACCTCCAGAGAAATGACTGTGGAGGAAGTGAGAATAGCTCATGAAGACATAAATCAGAGGATAGCAATTGATAAAGCCGCCAAAGAGGCAAGAGAAGCAAAACAAAGATTAGAAAAAAAGGTTCAGGAATGGCAGAAAACTAAACGCGCCCGAGAAGAGCTCGCGCAAACACAGCAGTTAGACAAATCGGCTGAAAAAAAACAAAAGACTACCGAGGTCCAAAAGGATACTCACAAAACAGATCAAACCGCGGTTGAGGCTGAGGAAATTGTAGCTGAAACTGAGGAAATGGAAGCTGAGACTGAACTTGCTGATAAATCCAATGATGAAAAGATGGATGAAATCCTCAACCTCGTCAGAGGATTTATCAGTATGTTCAACCTAGACGATATAAAACATCTGTTGATGCAGCTCGCTGAGTTAATTCAAAAAAAGAGCGATCCAATGCAAATGGTCTTTGAGGCTTTTAAATTAATCGCGGAATTTAATAAAAACAGTGAGAAACAAACCCGCCATGAATAGGTCCCAAAAAGAAAGTTTTAAAATAATATTTTGGAATGCGAACGGCATATCTCCAAGAATAAATGAACTTAGGAGCTACGTAAATGAAAATGATGTAGATGCCCTGCTAATCCAGGAAACTAAAGTTAGAGAAAACAAGAAACTAAATATAGCAAACTATAATAGCTATCATACCCTTAGCTCAAATATAACTGCTAGAAATCCCCATGGAGGAACAGCAATATATATTAAAAGTAATATTCCCCACGAGGAAATAAACAACATAAATCTTCAAGGTATAGAAAATACTAGTATAAAAATTAAAATAAATAATGTAAACCCATTTATCCTAACTTCAATATATGTCAAAAACATGAGTGGTATAAATGTAGCTGCGCAGCTGGAACTGCTTTTCTCGCGATATCCAAACACAATACTCGCGGGCGACTTCAATGCACACCACCGAGCGTGGGGCAGCAGGAGAGCCAACACACGCGGTACACAGATACATAGATTGCTAAACACAACAAACACTGACATCATTGCACCGTCGAGACCAACCTGCTTCTCAGGTGCCAATGGCTCATTCATAGACTTTGTCCTAACGAGAAACATAGAATACGCTCACACAATTGATACCCTGGATGAATTCGACTCGGATCATCTACCGGTACTGGTGACATTCGATTTGAACACTCCCCTTCCAGCCTCTCTGGGACAAGAGAGGGTAAACTGGAACGTATTCAAAAGAGCACTTTTCGAGCCGCATTTAGCAGTACCCAACATTATGAGCACGGCGGATATTGACTCTGCCACGCACACACTCACAACAGAAATCAGGAGAGCTATTGCATCTGCCACAACACATCGTGAGTCACCAAAAATGCCCACACTTTCCCACCATGTCAAACAATTAGTTAGGCAAAGGAACAGAATGCGTAAGACATGGCAGGCTAATAGAGACCCTACCCTCAAAAGGGAGCTTAACAGACTCACGTGGAAAGTCAGGGATAAAATTGTCGCAGAAAAGCAGCAACAGTATAAAGAGTTAATTGAATCCCTTAGCTCGGAAGACGTATCGCTCTGGCAATTCGCTAAAAGACTCAGAAAACCTCAAATTAAACTCCCGCCACTAATAGATGGCGCTAATATTGCGTACTCAGACGAAGAAAAGGCAGAGGCGCTTGCTAGGCATTACGAAAAGCAATTTGAACCAAACCACGATCTAATGTGTCAGGACACCCTAAGAATGGTTAGGCAAACTCTAAACAATTTCAGGAACTCCCCGGTCACGGCTGAGATTAACCCAGCCACCCCGCAAGAAATAGTAGAGATTATCAAAAACCTTAAAAACCGTAAAAGCCCAGGGCACGACAAAATCAGGAATATCGCGGTAAAAAACCTACCCTTAAATATAATATTTTACTTGACCATCTTAATAAATAAAATACTAGAACTAAATTATTTCCCCAAAGAATGGAAGGAAGCGATAATTATAGCGATCCATAAACCTGGTGAGGATGCCTCAATTCCAGCCAACTACAGACCAATCAGTTTGTTGCCGACACTTAGTAAAATTACTGAGAAAATAATTCTTAAGAGACTGAACACGCACCTTAGTGAGAATGACATTATCATTCCGGAGCAGTTTGGATTTCGGCCAAAACACTCCACCACTCATCAATTGCTGAGAGTGGTAGAGTACATTTCTTCTGGTTTTAATAATAAGACACCCACAGCTGCGATTTTTCTTGACATCCAAAAAGCCTTTGATAAAGTGTGGCACTGTGGATTAGCTTACAAATTGATCACTCTAAAAGTCCCTGACGCACTTGTCAAACTTTTAATTTCATACCTAAATAACAGACACTTTCAAGTCAGAGTAAAAAATAACTTATCTACACCCAACCTCATTAAAAGTAGTGTACCGCAAGGATCCATCCTGGGCCCGACACTCTTTAACATATATCTAAATGACATTCCCAGGACCCCAGACACGGAGCTGGCACTCTATGCAGACGACAGCGCGATACTTGCAAAACACCCTTACGTCTCAGTAATGCACAGACAGCTACAACAACACTTAGACATACTCCAAACATGGCTGGAAAAATGGCGAATAAAATTAAATCCCAATAAATGTCATTGGATTTATTTCTCAAGAAAACGTAAACCTCCGCCTCCTCTGTACATAAACAACCATGCCCTAAAAGCGGAAAAATCTACTAAATACCTAGGTGTAACGATAGACTCCCACCTAACTTGGAAACTGCACGTAACGAACATAATCAAAAAAGCGTATATAACCATAGGAGCCTTATACCCAATGATAGGAAACGGAAATCTAAGTTATCAAAATAAACTCCTAATTTATAAATCGGTCATCTGCCCGGGAATGCTGTATGCAGCACCCGTATGGGGATATGCCTGTAAAACTACCATAGACTTATTAGAGACAAGACAAAACAAAACCCTAAGGATTATAAGGAGAGCCCCTAGATACTTAAGAAACTCGGTAATTAGGAAAGACTTCAAAATAAAAACTGTTAGAGCCCAAATCAAAAAGCTAGCGCTTAAATTCTACAAAAATCTACCATCTGTCCCAAATGAACTATTATTTAATCTGCATGACTATGATCATCGCAAGGCTAAATCTCGTAAGAGACCCCGCTCGGTACTTAACTTTGATATTCGGTACTAGGAACGTCCCACCTCAATCAGTTGATATTAACGAAAACTCGCGATCTTTGGTTTTCGACAAAATGTTTAAAATCCTAAACTGCTAGGTTACCCTCAGATCTGCATCAACCCCCCAAACTGCTTAAACTCTTAATGTGCAACAAACTGCCACACTAGGAGCTAGGACAAATAATAAAAACAGTAAATCAAAAACCTCGAACCTCCAACTATGGACCAATGAAATAATGTCACAGTATGAAGATAAGAACCACACCTAGAGATTGGAGATTAAAGGCGCTTCGCGCCTGGTGCTCTGTTCTGGACGAAACTCTATGATATAAGGTTGCGCCACTTCACCTCTAGCCAATGAGAGCACGTAAAGACGCAACGTCACTTGGAGCCGAAAATCAGGAACGGCCCGGTAGACTCCAATGTTAAAGGGTGGTAATAAAATTAATTTAATCATTTTTTTTTATTTAAAATATAAAATAAATACTCAAATAACATTAATTTCACGTGAACACAACTTAAATATGCAGTATTGGGTTTTTTTGGAAGGGTACATACATAATAAAACGTTATTTCCCTTTCTGAAAAATGTAAATCATCTGAAAGTTTCGTTTCGCTTTTTGACACCTGTCATTGTTATTACAGGAGGCGATGTTTTTTTTATTAATGAACTTTGTTTTAAATACACGAATTTACAGAAATATGTTCGGAAAGTTTTCTAAACAAGCAATCATTCTAAAATTTTCATTATACACAAATAAACATCGCGTAATTTCTTTCTAAATGCATATAAATAAAGTTATTTTCGATTATGTTATCTGTAATAATTGAAAATCAAAAAAATAATTAAAACGCTAAGAGTTGTATATCTTTTTAGTGGGAGGGGGGGGGGGATGTACTTATGCCGAACTAGTAAACGATTTAAGTTATGCTTTCATAGTGAAGAACTTATATTATTGCTAAACACTTGATTTTATTAGTGTTTTTTAGATCAAAAAGAGAATTTATATCAAATCGAAATTTAATGTAAACATATAAAAATATAAAAACTAATCGTTTAACAAACACACTATGATATACTTTCAGAATAATAAATTAAATGTATTATAGAATATTGATTCATGATGAAAAATATACGAGCAAGCGCCTGTTTATTTTCTTAAATCGTACCCCCCCCCCCCCTTCATTTTTTGAATGTACTAAAATTTAATTAATAAAATGTAATATAATAAAATTTAATTAATACAAAATGTGCGAGATTAAATCAAAACAATAAATAAAACGCTAACACTAAGAGTTTTATGGCTTTCTTTTTTTTCGGGGGGGGGGGGGGGGGATATACTTATGCCTAACTAGTAAACAATTTAATTGATGCTTTTATAGTGAAGAACTTATATTATTGCTAAACACTTGATTTTATTAGTTTTTTTTAGATCAAAAAGAGAATTTATATCAAATCGAAATGCAATGTAAACATATAAAAATATAGAAACCAATCGTTTAACACACTCACTATGATATACTTTCAGAATAATAAATTAAATGTATTATAGAATATTGATTCATGATGAAAAATATACGAGCAAGCGCCTGTTTATTTTCTTAAATCGTAGCCCCCCCCCCCCCCCTTCATTTTTTGAATGTACTAAAATTTAATTAATAAAATGTAATGTAATAAAATTTAATTAATACAAAATGTGCGAGATTAAATCAAAACAATAAATAAAACGCTAACACTAAGTTTTATGTCTTTCAAACCTTCATTGCCTTAATAAAGACTGGATTGATTTAAAACAAAACAAAGTTTACGTAAAAAGATACGTAAGAAACAACAACCGCAACAAACGATCAGATTGAAACAGCTTGAGAAATAATAAAATATTTCGCCGGCACTCTCATGCGAGATATATATATAATCTCATGCGGCGATTGCCGCGCCATCTTGTGGCACTTTGTGTCGTTACTGCAAGTTGACTCCATCTGACGTCACAGATAGTGTTCGTGGCACCCCCCTGATGCGCATTGGCCAGCATAACTTTGCTATTGGTAACCGCAATTGCTGCGTATCCATATGTGACTTTCTCTCTTTTTTATATTATATGGGTTTCAACCGCTAACAGTGCAGCAGCGGTAAAACCCGTGGCTCAGGCGGAATAAATTCCAAACCACAAGCCTAAGTTCAAAAATTCGGTCAATATCATAGGAGTCCAATGGACCCATATCAGATATTAAACTGACAAGAACAGATTCTACACTTGATCTTAGCACTGATGTGCCGAGAAGCGATACCGAATTTTACAATGTTTATTATTTGAATGTATTGATAATATAGATTTGTTGGTAGATATTATTTTGTTAAAATTGGCTTTTAAAGATTTTCCCAGATTCTAAATGTTTATCTAGGATAAAGGTAGCTATGCTTTATAAACTCATAGAAGAGACTCAAGGACTTAAGGAATCTCAGTTTTTGGAGTGCCAAACCCCTTAGGGTTGCTTTAATCTCCAATCATAGCAGAAAGGTTAGGAAATCACAGAAAATAATTTTAACTTGATAGGGATCTAATGGGATCATAGCAATGCACGTTAGACAGAATTAAGACAGGTCCCAATTAAGCCTACGTGTCGCTTAATTTGGAATATGGAGAAAATATCTCCGAGAAAGAAAGGAGAACTTGGAATAAGGGTGAGTTCCGTGGAACTCTGTCTTGAGCCGATGAGATACGAACTACTGAGGAAAAAGGGGGCGGGGCTATGTGGAGGAGCAAAGGGGGGAAGTAAGCAGGCTTGGCCAGTACAAAACGTGGGTGGAAAGTTTAACGGAAGTCCATGAGTCCTAAAAATAACATGGCAGGCCCTAATAAAAACCAACTTAATTTGCTGGGGTTTTTGCTAACTCGCAGATGCTGTCATAGAAAATCAAGATCTCATAGAAAAGAGGCTTGAACGAGGTTTCCTGTATTGGCAGGAAGTGAGTGTCGCTGCAATCGTGGTTAATTGGCGAATTTAATGCTGTTAGTTTCTTGTATCTATTAGGATTTTTATGTTGGGATTTTGTGCCATTTCTATTGTTGTTGTCCAGATATTTTAAATATTTAGATATTTAGATCTAGTATACTTCACTTTAAGAGAAAGTATTATTATGTTCTTATGAGCGACAGAAAAGTCGTAAATACCAGATTCAATTTGTAATTCATAAAAAAAAGAAAAAAAAAGCAGAAGCCATGAGCAAAGCCACCTAATTTAAACACCAAAATTAATAAATTTACATAAATCCTATTCTGCGTAATTTAATCTTCAGAGAGAGCTCGTTATGCTATTTAAACATTGGAGACTGATGCTTATTTAGTATCACCACATACATGGGAACGCACACACTAATGCTGACAACTATTCATAATATATATCATATCATATATTTAAAAAATTTTAAGAGAATAAGTACCTCAAACTCCAAATAAATTTCACTGAATGTGTTTTTTATGCAATGAGTTTCTCTAGCCAAACCCATAACAGACGAATAGAAATCATTTTTCAGATGTTAATACTTTTATTGATTGATTCTTGTATGGAGTGATCATCTTGCATTTATTTAATGAGCGAGTGGCACTTCATCCTATACTTCATACTACACTTCAGCCTGTTCTCTTGGATTAAGTATTACAGAACTGTTATTATTATAAGATCCAGTACAAAAATTCAAATATTCAATCCACATAATAAACAAAAATACGAACAGGATACTTTTAAGCCACGCCTACTTCAAGGACTTACATATGTACAGGTACAAAATGGAAACATTTTCTGTCACCTAGGACTTGCAATGGTTCATTTGCAATTTATCACATTTTGAAATGGAGGATATCTAAAAAGTCAGCAAAATTACACAAATACTGAACACTAAGCCACGCCTTCTTTTATAGGTAATAGAATAACCAAAATCTTTTTTAAACTTTAGACTAACAATGTTCCATTTTCCGTGTCTGAATCATTCAAATTAATGAAATACTTTACTTTAGGAGTGAAATATACATACTGGAAAATGCAGTTAGTAATTTACGAGTGAGAATAGTTGGTAAGCCACGCCTAATCATCTACTTATGTTCGTTTTCTTAGAGTAATGACTTTAAACCCGTAGCCCCCCTGACTAGTAAAGGGGCTATGATACACCACTAACAATCCTAACACATAATTTTACGCAGAAACATCTACTAATTATCTTTTGCTTGCAAGTAAACCAAAGGAGAACCGTCCTCTCTCGAAATCCAAATTTTTTTAACCTCTCTCACTCAAACTATTCTCATACATTTTCAACTCATTCTTAATAACTTTTTATGGGGAAGAAATTTCTTTTGAATCAATTATAAAATATTGACGAAAAAACTATTTTGTTATGTATTATAATAAAAGGGATTAACTGTTATAATGTGGACGGTCAATGAACTGCCATTTTCATGAATGAATTCAGCCATTTTCATGAACTGCCATTTTCATATAAATGAGCACGAACTCTGATAAAAATAATTCGCACCAATTCTTGATTCCTATAATGTGGTATTGCAAACAGCAGGAGACTAGGGACTCTTTATAGAGAAGCTCGATTTCGTACTAGTTAGCAGAAAGAAAGTGAAGTTTTTGTTTTGGAAAAGGGTAGTTGTTTTGTTTTAAAAATTTATTTTCTGCACTATGCAAATTGCCACTTATTACTGTAGAATAAGCTCTAAAATTGCATTTGCATATAAAAGAACTATATTTTGTTTCCTGTATATGTATTACAAAATTTAACTTTCTATTTCAGAAATCCCGTCCTAGGACCGTAGCCTTGAAAACACAATCAGATTAAAAAAAAATTCTTTGTTTATATTTTTCGTAATAAAACAACTTTATTTGTTATTTTTAATTATTTTCAAGATTAATAGTATGTTTAGCAATCTTTAATATTGTTCTGGATTGTACTTTGATCCATACTTCTGTTTCATATTTTCAATTCCAGTAATAATTTATTTAAAAAAAAATGTTTTTCCCTGCGTCAAAAATGTCCAGTTAAGCGTTTTAAAAAAAAAGTAAAGTTTGTAACAATAAAGAATAACTTGACTAATTAATAATAAATAATAATTTAACTAATAACAGATTTCAATTTTGTAATACGATTAATTTAGAATAAATAATAATAAATAACAGTTCCGTCTGAATTATTTTCTTAAAATATATTTCATCTGAACATTTTTCGAATAAATATGAGAATGGGATAATGATCTGTATAATTAAACGCAAATTAAATGCAAAATTTAGAATTTATTCTTCAGTCTGTAATGATAACCTGTATAATTATGACAGTAAAATAAAGAATCATAAATTACTAGAAAATGCAGCAAATGATTTCAAATGCATTTATTTTTAAAATGCTTGCTTTCGGAGCATAGAACATATTTTGATTTTCTTTTCTTTCGTAATACTGTACAGAGCAAGCGGGCAGTAATAACAACATAACATGAATAGGGGGGGGGGGGGATTTCTCAGTAGAAAACCCTGGAAATTTCAAAGTTCAAAATATCGTTATTTTAGTAATTTTATAAAATATCCTAAATATTGCATATCGCGTGAATTGAGAGGAGGGGGGCGGGGGGGGGGGGGGGCGGGATAACCACCCTTCCTTAGAGAACTTGATCACGTAATCTATGCTCTAAAGGAAAATTGTTCAATTGCCAGGACTTCGAAAGCGGATAATGATTACAAAATATATTTTAGATCAAATTATTTGACTTCATGTTACAATCAACTCACTATTTTTACTATTTGTTTTCATTCTAAATTTGAAAGGGCAAAATATCCCTAGCAGTGCAAAGAGATTTAATTATCGTTCTATTAATTTTGATGTATATAATTCACTTTTATAATCAATAATTATCAATTACATAATTAATATGAATATAATAGATATAACCAGCAATTATTAATTATATCTATTACAGAATGAGTGAAAATCCTAACTAAAAGTACTTATTGGATACTATTCTATTAAATTTTATATTTAAACAATCTATGGTATTTTTAATTAATGATAAATTCGCTCACACGCAGTGTACGAAAGTATAATATTATTTTTATTAAATATAAATAAATTTAATTTTAAAATTATTTTTGTTTAAATAAAAATTTTACTTAATAAATTTATTTTTGCTTAGTAAAAATTATTTTATTTAAAAGAAACTTTAACTTAAAAATTATTTTTGTTTAAAATTAATTAATTCTTTTACAGAAAATATGTAAGTTTCTGTAAATAAGGATGAAATATAACACTCCGATAAGTAAAATTAACTGATATAAAATGAATATCATTTTGCAATCAATAGCTAATAATCATTTTCAATATACCATCGCCATACCAGTTTACTTCATAAAGTTCGGGAAAAAGAGCTAAATACCAGAAAAATAAACGGGTATACCCGCTACACCTTCATCGCAGAGGTGCCCCGATATTCCGCTCTAGAACCTTTTTATCACAGACTAATATACTAGTATTCTGTGTTTTCTATTACCTCCTCTTATAAAAGAAATCCTCCAACTCCCACCTGCCATGGTGTGCATATCTGCAATGACGGGAAATGTGATAAACATCTTCACCCTCGAACACGAAGGTTGGAAAGATTCTAAACTCATAATTTAGATAAACAAAGTTAAAAAGAATTAGACGGTTGATAGAAATATACAATTCCGGGTACATTAAGTGAATAATTGAGAGGGTCTGGCCAACGTATAGGTTGTACAGTGCCAGTAATTTACATATTGGAGATTGTAATAGAGGAATATCTGTTGTAAAATCAAAGATTCTATTAATTTGGATATATGAAACAATAGCTCACGTTTTAAGAAGATAAAGGCTTAACAACAATATGTTTCTCTTTAAATTAACTTTAGACAAATATTAGTTTAATGCTAATTTTATAAAGGAAAACTGCTTTTATTAATATCTCCGTAAAAGTCCTTATTATTGTTTAAAACTAAACAAGGTTACCTTTAATAAAGCAAAACCTAATCAACTGAATTTAAAAAGCATACAATTCGCCATTTTATTACAGAAAATAAAAGAGCTAAAGATTCTTTCAATAAAAATTATCAAAAGATAAAATAATTCAGCAAAGCAATTTGTCCAATTCAAATCTAAGAAATTGCATTATGAGAGAAATAATAAAAAAAAGTTTTAAAATTTCTTTCAGTAACCATTTTAAATGTAGATTTCTCGGTGAAAGGAGCATGTATATAGTAAGATCTAATCCAAGAGTTAACATTAGTATTTGTATTACAAGTTAATGTAATTTGTAGAACAGCCTGAATATACATGAAATCTAGTTTAAAAACACAAAACTTCAAGTAAATTTTAGCTATATGCGAGGCTGCTATTACGTAGATTTTCTGTAAAATGTGTACTAAAAACATCCAACAGCATATTTCTTCGTAGAAATTTATGGTCTGTTTAAAATTATCAGCAGTGAGTCTTGCAGTCAGTATTATTATCAGTAGTATTATCATTAGTGAGTCTTGCAGTGAGTATTATCATCAGCGAGTTTTCAAATAATATGGAAAAGAGGAAGAAATAAAATATGACTACGTTCAAATGCTAGCTGCAGACGAGTTGAGTCTTTTCGACAGACCGGGAAATTGATCTGCCATTTATCGGATTCTTTGGAAATTAGGTGTTGCTAGTTGATCTATGGAAAATTTCCAAATTGGCTGTCATCTAGCACTCAACGGAGTTTACGATCAGGCACGATTTTCAACTGTTTACACTGGATTTATGCATGTGTTTCGTTGTATTAAAAGTAAGTTTATTTCATTTATTACAATATTATTTAAAAATCTTCATTTAATTTAAAGGTTACTGTATTATAATATTAGGAATGTTAGCTGATGCTTTCTTAATGACTAGACGATTTAAAATTTTAGTCACTTCGAAAGCATTCGCCAAATATAAATGAATGTTTATGATAAATTAGGCTGATATGACTTTTCATGACTTGTATGAAGGTGTACATAAGTTCTCATATCATATCAATACATCTCCCTACCTAATTATATTAAGGTATTAAGTATTTTTGTAATGGAACAAGAAATTTCATAATATGAATTATATGATAACGAATCAAACAGAAAGAAGTGTGAATGAGAAATCGGAGCAGCATCTCCGAAATAACTTGTTTTTTTAAATAAAATTACTTTTTCTTAAAACTTTAGCACGTATGCTCTCAGAACCAGCTGCATGCAGGTGGAAAGCTTTTCCACGCTATAACATAATTTTAGAATTTATTTTAGTGTTCAATATACAGGGTGTCCAGTGCTATCGGTGTCCAATGGCTATTTCCTCAACCGTTAGTCACAGAGATATACTTGCAATTTCAAAAATGTTTTAAATTTTAACATCTATTACCTTAGAAACAGTTTAAATCAATAAATGCATATCTGAAAGAAATACGAAATATAAATTTTTATACGGTATGTGAGCTGAGCTCGCCAATATTTTAATAGCCATATTTTTTTTTAAACCAATCTGTATCTGTGGCAGTTACTGAGAGTTTCTCATTGTGCAGTGCACAATCTTTTTTTGTGAAAGAATCTTCAAAGAAAACAGCTTAAACTGCAAGAACTCACATAGCGATTGCCTGAGGGTGTGAACAATCGGCTTGTTTGCTATTTATAACCAGGAAGATATTTCATTAGACAGACCGACCCCCTAGAAGATCTTAGTCGAGCCCTGACTATAATACATAGGCATAGAGTTGTATGGGCCAATGGGGCTCGAGCCCCCGCAATGATTTTCCAAGGTGGGCTGAGCTCCACAATATTTTAAAGGTCATATTCTTTTTTAAACCAATCTGTATCTGAGGCAGTTACTGAGAGTTTCTCATTGTGCAGTGCACAATCTTTTTTTGTGACAGAATCTTCAAAGAAAACAGCTTAAACTGCAGGAACTCACATAGCGATTGACTGAGGGTGTGAACAATCGGCTTGTTTGCTATTTATAACCAGGAAGATATTTCATTAGACAGACCGACCCCCTAGAAGATCTTAGTCGAGCCCTGACTATAATACATAGGCATAGAGTTGTATGGGCCAATGGGGCTCGAGCCCCCGCAATGATTTTCCAAGGTGGGCTGAGCTCTACAAAATATTTTAAAGGTCATATTCTTTTTTAAACCAATCTGTATCTGAGGCAGTTACTGAGAGTTTCTCATTGTGCAGTGCACAATCTTTTTTTGTGACAGAATCTTCAAAGAAAACAGCTTAAACTGCAGGAACTCACATAGCGATTGACTGAAGGTGTGAACAATCGGCTTGTTTGCTATTTATAACCAGGAAGATATTTCATTGGACAGACCACCCAGAAGATTTTAGTCGAGCCCTGACTATAATACATTGCCTGCGGGTGTTGTTGTTGTTGTTGAGACCCAGACCGTCCGACCAACCAGAAAGGTGAAAAGTAACAGTTTGGACGGCCGGGAAGTGCCACCCAATTTAGACCGGAACCCAGTGGGGGAGGCATCCACAGGGACCGTACCCTCCTTCCCCTACCACCAACGTCTCGGAAGGACTTACGGACCCAAACGTGATCGTACTCCGCGTGAACACGGCGGCAGTTTTGCCTGAGGGTGTGAACAATCGGCTTGTTTGCTATTTATAACCAGGAAGATATTTCATTAGACAGACCCCCCCCCAGAAGATCTCATTCGAGCCCTGACTATATTACATAGGCGTAGAGTTGTATGGGCCAATGGGGCTCGAGCCCCCGCAATGATTTTCCAAGGTGGGCTGAGCTCCCCAATATTTTAAAGGCTATATTTTTTTTTAAACCAATCTGTATCTGTGGCAGTCACTGAGAGTTTCTCATTGTGCAGTGCACAAACTTTTTTTGTGAAAGAATCTTCAAAGAAAACAGCTTAAACTGCAGAAACTCACATAGCGATTGCCTGAGCGTGTGAACAATCGGCTTGTTTGCTATTTATAACCAGGAAGATATTTCATTAGACAGAACCCCCCCCCCCCCCCAGAAGATCTTAGTCGAGCCCTGACTATATTACATAGGCGTAAAGTTGTATCGGCCAATGGGGCTCGAGCCCCCGCAATGATTTTCCAAGGTGGGCTGAGCTCCCCAATATTTTAAAGGCCATATTTTTTTTTTAAACCAATCTGTATCTGTGGCAGTCACTGAGAGTTTCTCATTGTGCAGTGCACAAACTTTTTTTGTGAAAGAATCTTAAAAGAAAACAGCTTAAACTGCAGAAGCGCACATAGCGATTGCCTGAGGGTGTGAACAATCGGCTTGTTTGCTATTTATAACCAGGAAGATGTTTCATTGTATGATTTTCCGGGAAAAAGAGCTGATTACCAGAAAAAAAAATCTGATGTGGGCAGCACATGACTTTCCGTATATAATGCAATGAATTTACGACTTTTACAGCAAAAAAAATAGGTTATTCTTATTGTAGATACTTATATTATTTCCAAGATATTGAATTTTCGTTAATTAGTCGTCATTTTCATCGATTCGGCGTCATTTTTATCCATTTAGCGAGATTTTCGTTAATTTGGCAACATTTAAAAATGTTTTGTTTGGCAACATTTAAAAATGTTGCCAAGTTGGCGAGATTCCACCAAATTCGTCGCCAAAATCTCGCCAGGCGATGTGGACGGAGAAATAAGTTGTTCTTATAGCATATAAGTGATTATTGGCGTTCAAATGCAAAAGTATTACTTAAAGTACCTTTTTTCATGAATGGAACGAGCTAGATCCACGAGAATGATACCACCTAATATATCTCACGATGTTACATATGAAAAGTGAACATGTTTCTATACAGTTAATAGATTTTATTTAATTTATGGGATTTTTTGATAAATTTATTTTAAAAATGTGCAATGTCTCGAGAATGGTTCATGCTAGCGATCTAAAGTTTATGTCAATCGTTTTCTAAGGGAAAATTACATAAAAAATGTCTATTTGCGTAACTTTATTAAAGGTATTGATTTTTTCATGAGTTTTCAAAATTTCACTCGAAAATTTAGGAGGGGGGGGGGGGCTCCGAACATTCGATTATCTATAAAAACAATAAGCATCCAGTATTCACGGATTGTGATTTTTGTACCAAATTTCATTCCAATCGCTCTATTCGTTCGTGAGATATCGTCTCCACAGACTCACTGACACACACATCCACACACATCATTTCACACATACACACACAGACATCACCTCAAAAATGTTTGATTCGTGATCCGGATGCTTGAAACGTGCTCTCCGTCGAAAACTCGAATTTGAATTTTCGACCACGTATACTTTCAATACTTTCAATACTTTCCTTATACATTATGTATATAAGGAAAGTAAAAAGTATGGTCAACCTTGCCTGTAGAAAAATTCAAAACATGCGATCTCATTCAGCAAGATTGCGCAGGCGCAGGAGAGTGGCAGAGGCTTCAACCTTCATCTCTTGTGATCTGTACATTTTAGTATACTTTTATTTTAGCATCGTTTATACACGCGTTTCATAAAACAAAATTTTTTAATATGAAAATATGACGTAATCAATGTGGATGTTTGAAAATATGATGTTTTCAATTTGACGTAAGGTAATATTACTTTCCGTATATACAAATTATATAAGGAATGTATTGTGACGAGGTCGAAAGTTCGAATTCGAGTTTTGACGTGAGACCACGTTTCAAGCATCTCTGATCACGAATCAAACATTTTTGAGGTGATGTCTGTCTGTGTGTGTGTGACAGTATGTGTGTGAGTGAGTGCGTGTGTGTGTGTGTGTGTCCGTGAGGCTGTGGAGATGATATCTTACGAACGAATGGAGCGGTTCCAATGAAATTTGGTACAAAAATCACAATCTATGCATACTGGAAGCCTATTGCTTTTAAGCGTTTTCGAATGCTCAGAATCCCCCTAAATTTTCTCTCTCTCTTTCTCTCTCTCTCTCTCTCTCTCTCTCTCTATATATATACTATATATATATACTATATATATATACTATATATATATATATATATAATACTATATATATATATATATATATATATATATACTATATATATATACTATATATATATATATATATATATGTATATATAAGGTTAAGGCTGTAAAGGCTGTTGATAAAGGCAGGTAAAGGCTCTTGATTGAAGAGCACTTAAACAGAAAACTGGTACATGTATATTGTTACTTAGAATGGAAAACGATCCTGTCTGCTTTAGGTAGGTTATGTCAACTTGGACATTGTTGACTCGTGCAGCCCGAGTTCAATCTTTTTTTTACATGTGACGTCGACTGCGTGGTAGAACATGAGATTGATCATATATATAATATATATATATATATATATATATATATATATATATATATATTATATATATATATATATATATATATATATATATATATATATATATATATATATATATATACTATATATATATATATATATATATATATATATATATATACTATATATATATATATAGTACTGAACTAGACCTTTATTCATGTAGTTGAACATTTAAAATAATAATTTAATAAGGTATTTTGGTAAGGTATATTACCAAGTGTACAATATTTGCACAAAGCATTTTGTTTTTAATTTGGTACGTAATCCAACATGTAAAATATATAAGCTAAAATACATCTACCTAACTGAAATATATGCTCCTAGCTTAAATATATCTACCTTGTTAAAATACATTCATACATTCACCTGGCTAAAATAGTTTGCAAATATAAAAAAAAAATACTTCTAAATTGTATAAATTTAATACTGACTATAAGCTAGAGACGTGGAGCTTAAGATTACACAGTAAAGGTGATTACACACGACACAATTAAGGTGGCGCGAGCACACACATCTTGAGGATCTCAAATGGTCCAAAGTACCACATTTAAAAATTTTACTGGTCGTACTGGTCGTAAATTTATTAAATAAGGAGCAAACCAGAAGTGGTCATTTGGGAATGTTTAGGCATTTAACTTAAATAGATAATTCAAACTTACCTCCACATAATCTAATGTACAGTTGTCGTGAGCTTCTATGAAGATGTGTGAGAAAGAAATGGAGATATTGCTACCAGGTGGCGATTGGATCAACCAGGAACAGTTGTGGTTATGAGGGTAAGAATTCGGAAAATTGGGACTCTCAATGACACCCCGTCTGTTAGTCAGTATATTGTTGCATACTAGGAAAGAGACAATAAGTTTTTTAATGAAGGCAGTAGCAAGAACTGAAGACGTTCAGGATCTTTAGCAAGATCCACAGACCACAGAGAGAGCTCATGAGGACTGATGGAAAATTAAATAAAAATTGTTTAGAAAAGACTTGGATTTCATGTTAAAATGAAACTTTAATTTCAAAAAATTAACGGGGTGTGTGACTCAACTCGACTTTCTCATATTAGAATTCATTTTTTCTCAAATTTTACAAGAAAAAGCTTGGAAAATCAGTAGCTTGGATCCAACTGATTACAACCATATCGTGTTACCCTACACTTTAATGAGCTTGAAAAATTCTTTCAAGTGATACCATACTTGACAATGTACCTTCCCCCACCTCCCTTTTGAGAGTAACTTGTCTCCCTAGGGGGGATAATGACTCACGAACAAAAACAATTTATATTACTGTGATTTCTTATTAGAATGATAGAAATTATTGTCTTGTAATCAATGAGCCGTAAATAAACCCTTTTATACATACTTATGTCCAATTTTGTTCTATGCTGTTATGTTTTCGCACAAATTTGAAAAAGATTCTATTTAGTTCTAGATTATTTTATAACAAAGCCGGATATAAAGTTTAGTGAAAATTCATTAATATGTATGGCTGCTATCGTGAACACAGAAAACCGACCTCAGGAATCATACAGACGGACATCACTCCAAACATAGTCAACACGTATTCAGGAGGTATTAAAACATGTATTGTCATCGAAATCTCGGATTGAAAATTCATGAAATTTGAATGTCGCACAAAAGAAGGTTTCTTGTTGCCATTGCAGGTAAAGGCCGTTGATTGTTGAAGAGCAGATAAACAGAAAACTGGTACATGTATACTGTTACCTAGATGGGAAAGCGATCCTGTCTGCTTTAGGAGGGTTATGTCAACTTGAACATTGCTGACTCGTGCAGTCCGAGTTCATATATATATATATATATATATATATATATATGAACGAGTATATATATGTCCGAGTATATATATATACAGGGTGAATCAGAACTCTTGGGCTAAACTTTAAAGGGTGATAAAATCACATCTAAACAAGCAATTTTTGTCATATAAAGCAGGGTCAAAACGCAGGAGGCGAACCTCTAGGTCGTAGCTCATGAAATGAAGAAATGATGACCCTCTCGTGAAA